>OY856414.1:905063453-906309703 GCA_963693085.1 Alisma plantago-aquatica
TGATCTCTCATAGGTGGATAATACCCTAATCATGCACATTCATGTACATTGAAGGTATTTTACTTGAATTGCAACCATAAATGGTACTTTCTCTCTCCTCTTACTAATATATGGTGATTACATAACTCTAGATTAGGTTGGGACAAGTCCTCATTGACTGTCATAAGCCAAATCACCATTAACATGTCATTAGGGTTTGATTAAAACAAGGTATCACTTGATTGAACCCTTCAAGGGCATAAAGGTAAAATACACCATTGATCACCATCATAGGTCAAATCATTAGTCACTTAGTTCTTAATGATCTAGGGTACCATTAGGGTTTAGATTAGATCATCATTGGACCAATTACACCTTCAAACAATTAAGTATAAATAGCCCTAAAAGTCTCCAAACGGTTTCAACCTTCAACCTCCAAACGGTCTTGGGACCGTTTGGGGGCGTTGACCGTATGGATGGTTTGACCTTCAAGACCACATGGGTCACCAAGACCGCATGGGTGCGTTGACCGTTTGAGAAAGTTGACTTCCAAACCATTTGAAGCTATGCGACTTGAAACCGTTTGATCTTAAATGATCTTGAGATCGATTGGTCCAAACGACCTTGAGATCGTTTGAGCCCAAACGGTTGAGACCGTTTGACCCCAAACGGTCTTGAGACCGTTTGGTCCAAATGGGCTCAAACCGTTTGGACCTCAAAAGTCAATCAAAGGTTATAATCGATTATGGTTATCTATGTTGAAGCCTCCATTTGGTGAAATCTTTGTTAACCATTTGTAAATTGAGTCAATTAGTATTATCTTTAATCAATTGGACACCAATTTGACCCTCAATTGAAAGCCAATTAGGGTTGAATCCAACTCAATTAGGGTTTTCAATCGGATAATCATCAATGTTTAACAGTGTGAATCAACTTGAGGTTGAACCCATCAATTGACCTCCAATTGGGCCCAAACTTGGCCCAAACGGTCTTGAGATCGTTTGGACATCCTCCAAACGGTCTTGAGACCGTTTGCCCAAAGTTTGACCAAAAACCAAGTCGATTGGACAAGGGTTGAACCCTAATTAGTTCTAAAATCAGCATTTTTATCAATTCTTCAACTTATTGTGATTGGACCCTCAAACCATCAAATTACCTTAACCCTAGACCTCCAAATGGTCTTGGGTTGTCACCAAACGGTCTTGAGACCGTTTGGATGGACCCTCAAATGGTCTTGAGACCGTTTGGGTCCTTCAACCCAAAACTCACCAAGATCTATCCTTGAAATCAGCAAATCAACCCGATTAGGGTTTAAGGGGGTTGAAGTGCCTTCAACTCTTGATTGGTTTGTAATTAGATTATGATTCTTTGTAGGAATTAAATTCAACATATTTACAAAAGACCCTTAAACGGTCGTCCCTTGGTCAACCCTATCAAACGGTCTTGAGACCATTTGATTCCAAACGGTCTTGCAAGATCGCATGAGATCAAACAATTTGAGACCGTTTGATTTCAAACGGTTTGCAACCGTTTGGACCAAAAAGGGTCCAAGGTCGTTTGATAAAGTTTCCTAGTAATTCACGCCCATCATATTCAACCTATGTTCAAGTCGGTTATACCACAGATTTGCTTGCAAAAGTGCAAGGAAGAAGGGAGGTAGAAAAAGAACTAAACATAATTGCAAGAACATAGATATGCATAATAAAGTAAGGAGTTTAGAGTTATAAAACCCACCTTAAACGTTGTTCCTAGAGCTACAAGCTTCCAATCTTCAAGCCTTTAATGGCTTATTGAGCTCCACAAGTTTGCCAAAGGTGTTTTTCCAAGGAAAAGATGGGGATGGTCGGCTAGAACAAGAAACCTAAGTAAATTAACCATAGATACAACCTTATAAAAAGATTTCCCTTCATGAATCTGAGCTAGAAGATGGTTCCTTCTCACTTTAGCACTAGTTGGTCGCCTCCTTGAGTTCCAGAGCTCTGCCTTGGTCGGTTGAGAAAGATGAGAAATGAAGAGGATAAAGGATACATTTAGTTGGTTTGCAAGGGAACTAGGCTTATATAGTTTAGGTTAGTTTTCACCATAAGGATCTCTAGTTTATAGCTTTCTCATCTAAGTCCCTCCTTCCTTCTAAGGCACGTCCAAACCATCATCAATTATGCAAAGCCCATCAAAACTCAAGATTTAAGTGTAAAGAAAACCAACATACAAACTAAGGTACCTATATGAAGGGTCTCCATACTCATACTTGGTGAAACTACTACAAAGATCATTCTTCTTATCTGATTATTCTCTTGAAATGCCCCTTTCCTCATTTCTACTCTAAATGATTTCAAGAGTCATAAAAGAGATTCTAGAAGGTGTATTTTACAAGTTGCACCCCATATTTTGGGTAAATTGCACTTTACTCTAAAATTAGGGTTTTTAAGCACAAGGATCATTCCACAAGCTGCATCTTGATGTCCAAGCTTGGGGAAATCCATCATACCTCATCATATTCACTCATATGATGTCTCATCCTCAAAGGAACATTTTAACCTGTGAAATTTGAAAGTTAAACCCCTTAACTGGGTAATTTGCACATAGTTCCCTGCATTACAAAACAATACTACAACTTTGTTTAAAAAGGACAAAATTGAAATTGTATGTTCCTGGGGAACTTAATTACATGCCAGGGAATAATCACAAGTATTTAATTACATATTTAGGCAAAACTTCTAGGGTTAGGTTATAACCCAGATCAAGGATGTTACAAAGAGACTACAACTATTACTCTCATTGGATACACTTCCTCCTCTGTCTATTATGGTTCTTTACAACCTTTGTCAATGATATCTGTGTTGTATGTTCCATAATATCAATAGAAAGAGTTCCCTTGTCCAGCCTCATAATGAGATGAACAATGTCCAGAAATGGTTTCCCTATGAGTAGGGACACCTCACTACCCAAATATCTCATCATGTTACATCATGCCATCTCCACGGATAGTGGTTGATAGTCAGGTAGCTTTATCTCAAATGGATACCCAATGTCACTCTTCCTCTACCCATATCAAATATTACATCTATTGTGGCTTGGAAGGGCCTTTTTAGGAGTAGTTCATTTCCATAATCATCTTGAATTCCAATGTCTATAAAATCTTTTAGAAATATAAATTTATCCAACTTTACCAGAACATCTTCATAGATGCCTATTGGCCTCATCACTTAATTTTCTGCTAGATGAATCGTCATGTTTCTCTTCCTTGATTATCTGAGTCTCGATTTCTTGAATTTAGTCAGTTTTATGAGATTGATGCTTGCCTCTATATCACATAGTGCATCTCTAAACTTGACCTTGCCAATGTAGCACAATATGTTGAAACACCCTGGATCCTTTCTCTTTTGTTATAATTTTCTCTGTATCAAATCACTATCTTCTTCCCTTAAGACCACTACATCAGAATCTTCTATCCTCCTCTCTTGTTGAAAATATCTTTCAAGAACTTTCCATAAGTGGGAATCTGCTCAATAGCACCTACAAGCAATAGATGTATATGGAGCTTCCTAAACATGTTAAAAAGTTCTTGATCTTCTAATCAACCTTTTGGCCTTCAATGTATTAGGAAATGGTACCAGAGTCACATTTGTGCACTGATGAGGTGGAATGTAGGACTCCTTTTTGGCCTCTGACTACCCAATTAATTCCTCTTACATGGCTTCCTCCTAAGGTGTGGTGTCTTGTAGATGATCTAGAGAGATAGTGTTTGTCAGTGCGTTAGTGTTACCTAGTGTGACCTTTTCTCTAGAGTCACTTTCTGCTCCTTGATCAACACCTTGCCACTGTAGATAAGTATTGCCTTCATTTGTTGGTTATAGGGGGGTATCTATATTTCCTAGAAATCCATGTGATTGGGCTTCATGATGGATGTCACTTTCGTTGCTAGCTAAGAAATCTAATTTTCCATGTTGTGTATCTGGGCCCCTTGATTGTAACACTCTATTTTTGTTTGTCCTGATAAATCCTTTTTCTGACTCACTAGTATGCCTAGAATGTCTTCAATCTTGGATATCTAACTAGGACCCCCATCCTACTAATATTGTTGTGAAATGTTGCCTTGTTACTATTTGGGCTTCTGAGCTTGTGATGGATCATGTTGAAAATTATTAGGATCTTTCCATAAGAATTTGGAATCCCTCCTCCACGAGTATTCATTGTGCTCCTATTATTCTACTACCATATAACATGCACTCCTCTTCACCTCCAAATGAGGTTCCGGATTTGCATTCAAGCCTCCTTGTGAGCTAGCTCTCCATCTGAGCCTAAAGTTTCTATGATCTCTCTCAATTTCATAGCACTCTTGATTACTGCTAGTGCTTCTCTCTCCTCTCACCACGATAGGTTCTTGGCCATGTTCTTCAAGATCTCGTGACATCTTGTTGCTTTGTTGTTCATAAATAATCTTTCCCCTTCACTGTAAAGAGTACTCCTCTCCTCTTTATGTAGTCCATAGTAGAATGTCTTTGCCTAGCCACATAGATCAATCCCATGATGAGGGATGTTCCTGAGCATATTCTGTAATATCTCCAATAATTCTGAATATGACTCCTCCATATGTTTCTTGAAGTTATGGAATTTCCCCACCAGTTCAATCAACTTATGTGGAGGAAAATATCATTTGTGGAATTCGTCTATCATATCCTCCAATGATTCTGTGGACTGTAGCACTAGAATGACGAACTGTGGTTTGGATTCATCTAACAAAGAGTATGGAAACATATTCAAATAAATCACCATGGTCAACACCTTTTCTAGCTTCAGCATGTCATAGCTTTCTACAAAGTTGTTTATGTATGCCATCGGGTCTTCCATATTGTGACCATGGAATGATTGTGATTTAATTAATGCCACCATTTCGAGATCTATCTTGTATCTATCTACATTAACTGCTTGATATATGATTGTCCCTAATTGAGCTATGATTGAAGATTCTTTTCTCTTCTCCCAGACCGTCTATTCCTCAGACCCTTCCTCAACATGATCTTTGCAATTTGGGTCTATATCTATTGCATGTGCTTCCTCTAGATGTGGTTATGGAGTTTGGATGAGGTTCTCAGTCGAGGCTTCAAACTCTCACGCCTTATGTAAAACCCCCCTGATCTTTGTGTTCACTAAGTTAAGATTATATTTTTATAAAGAATTTTCACATTTGATTGTATAAAACCTTCTTCAAGATAAAATTGTAACCATGTATTTGGTTATGAACTCTTTTGTTATTATATGTGTTTTTGTTTGAATAATTATTTTGGCTGCAATGAGATGTGGGTGAAATGAAAATTGGATCATTTGTGTAATTTTGTAAGCAATGCATTTGATGTGGGTGGAATGAAAATTCTATTATTTGTGTAATTCGATAATCAAAGCAATGTAGTGTGGGTGAAATGAGATTTGGATTGTTTGTGCAATGTAGTTTTATGTAGATTCCTTGTATTTAACAATACGGGTTGTAGTTGGTGCAACTGCTAAATTGTAGTAGTTTTGAATGTTGTACAAGCTACACTATAAGTATATTTGGAATTTGTCATGATGCTTGTCCTAAAATTAATTTCTAATTGTCCATAAGTTGACAGTTTATGAGCATGAACAAACTAATAAAATTATTCATTAGGATATATCTACAAACCATAGATCCTATCTCGACGGTTTTGATTTGGAGCAATGACAAAATAATAGACTTAACCCGATATACCCCATCCTTAGAGCATCCAATTTTTTCTATGGTAATTGTTTAATCAAAGTTGTAGATTTGGTTTCTTGGAGCACCCACATACACATCGTAACATACCCGAAGTCACGAGTCTTCTTTAATTTCCACAAGAGCCAATCACAAAACACTAAAATTATACCAAATCCTTTAGTGTGGAAAATGATTTATGTAATAAAAATATACTAAATAACTGAAACCCTTCAAGAAATTTTTGAAACAAAACTAAGAAGTAGTTTACTTATAAATACATTAAGTCCATAATATCACTTACTTTTCCATTCATATCCCATGACCCAATGTAAATTAAGATATGGACTCTAAACATCAATCTACTTGGTATTAATACCAACTTCATGGAACATAATGCTTTAATTATCCTTGAGGTGGTGTATACACTCATATACCGCGACCTAAAAAATTATGTAAGTATATCGTGTAGTAAATTTTTGGTGAGTATGTATTTAAGTCAAATATATAGATGTATTAAAAAACATATTAATTTTTTTGGGTAGTTTAGGAAGTAGATCTATAACATGGTAGATTAATGAAATAAATAAAATATGGGTATATATTGCACATAGTTGTATACCAAACTAATTAACATAAATAAAAATCTGACTTAGATCCTCACTATGATGCATTTTGATTAATATAAACTATTATGAACTAATATGTATCTCATCTTATTTACTTTAATATCCTTCAACATTTCCTTGAACTCAATTAGATTGTATCACCACTACCATGTGATTTACCATACATATCTTAAGGTAAAAATGGGGCCTTGAGACTACTAATTGAACAAACTTTGATTTGTTGAGAGGTTTCTATGTTTTACCTAACAACAACTAAATGTCCACAATGTTTTGACCATGTGTTGTAGGTATTCATGAGGGGTGATTATATGTTATAAAGGCATCAACTCTATTTAATGTGATCCAGTAGTGCTGACATACAATGTGGATTAACTATGAACTAACGAACATGGATTAACTAGTAGCACTTGAACCTAGATGATTAGTGTTGGGTATGTTAGGAAACATTACATCTACTAGTTCCCCAAGATTAGTTCAAGGTCTTTGTGATACTATATTGGTCTACACTACTCAATAAAAGGATATTTTGTGTATGGGGAACTAACTATTACTGGCTACACTTGTTATTACTTGTGAGTCGACTAGATATTAAATAACCTATATTTTGCTCATTGACTAAAATTTAAATATATAAATTGTATTTCCTTGATCAGTAATTAGAATTTGTGTGCATTATTGAACAAGTGTTTCAATATTTATCTTTTATTTTTCTCTAAATTTCGAATGATATGATTTCTAAAAATGAGAAAAATGATTAATTTGTTGATCAAACATCACTAATTTTGTCACTAATTGCATAAAATAGAAATCATATTTTCATTAATATGAAAATTTTCTTTGTTGTAGTTACAAATACCCAAAAAGACTAGATTTTGACAAATGAAAAAATTGTTGCAAAAATTATCTACTAGCTTTGATGATTTATTCTCTAGGTTTATTTCATTCTTTTACCATCATCAGACTACATATATAGAAATTCATATGTTTTCTTATATTACCATGTTAGTGATATAATTACATTTTTTTGTCCTATGAAGAAACTAAAATAATTTGAAAACTAATAAAGTGGGATACACTAAAGAACTAAACTACCCAATCACCCACTTAGATTTTGACTCATATTTTATCAATTCACCTCTGCTCCTAGTTGGATAACATCTGAGGAAAAGATATTAACATGAATAACATATCTTCTATTTTTCTCCTATGATCAAGTCTTAGAGAAAATGAATAGAACGAAAGAAAAATTCAAATATATTAGGTACTTAGATACTAAAATTCATAGATAAAGCAACAAAAACTAATTAATAAAGAATCTAAGAACTTCAAGTAACCCAAAAAAGAATAATAGACCTTAGTTCTTCTTTTGTGAGAGAGTTAAAAAAATCACCGATTTGAGAGAAACAATGGTTTTCAAATCATAAAAGAGGTGGAAACGAAATACACTTGAAACTAAGGTTTTTATATTAAAAAATGAGTGGAAATGAAGTTGTAACTTAAATCATATCAATTAGATTGTTTGTTTGTTGATAAATAACCTCATATTAGGAAGTTACTTGCCAAATACCATGACATAAACCAACTTCCAGATTAGTTGGTTTGATTATATTGGTTTACCTATCCAGGGTAAACTGACAAAATCCATTTACTATTATGTTGTCGGGTACTATAGTCAATTTGACTTTGAAATAGTTATCTAACAATCTGAAATGTAGAATTTGCAGAAAAATATCTACAAAATAATTATAATATTTCTATCATGCAGGGTGACTAGAATAAGATATGGAAGTTGAGGGTCTCTCCCTCGGTCAAGTTGTTTCTCTAGACTATGGGGCATGGTTATATTCTCACTAAGGTGAGGTGTCATACTAGACACATTACCCCTAATAACCTATGCCTGAGATGCAAGGGATCTAGTGAAACTATGGTGCATGCTCTTTGGGATTGTAGTAACATGAGAACTATTTGGGAGAGAGTGTTGGGTGGAAACATCGATGCTGAGTTTTGGAGTGAAGATGAAAGGAGAGACTGGATGTCCAGGGGCATAAGAGAGGACACTCACCATGGGAGACTCTTAACGATTACCTGTCACACTCCGTGGCACAACAAAAATGATGAAACCTTTAACCAGGTAAAAGGGACGAGTGAGGGGCTTGGCGACTACATTCTTCATAAGCTCAGAACGAATGACTTGTCCTTCTGCGGGGAGGGGATTTCCATGAGGGAGAATGCTCAGACTTCAGACAATAATGGAGTTGAACAGTGGGTTCCCCCAAGTATGGGGCAGTTGACCACGAATTCAGATGTGGATATGGGTGTGAATCATGTTGTGGATGCTGACATTGTTAGGAATCACCTCAGATAGTGGATGGGAGGATATGGGGAAATTATCAAGCCATCCAATGTGGTCCATGCTGAGTTGTTTGGAATTATTAAAGCTATGGAGTTTACCTGCAATAGGTTCACTGGTCATATTGTCTTCAAGACAGACTGTCAAACTGTAGTTAGTTTGATATAGAAGGAGGGAGATGAAAGCCTAGGATTTTCCAACTTGATTGCCAGGATTAATAAGCTCATGACAGAAAACATCTACATCGTTAAATTCATCAAAAGGATAGACAATGGAGAGGCAGGAAAGCTTGCCAAATATCACCTAAAAAACAACCTAGTAATTTTACCTACACTAGGCCTCCTACTCATGTGAGCATTTTGGTTAACAAGGAGGTTGTTAATTGTAATGGTAGTAGTACTACCCTATTTAATTCAATGATTAGTGCATGTACTTCTACTTTGAATCCACTTACAGGGGGAAGGCAAGATGAATAGATAGCTTCCCGATTTACCTAAAAAAATATTTCTAACATGCAAGATCAATCCAACCATGATTATACTAGGTGGACTATCTCGAATCTCTTGGCCAAAATAACCAAACTCTTGAAATTTGCATTGATTTTCAATCTAAACCTAACAAATATGTCTAAATGTCAATGTGTATGTTCTATGAAATCTTTAAAATTCTTCCCTATATAAATTTATCTAAATGTATACATTAGTTAGTATGTCATTTGTCTACTCTAGTTAGCCGTTAGTTTTCTTTATACATAATGAATTGATAAAATCTTACTAAATCCATACTACCTGCTAGAATTTGAACCCTGTGATAGTTAATTAGGGTACACATTTTTTTCTGTTTAAAATTAGTATTTCTCTCTATACCCTAGATAATAATGGATTGTGCATGTATACATATAATACTAGTTTAGTTATGCATAAGAATATGAGTTATATTACCAGCTCAAACTAGGTTTTCTCAAACCCCAAATTACTTACTAAGTGAAAAACATGTTGTACCAATTATCGTTAGGGATATAACTAATATGGGTTGCCCTTTGTGATATAAAGATCTATTATATGAAGGAATTACCTATTAGGGGCAAATCTTGCAAGGGACTAAGAGGGACATGCCCCCAATTGCTAAGAATTTTGAATATAACATATATGGTGGTTGAATAAAATAAAAACACAATGGATACATCATGTTATTTCTAAGATTGATTTATATGCAACTTATGCAAAAGAACCAATCCATCTAGTTCTATTCAACTTACTTTCTATTATAACTCATTCACATATAAATGATGAAATGATTGGTCAAATTTCTATTATTGATGATAGTATCAATCATAAAATTTACTAAACTCTTTCTTGGAGGTTTCTTTCTTAATAAATTAATAAGGAAATCTTCCATAAAGAAAGGAAATCATTAACTACCATAATGGAAGTCAGACATTACATGTTCCAACCATATAGATATCCCTATTAAATGAAAACTTCAGACAATAAAATTCCCATTTATGAATACTATATGAAAACCCTAAAAAATGGGTTTTATCCTTTTATGAATGTGTTGTGAGTTCTCACTTACATCATATGAGATGAATTAACTTTATAGTGTACATCAATTGTGAGATCTTTCATAAGTCTTACCATTCTTTGAGTTAATTATCATTTTGTTTTTGGATGACATGTGAGCCACCACCGAGGAGTAGCCACATTGATGACTCCACCCTGACAGTGTAAGCTTCTGACCCCCAACTACCCACACACTAGGAGTGATAATTTAAATCACACAGAGGTCGGCCTACATGGTGGGACAAAGGATCACTAAGGAGTACCCCTAGGGATTCAAATCCAAGTCCCTACTCTAAGGAGCCTAGCTCCTCCACAAAGTTACTACCATGTCGATAATTATTAGTGTATGATGTCTTATACTTCTATCAACTAAACCATAGTGTGTTTTTACTAATGTAGATCTATTGAGAACTGAACATATTGATGGTCAATTTAATAAAATTAGTTAAAGTATAAAGAATTATAATATGATTAAAAAGTTGCATATTTTTAACCAAGTCCACTGAGATATAAGATCATTAATTTAAAAATAATTCACTAACGAGTTTGTGTCAAAAATTATAATATTCATTCGAGTTTGTTTCATTGACGGCCCACGATATGATCCATTGAACTACCTACATCCTAATCATTAAGTAAAACACTTTGGCGGTTTATGATTTATCCGAATTGATTGTGAGCAATATAAGGGGTTGAGATGTCTTACTGCTTAATTGAATCATCAGTCTTACAAACTAGTCCTCCAAAAGAATAGAAATGTAGCAAATGTCAGAATACCATAAACAGAATGACCTAGCGAAGATGGATTAAATTTGTGTTCTCTCATATAATCTCATAAACCTTTTAGACTTTCCTTATGTAAAGGTTCAAGTCAACTTAGCTAAATCCATGCATACCTGCCAATGTTGTTATTTTGTCAATTGTTTGGTTGGTCTACATATGTGAGTCAATAACAACCCTAGCCTTATGTATGCACCGACTAATTGACTAGATTCGAGGTACAAGTGTCCCAAGTACCAATATAAATTTGGAGAAAATGATTGACCTAGTGTCCTCTTGAGGGTTGGAAAATGCAGACCTCCTTAGGTTGACATGTGAAGAATAAGTTAGAATTGTTGTTATGAGAATGGAAACAAAAAGTGCACATGAGCATGATACCTTCAACGCGACCTTCTATCAATATGTGTGGGAGTTAGTTATGGTGGACCTGATAGATTTAGTCAATCATTGTCTAACTAATCACAAAGTACACAAGAGCCTTAAATGTATCAAGCTTGTCATATTACCCAAAGGTCCGAACCCTAAAATTATGAAGGACTTTAGACCCATTAGTGTAGGGAATGGACCTCTTAGAATTCTCTTATAGGTAGTTCTATCTAGACTCTTGGGCCTCACACCCAAAACTCTTCTCAAAGGAGAAAGCGACCTTCATCCTAAGGTGCAACATATGGGATAACATCAGGTTAGAACAAGAGCTTATCCATGACATTTATGGAGGAGGCTAAGGATGGAATGACATTTCTTACAATGTTGACATGTTGAAAGCCTTTGACAGAATTGAATAGGATTTTCTAGAGATAACACTTAGATCCTTTGTCTTCAAACCTATATTCATCAAGGTGATCATGAATATTGCAAGGGACCCTTGGTTCTCTGTGTCCCTGAATGGAAAATCAGATTGGTTCTTTAATTCATCCAGGACGTTGATACAAGGTGACCCTCTATTCACAATCCTTTTCATAACATTCCCAAGAAATTTTAGGGGAACAGATTAGAAGGGTGGTAGAAGGAGATATGAATTGAAGGTTTATAACTAGATAATTAAGCGAGGCTCCATCACACCTAATGTTTGATGATGATCTTATTCTCTTATTTATTCTAGCTAGGTCCTCTAAAACTAGTTAGAAGTGATCATATCTGAATAAGAGCACAATGTGGGTCAAAAAGTGAATACAGATAAATCCCAAGTCATGATTGGCAAACCTTCTAACCTCAGGAATGCATAACTCCTACAAGTTATGGGTTTTGAGGTAGATATTGATATGCTCCAATACATATGGGTACCATTGATAAGAGGCAGAGTCATAATTAGACATTTTGCCCCATTCAAAAACAAAATCACAAGTAGGATAAAATATTGGGCTGGAAATCTCCTCTCCTTCTGTGGATGACTAATGTTGATCAAATCAATGTTATTGTCTATCTCCACTCATAGCATGAGTGCATGCACGGTCCTTAAATTTGTTCTCAAGAATATCAACAAGAAGGTGGTTGATTTCCTTTGGGTGTTTAGGGATGCGACTAGGAGAAAATATTATGTTAGATGGGGTTTGGTGTCTACACCAATATCAGAATCGGGCCTGTTGGCAAATCAAGTGATAGATAAGGCAGTGGAAATAAAAATATAAATGCCCATCCTAAAACAGCAAGATTGCATCAACAATAATGTATCTAGGAAGGAAGGTTTGCAAGGGTATACCTGGTCCTGGAACAAGTCCAACAACATTACCCTTCCAGTATCAACATGCTTCTTCTCCAAGGAGCAACGAGCTTCATCTTCAGGCAGCATCACTCAAATAATAAGTCAACAACGGCCTCCTAGTCTGGCATGATGGACAACGGTTGACATTTTTCTCATAGCAGTAAAAACTACTCTCCTCTAGAGTATTTCATGCAAACCACCGGAAACTCCATTTTGTGCTACCATAGCCAATGGGAAGGATTCATCCCTTTGAACATCGGTGTACCGATTCATTCTCCCACAATTGTATCTCCCTTGATATCTCTCCCTTTTTGGGTAGGGCTTGCTTAGGCTCTATATTAGTTACCACAACCAGAGAGGACAATAATTGTCAAAACTAATTATCATTTTTAGGAAGCCTCAATATCCTTCTATTTATAGGAGAGGCACGGGTTTGCGTTCCCGCTCTATGTAGAATTCAAAGGAACTGAATTCAAAAAATTTATAAAAAATGTGAGCTGCGAAGTGATCGGTTCACAGTTGAACCAATCAGTTGGCATGTGAGTCGATTAGTTCAACCCTTGAACCAGTTGTTTCATCATTTTTCCTTATCACAATTTAATTGACAATTGATATTCAATTAGTGCACAACATGATGTCAACACTAATCCTTGAATCAATCAAATTGATCCACCAATCGATGGGTTCACAACCTGAGTCAATCAGTTCATGGAACTGAGTCGATCAGTTCACTTCCCAAATTAGTCGTCTCATGGTTATGATTTCCAATCTTGGTTTAATAGACTTGACACTCCAACTAGTCAGTTCAACACTTGAATCGGTCAGTTCAGAATCCAGTCAGTCAACTTTGAACCTTGGTTGTTTAATTGAATACCTAAACACCTTTAGTAATCAAGTTAAACATCATTCATTAATAAACTTCTATTCTAAGTGTATCCTATGTTTGTGACCTTATAGGCCCCAAATACATTGGTAGTGAATATCCATAACCTACTTATGACATCATAAGAAACCCTTATTCAAGGTCATGTTGGATGATGTCTAAATGCAATGAACAACATGTGATTAGTGTAGTGACTTCAGGTCTAAGAACCACAATCACCACTATCACTATGGGAGTTGATTCCGACTACCATTCCATTGTCTCCATGTATCATTCTCAAGGTGGGTCTGTCTGATATATTGTTCCCTAACATGTCCATGTGTGCTTGACTTGATATCATATATCATGACTAATGAGACTCTATCATCAATCAATACACACTCTAGTCTTATGTATCAATGTTGTCTATTTTTCTTCCGTAGTAATATATGACTAGGGACATAAAAATAATGTACGTACTCTTATCATACATATGATCTCATCATTCAGATCATCAACCTACAGACATATGTTGTCAGGTAACATCATTCCTTAGACATATACTATATATGTGTCATCATCTCATGAGTGAGACAAACATAATAGTTAGAATTACCTTTATTATTATCAAATTAGGTATCTAATGTCACACTCCAATAATCATATGATTGACTCTCCAGGCATGTATACCAATAAACTCCAACTTGCACTTAGAGTCGATCACCCATGAATCTCATTCTGAGTGATTTTAACATGTCCATGATGTTTCTACTATGTAAGAACTTTTATAGAGGGTTAGCAACATTTGCTTCAAGCCAATATTTTGCAAGTTTCACATCTCTTCATTTTATGACTTTTTGTATGATATTGAAGTGCTATAGTATGCTATATGAGATTCCTAGCCTATACAATAGCTCTATTATTTCCATAGTATCTTTGTTGTGTCATCAATGGTTTGAAAACTCCCACAAGTTCATCTATGTGAACTTCTTGATCCATATAGTATCCTCTATTGTTCTCATAACACCAAGATACTCAACTTCTGTTGTAGACTTAAACAACTGTAGCTATCCAGGAACTTGTTCCATCTTACAGTTCTTGTTTTAAGTTCAAACACAAATTTAGATTGCGATCATTAATTTAATTTGTCATTTTGGAAGCTAGCAGCGATGTAACCCTTTACACCTAACTCTTACTTATTACCATAACCAAGGAACTAATTCTTTTAGTGCTTCCCATTTACTTAAGGTTGTTCTTATGGCATTCTAGTGACCTTCACTAGGATCTGATAGATACCCTCTAGTTTGTCCAATACAGATGAGATTTCTAAATAAGTATATATCATTTCGTCATGTGTAATACATACAAGATAATAGGATGAGTACATTGCATACATGATAGATCCAATTGCAAATGCATATGGTATCTTATTCATGTTCTTCCCATTCTTAACAATAACTGGGACACTATACTCTTGAGAGACTAACTACATGGAAAATGGACAACTTTTCTCTCATTGAGTCTTGCATGTTGAACCCCTTCAGCATATTGCCAATATATTTACTCTTACTTAGGTAAAGAATGTTTCCAGATCCATCTCTATAGATCTCAACTCCTATCACATAGGATTCTTTGCCTAAACCCTTCATAGAGAAGGTACTTTCTTGCCAGGTTTTAATATATACAGTATAAAGATGTTTATTCCCCATAATTATAAGGAATATAAATATGCTCCCACTAAATATTTTGTAATCATAGATTTTTTATTCATTCTGACTCAAGTCAAACTCTTTTACTATCTTGTCAAATTGAAGATTCCAACTCTAAGATTCTCGCTTCAATCCAAAGATTGAACTTTGCAGCTTATAGATTTCATTTGCATTATATGCATTTATAAAATTATTAGGTTGTTTCACGTAAACATCTTGTACAATATTCCAGTTAAGGAATTTGGTTTTAACATCCATTTTGCCAAATCTCATAGTAATGTTAAGCTGGAATAGCAAGTGTTATCCCGATGGATTTTAACCATGGCAGCTGGTGAAAAGATTTTATCATGTTCAACACCTTAAACTTGTTTGAAACTCTTTGCAACCAATTTACCCTTCCATGTTGGCCACCCGATACGTTTTACCCATTCAGATGGATCCATCAACGTCATACCTTGTTTGTTTACATGGACTCCATCTTGCACTTCATGGCCTCAAGTCATTTCTCAGACTCTGGTTCCTCAATAGGTTCTACGTAGGTTGTTGGCTCATCATCTTATGACCAACTCACTGCTTTTTTGAGTTATAAGATATCATAATCTTTCAAAATCAAGGCGTGTTCTACTAATACAATGAGGTTTTGTGATACATAAGGAACTTGAGATTCCACAAAAACTTGTGATTCTCCATGTTCCTATTGTAGCTCTTTAGGTTTAATGTTTTCTTGTTTCTCTCAAACATTTTAAGTTCTACTTTTCTCCCATTGATTCCTTTGGAACTAAGTTGTCCTTTAGGAATATAGCCATCCTAATCAACAAACAACTTCATTGTTGGATTTCTATAAGAGTTGTATTCAAAATAATAACTTTTATGTGATTTGTGAAAAAAAGCCTTTTAAGAAACTAATTTTCTTATATAAGATTTCAATCCTAATCTTTATAAAAGATATATTGGGACACTTCCCATACCATATCTCATATAGTGTCCTTTGAACCATTTCAGACGATACATTGTTTTTGTGTAAGGAATGTGCCCAAAAGAAAATTTGAAGATTAGATATATTTATTGATAAACACACGATGTAATTCCTTTTATTTGATACATCATTATGTTTCAAGTGGAGTTCATTCTGATACACTATCACAGTTTCCCAGAAGGTCCTCAAACTTTTGGTTAAATATATTTCAATATTGATCATATCAAAGAATCTTAATACTTTTACCAAGTTAGTTACGTACTTCATCCATGATCTTCTTGAACATTTAAAGAGATTCATACATGTATTTCATTAAATACAAACTACCATATATGTTGATTGTATCAATAAATATAATGAGGTACGGGTAATTACCTTTAGCATTATTTCTAAAAGGTCTATATACATCAGTATGTATAAGAACTAATAGAATTGCCACTCTCCAACTACATCTAGTGAAGATGCTCTTGTCATATTGTCCAATAAATAAAACTCGCATGTCTCTATTGGTTCAATAACCAAAAGAGTCTCGATAACCACTATTATGGATTCTATAAATGCATTTCTCATTTATGTGCTATAGATGTCAATGTTGTAGATACTCATTGTTTGAGTCACCAAGTCATTTATTATATGTGTCATACACATTTGTCTCTACAAGTATAGATTATGAGACATTGGGCATTGCCATGAAACTTCAATTTATTCATAATATTCTTGTGCATACAAGATACATGATGTTTTCAATAATGACAAGAACATAATAGCTATTCACTAATTCTATTACATACCCGTGAATGACAACTTCCAACTGTAGTTTCAGCAACTCTTGCTCCGCATAGTTTCTAACTTACTTCTTCTCACATCCTAAAGTGGAGATCTCTATCTCCTTCTTCTTATTGAGATCCTCTATAAAGAGGGTAGTTCCCCTACCAATGTCCAACTGGTGAAAATGGTGGCACTTTCCTTCCCTAATCATTTAGGTGAAAAGGACAAATTTTGTTTATACTTAACCCTTCCCCATATCTTGGGTATAGAAGACTTGGACTTCAACATAGCCTCAGAACTCTTCTCAGCCTTTCCTTTGTCCCTGGACAACTTTTACTGATCACCATTATGAATTTTTTATTCTTCAGTCATGCTTCAACAACTCAGATAGTAGTTTAGCCAAGTTACTCAAGTGATAACACTCGATAAATTATCTACATGACCCATACAACAATTGTAGAATAATAATGGTGGACAACTATTAACCTAAAAGAAATCCCAGTCTCCACATCCCCAATAATATTGAGCACATGTGGCTCTACTAGATCTCCCTTTGTCAGTTTGTACGTAAACAACGCTTTGGAGACATTATACCTTTCTTTCTTATATTTTTCTTTCTTTACATGATTCTTAAGATGTGTTACCATCTCAACAATGTCCATGTTTTCATACTACTTATGCAACTCACAGTTCATATAGCTCAACGTAAGGTTTTTGATGTCTGCGAAATCATTGACATGCTTCAAGTAAACATCCATTTCAGCCTTAGGCGCATATGGAGTGGGTTCCTTTGGCTCTGTTCTTTTAAGGACGTAGAGCTTTTGCTCATTAGTGACAACACTTCTCAAAGTCCTAAACCAGATGTAGAAGTTAACCCCATTTAGTTTGCCTATTCAAGGACTAATCACAATAATAATGTGTTTGTGTTTTCCATGAGATTCTACCAAGACATTTTTTGAAACTTTTTAAAAATATTTTTTATTTGTTTGATCTAATAATTTTGACAATATTAATTAGTCCTTTAATTATTTATCGCTCCCACTATTTTATTCAAATTGATAACCCTCATGTATCAATTTGGAAGATTGTAACAAACCGTCTTCTAGTAAGTCGAGATCCAAAATAATTAAATTATTACCCGGCCAATGCCAACGTCCATAATCAATTATTAAGGTAGACAACTTTTACCAATTGTATCTCATTCAATTCTTAGATAGATGGTATGTACAAATCCTTGTCATAGTCCATCTGTATGCTTCTAGGTGCTTAATCTCATGAAGGACACCAAGTTAAGTCTGACCCAAAGGTCAAGACGATAGAAATGCATCCCGCTCGGCAAACCCACATAATTACCAATACACCTCCACATAGCGCACCATGTTTGGCATGCCCACGCATAGTCGATCAAACTTTTCATGTGTTTCTTATGGAAATCATTTAAAACCTAATATTGAGATTGAGGGATTTTGAATATAAATACATATACATATTTGATCACCATATACTTATAGTACATATAATATATATGCTATAACCATAATGAAGATATGCAATCAGAATTATACAAGTGATGGCTATGACCAGTCTAATATAATTCCTTGGAACTACAAGGAATTACTACCGTCTAAGATCCACATCATACATACCACCTATAGTTGGTGAACATTCATACTTGAGCCAATCTAGTTTGATCGGTTCAACACTCGAACTGATCAACTCGCCTCCTGGTCACTCAGTTGGGCCCTTGAAACAGTTGTCTGGTCTCAGGTTCAACCGATGTCTGGACTCCTCCAGTCGATCATTAGGGCCACCAGTCGACCGGTTCATCCTATCTCCTCTGGTATACTTGGCCCTCCAATCAAACTGTTCATCTCACGAGCCAGTCGGTTCGTCTTGGTGTTGAACATCTTCTCACGATGGAACATAAATTAAAACTATCTTATTTCATATTACATAATAAAAGAAAAAATATCGAGTAACATTCGAGGGAAAATAGGAAGTAGAGAATTAATTTATATTTGGAAGGGGGAGAGAGGCTTCGTATACAAACTGAGATATAAACAGAAATAAACAATCACAATCATACACACATAGATCTAGAGTTATTGGTCATAACTATGCTAACACCCACCTTCAAAACACTTTTAGGATGACACTTTAGGATTATATATATATATATATATATATATATATATATATATATGTAGGATCATATGTGGTATTTAATTACACATTAAGCAGTTTAATATTTGCATCGCATACAATAAAATAAATCCGATTAAAATTAATTTAAATCCAAATATACCGTAAATTGACGTGACTTTGATACCACTATCGCACTGTAAGAAATCTTGTCAATACACATACATTTGGTGTTATATATTTACTAAAACTCCATATTAAACTTGTTCCTCACATGATACTAGGCAATACAAATTGTTTTAAGTAAATATTTATTGACGACTAGATTATTTTTTGGAGGGATAGGAGAAATTTTGGCTGTAGAATATACGTAGAACTAATTTCTAATTCCTCTCAACATTTCCACCTCTATGAATCCTTGCCGCCTATACTTTTGTGCATTACTATATTTGCCTTTGTTTTCCATTTCTCTTCTCTCGCCCATTCTTTTCTCGTCATTCCATCTTTTCATTTACCCTTTTCTCCGTCATCCCTAAAAGTAATGGATTGTGTACGCCGCCGCGAGATCTGTTGATCTCGTTTTGTTTATTAAGCTGCCCACTCTTTTGTTTGAGAAATGATTCTGTCGCCTGATGATTAAAATGCTCCGACGATCCATCCTGGTCTCTGTCCGTTTCACCATCCATCCACTTGCAGGGCGTCTGTTTCCGATTGGTATCTTTGTACGTGTCAACCTGGGACACCTTTCAAATTCTATTGGCATACCTTCGGTCAAGAACTCCCATAGTAATGTAATCGCTTGAAGAAATAAGAAGTGCCTATGTTGGCATATAGGCAGTCCTTTCCGGAATCCGGATTCTTCCGACAGTGGGACTACAGTAAGACAAGTCAAGGCTGAGCACTAACACCCCATTCAGTCTTACGATCTTCTTCTTCTTGTACAGGATTGTACATGACAAAAAAGCATGAAACCAGAGTAGTTCAAATGACACCCTTAAGCTAAGGACGTGATAACACCAGACGTAGAGTTGTAAAGGTTGGTTTTAAAAAATTGCATTTCTAATTATATTTTATGTGTATGCTTGATCTAACTCTCAAAACTATATCTTCCTACCCTGTATCATGTTGACATGAACTATTTGAACAACCAAATACTTTGTTCTTTGTGGAGTCTCCTGCTCTAGTTTCTTTGCAACCATTGAATAATTGCCCAGAAGAGAGATGGTGTTCTGAAACAATTGCTATGTTGAAATGTAGCAACGACTAAGACCCTTGAACATGGTTTGTGATTTTGTTTCACCTTAGATCAATAAAATATTATATATTATTTAGCATTGACAATAATTCTTCCTTTGTGTTTGAATTGATTTGTTCTTAGATGTAGTTCATATTGAGCATTGAAGGCTATCAATATGGCATCCAGACACTGTAGTTTTCTCATTTGATGAACCATGTCCCCTTGACAGGTTCTTGCCCTAACATCGAATCCATACCCTAATTGTCATGCATTCTAAATATTGTGTAGGCTCTATATATATTTTTCACCTACAAAAATATTTTAAATCTATAATAGTTTGTGAGAAATGTTTTTGCGTGTATGTTACTTTTGATGTTTGTCAAGATATTTGCAAAATAAAATTTTATTTGTATATAATATATGCAAAAAATACAGAATGTGGTGAAGGATGGATATGATGGTTTTAGAAACGTCCATCCCTCTCTTTTTATCATCTCTTGATATTGAATAATTAAAACATTTCAATAGCCTAGAAAGTTACTTTTCTACCTGATGTGTTATAGGTAAGTAGCACTTAGATCCCAAGTTTTAAATCTCTCAAGTGCTTAATTTCTTTTCATTTCTTATTTCTTAATCTTTAACATAATTCAAACTATCTATTGCAAAAAGTCTTCGGATAGTGCAATGGTGAACACCACTATGTTTACTAGGCCACTATATAAGCAAATCAAACTTAATGGGCATATATTCTCGTTCATATACAACTAACTTATGCTCTTCCATATCAAACAATCATGCAAGAAGTGCGAAAATGACCTTAATTACATAAATTTGTTAAGGTAAGTTTAGGGGTGTAAACGCCGCGGGTCCATCCATACACATATCCATACCCTTTTTAGCTTAGCAGGTCCAGTTTCGATTCTAGACCCGCATTATAAAAATCTAGACCCGCACCATACCCGTGCATATAATAATAGAGGTTATGAGGTGCGGGTATGCAAATAAGTGATTCTCTATGTAACATCACATTGGTTATGTAAGAAAATTTAGAAATATGATCTATATAATATATACAATCAGATATTGCTATCATGTAGGATGTTAACATGATATAGTTATATTAAATAATGTAATACTTTGTATATTGAATATTAGTTGAGTTAATTGATTACATATTTGTAGTCATTGTCATAGTGTTTTAGTTATATAGCATATAATGTTGTTCTTTGATTTTAAGTGTACATATGTTGTTCATGATTGTAGTTAGAATTATTAATTCTCAATTAGATGACTAATCTCAACCTTATTATAATTATAGTATGATATATCACAAGTATTATATGAGTTGGACTAGTAAAGTATGATATAAATAACATATTATTTATATAGTAATTTACGTATAGCGGGTAAGTGGGTCTAGCGGGTCTGGGTCCAAGCATACCCATTAGTGGATGCACATATATGCGCGTCCAAGGATATGCGGATCCACATGTATGCGGGTATAAAAATTTAGACCCGTGACGAGTTTATAAAGGGTCCAGATTTGCAGGTCTACCCGTACCTATTTACAACCCTAGGCAGGTTGGTGGATAAATCTAGTAAGAAATGTGCATCTTGTTGGTTTTTTATTTAGTATCTTGGACATAGTCATTTTTGTATAATTTATTCTTCCATACCTATACTTAGCATATTGATTTTTTTCTTACTTGATGACTAATTATGTGATTTGCAACATTTTGATGTAGATATGTGGATGCCATTCTTGTGGCATGGATGGCTTCATATATGGCAAAGGGAACTTGAATTGGTGTATTTATTCAAATGGGTGATGTCTTATGTATCAATTGACGAAATTCAACCATTTATATGTGTCGTATGTACCAACCACTAGTTTGTGATCTTTATTTGTTGTGTATCTAATAGGGTCAATGTTAATGTGCTCCCTTTGTAACTGATATTAAGTATGAAATAAAAATTACACTATGTCTTATAGTGGTTGCCAAATTCGACTGATGTTAATTTTAAAAGTCAATCAACATGCCTATCGTGTATGGATTGAGTTATATTTTTCTAACCATAAAATCACATATTGAAAACCATGAATCCTAGTTATTTTAGAAGTCCTAGGTGACAAGGAAATATTTCTCAATGTGGTTCGAAATGAATCTATCATGATATCCTTAGTATGATAGTAAATGTTTTGCAACAACATCTCTTCAATTCTGGCATATAGGCCATACAGTAGTTATATTTAGTTCCAAGTGTACCTTTGCCAACTGACCATACAATTTGTGCCGACACGTTATAACTGGTGGCTTAGAAGGAACATCCACTAATAGAATCTAAACTGACACACTTTTATCAGTAACTACAAGTTCTAGCATAGCCTTAAAATGTTGGTAAAAGCATATAGTGTCATCAGTATAATCAACATTTGTTGGCCGCTGGTATAACATATACCAACATTTTTGGATCTATATCAGCATTCGTTCACTTTCTGGTATAGCACCATATTGTTGTGGGAAAATTGTTCAATCTTCCATGGGTGGCTGTCGGTGACTTCAATACTACCTTACTGTCTGAGGAAAAGTATGGCAGCATACATTACGACTTCAATGAAGCCACCATCTTCAACAACTCTTTGATGGAAGCTAGTTTATTTGACCTTGGTTTCTGTGTTCCAAGGTTCACTTATATAATGGAAGACTACAAGAACGCCTAGACAGGGCAGTAGTGAACTCTCAGTTCATCAATGTATACCCTAACTTTGTGGTGGAAAATCTTCCAAGAGTGTTCTCAGACCATTGTCCTATTCTTATATGGAACACTCTCAAGAATCAAACACCACATAGGTTCTTCATCAGGGAATTGTGGTCTCTAGTGAGTGATTTCTAAAAGCTTATTTGAGAGAACTAGATCCAGGAGTCCAATTTTCATGAAGCTCTCAAGAAATCCAAAGAAATGATTAATTAGTGGGATATGGATCATCGCTAACAATAATTTTAGAAGAAGAAGAGAATTTTAAGGAATCTCAATATCTTGCAAAAGAGTTTGGTTGACAACTATGCCAACACTACTATTAACATGATGGCTAGTATGGAAACCCAGTACATTGATATATTTAAGAGTGAGGAGGAGGATCTTAAAAAAATGCATATTAATTGGCTCACCATGGGTGACCCAAATACCATGTTCTATAATGCCTATGTCAAACAACGACAAAGACAAAACACGTTCACTATGCTGAAGGATACCGAGGGGAACTGGGTGATAGATGAGGAGGTTGTCTGCAACCTTGTTTCCACTGAACCAGTACAGCAGAATGATAGGGAGATCTAGGACTTTGTTCATGAATTCAACAGTATGGATAGGGAAGCTCAAAAATTCTTGATCACTATTCCAATGCTCGATGAAGTTTATCAAATTTTGTCAAAAACCAACCCCCACAAGGCCTCAGGGATTGATGGAGTCGATGGAAGCTATATTCTAAAAAATTGGCATGTTGTGAAGCATTCTCTTTTGAAGATGATTATACATTCCTTACAAGGAGGTCCCTTAGATAATAGCATGTGCAACGCAAGCTTAGTCCTCATCTCCAAGAAATCTAAACTAGAGGTGTGTGAACATTTCTAGCGTATTTCTCTTAACAACATCATCCTAAAATTGGCCTCCAAAGTGATAGTTGAGAGGTTGAAGGACTACCTAGACCAGTGGGTCTCCCCTACCTAGAGTGCATTTGTCCTCGGAAGAAGAATCTCAGATAATATTATGGTAGCTCAGAAAATCCTAAACATCATGAGAAGGAAATCATCAAAGAAGATGATGGCTATTAAGATAGACCTCTCTAAAGCATATGATAAAATGACATGGCCATTTATCTCTAATACTCTTGAAAAGCTGAATATTGCTTGCACTATTTGAAATTACATCCTCAACTCCATCTCCAGTGGTGATGTATCCATTCTTTGGAATGGTAAATCTGTAGGTTCCTTCAAGGACACTCTGGGCCTGAGACAAGGTCATCCCCTCTCCCTCTACCTATTTGTTTTATGTCTGGAAAGACTATCAATCCATTGAAGGCTTAGTATTTGAGAAGAAATGGCATCCTTTCAAGCTGTACAACAATGCCCAAGTATTTCACACCTTTGCTTTGCTGACGACATGCTTTTGTTCGAAAAGGCAAAAGTCAAAGAAATGAAAACCATTCTTAGATGTTTTGAAAAGTTTGGGCATGTCTCTGGGAAAGCCATCTCCATAAAGACGTCATCCATATTCTTCTCTAAGAGTGTCCCTAATAGTAGTCATAAGAGGATATGAAGAGTGAGGGGTTTCATGGTTACAATGAACTTGGGGAAATACTTGGGAGTCCCTCTCATTCACAGCAAAGTGAAATACGACATATATAGTAGCACCATTGATAGAGTGGCTTCCTCCATCAACTCATGGTCATCCAAAAGCCTGAGTCTAGCCGGTAGAGTCTGTATGGCTAAGGCAACTCTAACAGCTATACCCATCTATGTTATGCAAACAACAGTAATCCCTATGAAGGTGTGTGATCGCATTGATAGTAGTATTCGTGCTTCCATCTGGGGGGGAACCATAAGAACCATCCTCTATCTCTTGTGGCTTGGAACAAGCTCACCTCCAACAAGGAACATGGCGGATTGGGTCTCAGCTCTATGTGTGAGCTTAACATTGCTCTTATAGACAAACTCACTTGGGAAATTGCTTCAGGTAGGAAATATGTCTGGAACATGAGCATGTATCCCAAGTATGTGAAGTACAAGGAAGGCGATAAACCAGGAGTGTCCATACTTGGACGAGTTGTGTTGAATTGCAAGAACTTCATAGCAGAGAACTCCATTTTCATTTCAGTTGGTGGTCATGATATAAATGCCTGGAAGGACAAGTGGTGGAGTACCGATTGCACGCTAGCAGAACATGCTTTTAGACCTATCCCAGATGATCTACAATATTTGAAAGTGGTGAGCCTCATGAATCTAAACAATAACTGGGATACTAACTTCTTGAATGAATGGATTCCTCGCGACATCACACAAAAGATCATTATGATAGAGGTTCCCAACACAGAGGAAAAGGATGACACCTTGGCGTGGATCCAGTCAGATACGGGTAAGTTCACAACCAAGAGTTCTTATGACATCCTGTGGTGTGAGAAGGATATTAGAGTGCCCGAAAAAATGGGAGATTATGTGGAAAGAGAATGTAGCTATGAAGGTGACATATTTTCTATGGCTAGTAGGCCATAATGTCATCGTAACCAACTATAGGAGAGTAGTATAAAGAGTGAGACCCGAAAGGGGATCCACTCAAATGATATAATACAAGAGCTATGTAATAATAAAGTAGCAGAAACAAAACTATTACAAAGTTACTTCATGATTCATTTATACAATTGTTCCTCACCATAATAAGTGATTACAACTAAAGCTAGTAGAAAAGGGTAACCCAGCCATTCCAAGCAATCCTTAAGTCCATGTCATGTTGGTGATCTTTTTGAGCTCTTATCTTCCAATGTACCTAAACCAGGGTGGAAGGGAACATCACCCAGAACATAGGAAACAACATAGAGGTCAACAAAGGCTGAGTATGTACACATAATAAACTTTGGGCATTATATTGGGGTAAAAGTGCAAAAAGAGATGTTCCCACAAGAATGGGGCTATTTTCAATTAGGTAAGTTCAAGAGAAATGTAACAAAAGAAATGAGGCATATTCAATTTAAGATTACAAGCAAGATATAAGAGTATTCTACCATAACAATCATCCATAGATTCATACTAAAACAATAAACATTTGCATGTATAACAATGTAGACTAAATATACCTAAAATAGGGCCATAACACCATAGGATGATGGCCTAAAAGAAATAAGGGTGGAAATGCACACCCCGGGAAGAATACGCACGCCCTATATAAGTATGGCTGTACATAAGTACCACTATTCTAGATATTCTAGTCAAACACGCAGCATGCTATAATAGAGTGGCAAGACTATCATTTTAGTCAATTTCAAATACAAGTCAACATAGCAGGAGGGGTCCAAGGACCCATATAAACATGCCAATTTAGTAATCATGGTAATAAAAGAGATTCATATTAGGAATTATAAATGTCCATAAATTTTGATTTCCAAAATAAGTAACAATTCAAGAGATGCCTCCTTAAAATGTATATGGATTTTCAGTCAAATAATGCCCAAAATAAAATAGAAGATGTACATACCTTATGATCATACCTAGATATTTAGTAACCCCTCCTAGGTTCAGTGTCAGGGTTGTCTCAACCTAATCACAACATATGTGCATTTAATTAATATAAAATGCATTAAATCCCTTACTTAGAAATCGACCCTACATTAGGGTGGAAATCTGGTCATGAAACCTATCCCAATAAATTAGTCGCATTTTTTGATTTCAAAAACATATTTATTTGTATTTTTCTACTGAACCAATAATTAGTTATTATTTTATAAGTTAAAATCAATTACTGATAAAAGGAAAATGAATTGTGAAATGACTGAAATGCCCCTGAATGTAAATGCGAATTGAGGGCTTCCTATCACGTGAACTATAGAGAAATAAATGGAAACAAGGTCTGGGTCAACAAAGTCAAACGAAACCAAAATCTCTAATATGCCCTCATGGGCGTGACATTAATACTCTGGCCACCATGGGCAAGACTGGGCTTTTGCCACAGGGATTCATCCCCCTGTGTCTCGTGCCATTAGGCTCCTGCAGGAGCTCAACTCAAGCATAGGTGCTCGAACCAGACATCTTTGCGACTTGGAACCCAGTCTGCTAGCTCTGGTTAGCTACTGTGGACTCAACGGTCCCGCACAGGACTGGAGGTCACTGGTAGTTATGGCAACCTTGGGGCAGAGACAACAAGGGAGGAAGTAGTAGAGCCCAACCGTGAGGAGGAGAACACGACACATATTGTTGTGAATCTCAGGCCAACACCTCGCAGAGATGGCAGTGAGGGACACTGTAGTTGAAGAACCAGACAACGCCTAAGGCCTTGAAATAGAGGAGCCCCCCTTCGACAGAGAGCAAAAGAAGGAACAAAGGGCCTTGTCGACTGAACAAACCAAGCCAAAATGTGACGAGATGAATGCACGGAAAGAAAGAGATATTGTCCTAGATGGTTACCTCATGATGAATTGGGCTGAGCAGGTGTGAACAACTTCAGGCATCCTCCATTCTCTGTAGAAGAAGATCATGCTAACGGTAGTAGATCTAGGTTCAAGAGGAGAAATTGAGGATGGAGGAGACCTTGTGTGGTTCTATTAGTGTCAAAGCACCCAAAATACGATGGTGGTTCTTACTGATCATGGACCCACAAGGTCACAATTATGAGGGAGTGGCTGGTAATATTGGGGCTTTTGTACCTAGGGCTTGAGAGGCAGGGAGTTAGGGATCATTTGAACCGATGTGGCACAGCGGATAGAAGGGCAAATAAATTGCGAGAAGTTGTTGGTTGTGGCCAGAGATCGGTGACCAGGGAGATACGGGCGTTGAACTAGTCACATGGTGGGGAAATTGGGGGAAGGGGATGACATAGTCCACCTCTCGATTACCCAACCCGAGAGTAGTCTGAGTGACTCACAAGAAGCTAATGAAATTAGGACTTTATTCCTAAGTCAATGTGATAATGATTGAAAAGAAATAAACCATCCTAATTTATATCTTCACTTCTGAACCACCATTAAGGGTGCATATGATATCCGATTAAGCTCAAAATATGTAGGTTAGCTAATTTGGGTGTGAGGAACACAAATTTGGACTTAGATTTGCATTATAATACTGTTTGGGTTTCTATCAATCCCTAATATATAAGTCACTAAATTAGGGTTATTAGCTTAATCTAAGAGCAAAATATGGTGAACCCTCTTACATCAAATCCACATTCCTCACTCTAATATACCACTTTTATTCTAAGATATAAGTATTTGTTGAGTCTGTAGTTTAATATTAGTATCCACTAATTCCCATACTTCAAGTTTTAGGGTTATCACATTCTAATATTTCATGTTCATGTGATTCTAATGACTCAAATAGGGTTATCAGATCCTAATATGGTTTGGTATATGTTAACATGGTGAAATATAGATATCGAAAGGTAGTTAACTTAAAATGGGGGAAAGGGAGATTTGATATCCACATAATAATATAGGGGCCTAGAAGAACGGAGGATAAGCCTATGTTCCTGGGATTCAGTATGTTACAACACCACCCCTTAAAAGGGATTTCGTCACCAAAATCCATCCACTTGTGGTATGGTATACTAAGTTATACTTTTAACCAAATTATAAACTTATAGTGTACTCAATGTAGGGGGTCATAACATACTATTCATGTCACACTTGTGGTATAATCTCAAGGTGAAACTATATGTCTCCATGTGTCATGCATCCATTAATTTGATTATGTTAGATGTTGGGCTAGAAAAGTCACAACAAGACCTAGGATTATGTGGACCACTTTGTATCCATCAGGACTACCTAAATGTTATCATAATTTTGCCATTCTTTGATCATGGTCCACATCATTTTCCTTGTTATCATCATCATCATCAACATCAACATCATCATCATCATCTACTCACCATCATCATCCTCATCCTCATTATCATCATCATAATCATTATCATCATCAACAACAACATCATCATCACCACCATCATCAACATATCATTATTATTATTATTAATAATAGTCACTTTATGTATGATGTGCATTGATGAATTATCCCAACTAAGGCAAGAATGGGAATAGTCGATGACCCCCTACGCACCGCCCTCATTGTCCCCGCCGAATGTGATTTTGACAATGAACCATCAAATCAACTCAAGATTCATTTGGATAACTTTGAGGAAATCCCATGTGCTGAGATTGAGGACCTTAAAATGATCTCCACCAAAGAAAAACCTGAACCACAAAAGGCCCCAAAATTGAAGACTCTCCCCATAGGTCTGAAATATGTTTTTCTTGATGAGCTAGAACTATTCCCTATCATCATAAACTCTTCCCTTCCCCTCAAACAAGAAACCAAACTTATGGGTGAACTTAGGAAAAAAAGAGCTTCCTTGGGATACAAAATGACAGACTTAGTTGAAATAGATCAATCCATCTGCATCCAAAAAATCCCTATGATAGAAGACCACAAACCTTCTCGTGATCCACAATGAAAAATCAACCCAAATATGAAGGAAGTAGTCTGTCTAGAGGTGATCAAACTTTTGACTGCAGGAATCATCTATCCCATCTCTGATTCCCCATGGGTCAGCCCAGTTCAAGTTGTTCCCAAAAAGGGAGGGACTACTGTCATTCATAATGAGAAGATTGAACTCATTCCCACTCGCATAGTCACAGGATGGAGAATGTGCATTGACTAAAGGAAGCTCAACAAAGCAACTAGGAAAGATCACTTCCCCCTTCCCTTCCTAGATCAAGTTCTTGAATGTTTAGCCCATCAACAATACTTTTGTTATCAAGATGGATACTCATGTTTTTATCAGATTCCCATTCATCCTAAAGATCAAGAGAAAACCACTTTCATATGCCCCTTTGGTACATATGCCTTTAGACGAATGCCCTTTTGTCTGTGCAATGCACCGGCCACCTTTCAAAGATGTATGTCTATTATTTTTTCAGGGTTAACTGAAAATGTCATGGAAGTGTTCATGGATGATTTCTCCATCTATGGAGACAGTTTTGATTCCTTCCTTGAAAACCTCTCCCTTGTCCTTGATAGATGTATTGAATCACACTTAGTCCTTAATTGGGAGAAGTGTCACTTCATGGTAAAGGAGGGTATTGTTCTAGGGAATAAGGTGAGCAACTAGGGCATTGAAGTAGACCAAGCTAAGATTGAGGTCATCACCAAGCTGCCTTCCCCAAATTCAGTCAAAGACATCCGAGCCTTCTTAGGACATGCCAATTTCTATCGGTGATTCATCCGTGATTTTTCCAAAATCACATAACCTATCACCAATCTTCTTCAAAAAGAGGTGCCTTTCCATTTTGATACGGCATGCATGGAGAGCTTTCTATGTTTGAAAAATGCTCTCACCACCACTCCTATCATCCATGCTCCTGACTGGGCCTTACCCTTTGAAATCATGTGTGATGCTAGTGATTTTGCTGTAGATGCCATTTTAGGATAGAGAATTGACAAAAAAACACCATGTCATTTATTATGCATCCAAGACCTTAGATGAAGCTCAGAAAAATTACACAGTCACCGAAAAAGAAATGCTAGCCATTGTCTATGCATTCGATAAATTTCTCTTATATCTTGTTGGTTTAAAGGTTGTTGTTTACACTGATCATGCAGCTATTCGCTACCTCATGACAAAAAAATATGTCAAGCCTAGACTCATAAGATAGATTTTGTTATTGTAGGAATTTGATCTAGAAATCCTAGACAAAAAGGGATCTAAAAATGTCGTGGCTGACCACCTCACTAGACTTAGCTATAGCCCCATTCATGAAAATCCCATAAATGAATCCTTACCCGATGACCAATTGCTCAAGGTAGACTCCCAATTCCCTTGGTTTGCTGATTTTGTAAACTATTTAGCTGTAGGTGTATTGCACCCTGAGTATACGAGACACTCTAAAGCTAAATTTTTACATGACGTCAAAAATTATTATTGGGATGAACCTTATTTGTTTCGACTTTGTGCCGATGGTTTATATCGTCATTGTGTATCCCATGAAGAAAGCATTGCCATTTTGGAACAATGCCACTCTGGCCCCTATGGTGGTAACATGAGTTCCCAAAAAATGGCTAGAAAAGTCCTACAATGCGGATTCTTTTGGCCCACCATCTTCAAATACTCATATGATTATGTTCTCTCATGTGACCAATGTCAAAGGATGGGTAATATCTCCAAGTGTGACCAAATGCCTCTCACCTCTTGGTAGATATTAGAGATTTTTAATGTATGGGGAATCAACTATATGGGCCCATTTCCTTCTTCTTATGGGTTTTCTTACATTTTAGTCGCAGTTGATTACATGTCAAAGTGGGTTGAAGCCATACCTACTAAAACATGTGACTCTAAACCTATTAAGAAACTCTTTAAAGATGTCATTTTTCCTAGATTTGGAGTCCTTCACACTGTCATTTCTGACGGGGGATCCCATTTTTTGGAGAAACGTTTTTAGGCTCTTTTGAAAAAATACGGGGTTTATCACAAAGTCGCCACCCCTTACCATCCTCAGACCAGTGGGAAGGTAGAAGTATCCAACAGACAAATCAAATCCATTTTAGAAAAAACTATTGGACGAACTAGGAAATATTGGGCGTTAAAAATCAATGATGCTCTGTGGACATATTGTACTGCCTACAAAACACCCATTGGTACCACCCCCTTCAGATTGATCTATGGTAAGTCATGTCACTTACCAATAGAACTAGAGCACAAAGCCAGTTGGGCCATCAAAATTTTGAATTTTGACCTTTCCATGGCTGGAGAGAAATGTTTTCTCCAAATGAATGAGCTTGATGAACTTAGGATGAGTGCCTACAAAAACACAAGAATCTACAAGGATTGAACCAAAATGTGGCATGATGGTCACATCAAGCGCAAAGACATTAGAGAAGGTGATCAAGTTTTAGTTTTTAATTCAAGATTACGACTTTTCCCTGGAAAACTCAAGTCAAGATGGTATGGCCCCTACATTGTCAAGTGTGCTTATCCACATGGCGCTTTTCTTCTCTGGGATAAATTTTTCGGTGAGTTTAAGGTTAATGGGCACCGACTTAAAAGATACATCACCACTGAAGACCTTGTCGCTTCAAATTCAAACAATTGTTCATCTTTGAAAGACTTGAACCTATCCGACCCCACAACTTCCCCAAAATCCCAATAGACTGATCCATCTCTTGTCAGGCCATGACGTAAAACTTGGCACTTTTTGGGAGGCAATCCAAATATTTTTTGCATTTTTTCCCTTCTTTTCTAATATCATCACCCGTGTTATTTATTTTGTGTTCTTCTCTTTTGGGGAGTTGTTGTCATCGTCCTTCATCCTCCACCACAACGATTCTTTCCCCCATCTCGGATTTTGATTTTGCTCAGGATGAGCAAAGTCTTAAGTTCGGGGTGGGGATGGGTGGTACGTTTCCACCCCTTTTTCTTTCCCTTTTAGTATCTTTTCTTTGTTTTACATATTGCATGTTGTTTTTTTTTCTTTCTTTTCATAGTACAATTGGCCCATATCTAGTCGGCCTTGATATGATCATTTGTCAAAATACTCCCCTTAATGATGTAACTTCCTTGCAACTAAAATTTTGAAACTTTCATGACTAGAAATCCTCGTGTCACTTAGGACCTCAAATAATAATCACTCCTTGGAAAAGATGGCAAGTCATAGAGGACTGATAGGATTCAAGGGTGATGCTTTCTTATCATGTACAACTTGTATAAATTTTCTTGATTTTTTGCATGATTCGATAATAGTTGAACCAATGCATGGTACTCTTAAAAAAAAGATGGAAAAAAAGTTGCACAAGAATAGCCTCTTCTACTCTTCTTCCACCACTTCCAAATCTTTCCATTCATCAAAAAGAAAAAAGCCAATAGTGCCCAAAATGCTAAGTTTGGGGTGACACCCCTTCCTCCTCTTCCGCTTCTTTCATACCCATGCAATTGAGTGTATCACCAAAAATCAAAGAAAAAAATGCGGTCAATGTAACTGCATGTCCACTAAATAAAAAGGTCTCGAGTCGAATAGAGGAGAGACTGTCCTTCTTCCATACCTCCTTCACTCCAATTTTCTACCCAGGGGAAAACTACAAAAACCCCAACCATCCAAAATCATCCTTGTTCTTGTATAAAACTTTAAAAAAAAATTGGAGTACCAAATGCAAAGGTGAAATGAAAATCTATTTTATTGCAGGTCTTGAATATATGCAAGTTTGTGAAGTAGGAAATATAAAAGTCACTTTTCGTGAATTCAGAAAGTTAGGGTCGCTTGGAAATATTTTTGTGGAAGGAATCAAGTGGTTGTTAGGAGAGTGAGGATGATAGGTTGAGAGTATGTCTTGAAAGTATTTCTTGATTTTAATGTTGCTCGGGACGAGCAAAGTTTAAGTTTGGGGTATTTTGATGAATGCATATTCATCTCTTATTTTTGCTTCATTTAGAATAATTAATTAGGATTTTTTTGTTAATTTTATCTTATTCAAAAATAAATAGTACTTTCATCTTCTTGATATACTTTTCCTGAATTCTTATGATATTTTTCCTAATTTTCAGGAATTATCTAAGTATTTAAATTGAGAAAATAAAAGATGAAGATATGAGGCATTTCAAATATTCTCGTCACCAAAATAGCCATATTGTTTGCATCTAAAGGTAAAATTTCAAGATAAAGTAAGGAATGAAAAGAGAATTTTATTGGCTACAAAAAAGACATATTTTGCGGCAATTTTGGTGTTTATATGGCTGTGCAATTAACGAGTGAAAGTAGCCTCACGTTTTTCCGCAGAGTCTGATTTTAGTATATACCTTTTACCAAAATTGGTATAACTCTCACATCCCAAAGCAGAATTTATTGTGCAAGTATGCGTTGGAAAGATAATTCAATTATATAAAGGAAAAATATATTTTCGGACTGCTTCCGAATTTTTGAATGGCCCAAAAATACTCTCGAAATCTCTGTTACGGGAAATTACTCCAGAAAGAATGTAAAGCAAGTAATTGTTTCCTTTATTGATTAGATCTAGAAAGTTAGCAGCCGCCGTCAGTCATTTCTTTTACCCTAAACCTAATGTATACCCCCCCTCCTTATCTTATAAAAGGAGGGGCACTTCCTCCTCATTGGGGCATCTCTTTTGCACTGGAATTCTGAGCATCTTATTTCTTGTATTCTTCTTCTAGTTCTGTAATAAATTAAATTTTCTTGAAGCATTGTTCTTTCTTATTTTGTTCTTGGTACTTTCATTCTTCTTTAGTTCTAGATCTTATTTTCTCCATTATTTAGTTTTGGAACAAGGAATTAAGAACCTGGATGTTTCATTATCTCTACCATATGGATTAACTTCCTAATTTTGGGCTAGACTATGGCCAAAGTACTTTCTTCCTCTGTCTCCCCCTTCTCCTCAACTATGAGCGAGTAGTTCCATATCGAGACAAGGGGAATAGCCACTTAATCATGGTTTGATCGAATCAGCTTTAATCTACTTCTTTAGATGGCGATTGGTTTATTTAATCGATGATCTAGTGAAGTAATTACTCGCTTAGATATATATGTTAACTCGGATGGAAATGACCATGGAAATCCGGGTTTAGAACAATTAAACCAATTCACATAGAGATTCTGATGTGACTGTGGATTTATCTCTTTTCGAGTGACGAACTAGGAAACATGAGCACCAAGACCAATGGGCTCATTTGGAGTTCATCCTTTGTGGGTTTTTGTGATTCACATGTCGTCGCCTATTTGTTGATTAATTATTAATTTGTTTTCTTGTCACGACTAAGGTTGTGAAAATCCCTAAAGCCTTGATTCTCTTCCTTTGATTTCAATCACCGACTGTCTTGTTGGCCTTAGTTTTTAGTCTTTTCAATTCACAATAGTTTCTTGTGCTAACAACAATCTTTGTTTACCTTTTTGTAGGGCAAATAAAATTCTTGTTTAGTGATTCTTTAATTTCAGCAATTTCCTTCCTTGGTGTAACCATTCATCACCCAAATCGACTTTATTTTATGTTCCTAATCTAAAAATACCCAAAAAAAATAAAAAAGTTTTTCAAACAATTGGGTTTTTAAGAAACAATCTTTAAAAGTTATCCTTTGGGATTCGATCCTTCCTATACTAGCCTTAACCGGAAAGTTAAAAGGTTTAAACTCTAGGATTAATAATCTTAGTTATTGGTGTGTTAAGCGACGCATATCATATATCAACACTATAGTGTGTTGTATGAAAGTTACTGACTTTCTCATTCATGAGTTAACTTTACAAATTACATAGACATGTTTTGATTAATGTGTAGTCAATTCCTTTACGCTTCTATTTATCATGTTCACATGGAAAATGTTTAGAAATTCCATCACACTTAGCATGTTCACCCTAGCCTATACTGTACAGTCATCCTTTCCCTTTAATTATTAGCAATTTTGGGGTATATGATATTAACTTGATCTTTTATGTGTAATTTTACTCTTACCTACATCAAACTAAAATATATCCTTTAAGGGTAGTTCAAGATTAAAAAAAAACTATTATCAAAGTAACATTTATGATGGTATGATTAGCAAGGCTCGTCCGAAATTCCTGGTTTGGGAGACTCTACATATGTTTTTCGTTATTACTAGGAGTTATCCAAGTTTTACTTATTATAGCTGTTATTACCCTTGATTATTCCATACGTAAGTTTGATCCCTAACAAATAAATTGTACAAAACTCCACCCCTTAAAAGGCTCAAACTATAACTTAGTGCATAACCTAGAGGGGAAAAAGGGTGGATCCACTAGGTCTTATATATAAAACTAACCATGTCAGTCTTAGGCCTAGGGTATTTGGGTTGAACATGTCAACCAAGTGTACTTCACTAAAAAGCTTCTCTACTACTCAACTTACTTGTGGTTATGACTTGGTTTTGAAAATCATCGATGAGATCATAAAAAGAAAAATAAATCTTTTATACATATAATTTAATAATGAAAATATGTTTTAGCAATAAAGGAATGGCAATGAAGATGTAAAATTGGCACCAAAATCGATCCGAGAACCAAGTCAGACACCTTCCTCAACCTGACATGTACACTACTATCCTATCACCACTTCCTTCTACAAAAGGGGTATGATCCTCCTAGCACCTAAAAGGTCATATGACTATTCTCTTATATGTAAGTGTGAGAGAGAGAAGGGTTTATATTACTCATAGCCAATAATCAGTCAAAACCTACCAAAGCATGACATCCACCATTACTCAATTCGTTCGTAATCAGAATTCCCACTAACTCATCTCGGGTCATACGGGAAACATGAGATTACCCAACATGATAGGAAGAGAATTAGGGTTTTCTCAACTGTAGTTCCTTTACATGATAAGGTAACCCATATAGTTAAGCTACTCATCTCAAACACTACATAAACCAAGTACACTATTGGAGATGAGAGAGGTGATAATTTTAAGTATGCTTAATAAGACATATAGCTACATTAATCAATTCTAATACACAAGAATAAAAATCCCAATGAGAGTGGAATTTAGCCCTTGAGAGGATGGCATCAGGGAATAACTATCCTAAGATACTCACAATGAGGACAAGGCATGCTATAACATCAGCTGATCTAGTTTAGAATAACACTTAATATAAAAGGAATCTTAGCCCTAATCTTAAATTATGATTTTGTATTTTCCATTCATGCATTCTTAGTAACCAAGTGGATGTATGTTAGGCCTGCTAGAACAATGTCAAATGAAAGAGGTCTCATGTGATAACTTGGGTTACACCTAGAAATAAGTGTCCAAGTCAACCTACACATAGTGTAGTCTAGGTAGCCTCCCATAAATCATGAAATATGAATATATCACTAGAAGAGACAATTCTAGTGTTGTGTCCATTACACCCCTATAGAGAGGGTAGGGTAGTCGTGGTTTGTCTGGTACTATGCGTCAACAACTGATGTGTAAGAAGATGTATTGAGCAATTTTAGAAGGAATTGAAATACTAGTTCGTAGACCACTACAAAGATATATGTCTAACAAAAAAACCTCTAAAGGGTCACCTAAGTACCTAATTAAGGAACAATGTAGGATAACTTGAAATAGTCAAGTTACCGACTACTTTTGGCTCTGATACCATTTTGTAAAGAGTTAGACCCGAAAGGGGATCCACTCAAATGATATAATACAAGAGCCATGTAAAAATAAAGCAGCAGAAACAAAACTATTACAAAGTTACTTCATGATTCATTTATACAATTGTCCCTCACCATAATAGGTGATTACAACTAAATCCAGTAGTAGAGGGTAACCCAACCATTCCAAGCTTTCCTTAAGTCCATGTCATGTTGGTGATGTTTTTGAGCTCTTGTCTTCCAATGTACCTAAACCTGGGTGGAAGGGAACATCACCCAGAACATAGGAAACAACATAGAGTTAACAAAGGCTAAGTATGTACACATAATAAACTTTGGGCATTATATTGGGATAAAAGTGCAAAAAGATATGTTCCTACAAGAAGGGGGCTATTTTCAATTAGGTAAGTTCAAGAGAAATGTAAAAAAAGAAATGAGGTATATTAAATTTCAAATTACAAGAAAGATATAAGAGTGTCCTTCCATAACAATCATCCACAGATTCATATTAAAACAATAAACATTTGCATGCATAACAATGTAGACTAAATATATCTAAAACATGGCCATAACACCATAGGATCATGGCCTAAAATAAATAAGGATGGAAACGCACACCCCGGGTGGAATACGCACGCCCTATATATGTATGGTTGTACATAAGTACCACTGTTCTAGATATTCTAGTCAAACACACAACATGCTATAATAGAGTGCCAAGACTATCATTTTAGTCAATTTCAAATAGAAGTCAACATAGCAGGAGGGGTCTAAGGACCCATATAAATATGCCAATTTAATAATCACAGGAACAAAAGAGATTCATATTAGGAATTATAAATGTCCATAAATTATGATTTCCAAAAGAAGTAACAATTCAAGAGGTGCCTCATTAAAATGTATATGGATTTTCAGTTAAATAATGCCCAAAATAAAATAGAAGATGTACATACTTTATGATCAGAACTAGATATTCAGTAACACCTCCTGGGTTCAGTGTCAGGGTTGTTTCAACCTAATCACAACATATGTGCATTTAATTAATATAATATGCATTAAAACCCTTACTTAGAAATCGACCCAACATTAGGTTCAAAATCTGGTCATGGAACCTATCCCAATAAATTAGTCGCATTTCTCTGATTTCAAAAACATATTTATTTGTATTTTTATGTTGAACCAATAATTAGTTACGCTTTTTTTAAGTTAAAATCAATTACTGATAAAAGGAAAATGAATTGTGAAATGACTGAAATGCCCCTGGATGTAAATGCGAATCGAGGGCTTGCTGTCACGCGAACTATAGAAAAATAAATGGAAACAAGGTTTGGGTCAATAAAGTCAAACAAACCCAAAATCTCTAATAGCCCTCATGGGCGTGACATTAATACTCTGGCCACTGTGGGTGAGACTGGGCTTTTGCCCCAGGGATTCATCCCCCTATGTCTCGCACCATTAGGCTCCTGCAGGAGCTCATCTCAAGCATAGGTGCTCAAACCAGACATCTTCACGACCTGCAACCTAGTCTACTAGCTCCGGTTAGCTACTATAGACTCAACGGTCCCACACAGGACCGGAGGTCACTGGTAGTTAAGGCAACCTTGGGGCAGGGACAGCAAGGGAGGAAGCAGTAGAACCCAGCCACGAGGAGGAGAACATGACACATATTGATGTGAATGTTAGGCCAACACCTCACGGAGATGACGAAGAGGGATATTGTAGTTGAAGAACCAGACAATGCGTAAGGCCTTAGAACAAAGGAGTCCCCCTTTGAAAGAGAGCAAAAGAAGGAATTGCGACCCTTGTCGACTAAACAAACCAGGCAAAAACATGACGAGATGAATGCACGGAAAGAAAGAGAGATTGTCCTAGATGGTTACCTCGTGATGAATTGGGCTGAGCATGTGTGAACAACTTCTGCCATCCTCCATTCTCTACAGAAGAAGATCATGCTAATGGTAGCGGATCTGGGTTTAGGAGGAATTGAGGATGGAGGAGACCTTGTGTGGTTCTATCAATGTCAAAGCACTCAAAATATGATGGTGGTTCTTATTGATCATGGACCCGCAAGGTCACAGTTATGAGGTAGTGGTTGGCGATATTGAGGCTTTTGTACCCAATGATCGAGAGGTAGGGAGTTAGGGATCATTGGAACTGGTGTGGTATGGCGGATCGAAGGGCAAAGACATTGTGAGTAGTCATTGGTTGTGGAGAAAGATCGGTGACCAGGGAGATAGGGGCGTTTAACCAGTCACCCAACAGGGAAATTGGGGGAAGGGGATGACATAGTCCACCTCCCGATTACCGGACCCAGGAGAAATCTGCGTTCCTCACAAGCAACTAATGAAATTAGGACTTTATTCCTAAGTCAATGTGACAATGTTTGAAAAGAAATAAACCTTCCTAATTATATCTTCACTGCTAAACCACCATTAAGGGTGCATATGATATCCGATTAAGCTCCAAATATGTAGGTTAGCTAATTTGGGTGTGAGGAACACAAATTTGGACTTAGATTTGCATTATAATACTGTTTGTGTTTCTATCAAGCTCTAATACATCACTCACTAAATAAGGGTTATTAGCTTAATCTAAGAGCAAAATATGGTGAACCCTCTTACACCAAATCCACATTCCTCACTCTAATATACCACTTTTATTCTATGACATAAGTATTGGTTGAGTCTGCAGTTTAATATTAGTATCCACTAATTCCCAGACTTCATGTTTTAGGTTTATCACATTCTAATATTTCATGTTCATGTGATTCTAATGACTCAAATAGGGTTATCGGATCTGAATATGGTTTGGCATATGTTAACACAGTGAAATATAGATATGGAAAGGTAGTTAACTTAAAATGGGGGAAAGGGAGATTGGATATTCACATAATCAAATAGGGGCCTAGAATAATGAAGGATAAGCCTATGTGCCTGGGATTCAGTATGTTACAACACTCCACCCCTTAAAAGGGATTTCATCCCCGAAATCCATCCACTTGTGGTATGGTATACTAAGTTATATTTTTAGCCAAATTATAAATTTCTAGTGTACTTAATGTAGGGGGTCATAACATACCATTCATGTCCACTTATGGTCTACTCTGAAGGTGAAACTATATGTCTCCATGTGCCATGCATCCATTAATTTGATTATGTTAGATGTTGGGCTAGAAAAGTTACAACAAGACCTAGGATTATGTCGACCACTTTGTATTCATCAGGACTACCTAAATGTTATCATAATTTTGCCATTCTTTGATCATGGTCCACATCATTTTCCTTGTTATCATTGTCATCATCAACATCAACATCATTATCATCATCTACTCACCATCATCATCATCCTCATCATCATCATCATAATCATTATCATCATCAACAACAACATCATCATCTCCACCATCATCAGCATATCATTAATATTATTATTATTAATAGTCACTTTATGTATGATGTGCAATATGTCATGTTTTCCTTCCAGTATTAGGGTTATATCTTAAATTGAAATATTTATAGATTTATCAAGGGGGATGAATTACGAGGTGTCACATAAGAAAGACAAAACATATACTTTAATAGGCACATTAGGGTTGGGGTGTAAGTTTAGGGTTTTGTTTTCCAACAGATTTTCTTATTCCTAAATCAGCACTATAGTGTGTTGTATGAAACTTACTGAATTTATCATTCATGAGTTAACTTTACAAATTACATTAGACATGTTTTGATTAATGTGTAGTCAATCCCTTTATGCTTCTATTTATCATGGTCACATGGGAAATGTTTAGAAATTCCATCACACTTAGCATGTTCACCTTAGCCTATACTATATAGTCATCCTTGCCCTTTAATTATTAGAAATTTTGTGGTATATGATATTAACTTGATCTTTTACGTGTAATTTTACTCTTACCTACATCAAAATTAAATACAGCCTTTAAGGGTAGTTCAGGATAAAAAAATATATTATCAAAGAAACATTTATGATGGTATGATTAGCAAGGCTTGTCCAAAATTCCCGGTTTGGGAAACTCTACATATGTTTGTTGTTATTACTAGGAGTTATCCAAGTTTTACTTATTGTAGATGTTATTACCCCTGATTATTCCATAAGTTAGTTTGATCCCTAATGAATAAATTGTATAGAACTCCACCCCTTAAAAGGCTCAAACTATAACTTAGTGCATAACCTAGAGGGGAAAAAGGGTGGATCCACTAGGTCTTATATATAAAGCTAACCATGTCAGTCTTAGGCCTAGGGTATTTGGGTTGAACATGTCAACCAAGTGTACTTCACTAAAGAGCTTCTCTACTACTCAACTTACTTGTGGTGGTGACTTGGTTCTGAAAATCATCGATGAGATCATAAAAAGAAAAATAAATATTTTGTACATATAATTTAATAATGAAAATATGTTTTAGCAATAAAGGACTAGCAATGAAGATGCAAAATTGGTGCCAAAATCGATATGAGAACCAAGTCAGACACCTTCCTCAACCTGACATGTACGCTACTATCCTATCACCACTTCCTTCTACAAAAGGGGTATGATCCTCCTAGCACCTAAAAGGACATATGACTATTCTCTTATATGTATGCATGAGAGAGAGAAGGGTGTATATTACTCACAGCCAATCATCAGTCAAAACGTACTAAAGCATGACATCCACCATTACCCAAATCGTTCTTAATTAGAATTCCCACTACCTCATCTCAGGTCATAAGGGAAACATGAGATTACCCAACATGATAGGAAGATAATTAGGGTTTTCTCAACTGTAGTTCCTTCACATGATAAGGTAACCCATATAGTCAAGCTACTCATCTCAAACACTACATAAACCAAGTACACTATTGGAGATGAGAGAGGTGATAATTTTAAGTATGCTTAATAAGACATATAGCTCCATCAATCAATTCTAACACACAAGAATAATAATCCCAATGAAAGTGGAATTTAGCCCTTGAGAGGATGGCATCAGGGCATGACTATTCTAAGACACTCACAATGAGGACAAGGCATGCTATAACATCAGTTGATCTAGTTTAGAATAAAACATAACATCAAAGGAATCTTAGCCCTAATCTTAAATTAGGATTTTGTATTTTCCATTCATGCATGCTCAGTAACCAAGTGGATGTATGTTAGGCATGCTAGAATAATGTCAAATGAAAGAGGTCTCATGTGATAACTAGGGTTACACCTACCAACAAGTTTCCAAGTCAACCTACACATAATGTAGTCTAGGTAGCCTCCCATAAATCAGGAGATATGAATATATCACTAGAAGAGCCAATTCTAGTGTTGTATCCATTACACCCCTATACAGAGGGTAGGGTAGTTGTGGTTTGTCTAGTACTATGCTTCAACAATTTATGTCTAAGAAGATGTATTGACCAATTTTAGAAGGGATTGAAATACTACTTCGTAGACCACTACAAAGAAATATGTCTAACAATAACCTCTAAAGGGTCGCCTAAGTACCTAATTAAGGAACAATGTAGGATAACTTAAAATAGTCAAGTTACCGACTGCTTTTGGCTCTGATACCATTTTGTAAAGAGTGAGACCTGAAAGGGGATCCACTCAAAAGATAAAATACAATATCCATGTAATAATAAAGCAGCGGAAGATAAACTATTACAAAGTTACTTCATGATTCATTTATCCAATTGTTTCTCACCATAATAGGTGATTACAACTAAAGCCAGTAGAAGAGGGTAACCCAACAATTCCAAGCTATCCTTAAGTCCATGTCATGTTGGTGATCTTTTTGAGCTCTTGTCTTCCAATGTACCTAAACCTGGGTGGAAGGGAACATCACCCAGAACATAGGATACAACATAGAGTCAGCAAAGGCTAAGTATGTACACATAATAAACTTTGGGCATTATATTGGGCTAAAAGTGCAAAAAGATATGTTCCCACAAGAAGGGGGCTATTTTCAATTAGGTAAGTTGAAGAGAAATGTAACAAAAGAAATGAGGAAAATTAAATTTCAGATTACAAGCAAGATATAAGAGTTTGCTGCCATAACAATCATCCACATATTCATGTAAAAACAATAAACATTTTCATGCATAACAATGTAGACTAAATATACCTAAAATGGGGCAATAACACCATAGGATCATGGCCTAAAAGAAATAAGGGTGGAAACGCACACCCCGGGCAGAATATGCATGCCCTATATATGTATGGTTGTTCATAAGTACTTCTATTCTAGATATTTTAGTCAAACACACAACATGCTATAATAGAGTGGCAAGACTATCATTTTAGTCAATTTCAAATAGAAGTCAACATAGCAGGAGGGGTCTAAGGACCCATATAAATATGCTAATTTAATAATCACAAGAACAAAAAAGATTCATATCAAGAATTATAAATGTCCACAAATTTTGATTTCCAAAAGAAGTAACAATTCAAGAGGTGCCTCATTAAAATGTATATGGATTTTATGTCAAATAATGCCCAAAATAAAATAGAAGATGTACATACCTTATGATCAGACCTAGATATTCAGTAACACCTCCTAGGTTTAGTGTCAGGGTTGTTTCAACCTAATCACAACATATGTGCATTTAATTAATATAAAACACATTAAATCCCTTACTTAGAAATTGACCCTACATTATGTTGGAGATCTGGTCATGAAACCTATCCCAATAAATTAGTCGCATTTCTATGATTTCAAAAACATATTTATTTGTATTTTTCTATTGAACCAATAATTAGTTACAATTTTTATAAGTTAAAATCAATTGCTGATAAAAGCAAAATGGATTGCGAAATGAAAAAAATGCCCCTAAATGTAATTGCGAATCGAGGGCTTGCTATCACATGAACTATAGAGAAATAAATGGAAACAAGGTTCGGGTTAACAAAGTCAAACGAAACCAAAATCTCTAGTAGGCCCTCATGGGCGTGACATTAATACTCTGGCCACCATGGGCGAGATTGGGCTTTTGCCCCAGGGATTCATCCCCATGTATCTCATGCCATTAGGCTCTTGCAGGAGCTTAACTCAAGCATAGGTGCTCGAACCAGACATCTTCATGACCTGGAACCCAGTCTGCTAGCTCCGGTTAGCTACTGCGGACTCAATAGTCCCACACAGGACTGGAGGTCACCGGTAGTTAAGGCAACCTTGGGCAGAGACAGCAAGGGAGGAAGCAATAGAGCCCAATAGCGAGGAGGAGAACACGGCACATATTGTTGTGAATGTCAGGCCAACACCTCACAGAGATGATGAAGAGGGATATTTTAGTTGAAGAACCAGACAACGCCTAAGGCCTTGGAACAAAGGAGTCCCCCTTCGACAGAGAGCAAAAGAAGGAACGACGACCCTTGTCGACTGAACAAACTAGGCAAAAATGCGATGAGATGAATGCACGGAAAGAAAGAAGGTTACCTCATGATGAATTGGGCTGAGCAGGTGTGAACATCTTCAGCCATCCTCCATTCTCCGTAGAAGAAGATCATGCTAACAGTAGAGGATCCAGGTTTAGGAGGAGAAATTGAGGATGGAGGAGACCTTGTGTGGTTCTATCGGTGTCAAAGCACCCAAAATACAATGGTGGTTCTTACTGATCATGGACCCGCGAGGTCACGATTATGAGGGAGTGGATGCTGATATTGGGGCTTTTATACCCATGGCTCGAGAGGTAGGGAGTTAGGGATCATTGGAACTGGCATGGCATGGCGGATCGAAGGGCGATGAAATCATGAGAAGTCATTGGTTATGGCGAGAGATCGGTGACCAGGGAGATAGGGGCGCTAAACCAGTCATGCGATGGGGAAATTGAGGGAAGGGGATGACATAGTCCACCTCCCTCTTACCCGACCTGGGAGTAGTCTGTGTGACTCACAAGCATCTAATGAAATTAGGACTTTATTCCTAAGTCAATGTGACAATGATTGAAAAGAAATAAACCATCCTAAGTTATATCTTCACTGCTAAACCACCATTAAGGGTGCATATGATATCTGATTAAGCTGAAAATATGTAGGTTAGCTGATTTGTGTGTGAGGAATACAAATTTGGACTTAGATTTATATTATAATATTGTTTGTGTTTCTATCAAGAACTAATACATAATTCACTAAATTAGGGTTATTAGCTTAATCTAAGAGAAAAATATGGTGAACCCTCTTACATCAAATCCACATTCCTCACTCTAATATACCACTTTTATTCTAGGACATAAGTATTGGTTGAGTCTGCAGTTTAATATCATTATTTACTAGTTCTTATAATTAAAGTTTTAAGGTTATCACTGTGGCACACTGTTCGAACAAAACGTCATTAACTAAGCGGAAGCAATCATTAAGAACGGATTACTGAAAATCACTAAAAATTAAAACCATTTACAAAGAGATCCAAACACAGGAAAACTCTTTTATCAAGAACCAATGTACTTTATTTACATCTTGGTTCATAAGTACATGACATGTATCATCTCTTCTCGAGGATTACAAACATCAACTGCTCTATTAAAACTATACACAGGCAACATAAGAACCTCAAGAAATCAAGCCAAAATCTTAGATCGATTTATTAAAAGTACTAACTACTAACTCTGAGGACCTGAGAGTACAGAGATGACACATATGACTCTCTATACAAAACATGACAGTCAGTATCTCCACCTGAGATGTTACTGTTGTCCATGTTGCTACTGTTCTTCCCCTTTTGTAGGGTTTCTACCTCCTCGTGCTCGTCCACCTGAAAATGTTGAATCCCACGAGGGTGAGACAATTGAAAATTGTCCCAGCGAGAGATATAACTCTCTGCCAGAAAGATTATTATTTTAGATGAACAACAATAAACTGAACAGAGGAATCTTCATTAAATAGTAGGATTTAATCATTATTAAGCAGAATAGAGTAATGTCACCTCTTAAAGTATGAAAACTATAAAGAGATAAGTAGTAGATCATCTATTCTTTTAATAAGGAATATGAAGAACATGTATAATATTTATCCACTTTAGGATACAATAAAAAATGTAACTTCAACCAATGATTTCTATATTTCATCCTTGAGCAAACACGCTACACAACTGATTACATTTTACAATCATACTTATGCCCTGAGGATATGAGGTATACCGCTCATGCTCCAACTGACCACGATTACGTAAAGCATCGATACCATACATAGGTTAATGGAAGAGCCGGACTCCATCACATAATTTGTCTCGGTCAGTATGAGATCATATACAGGACATCTTGTGTCACTGTTAAATAGATTTCTAGGTTATACTGGCATCTTCGCTATAGAGTTATAGCATGTAGCATATACTGTTTTTAGGATATGGCCCGTAGCCAATGCCTGGTATTGTGGAGTTATGACCCATAGCCATACCCTTATTGGGATATGGTCCATACACATTCATGTACATAGGATATGGCCCACAGTCATTCCTATGAGGCGTAAGGATATTTTCGCCCATTACCCCCACATATTCAAAATATTCATTCCAGGAATTCCTGTAGAAAAACCTATTTCACCATCACCAATTATTGACGATGATGGATCTATGGTCAGGGCTCTACATGATAAGATTTCACATGAATAATTAAATGCATTACCATATTCTCTTAGCATCAGTCAGGTTTTCAAACATAAATTATTTTAATAAATGCTACAAAGAATGTGTAATACTTCTTTCAAATACTTCTCGAAGCTTTATAAAACATTGGGATCTCAATCCCTTATCACATCATGGACATTCTCATCCCTTAACATCTCTTGTTACCTCTTTCTAGGCAACAAAGCATATTATGTCTCATAAAGCCCATAAAACAATTTCAATAATAAAGCATCATAGCTCATACCTGACTGTGCCTAACATCTCATGATACCTGTATGGTTAGTATACATGATAACAGTTATATCAATTACATATCAGCACTATGCAATGTAATGGTAGCATCACTATCCCCTCATTAGGGTTAGGGTTTCCAAATTCATGTCAATTAGGGATACTCTTCCCATTACCCAAAATTAGGGTTAGGGATTATCATCATATTGCTCAAGATTAGGGTTTCATGCACTGTAACCCAAAATTAGGGTTTCACATACCTTCAGCCTATATTAGGGTTTAGGTTTCATATAGCATCACCCTAAATTAGGGTTTCACATGACATCACCCTTTATTAGGTTTTCACATAACCTCACCCTGTATTAGGGTTTCATATAACATCACCCTGTATTAGGGTTTCACATGACATCACTGTTATAACCCCAATTTTTGGGTTCAATTGGTGAGAAATGTAATTTCTCATATTAAAGATAATTGAACAAACAATGATATGATTTGTTTTGAATAAATGGATTCCATTCACAATAGCCTTGATTGGTTGCTTTGTGGGCTTTATTTGCTATTGGGCCCAATAAAAAGGAATTTCAATTAATTAATGAATAATTGAGAATTTGAGAAAAGAAATATGTGGAAACCTCTAGAAGGCAAAATAATGTAACACAAGAATGGATTTCGTGCCTCTTAGGTTCTTTGGTTTCCAAGGAGTCCAAAGTTGCAAAGAAAAGGCAATAAGAAAATAAAAGATTAATTAAGTATTTCTTTATTGAGAAAGAAATTGAAAACAATGGTAAAATGTGGAAAATAAGTAAAAAGAGGTACAATTGAGTTATCCTTGGTGGAATTTCGTATCCCAAGGATTCCTAACGACAAAAGGAATACCAATGAAGAAAATAAAAGAGAAATAAAGAGAAATCCTCAAAAAGAGTTATTTTAATAAGAAATAAACAAGTAAATGTAAAGGATAATGCATTTAGATGCATCTAGAAGGATAATAAGTATCCTTGAAATGGAGTTTCGAAATAATGGAGTGTCTTGAGATCCAAGGAGTCCCAATAAAGAGGAAAGAAAGAGAAAATACCAAAATTGCAAAATATAAGGCTAATGTGTTATATAAATTAATGACTTTTGGTATTATCAAAAAGAAATATCTTTTAATGGATATGTTTTGTTGGCGTTTTGGAAATACCTTTCACATAAAAAGAACTCTCATATGATAAAGGTAATTAACTAATTGCTTGGAGGGCAAGTATTGTGTATTGTATTATCTCAACCAAATCAATATTTAGATATATGGTTAATCGTTTCTTTCCTTATACGTTAAGGACACCCAACCCAAGGTATGAAAGAGGGAGGTTTCATAGTGCTTGGAAAAGAAGGATGAGAATAGGCATATATATATATACAGGTCTGCATAATGCGTGATTCAGAGATTGCCTACCCTCTCCTCTACGTCTCTCTTCGGACACCTCAATATCCAGTTATCCCTCTTCCATCTTGACATTATGGTTTGATCGGTGGTGCCTTCGATGATCCCTTGACCTGGCGGAGATCGAGTGCAGCTCTATGAGAATATCTTCTGGCTATGGGATGCGTAGAACCAGATAGAGCAACAGCCCTGGGCAGTGATCCCTTAGAAACCAGCCTTTCTTCTCCTTCTTCCGTCTTCCATGGGAGGGCATCTGCACGGATGCTGCCTCATGGTCCAGGGCACCGTCGAGGAGGTTGTTTGGCGCCGAAGATCCTTGAACTGGCTGTGAGATCCAGTGTGGAGCCATGGTCTGCAGACCGCCGCCACGCCCAAGGGAGAGCATATTCATCCAGGTGGCGCTCCCTGAAGGCTAGGGAGGCAGCGATCCTCTGTGCCTGGGTGGTGGGACCTCACGACTGGAGGCACAGGGAAGCCGTCGGAGATGAGGGACTCTTCCTTGGTGGCCTGCAAGTCTGGGAAGAAGGAGGGAAGTTGCGTTGGTCGCAGCTAGGGCGTCCACAGAAGGAGATCGTGAGGAAGATGAAGGCAGGGCCGCTCTGGACGATTCTGCCATCCATGTTCTAAAGAAGCCCATCAATTAACCAGGGGCTTTTCGGCCTTTTTGAAATGTCTCCCAAACATGTCACAACAACGTTGCATGCAATGGGCTACGTGGCGCATTCCCATTGGCCCGAATGTAAGTATTTTTGCTAAATTCATAACTAATGATTCGTAGCTCGGATTAGCACACATAAAATATGAAAGTTTCTCAGAAAAATGAGAGGAATCTAATAAAAATATAGTTAGAATCCAATTCCTTTTTCAATTCGAAAAGTAATGGAAGATATCAACTTTAATGTGTTAATGTTTAATGAACCCTATTTTGAGATGAAAAATATATTTATAAGGGTTTACCGGATGATTAGAGTTGGTATTAACCTGTTAATGATGAAAGGGTACATTAGGAACAAAAAGGATGAACTTTGCATGTAATTAGTTTAATTTGGAGTTTAATGTGCATGAATAATACTTTACTGGGCCTTGAAACCCTAATGTTGGTAATTAGGACTACTAATGGCTTTAATTATTCAATTTCATGCATAAAACTGAGTTTTCCTGGTTATAAGCTATTTTGAGCATTAAAGTTCCTAATTTGTGGATAAATACCCTAAATGTAGTAATTAGGGTTTTCTCAGGAATAAAGAATAGAATTAATGGCAAATCGAGTTCATATGTGAATTGGACCATAATGAACTATGAATTGATGATAAATGCGTATAATGATCTTGTCATGGATTAAAGGGATAAAAATAGTTGCTTTAATGAAAAAGAAGCTTAATTGATGATTAATGTGCCTGTAATATGAAAATAGGGTTATATGTTGTTAAGATAACCTTAATGTTGAAGAATAGACGAGATAATTAGGGTTTATGAGTAATGGCATAAGATTAGGGTTTAATATGGTAAAAGATGAAGGGAAACCCTAATTGCAAAATGAAACCCTAAAATGGATACAGAAACCCTAGAAAGTGAATCCAAGTCAATAAAGTAGATTCTTGATAAACTTTGTAATAAATAGAGTACATATCCTTTACAAGAATTATGTGATTGTTGATTTTCTTGCTTGGATTGCATTATTGGTTGGATATGCTTAATGCTTGTGAAATCATCAAATCAGGTATGTGGTTACGGTCATGAATATATCGAGTTATGTTTTCTAAGGTTTATCGAAGTTTTCATTGATGACATGAATTAATTGTTGGATGCTTTTAATTCATGCAAACTATAATGTGGATATGACTATCACCTAAGATATGTGCCTACTAGCTCAGATCATGGTCCCCTCTGTGGATTATTAATTGACCTAGTACATGGCTACCTATGGGGTAGGTCCATCAGGTCATCAGATGACTTAGTACATGGCTACCAATGGGGTAGGTCCATCAAGTCACTTTGAGTTAGATATTGGGCTACTTCTGGGTAGTGCCATGCGACTCTATTACCCTATGTACTGGCTACCTGTAAGGTAGGACCATGGGGGTAAGGATATACCTAAAGAGAGGTAGCATGCAAGGACAACATAGAGTTAGGGGATAGGTAAGGATGGAGTAGTATGTCTTAAAATGTAATCTTGGTTGTTAAATGATTAATTGAAGGATTACATTGTTAAGAATAATTGCATGATTATTGTTTCCCCCACATACCAGCTTCGGCTGACCGATGTTTTGTTTGTCGGTGTTTTAGGTACAAGCCAAAAGAACAAATAGTAAATCCTCATATTGGGAAACACATGAAGTAAAATAAGGAGGATTAGTTAGAGTAGAATACTTAAGTGGATAGAAGTTTAGAGATCCAAGTTTTCAAAAAAAAAAGGTATGCAAAAGTTTATTTTCTCACATCTTTTCAGTTTAGTCTGTTAAAATTTAATAATGGTTCTTGGTTAATTTCCGAACCTTTGATCTGGGTTATTGGTTAACGACTCTGACCTTTTGGTCTCCTTTAATTGGGAGTTACCAGGAGTCGGGGTCATTACAATTGGTATCAGAGCATTGATTCCTCATTTAATCTTTAATAATTATTAAATTTTACAAATTCTATGAAACCCAAGGGAGTTATTAGAGGATTATCCAAAAGACAGAGGTGTCTAGAAAAGGATCACGACTGGGGGATGGCAATATTTTCCTCCACACCGCTAGTCAGAATACGAGGACTCCCGGATCCATGTGACTGCCTGGCCAAAGTCTTAGGGTATGATTCGAAATAAGATACCTTTAGGACTCTCTCATCTTGTTCATCCCTTCTCAACTCAAATTTTGTTAAGGACCTTAAGGATTAGGGTTTCCTCTCTTCTCCTCACCCTCTTGAGGTATGGGTAAGGTTGATAAGGATTAAGGAATCCTCCACCAAATTAATAAAAAGCATGTAAATAAGATATCATGGACATAAGCTTAATTGAGTAAGCGTAAAGGAATAGATACATGCTTAGGTCGTATGACATGAGTTGTCATTGCACTCAGGAGAGACCTAAGGATAGACCTCCTTAGTAGGAGGATGAGTAGACAAAGTTAGTCTTAGAGGTAGAGACCTCCATTAAAAGTAGAGACCTAGCAAATCCTTTGAGGATGATGTTAACCCTAACCCTAAGTGAAGGTTAGAGAGAGAGATGACATGATGAGTTAGATGTCATGATAAACATGCCTTGGAAGCCATATGAACCAGGAGAAGTTGATAACTGAGTACCTTTGGCAACCCAACCCTGGGAAGGGTCGTGCATGTTTGAGCAAAGGATAGCTCCTTCATGGATGAGGTTAGAGAAGAACCTGTAGAAACCTGTTGGGCTATTTCAAGTAGGATATAGCTTGCACCTAGAGTGCGTCAGTAGTGTTGATAGTTGGATGAAACCCTAGACAAGGGATCATGATGGATGGCTTATGAGATAAGCATAAGGGGTGGTGGATAATCTTGAGTAAACATACGTTCAAGCATAGACTTCACTCAGGTCGGGGCATGCTTATGAGCTTGATCCTTCATGAAGAAAGGACCTCTTATAGAGAGGTTGGTTGTAGTATTAGCTCTAGAGAGGGAGCAGACCTTAGGAAAGAAGGTTGGAAGTCTAAAACCCCGAAACTTGAGGAACAGTGGGAGTTGATGATGATGTGACCTAAGTGGATGACAGTGGTTGCCATATGCTTGACCCTTGGAGGCTAATGATGTCTTGGTTTCCATGAGAGGAACCAAACCCTCGAGAGAGGATGAGTCTACTGGTACCTCTTTGCCTATGGTATAGGTGTTTACCTCCTGAGATAGGGAGAAGAGTTTCTTAGACTTGGAGAGGTTTAGTAGCAGGATGTGAGGCATTATACCTAGTTGGTTGTCCTGGAAGAGGACTCAACTCTGAAGTGTTTCTCGAATGAAAGGATGACATACCTTGGACATGCTTGATTCATTTTTAAGAGGTCGAGCATGCAGTTGGACACCCAAAGGTGGACCTAGGGTTTCTAGGCCTAAGAGGGGAAGCAGTGTACCCGATGCTCATGATAAGATTTGAGTCTCTATAGCTTCAAGCATGTGTAGAGGAGAAAGAAACCCCTTAAGTTAAAGGTATGTGCGATGAACCCCTCACAACTAAGTTGGTCTAATGTTGAGGATGAGAACAAGTGTGACCTAGCATGGTTTAGTAGGTACACTTGTTCTTTAGTAGTTGTTAGATTAAGCATGCTCATGTGAATGTAAACCCTAAGGACGGTTGTGATCTTTATTATCAAGGTGTAGTTTCCTCCCATCCTGGGAGAGGGACCCTTTGGTAGGATTTTACTAGTTTGGTTGTTTTTGAGGTAACCTAAGGAGGTTTCATAGGATCTTGAGAAGCTAAGTGAAGAGTACATGGCATGAGAATGAACCTATAGACTCACAAATAACCATCTCTATGTGCTTGTGGATGTGTTACCATGGAGGTAACCGGTATGGGGCTTTACCAAGGTAGGGAGATTGCCATGATCCCTATGGAAGGATGAAAGTCAGACCATGAATGCAGGAAGAGAGATGATGAATGCTTGGGTAAGGTTCTAAGTTAAACATGTACTATAATAGAATCCTAAGTCTATCCTAGGGTCAGGTAGGGATAAGACTGATGGGAGTAGGAGTTGCCATATTCCCTAGTGCACATGACCATAGGGTCAGGAGGTAACAACTATCATTGTCTGAGGGTCATGGGTTAGGAGATTGATCACCTTCATGAACTCATGGGACCTAAAGGGCATATGAGTAGGGCACTCTCTGGATGCATGAAGGAAGAGGGATGACCCCAAAAGTGTCGGCACCCTAAAGGCCAATAGGAGATGACCAAGGATTGTGCTTGGACCAAGTAAGTTTGAGACCAGTTTCCCATGGAAGTAAGGGGGATATCAAGATGATGGCACATTTCAACCTAGATTTGAAGGTGTGCTGGCAAGGTGGGATGTGTCATCTCTACTCTTGGAATAGGAAGAACTTTGTGTTTGGACGGCCGCCAAATTCTTATTTCTTCTTATTATGGGAGTGAGAGATGGGACAGTACGCATGCCATACACCAAGGATAAAAGATGAGGTGGGTTGGAACATTGCAATGAGGTATGAGGACAGAGATGATACCATACCTTGGTGGAGTGAACGATACATGGAAAGGTACAAACGATAAGAGTATTAAGATAATCACCTTGTGAGAATGTTTTAACATGAGCTATGTGGGATCTGCATGTGATACAAGGTTGAGTTTGATAACTAAGAGGATGATCTTAGAGTTTTCTTGATGAAGATAAACTTAGAGTTCGAGATGAGACTTAAGCGGAATACATGGAGGTAGTATGTATTCAACATTACCTAATACCTAAGGATGTGAAGTGGTAATGGATGCTCTGGTGGAGATATAGCTAGCCAATTTGGCTAGAAGAGGTTGTTAGGCTAACCCTAAGTTTAGAAAGGAGGAAAGTTTGGCTAACACATAGATGTAACGATAATGATTGATCAATTTAATGGTTGATTGGTTAGCCAGTGTAACATCCCTAACCTGGGTTATGATTTAACCCTAGGTTTTTTGATTAAGAAAGTTGATTATATGCGTGTACTTATCTTATGAAAGGTAATTAGGGCTCTTGAGGAACTTATATTTCAATTTCAGTCCTTTTTGAATAATGTTGAAGCAATGTTTGCTTATTTTGGACTAAAGTGCAAATTACCCAAGTCGAGGGGTTAACTTGCAAATGTTGCATGATAAGATGTTCCTCTGATGTTAATACATCATAATAATGAATGTGATGTAGTGGTATGGTTTCCACAAGCTTGGGCATCAAGATTAAGCTTGTAAAGCAATGTTGTGCATTAAAACCTAGTTTTGGTGAAAAGTGCAATTTACCCAAAATCTAGGGTTCAATATGCAAATTACCACTTCAATAAAGTCCCTAATGTTTCTTGGCATCATGTAGAGAAAAGAAAATGAGAGTTACTTCTCATTTGAATTAAGATGGAGGAGAGAGAATCTTGATATAAAAATAATCAAGATTTAATCCTAATTGAAACCCTAATTCAATTTAGGGCAAAAATGAATAAAAACAATTGAAGGGCTTTCAACCAAAATGTTTTGGGTTGATTTTGAATAAGTATGGAAGTTACTTTGCCAAGATAAGGAACGAAAATATCTTAAGTAGGTGAAATTCCACTCACCTTATTATAAAGAAAAGTAATTTCCACTCACATATGGGATATTAATATAATAAGCATTAAGGTGCTTAATTTGCTTTTCTTTAAATTGAGGATAATGAAGGATAATTAAAGGCAAAGGGATATGCCTCGTATCCATGGAGTTGAGGGGGAAGAGGTGGCCATAATTTTTGGATTAATTGGATTTTTATAAGGCATATTCTCTCTCATCAATTTCTTTATAAAAGTGTCATTTCCAAGCCCAAACCAAGGCCTTTTTCGGATTTTCTTCTTCCCCTTGCTTGCAAAACCGACCAAGGAGCTAGGGAGGAGCAGGGAGCATGTCCCCAACCTGTGGGTAAGCCCTTGACCTTCGTTCTCCTTGATTTCATGGTGGAAATCGAAAATAAATTATGGATTCCTTTTTATTTCGATCTCCTCTTCAACCCTAGCCAACTTTTGCAATCAAAAGTTTGAGGACGAGCCTAGGGGGAGTTGCTAGAGCTTCATCCACCATTAATGGCGTGAGCTTGGAGCTTTGGAGCTCAATTGGAGGTGGTTTTTATAACTCAAACCCTTAAACATTGCTATTGCATCAATTCTCTATGCTTTGTTGATTGATTTCTTCAATTTGATACACTCTTGTTTCTTTGCTGCAATTTCCATCAAGAACGGTTGCTGTTCTTGGTTGTTCGAAGGAAGGGGATGATGACATCATCCTAGATGCTTATCCAAAGAAAATTACCAAGCAAAACCGTTTTGATAGCTACTCCAAATCGTTTTAATTTGATTGGCTATGCGGTTTCAGTAAACCGTTTAAGGGCAAACGGTTTGAAACCGTTTGGGAGAAAACGGTTTCAAGACCATTTGATATGGTTGACCAAGCATTGACCGTTTGGGAATTTTGTTCCTAATTATGTAGGATGATAACCCTCCAAATTTGAGGGATTAACTCCAAAGGAATCGAGAGTTGAAGGCCAATCGATTAGGCAATCGAATTGAATTATGTGCTGATTTTCAACCTGATTAACTTAACCTGTTTGGGCAAACGGTTTCAAGACCGTTTGAGTGAGTTTACCAAGCGTTGACCGTTTGAGATTACTGTTCATAATTATGTTGGTTGATGACTCACCAAATTTTAGGGATTAACTCCCAAGGAATCGTGAGTTGAAGGCTAATCAATTAGGAAAACCTAATTGGACTAAGTGCTGATTATCAATCTGATTTAATTGAACGTTTTGGGAAAACGGTCTCAAGACCGTATAAGATGGTTGACTAAGCGTTGACCGTATGATATTACTGTTCATAATGATGTTAATTAATGACTCACCAAAATTGATGGACTAATTCCAAACGAGTTAAGAGTTGAAGGTTGATTACTAGGGCAAACCCTAATTGAAATCAGTGCTGAAATCACAATGAGCTAATTTGAGATTTTGGGTTCATTAGCCCAAACGGTCTCAAGACCGTTTGGGGATTCATCCAAACGGTCTCAAGACCGTTTGGGGATCACCCCAAGACCGTTTGGAGGTCTGGGGTCAAGTATAGTTGACCAATTGAAGGTCCAAAGGTACTAATCATATTGCAATGTAGTGCTGATTTGTTGATCAACTCGATAGACCAATCCATGATGAATTTTCACTAGAGTCCAAAGGTTGGATGGGCAAACGGTCTCAAGACCGTTTGGATCTCATCCAAACGGTCTCAAGACCGTTTGGTTGTCACCCAAGACCGTTTGGAGGTCTAGGGTTGAGTATGGTTAGGTGTTTGAAGGTCTAAAGGTACCAAGCTGATAAACAATGTAATGCTGATTTGGTGATCAATCCAATGAACCAAACCCTAATTGGATTGCTTAGATTTGAGTGATATGATGGGAAAACGGTCTCAAGACCGTTTGGAGGTCATCCAAACGACCTCAAGACCGTTTGGGGTCAGGTCATACCCAATTTGGATGATGGTTCAATGGTTTCAAAGCAACTAGTCTTACATTGATTAGTGTTGTTGAATCATCGATTCCAAACCCTAATTCAATTGAATCAAACCCTAATTGATGATCAATTGAGGGTCAATTGAGAGTAAAATCAGTTGAAGGTTGACCTATTAAACTTAATTGAAGTATGAGGGTAGGTCCAATTGATGATTGGTTCCATGAATTCAATGATTGAAGGAATCAACATTGAAAACCCTAATTCAATTGGATACCTTATGTAATGGAGGTTCAATGTGATTGAATATCTTGAGAATAGAGATGATGAATCATCCATTGATCCAATGATGATTAGTAATGATAATCAATGAAGGTACAAAGTTTGAAACCCTAATAGTACCTAAGTGATTAGTGCCAATTAAGGAATGAACCCTAATTGCTTATAAGAACAATGTCTTAGTACACTATGTTAACCATAGTTGTATATACTTGATTGAAGGGTTGATGTAACCTAATCAAGTTGATAGGATGATGGAAAGGAATTCATACATGAGTATTGATCATGTGATGAATAGGGTATGATCCTTAATAAAGAGATCATGTGAACCCTAATTGAGGTTGATTCCATGTAAACCCTAATTGAGGGTGATGCCATGAGAAACCCATGTTGGGATGAATAGTAAACCCTAATTTTAGGCAATATGATGAGAAAGCCTAATGAAGGGTGATGTTATATGCAATCCTCACCCTAATGAAGTATGATAGTATGGGAAACCCTAATCCTAATAATGGAATGGTTACTAATATTCTAACGGGGGAAATGCCTAAAGTGATTGATTGTGGATACCCTTATAGCAAGTAATGCTTTAACTTGAGATGAGTACATATCATTAAAGATAGTTGGACCATTCTTATGTGTGACCTATGCACTTCATGGTAAGGGTGATAGGTGTTGGATAAATTGGATATTATGATAAACCCCTTTGTTTCGATGATGACAAACATTTCATTCTTATTAATCTAACGAGCTACTTGAGTGTGCAGGACTAAGATGGATGGCAAAGCAACTAGGGAAAATCCCCAAGCTAAAATGTTTATATTTTCATGCAATGTAATCATTGTTGTAAAAACTTGTACAAATATATAATGTACAAGTACTTAAGAATTGCATGTAAATCAAGCGTTAGATTTTCCCTAGCCAAACACCATAGTTAGACACGTCATCCCATTTAATTAGGATCACCTTTGCACACTCACACATATAATTAGTGCCTAAATTGAAACCTTGAAACAGGATCATTCTCGGTCGACAAACTCCTCGACCGAGACACTCTCGGTCGACAATCTTCTCGACCGAGAAAGATCCAAAGTAGCCGTTAGACACAACAGACAAGTTAGTTGGCAGTTGAAGAAAGACGTTGCAAATCACTTGTTCCAGAGAGCCTGTTGGTCGACAAAAGTTCGACCGAGTAGGTGTCTCGGTCGACCATTTGTCGACCGAGATGGTCTCTGACAGCAACTACAGAATACATTAATTAGTCATTGTTAAAGCAACAACTTTGTACCTAACGGCTAGTTAAGCACTTAGAAACCCCTAGAAGTTGTCTAGAACGTCCTTAAGCATACTTAGGCCATTCCTATAAATAGGACAAGCCATATGACACTAGAATTCACTTGTTACACTTGAGAATACACTTGAGCATACTTGAGCAATCTATTGTAAGCAATTTGAGCATTGTGACCATTAGTCTACATTCTCCTTAGCTCAAATTTCGTGTCCTATAGGCTAGACTCTCCTATCCACAACAATCACAAGTTCACACACTTGGCTAGGAGATCTATATGCTTGATCTAGGCATATCAAGCCTTGGGCTTAAAGGATAAGTTGTAATTTCCTTTTTCTTTCTTGTTCCTTTTTATCTTTTGTACTCTCCTTGCTACTCCTAGGGTTGGAGGTTGCGGATTGGAGAGGGTTGACTTCTCAGGTGGAGAAGGGGACTTCAAGCTACTTCAAGAAGGCTATCGCAAGGGAAGCTACTTCAGAAGGCTGGTGCAACGGGAGTTGGTGCATCTACTTCAAGAGAAGGCTGCTTCAAGGTTGGCGATTACTTCTAGGTGAAGGCTGCTTGAAGGGTTTGGGAAAAGAGATTGTATTTTATGTAAATTCCTTGCGAGGTAATAAAATAAATTTCTTTTCAAATCCCGGTTGGGTAAGCAACCGGGTAGTGGATTGACGGCTATAGTATTTGCTATAGTTGGAACCACTCTAAACCTTGTGTCTCCTTGTCCAATATTTTCATTGTGGTTGTTTGAGTTCAATAATTGTTAAATTATCTAGAAAACTCTATTCACCCCCCCCCTCTAGTAGTTTTCAATTGGTATCAGAGCAGGCTTCAAGGAACCCTAACCAGGTCTTGATGAATGGAGGGAAATGGTGAAAAGTGCTTGGACGAAACCACTACATGCTGCAATTGGTGTTTAGGAACAAGCCACAAAACAACTGGATGCCCATGGGGATCAAAGGAAGAAGATAAGCACAAAGAATGCCTTATTGCTACAACTAGTGAAGAAGAAGAAGAAGAGGTAAGTCTTTTTTATTTATCTAAAGAAGAACTAGTTGCTATTATTGAAGAAACACATAATAAATATGTTGAGTGCAAAAAGAAATTAAAGAAATCAAATAAGGAAAATGATGATCTAAATGTTAAACTTCTTGCTCTTGCATCTGAAAATGAGGATCTCAAAGAGGGAAATAAATTTTCTGATCTTAAGTTAAAATCTATGGAAGCCGATTGCAAGCTCCTTTCTGTTGAAAATTCAAACTTACAGACTCAAGTAAACGATCTTCAAAAACAACCATTATTGTGCACTCATATAGATTATGACACTATTGTTAAAGAAAGAAATTTATTGTCATCCAATCTAGACCAAGCAAAAATAGACATTAAGAAAAGAATGGATGAGATTGCCAAGCTACAACAACAAATTCGTAGTTTGAATAACCATGGCATTCTTGATCAAATTCTAGATAATCCCTATCAACAAATTGGGAGAAGGGGACTAGGTTACAAGCCTAAAGGAAAATCTCATCAACAACCTAGTCAGAGAAAGTCACAAACCCAATCTATATATGTACCTAAAAGGACATCCTCACCCAATGACAACATAGGACACAACCATAGAAAAAGATATGAAGTTGACTCAATATGTTGTCATTACTGTTTGCGCCTTGGTCACTATTCATTTGCATGTCCTTACAAGAGAAGAGATGTCGAATTAGTTTGGGTTCCTAAACCTCCAAACTAAACAAATAAGATTAAGTTGAGATATGACCAAAAGACATTAGTTGCATAATTCTATGTCTATCTCAACTTAACATAATGAGATTACAAATAAATGTAAGCATCTAAATAGTTAACCCACATAATATCTTCAAAACAAATAAAACAATTCCAGGAATCTTGTCGGTCGAGCAACTGTCGACCGAGACCTCATCGGTCGAAAAATTGTCGACCGAGCATATCACTGTTCTTCAGAATACTATACAATTGCTGAATTCTTTTGAAATTGATCAAAATTGCTGTCTATTTATGGTTAATGACTGTACAATAAAGTATAAATTATGGAAATCATCCTTGAAAGATTATGTGAAATTAATTTGGTCAAAAAAAACCAAAATTATGATTAGCTTAAAGAAAATTTCTATTTTATCATAACATGCCTTTATTGTTCTATCATTACATAGGCAAGCAAAAGAATCTATTGATGGTATATCTCTTAGAAATGCTTGCAAAGAATATAATGTTTTCAATTGATATATTTAAAAGATTTGAAATATTCATTGTGCTTTCATGATTAGTATCATTTAAATACACATCAAAATTGATTTAAATGCTTAATTGGAAATCTGAAATTTCTGCCTCTTGGTTAAAACAAAATTTAGCCAAGGGGCGCTATGGTCGTAGTCAAGGGCGACCTAAAATAAGCTTCGACAAAAATTGCTTATTTGGAAATTCTCTCTTTGGAACTAATCTTAATATAAATTTTACTTGAAAATTAAATCATTTGTTATCATTTAAGCCTTAAATTAACCCAATATTACTCCCTTAGAATATCCATATAAATGCTCTACAAAAATAATCTACCTTTTGCATTTAAAAATTTAGCTTTAAAATTCTTACTCAGTAAGTCTGTCGGTCGACGAATTCTTCGACCGAGACCCTCTCGGTCATCTCACCTCTCTCGACCGACAGAATCTAAACAGAGTTAATATCGGACGAACTTTCGGTCGACAAATGCTCGACCGAGGCAGTGTCGGTCGACAATAGTTCGACTGAGAAATAGCCGTTGGATACGACCGTTGTAAACCGACCGTTATGAGCGTTTATGACCGTTATTTGACCGTTGGGAAGCCGAGTGGCGCGTCTGCAACACGACCGTTGCGGACGCTCGGTCGACGAATCGTCGACCGACCTGGTCGCTGGAATGTTATAAAAGGGGGCAAAAATGGGTCACCAACTCACACTTGCATACTCTTGCTTCCATAGTCCCTCTATAGTGCATTTTCGTGCTACTCTTCAGCATCCTCATCCTCCAACCTTCCTTGCTTCTTCTCCACACTCAAGTAACACAAATGGCCTCATCATCAGCTGCCCGTGGGAAGAAGAAGGTCACCGGAAGGAAAGGAAGGGAAGCTCGGGAAGCTACTCCACCACTGACGATCATCAACGACATCGCCTTCGTCGATGGAGATGCTGGTGATCGGTATCTACGGCTTTCCTCCAAAGCTCCTCTTCCACGACGACCAGTCGAAGTCATGGACTTCATCAACATCATCGATCTGGAGGATCTCTTTGAAGTACAAAAGTTGAAGGACTTCATCAATCCCTCTTTCCCTTTCTATTCCACTAAGGTAGTCAACGAATTTTATGCCAATCTCATATCCCATACTGAAAATGAAACCACTTTCTTCTACACCATGGTCAATGGGCATAGCCTTAAATTTACCGAAGGGGATATTCTTGACATGCTAGAAATTGACATAGATGAATACCAAGATTCCCTTGATCTCACCACCGGAAATCCACTAAATCAACTCTCCCAAGATGATCATACCATTAGCCTTAGTGACATAAAAAGAGCTATTTTTCAATCCAACACTACTTGTCATGAAGATAGGGGAACCTACTACGCCATAAATCTCAAACCAGCCTGTAGGATTGTAAATCTCATTGTTTCTACAAATATTCACCCTAGAGCCAACAAATCTGAAGTTCCAATATTCCGTATGTGCCTCATTTATGCCATCATAAGCCGCATTCCCACAAACTTCATCCGCATAATTCTTAAGAACATGATTGAGTTTTCTGGCAACCCACCATATGCGGATTTCGTTTGCCAAATTACTCAACATTTTCTTAAAACAAACATTGAGGATATGGGATATACTTGGGAGCGTCGACCACAAAAGATAAGTAAGAATACCGTAGAGAAAATGGGAATAGATTTTGGTCACAAAAGGTCTAGAGTAGAAGGAGAAACATCTCATCAGGACATACCACCACCTCCTCCTACTACCCTACCACAGGACCCCATTCAAAATACTCTTACTTATATTGCTGGCTCCCAATATCACCTTAGTAGACAATTAGACTACAATCATCATGCCATGACATATTTAAACCAAAGAATGCAAACCCTTTCCCCAAACCAAACTGATGAATATCCATATTCTTTAAATCCAGGCATGCTCAATCCATACAATCCTTCGTACAACTACTATCAAACTCCACCTCCACCATCCATGGATCTAACGCATACTAAATTTTCATCTATGAAATTGCAAGATATTGTTGCTCATTTCCGATTTGACCGAGTTCCTACATTCTTGGAAGCATATGCTTTAACCAAGACGAGAGCTCTAGATTGGCAAACCTTGGTTCAATACTATGGAGCTGAGCCATTTATTGGGAAAGATCCTGACGTTGATGTAATTCTTAAATCTTTTCAGTGAGTGTTGGAGTAATATTAGTTGTAATGACTTGCTTTGAATGATTGTTATGGATCACTTCTGTATGATGTGTCTATCTTTCCATATTTCTTAATGAAAATGGTTATCCTTTTGACTTGGATGGATATCTTTTTGCATATGAGACATCTTGAAAATAAATGGATTATAAAGATTATTATTGCAAGGCATACAAATTAAGGGGAGTAACAAAACTTGTGGTTAGAATTAACAACAATCGTTGACACAGAAACAGTCTCGGTCGAGACCTGTTCGACCGAGAACACTGTCGGTCGAGAAATCGTCAACCGAGCAGGTCTCTGTTGTCAAGTCTGAAATAATTCTGCTGCAAATGATTGCTCATCAAATAATTTTAAACCAAGGATGCATGTTGAACATCATTTGTGAAACAGAGTATTCTTTTATGCATATGGACACTCTTCAAAATATTGCAAAGCATTTAAGTCTTTATTTGGGATATCTAAGGGGGAGATCATAAAAACAATTTTGACCATTTGATTGAAGAAGCTTACAAAAACATTGTAACCACCATGTGTAGCTGGAAATTTTCATTGATTATAAAGAAACTTATGAATTTATTGAAAATGGTATCTTGTACTTGAAGGAACTCTCTACCCAAAACAGGGCTTAACATCCCTTCCATTTGGATGGAGACATTTTTTATGTACTCTAAGATTAGAGGATTCTCATTTACTTTAGGGCTTAACATCCTTTGATAAATGAGAAATAAATATACATTCATCATACGCTTAAGGGAATCTCATATCATTTCAAGGCTTAACATCCTTTGCAAATGATTGAGAAACAAATTGTGGATAAATTAGACAAAAATCCATGTTCCTAATAGGATATCTATTTAAGGGGGAGCATAATATAAAATTAAGGGGGAGAAGAAAAATAAAATATTCAACTTGGATATCTTTTTGAAATGACAAAGGGGGAGAAAGAATATAAAAATCAAAAATATAAATGAGTTTCATAACATCTTGGCCAGCACTCACTTGCAAAACATAGATGGCTACAAAAGGTAATTTTCAGGTATGAAACTCACATGCTTTATATTTCCTTATTTCATAATTAGGAAATGTTTGTCATCTTCAAAAAGGGGGAGATTGTTGGATAAATTGGATATTATGATAAACCCCTTTGTTTCGATGATGACAAACATTTCATTCTTATTAATCTAACGAGCTACTTGAGTGTGCAGGACTAAGATGGATGGCAAAGCAACTAGGGAAAATCCCCAAGCTAAAATGTTTATATTTTCATGCAATGTAATCATTGTTGTAAAAACTTGTACAAATATATAATGTACAAGTACTTAAGAATTGCATGTAAATCAAGCGTTAGATTTTCCCTAGCCAAACACCATAGTTAGACACGTCATCCCATTTAATTAGGATCACCTTTGCACACTCACACATATAATTAGTGCCTAAATTGAAACCTTGAAACAGGATCATTCTCGGTCGACAAACTCCTCGACCGAGACACTCTCGGTCGACAATCTTCTCGACCGAGAAAGATCCAAAGTAGTCGTTAGACACAACAGACAAGTTAGTTGGCAGTTGAAGAAAGACGTTGCAAATCACTTGTTCCAGAGAGCCTGTCGGTCGACAAAAGTTCGACCGAGTAGGTGTCTCGGTCGACCATTTGTCGACCGAGATGGTCTCTGACAGCAACTGCAGAATAAATTAATTAGCCGTTGTTAAAGCAACAACTTTGTACCTAACGGCTAGTTAAGCACTTAGAAACCCCTAGAAGTTGTCTAGAACGTCCTTAAGCATACTTAGGCCATTTCTATAAATAGGACAAGCCATAGGACACTAGAATTCACTTGTTACACTTGAGAATACACTTGAGCATACTTGAGCAATCTATTGCAAGCAATTTGAGCACTGTGACCATTAGTCTACATTCTCCTTAGCTCAAATTTCGTGTCCTATAGGCTAGACTCTCCTATCCACAGCAATCACAAGTTCACACACTTGGCTAGGAGATCTATATGCTTGATCTAGGCATATCAAGCCTTGGGCTTAAAGGATAAGTTGTAATTTCCTTTTTCTTTCTTGTTCCTTTTTATCTTTTGTACTCTCCTTGCTACTCCTAGGGTTGGAGGCTGCGGATTGGAGAGGGTTGACTTCTCAGGTGGAGAAGGGGAGTTCAAGCTACTTCAAGAAGGCTATCGCAAGGGAAGCTACTTCAGAAGGCTGGTGCAATGGGAGTTGGTGCATCTACTTCAAGAGAAGGTTGCTTCAAGGTTGGCGATTACTTCTAGGTGAAGGCTGCTTGAAGGGTTTGGGAAAAGAGATTGTATTTTATGTAAATTCCTTGCGAGGTAATAAAATAAATTTCTTTTCAAATCCCGGTTGGGTAAGCAACCGGGTAGTGGATTGACGGCTATAGTATTTGCTATAGTTGGAACCACTCTAAACCTTGTGTCTCCTTGTCCAATATTTTCATTGTGGTTGTTTGAGTTCAATAATTGTTAAATTATCTAGAAAACTCTATTCACCCCCCCCCCCTCTAGTAGTTTTCAATAGGTTAATGGATTAAAGGATTAAGATGGGAAATACCTTAATCCAAGATAAGCTGATAACTTAAGGAAGTTGAAAGTGATGAGGAAAGTGATATATCAATATGTGATAAATATCACTTTTAGCATTACACGATTGATATAGTTCAATATCTAGAATAGTTGCACAGGATTAGCATAGTCTAATACCTGGAATAACATCTGCACAGGATTGGCTAACTCCCAATACCTAGAATGCACAGGATTGGCTAACTCCCATTACCTGGAATGATAACACAGGATTGGCTAACTCCCAATACCTGGAATGATAACACAGGATTGGCTAACTCCCAATACCTGGAATAATAACACAGGATTGGTTAAATCCCAATACCTGGAATAATAACACAGGATTGGCTAACTCCCAATACCTAGAATGCACAGGATTGGCTAAATACCAATACCTGGAATAGTTGCACAGGATTGACATAGATCAATACCTGGAATGGTTACACGGGATTGACATAGATCAATACCTGGAATGGTTACACGGGATTGACATAGATCAATATCTGGAATAGTTGCACAGGATTGACATAGATCAATACCTGGAATGGTTACACAGGATTGACATAGTTCAATACCTGGAATGGATACACTTGAATAATATAAGTCTAATGCTTGTACTAGTTGCACAGGATTGGTGCAATCCAATGCCTGGAATATTTATATAGGATTGGTATAGACCAATGCCTGAATAAGACATGATGATGTACACTCTCATGTCCAAAATAACCAAAAATCTGTTTAGCATATTGTCTAAGGCCAATAAGTTGAAACAAGAATGTCTCATGGGTGACATATCAATATAATGAGTGTCACAAGAGAAGTTTGACATGATGGTATAATATGGAGGATAAATGATATACATGTTCTTCCTATTCCTTATTAAGAGAATAGTTGATCTATTGTTCTATCATGAATAGTTACAATACTTTAAGACGAGAATGCTTTAAACTGTTTATCCTCTGCCTAGTTTTATATGATTAAACTGCAATAACAATGTTTTGGCGGAGAGTTATATCTCCCGCTAGGGCAATTTACAATTGTTTCACCCCCGTGGGATCCAATGTTTTTAGGTGAACAAGCACGGAAGAGAGTGAGAACATCTTGCAGAGGAAGAACATCAACAACATCCGGGACAGCAGTGAGATCTCAGGTGGAGATATTGTCTGTCAAGTCATATAGTTTAGAAGTCCTATGTGTCGTCTCTGTACTCTCAGGTCCTCGGAGTTTTTAGTATGTGTTTTTGATATATCAGTCTGAGGTTTTGGCTTTATGCCTCGAGATTTGTATGCTGCCTGCATATATGTTTATAAGGCAGCTGATGATGTAGTCTCTGGAAAGAGATGGTACAGGATATGTACGTTTGAAACAAAATGTATATGATATACAATGGCATTTGTTGGAAAAGATTTCCTATGTGTGGATCTCTTTGCAAAAAGTTTTAATTTTTAGTGATTTTCACTAATCCGCTGCTTGATGAACGCTTCCGCATTAGTTAATCTTGTTTTCGCGAGACAGTCGCCACAGCCGGCCTAGTCTTTGATGCAATGGAAGGATAGTGGTAGAACCTCAGATGCACTTCTTTGGAAAGGAAGGTGACGAAACCCAGATTATAATGGTTTAGGGTTTCCGAGGTATCAAGCTTGAGGAATCGTAACAATATAGGAGATCGTGATATACTTTGGTACTACAAAGATAGTAAGTGACGGTAGTATTTTGGATGTCTAAGGTGAAGTGCATGTGGTATGTTATCATGCATGGCAGGAGGTGGAGGACAAACACCAGTAACCCAGTGTATCGATATAGATGATAAAAGAGTCCCTGAGAGGGAATGCGAGTTCATCACTATGGATGTTTTGGTAAGTCTCTCTTTGACCAAGAAGGTTAAGATGCAATATGGGTTATGGTAGATCGCCTCACCTAGATAACATGAAAAAGAAGGGAGTATTGTCAAGAGACAGATTCTGTTGAACTACATAAGAGAGAGAGAGATGGTTCAACTACACCATGATATGAGTTCAAAAGTTCTTGAGTATGACCTAACAGTTCACTTCCATGAGGTGGAAGTAGAAACATACATAACTCAATGTTGGTACATTTTATCACCCCTTACTAATGGTTAGTATGATCCAGACTAGAGGGTCTGATGAGAGCATGTGTTCTTGTCCTATGAAAGATGTGATGATAACCGCCATTTCCAGTATCGGGTTTTAAAGAAGCTCTGTAAGGGAGGTTGTGTCGGTCACCACTTCAGTAAGGTGATGTTGGTGAAAGGACCACATGATGGTTAGAAAAGGACCACAGTGCCTGTAGATGAAGTCGCTTTGATCGTGCAATGGTTGAAAGGAGCCTAGAGACGACAAGAGTTGTGAGCAGATGCAAGGTAGACAGACATGCAGTTCACTGTGGGAGAATATGCGACATGAAAAAATCCGACCCTTCTAAGTTATAGTGAAGAGAGATGAGTCCCCGGTATATGGGTCCATTTGAGATGGATTGGTGGAGAAGGTTATGGATAACCTTACCCCTCAGGATAAAGAAAGGTGTGATGAGTTCCAAGTGTCCAATTTAGAGCACTATGTGAGGTACCCAGACCATGAGCTAAACAATGAACTTAGTGAGCCCCAAGGGAGGCTGAAATGGCCTGAATCACCTGTGCAGTTTATAGACGCCAGAATGAAAGAACTCAATGAAAAGAATATGAGATGATAAAGGTTCTTTGGAAGCGCCATGGGTAAGGTAAAGCCACATGGGGGCCGTTGATGGACATGGAAAAGTCTTATCCTGAATTGTTTGTTTTGTTTGATTGAATTTTGAGGACAAAATTCCTATAAGAGGGGAAGGATGTTATAACCCCAATTTTTGGGTTCAATTGGTGAGAAATGTAATTTCTCATATTAAAGATAATTGAACAAATAATAATATGATTTTTTTTAATAAATGGATTCCATTCACAATAGCCTTGATTGGTTGCTTTGTGGGCTTTATTGGCTATTGGGCCCAATAAAAAGGTATTTCAATTAATTAATGAATAATTGAGAATTTGAGAAAAGAAATATGTGGAAACCTCTAGAAGGCAAAATAATGTAATACAAGGATGGATTTCGTGCCTATTAGGTTCCTTGGTTTCCAAGGAATCCAAAGTTGCAAAGAAAAGGCAATAAGAAAATAAAAGATTAATTAAGTATTTCTTTATTGAGAAAGAAATTGAAAACAATGGTAAAATGTGGAAAATAAGTTAAAAGAGGTACAATTGAGTTATCCTTGGTGGAATTTCGTATCCCAAGGATTCCTAATGATAAAAGGAATACCAATGAGGAAAATAAAGAGAAATAAAGAGAAATCCTCAAAAAGAATTATTTTAATAAGAAATAAACAAGTTAATGTAAAGGATATTGCATTTAGATGCATCTAGAAGGATAATAAGTATCCTTGAAAAGGAATTTCAAAATAATGGAGTGTCTTGAGATCCAAGGAGTCCCAATAAAGAGGAAAGAAAGAGAAAATACCAAAATTGCAAAATATAAGGCTAATGTGTTATATAAATTAATGACTTTTGGTATTATCAAAAAGAAATATCTTTTAATGGATATGTTTTGTTGGCGTTTTGGAAATACCTTTCATATAAAAAGAACTCTCATATGATAAAGGTAATTAACTAATTGCTTGGAGGGCAAGTATTGTGTATTGGATTATCTCCACCAAATCAATATTTAGATATACGGTTAATCGTTTCTTTCCTTATACGTTAAGGACACCCAACCCAAGGTATGAAAGAGGGAGGTTTCATACTGCATGGAAAAGAAGGATGAGAACACACACACACACACACACACACACACACACATATATATATATATATATATATATATATATATATATATATATATATATATATATATATATATATATCGGTCTGCATAATGTGTGATTCAGAGATTTCCTGCCCTCTTTTCTATGTCTCTCTTTGGACACCTCAATATCCAGTTATCCCTCTTCCATCTTGACGTTATGGTTTGATCGGTGCTGCCTTTGATGATCCCTTGACCTGGCAAAGATCGAGTGCAGCTCCATGAGAATATCTTCTGGCTATGGGATGCGTAGAACCGGATAGAGCAATAGCCATGGGTGGTTATCCCTTAGAAACCAGCCTTTATTCTCCTTCTTCCATCTTCCATGGGAGGGCATCTACACAAATGCTGACTCATGGTCCAGGGTGCCGCCGAGGAGGTTTTGGCGCCGAAGATCCTTGAACTGGCTGTGAGATCCAGTGTGGAGCCATGGTCTGCAGACCGCCACTCAGCCAAAGGAGAGTGTCTCCATCCAGGTGGCGCTCCATGAAGGCTAGGGAGGCAGCGATCCTCTGTGCCTGGGTGGTGGGACCTCGCAGCTGGAGGAACTGGGAAGCCGTCGGAGATGAGGGACTCTTCCTTGGTGGCCTGCGAGTCCAGGAAGAAGGAGGGAAGCTACGCTGGTCGCAGCTAGGGCATCCACGGTAGGAGATCGCGAGGAAGATGAAGGCAGGGCCGCTCTGGACAATTCTTCCCTCCACATTCTAAAGAAGCCCATCACTTAACCAGGGGCTTTTTGATCTTTTCGAAATGTCTCCCAAACAAGCCGCAGCAACGTTGCATGCAATGGGATAAATTCATAACTAATGATTCGTAGCTCGGATTAGCCCACATAAAATATGAAAGTTGCTCAGAACAATGAGCGGAATCTAATAAAAATATATCTAGAATCCAATTCCTTTTGCAATTCTAAAAGTAATGGAAGATATCAACTTTAATGTGTAAATGTTTAAAGAACCCTATTTTGAGATGAATAATATATTTATAAGGGTTTAATGGATGATTAGAGTTGGTATTAACCTGTTAATGATGAAAGGGCACATTAGGAACAAAAAGGATGATATTTGCATGTAATTAGTTTAATTTGGAGTTTAATGTGCATGAATAATACTTTAATGGGCCTTAAAACCCTAATGTTGGTAATTAGGACTACTAATGGCTTTAATTATTCAATTGCATGCATAAAACTGAGTTTTCATGGTTATAAGCTATTTCGAGCATTAAAGTTCCTAATTTGTGGATAAATACCCTAAATGTAGTAATTAGGGTTTTCTCATGAATAAAGAATAGAATTAATGGCAAATCGAGTTCATATGTGAATTGGACCATAATGAACCATGAATTGATGATAAATGTGTATAATGATCTTGTCATGGATTAAAGGGATAAAAATAGTCGTTTTAATGAAAAAGAAGCTTAATTGATGATTAATGTGCCTGTAATACGAAAATAGGGTTATACATTGTTAAGATAACCTTAATGTTGAAGAATAGATGAGATGGCATAAGATTAGGGTTTAATTTGGTAAAAGATGAAAGGAAACCCTAATTGTCAAATGAAACCCTAAAATGGATACAGAAACCCTAGAAAGTGAATCCAAGTCAATACAGTAGATTCTTGATAAAGTGTGTAATAAATAGAGTACATATCCTTTTCAGGAATTATGTGATTTTTGATTTGCTTGCTAGGATTGCATTCTTGGTTGGATTTGCTTAATGCTTGTGAAATCATCAAATTAGGTATGTGGTTACGCTTATGAATATATCGAGTTGTGTTTTCCGAGGTTTATCGAAGTTTTCATCGATGACATGAATTAATTGTTGGATGATTTTAATTCATGCAAACTATAATGTGGATATGACTATCACCTAAGATATGTGCCTACTAGCTCAGATCCTGGTCTCCTCTGTGTCTTATTAGTTGATCTAGTACATGGCTACCTATGGGGTAGGTCCATCAGGTCATCAGATGACTTAGTACATGGCTACCAATGGAGTAGGTCCATCAAGTCACTTTGAGTTAGATATTGGGCTACTTCTGGGTAGTGCCATGCGACTCTATTACCCTATGTACTAGCTACCTGTAAGGTAGGACCATGGGGGTAAGGATCTACCTAAAGAGAGGTAGCATGCACGGACAGCACAGAGTTAGGGGATAGGTAAGGATTGAGTAGTATGGCTTAAAACATAATCTTGGTTGTTAAATGATTAATTAAAGGATTACAATGTTAAGAATAATTGCATGATTATTGTTTGCCCCACATACCATCCTTGACTGATCGACGTTTTGTTTGTCGGCATTTTAGGTACAAGCCAAAATAACAAACAGTAAATCGTCATATTGGGAAACACATGAAGTAAAATAAGGAGGATTAGTTAGAGTAGAATCCTTAAGTGGATAGAAGTTTAGAGATCCATGTTTTCAAAAAAAAAAGGTATGCAAAAGTTTATTTTCTTACATCTTTTCAGTTTAGTCTGTTAAAATTTAATAATTGTTCTTGGTTAATTGTCGAACCTTTGATCCGGGTTATTGGTTAACGGCTCTGACCTTTCGGTCTCCCTTAATTGGGAGTTATCGGGAGTCGGGGTCGTTACAATCACCCTATATTAGGGTTTCACAGAACAATACCTTGTATTAGGGTTTCACAATCCTTTATTTAAATTAGAGTTTTATGATTATCTCATTAATCTAATCGCTAAATTAGTGCTTCCACATATCTTGGAGCACATAGCATTATTTAAGTATTAATTATACTTATCATTATTCCATGTACATAGGAACACACATAACATCATCATCGTACCTTATTAGGTTGGCTTAACCTCTCACTAAGGACATACACCTATGTTTATCATGGTGTATTGAAATTATTACTTTCATAGGCATAGAGTGATAACCACTTAATTATCCTAATCACCTAAATACTTAAAAGTTCTTTCATTGAAATCATCCCTGAGATCCCTTCAACCACTTGTGGGATTAGAAGTAATTACATGATTTGAACCAATTAGACCTTCAGATGGTCTTGGACCAATTGACCCTTCAAACGGTCTTGGACCCGTTGACCCTTCAAACGGTCTTGAGGTGCTTGACATCCAAACGGTCTTGAGGTGCTTGACCTCCAAATGGTCTTGAGGTGCTTGACCTCCAAACGGTCTTGATCTACACCTTCAATCGGTCTTAAGACTGCTAGACCATCAAATGGTCTTGCTCTCAAAGTCCCTAAACGATTTGAGATCGTTTGAATAAAAATTATTAATCCTTAAACGGTTTAAGTCTGTTTGAATTAAAAATTATTAAACTCTAAATGGTTTGAGACTGTTTAGTCCTCAAACGGTTTGAAGACCGAATGGTCAATTCAACAATGAAACTGATTGGACTTAAAACTAGAAGTGATATTTTGCACATTGAACCCTAGGTTTTGGGTAAATTGCACATTACACCAAAACTAGGTTTTAATGCACAAGCATTGCTCAACAAGCTCTCTCTTGGTGCTCAGGCTACCACAAGCCATACCTCTGCATCATTCTCATTCTTATGATGCTTCAACACCTGAGGAACATTTATCATGTAACATTTGTAAGTTAACCCCTCAACTTGGGTAATTTGCACTTTAGTCCAAAATAGACAAAACATTGTTTTCAACATTGCTTTAACCCTAGATGTTTTGTTTAAAAAGGACTAAAATTGAAACATAAGTTCCTCTTGAGCCTTAATTACTTTTCAAAAGATACGAGCAAGCATATAATTATCTTTTTAAACAAAACATCTAGGGTTAAAGCATAAACCAAGTCATGGATGTTACAAATTATCCACCCCTAATAGGGTTTTCATCCCCGAAATCATCAAGAGAAAAGAGAAGGGTACTTTCTTCCCATCTCTTCCTCTAGATCCCACGTAGCTTCTTTAATGCCATGATGATGCCAGAGAACTTTCATAAGACATATGTCTTTCTTTTTCAGCTTTATAATTCTTTTATCAAGGATCATCACAGGTCCTTCAACGTATGATATATTATCATTTAATTCTACCTCCACATGTTGCAAAACTAACTCTGTGTCAGGATGACACTTTCTCATCATGGAGATATGGAACAGTGGATGCAACTTATGCAGCTCAGGTGGCAACTCTAGCTTATAAGCTACCTTTCCAATCTGTTCAATGATTGGATAAGGCCCCATAAATCTAGGAGCTAACTTTCCCTTCTTTCCAAATCTAAGGACACCTTTCCAAGGTGAGACTTTGAGATATACTTTGTCTCCAACTTGGAATTCTAAAGGTCTTCGCCGTTTGTCAGTGTACGACTTATGTCTATCTTGTGCAGTCTTTAATTATTGTTGTATTACTTTAATCTTGTCAGTTGTCTGCTGCACAAGCTCATGACCCAAAAGTTGATATTCTCCTGTTTCATACCAACATAAAGGAGATCTACAACGTCTACCATATAATTCTTCATATGGTTCCATATCAATACTGTGATGATAGCTATTATTGTAAGCAAATTCTATCAAGCTCAGGTGTAGATCCCAACTACCTACACACTGAAGGACACATGCCCTAAGCAAATCTTCCAAGGTTTGTATGGTCCTCTCAGATTTTCCATCTGTGTCGCACATCGTTCGAACAAAATCGTCAATTAACTAAGCAGAAGCAATCATTAACAATAGATTAACAAAAATCACTCAAAATTAAAACCTTTTGCAAAGAGATCCAATTCTAGGAAACTCTTAACAACAAGATCCAAAGTATTACATGTACATTCTGGTACACAAGTACATACCATGTACCATATCTTCTCGAGGATTACATACATCAATTGCTCTGTTAGGTCTACACATGACCAACACAAAACCTCGAGGCATTGAAGCCAAGATCTCATATCAATTATAAAAACACTAAGTACTGACTCCTAGGACCTGAGAGTACATAGACTACACATAGGACTCATATCTACAAGACATGACCATCAATATCTCCACTTGAGAAGTTACTGATGTCCCTGATGCTGCTATCCTTTTTCCTGCTGTATGATTTCTACCTCTTCATCTGCGTCCACCTAAAAATGTTGGATCCCACGGGGGTGAGACAATTGAAACTGTCCCAGCGAGAGATATAACTCTTTGCCAGAAACATTATTATTGTAGATAAACATTATAAAACTGAGCAGAGGATAAGTCCTTTAGAACATTCTCATATTTTAAAGTATTGCAACTATCTATGACAGAGCAGTAAATCATTTATTCACTTTATAAGGAATATGAAGAATATGTATATCGTTTATCCATCTTACTATATCAACATCTCAAGCTTATCCTAAGATACTCATTATCATGGGATGTCATCCATGAATCATTCTCATTTCTATATGTTGATCTTAGCCAATCTATTAGCCAGATATTGAATTGTACCAGTTATGTGAGTATACATCATCATATTCTGTGTAGGCATTGGACTATGCCAATCCTATGCAAAAATTCTAGGCATTAGACTATACCAATCCTCTGCAAACATTCCAGGAATTGGACTATGCCAATCATGTGCAAATATTCTAGGCATTGGACTATACCAATCATGTGCAACCATTCCAGGCATTGGACTATGCCAATCCTGTGCAAATATTCTAGGCATTGGACTATGCCAATCATGTGCAACCATTCCAGGAATTGGACTATGCCAATCCTGTGTAAATATTCCAGGCATTGAACTATGCCAATCCTTTGCAACCATTCCATGCATTGGACTATACCAATCCTGTGCAATTATTCCATGCATTGGACTATGCTAATCATGCGCAACCATTCCAGTCATTGGACTATACCAATCCTGTGCAATTATTCTAGGGATTGGGTTATGACCAATCTTGTGCAATTATTCCAGGTATTTGGTTATTACCAATCATGTGCAATTATTCCAGGTATTGGGTTATTACCAATCCTTTGCAATTATTCTAGGTATTGGGTTATACCAATCATGTGCAAACATCACTGCATACCACATCACCTTTACTAGGTATTAAACCTTGGCCAAACCATCATACTTATTGATATCCTTTATGTAATTCAATTATTCCTCATATCTCCCTTAAGCTTATTCAAAACACTATAGCCCTTATTTGGCTATAAACATGAAGCATGTATGACCAAGATTTCATTATTATTATTGTATTCATTAGTTATTATTATTATGTTACTAAGTTTCCATTGTTTATTATCATTTCTTTCATGAGACTTTATAACATCTCGTTACCTTTCACTAGGCAACAACTACTCTCATGGCTCACAAGGCCCATTACACATCTTGTCACCTCTCACTAGGAAACAACTACTCTCATGGATCACAAGGCCATTACACATCTTGTCACCTCTCACTAGGCAACAACTACTTTCATGTCTCACAAGGCCATTAAACATCTTGTCACCTCACACTAGGCAACAACGACTCTCATCATTTATCATTAAATCATTATCAACACAAGGTATGAGTTTCTCTCTGATCCTTAACAGTGTATAAATACATCATACTTTATTAACTTGGCTTAACCCTTTCTTAAGGTATGTTATCCTACACTTATTAAAGTGCATTAGGCTCATTACATCGCAATGTAACAATTGACAAGGCACATTTCATGTGTTATTTATCCAAGTATACTGGATTTAGGGTACATCAAGGTGTATCAACTTTGAGGTATTGGATGTGATATCTATCATGTCTTGATGTATCACTTCCCTCATCAGTTTTGACTTACTTAAGTTCATCAGCTTATCTTGTATTAGGATATTTCCCATCCTAATACTTTATGCACTTGTTCATCACATTATTATGTAATGTATTGGTCATAAGTCACTCATTTGAATTATTCAACCATTAACAATAATATGGACTCATCTTGAGTTAAAGCATTATTGATATAAGATTATCCATTATCAACCACTTTAGGTATTTCACCTACCACTATATTATTAACTACTCCATTATTAGGAATAGTGTTCCCCTCTTTATCAATTAGGGTTTTACATAACATCACCCTATATTAGGGTTCCATATAACATCACCCTATATTGGGGTTTCTCATAACATCACCCTATATTAGGGTTTCCCATGACATCACCCTATATTAGGGTTTCACATAACATCTTTATCTCGAATTAAGTTTCCTTATAACTTTTCCCCAATTTAGGGTTTCATGTAACCTTACCCGAAATTAGGGTTTCATGAAGCATCCTCTTCAATTAGACTTTTTCATTATATTATCATGAATTGGGATTTCTCATATCATCACCCCAGATTAGGGTTACAACATTACTCTAGATTAGAGTTTCATCTACCATTGCCCTAAATTAGGGATTAGGGCACATCAAACTTCTCAATTAGGGTTTCATGATCTCTTTATCAAGGAGCATACCCTAAATACATATTCCATTCATGTTGAGAGTGTTGAGGTTTAATCTCTACATGATTATCATTCATGTATGAATTCCTCTCTCTCTCTCATCCTCTCTAGGATGTTGATTACTTCAAGCTAGATTAGATTAGTTCATCCTTCCATTCAAGTACACACATTTAGGGTTAGCATAGTGTGTTGAGATATTTCTTCCTTAAGCATCAAAGATTAACCCCTCAAAGGGTACTAATCACCCTAATACCTTAAAGGTACAACCGTTATAATTATCTTTGATTATACATCATTAACAATCATGGGATTTAATAGTACTTATAGTGTTTAAGTCAATTAGACCTTCAAACGATATTGAGGTACTAGACCTTCAAATGGTCTTGAGGTATTAGACCTTCAAACGGTCTTGAAGTATTTTGACCTTCAAACAGTCTTGATCTATACCTTCAATCGGTGCTAAGACCGTTAGACCATCAAACGGTCCGGATCTCAAAAGCTCTAAACCATTTGAGACTGTTTGAATAAAATATAATTATATCCAAACGTTTTGAAACCGCATGAGCAACTCATTATTGAAACCAATTGAACTTTAAACGGTTTGAGACCATTTGCTCTCCAAATGGTCTGAAGACCGTTTGATCCCAAATGGTCTCAAGACCGTTTGGACTCAAACGGTCTCAAGACCGTTTGGTCCAAACCACCTTGAAACCGAATGGACAAATTAGGGTTTCCTCCAATCTATCAATTGGTTGTAGGGTTTGCTTTATTGAATCATGCATTAATTGGACCATTGAAAGTACATCAAATTACAACCCTTGGATCTCCAATCATCCATCACAATCCTAGACCACCAAACGGTCTTGAGACCGTTTGAGCCATTCAACTTAGAAATTGACTCAATCGATTTAGGGTTTCAACCATTCAATCCAATTAGGGTTAGTAATCAATAGATCACCCATCCTTGAATCCATTAAATTTAAATTAATTTGAGCCATTGGATCTCCATCATTCACATCAGCAATTAACCCAAATGGTTTTGAAGTTCAATTTACCCATTCGATTTTGAACTTAATTACCCATTCGATCTTGGAGTCAATTACCCATTCGGTCTTGAATTAAATTACCCATTCGGTCTTGGGTTCAATTACCCATTCGGTCTTGGGTTCAATTACCCATTCGGTCTTGAATTCAATTCCCCATTCGGTTTTGAAACTCAATCAACTCAATCAGTTTTGAAACCGAATTGGCTCAATCAGTTTTGAAAACCGTTTGCCCATTCTTTTGTTGAGGTGTGTACTTAGGATGAAATCATCATCTTCAAGCTTCAAACCTTCGAAATAAATTGTGATGCTTATGATGATTTCAACAACTAATCAGAAGGAAATCGAGAAATAAGAAAGGTTGAACACATGATGAATAAATTGCAAGTAGTAATGACATTTAAGGGTTCAAGTTATATAACCCACCTTCAAAATTGAATCCAAGCTTCACGTCCTCAATGGTTAATGAAGCTTTTTCATCTGTCCAAGGTCCGTTGTCAAGTCTTTGAGTGAAATGAATGGCTAAGGTTGAAGATTGTATGAAGAAAAGAAGAAATTAAGCATTGAATTTTGATTTCCAACATGAAATCAAGGTTGAAGATGACTATGGAGCTTACCTACAGGTTGGGGCACGTCCTCATGTTGCTCCTAAGCTCCTTTGTGCACGGACAAAGCAAGGAAATAAAAAGGGATCGAAAAAGCCTTTCTTGTGGGTTGAAAATGGAATGTATATAAGGGAATTTCAATGACAGAGAAAGTGATAAATAATTCCTTCAACTCCCAAAATTAGTGCCACATACTCCCCTCCATCCCTTTCATACGAAACCATCTCCCCCACCTTGTAATTCCTCTTCATTATCCATGAATTAAAAGAGGACAAATTAAGCACCTTAATCAGTATAATAATAATATCCAAAATTGAGTGGATGTTACTTTTTCTTTAACTAATGTGAGTGGGCTCTCCACTCACTTTAGATATTTCGTGGCCTTTGAAAGGAACAAGGACGTCCATACTTATACAAATCCAACCATCTCATTTTTGGTTGAAGGGCACTTCCATTAATATATTTATTTTTGCATTAATTTGAATTAGGGTTTCAATTATGCTTAAATCTTGATTATTTTAATATCAAGATTCTCTCTCCTCCAAAGAGATTCAAATGAGACGCCCCTCTGATTTTATTGTCTCTAATTGATACCAAGAAACATTAGGGACTCTCTATAAGTGGTATTTTGCATATTGAACCCTAGGTTTTGGGTAATTTGCACATTACACCAAGACTAGGTTTTAATGTACAAACATTGCTCAACAAGCTCTTTCTTGGTGCTCAGGCTGCCACAAGCCATACCTCTGCATCATTTTCATTCGTATGATGCTTCAACACTTGAGGAACATTTTACCATGTAACATTTGCAGGTTAACCCCTCAACTTGGGTAATTTGCAATTTAGTCCAAAACGGGCAAAACATTGTTTTCAACATTATTCAAAAAGGACTAAAATTGAAACATAAGTTCCTCTTGGGCCTTAATTACTTTTCAAAAGATAAGATCAGGAATATAATTAACTTTATTAAACAAAACCTCTAGGGTTAAAGCATAACCCAGGTCCGGGATGTTACAAATTATAAATGCTTAACAAAGATTTCGTCCCCAAAATCCTAGGTAAAGGAAGATAGATATTTTTCATTCATCATATCATCAAGTCTCCACATAACATCTTAATGTCATGGAGATTCCATAGAACTTTGATCAACACAAAGTCCTTCCATACATGGTTATCATAGAACTTGTCACACAAGTCACATACTCTATTGTTTCTTTTCATTATTGACTGTAGAGTCAACTCTGTGTTAGGTAACACTTTTCCTATTCAGAGATACATTATACATAGTTCATTTAATTTAGCATTTCACTTTCAAGATAAGTCCAGTGTTACATTTTGTCACCCACTTGTGACTAGAAGTCTCTTCATACATCTAGTGTGTCATCCAAACTATTTATACAACACTAAATTTTCTTACTGCTTGTACCAACTATCTTATTAGTTGTACATATTCTTTTCATAAGGGAAGGTTACCTATCAATTAAGAACTTATCTTAAACATATCTTAAAGAATTCTTTTTTAGCTTGATAAGCTTTTCCCATAATGATTTTACAATTGTTCCTTTGACTCATACATCTTTGCTGATGTCATGTATATGGGGGGCATAAACCCCTAACATATGGTATTCATACAACCTGGACAAATTTCAAAGTTGGCCCTTCTAGGTAACCAAACATTACTTCTTATGAGGAGTCATGTTCCCATTTTCTCATATCATTGAAAGTTCTTGGATACTAGGATTCTTTACCTTGGTATCCATTATATGTGCCAAAAACACATCACATCATCATCATGATTACTAAATTTGGGTATTCAAACCCTTAGTCCATCATTGAACATTATTATCTCTCATCAGGTAACTATTACCTCTAGGTCCTCAGACCAAGGTATACATTATACTATACATCTTCTTTTGTTTATAAATTGATTTATGATTTAACTCAGATTCCTTCGTATATCAATTAGAATGTGGTAGAAATATCCTTGCCACATATTCTACCTCATTATACTCTTTAGATTGTCTCAAAATGACTACTTGATCAGAGTAATCAGAAAGATAGCAATCTAAGAGTGGCATACTTACCTTATCTTCAATAGATGAATACTTGGCCAGGGTATTCAAGAAATGAAGTTAGGTAGTATGTATTGGTTTTTATATTATGTTTCATCTCTTTATGTTTTACTACTTAGTATCTTACATTCTCTATGGGTGTTTCTATTACATCTCTTCCTTTCATCATGAAGAGAGAAATTTCAAAACATATAAGAGAATATTGGACTGAATATAAGTTCTCATCCTTCTTATCTCTTCCTCATGTCCTCATACGATTAATTAAAGGAAGCTCAACAACAACTACCTTTCTTATAATTAGTAGGCAGAGAGTAGAAAAAGAAAGATGATTCAGAATGAAAAGTTCTATCTTGGCATATTACCTCTTACGAGTTATCTAGTATCTTATCTGACTCAATACATGGAGTCATTTGTCATCTGCTATTGCCTTTGTCCTATACTACCAGAGGTAGATGGACCAAACTGTGACACTTGACTTCATCCTCAGCCTTCTGCTTCACTAACCCGGGGTCCTTGTGGATTTTTCAGATTATTCCTTGACTGCTGGGTCACCACATTATTTCTTCTTGGACACTACTGCCTCAAATGTCCTATTTGTCCACATTTATGGAAAGTTCGGCCCTCACTTGATGACCACTACATTGGTGTACTATATTGTGGTTGAACCGGTGTTACTGAAAACTTTGGTTGTTTAGTACCACTAATCCACTATTCCTGCAACTGTGTAGACCTCCTTTTGAGTTTTACCTCATGTTTCTTTTTCACGGACCTTTCTATCCTCCGAATTGACTCCACAAATGTGGCAAATTTCTCTCTACTTTCTAATGCAGCTGCCGAGAAAGTCACCTCATCACTCAGTCCTTTCTCAAAATGTCGAATATTCTCCTACTCAGTAGCAACCATTTGAGGACAAAATCGTAAAACTTCCATAAATCTAGCCTCATATTCATTTATTGACATGGTTCCATGTCGAACCTTCTCAAACTGTGAGATCTTTTTGTCTAAGTATGTTCTTGGAAAATACTTATTGACGAATTCCTGACGAAATTCCTCCCAACCAACCTCTTCATCATTCCTTTTTACTTCTTCTATGTCCCACCAATGGACAACACTACCCTTTAAAAGATATACAGTATGTTTGACTTTGTCAACATTTGGAATACTAAGGATCTTAAAAGCCTTTTCTAACTCAGTGAGCCATAGATCAGAATCTGTTGGGTCAGATGTCCCAACATATTCTATAGCTCCTACATGACGTAGTCATTCAAAAGTCTTACCAGACCCATGTCCCTCATTGGGAGTTGGTGCCCTAGGTGATGGTGCGGGCATCCGGTCTACCATATAACTCATTGTGGTCATGAATTCCCTAAATAGAGCATGAATATTTGGGTTTTCTATCATAACTTCATCAAAATGGGGATTCTCAGGCACTGATTCCTCTCTTGCCTGATCCCTTGCACCTCTTACTGGGGTAGCAACATTGCTTTCAGCAACGTGATCCTCATGTTCTCCAGACATCTTTAAGCTATCTCCCTTCTTCTGCATAAGCAGAAGTCACTATAAGATATACTGGAGGACACTAGAACAGACTCAACACCTTAGTCCTATGTCTCTGTAGACTAAGTGAACCTAGAGCTTTGATACCACTAATTGTCACACATTGTTCGAACAAAATTGTCAATTAACTAAGCGGAAGTGATCATTAACAATGGATTAACAAAAATCACTAAAAATTAAAACCTTTTTCAAAGAGATCCAATTCCAGGAAACTCTTAACAACAAGATCCAAAGTATTATATGTACATTCTGGTCCACAAGTACATACCATGTACCATATCTTCTCGAGGATTACATACATCAATTGCTCTATTAGGTCTACACATGAGTAACACAAAACCTTGAGGCATTAAAGCCAAGATCTCAGATCGCTTATAAAAACAGTAAGTATTGACTCCTAGGACTTGAGAGCACAGAGACGACAAATAGGACTCATATCTATAAGACATGATAGTCAGTATCTCCTTCTGAGATGTTACTATTGTCCCTGATGCTGCTGTCCTTTTTCCTACTGTATGATTTCTACCTCTTTGTCTGCGTCCACCTAAAAATGTTGGATCCCATGGGGGTGAGACAATAGAAATTGTCCCAGCGAGAGATATAATCTCCGCCAGAAACATTATTATTGCAGATAAACATTATAAAACTGACCAGAGGATAAGAAGTTTAGAACATTCTCATATTTTAAAGTATTGCAACTATCTATGACAGAGCAGTAAATCATGTATTCACTTTATAAAGAATATGAAGAACATGTATATCATTTAGCCATCTTACTATATCAACATCTCAAGCTTATCCTGAGATACTCATTATCATGGGATGTCATCCATGAATCATTCTCATTTCTGTATGTTGACCTTAGCCAATCTGTTAGCCATATATTGAATTGTACCAGTTATGTGAGTATACATCATCATATTCCGTCCATGCATTAGACTATGCCAATCCTATGTAAACATTCCAAGCATTGGACTATACCAATCATGTGCAAACATTCCAGGCATTGGACTATGCCAATCCTGTGCAAATATTCCAGGCATTGGACTATACCAATCCTGTGCCAACATTCCAGGCATTGGACTATGCCAATCCTATGCAAATATTCCAGGCATTGGCTATGCCAATCCTATGCAACCATTCCAGGCATTGGACTATGCCAATCCTGTGCAAATATTCTAGGAATTTGACTATGCCAATCCTATGAAACCATTCCAGGAATTGGACTATACCAATCCAATGCAATTATTCCAGGCATTGGACTATGCCAATCCTATGCAACCATTCCAGGCATTGAACTATACCAATCTTGTGCAATTATTCTGGGTATTGGGTTATGACCAATCTTGTGTAATTATTCTAGGTATTGGGTTATTACCAATCCTATGCAATTATTCCAGGTATTGGGTTATTACCAATCATGTGTAATTATTCTAGGTAATGGGTTATACCAATCATGTGCAAACATCACTACATACCACATCACCTTTACTAGGTATTAAACCTTGGCCAAGCCATCATACTTATTGACATCCTTTATGTAATTCAATTATTCCTCATATCTCCCTTAAGCTTATACAAAACACTATAGCCCTTATTTGGCTATAAACATGAAGCATGTATGACCAAGATTTCATTATTATTATTGTATTCATTAGCTATTATTATTATGTTACTAAGTTTCCATTGTTTATTATCATTTCTTTCATGATACTTTATAACATCTTGTTACCTTTCACTAGGAAACAACTACTCTCATGGCTCACAAGGCCCATTACACATCTTGTCACCTCTCACTAGGCAACAACTACTCTCATGGCTCACAAGGCCATTACACATCTTGTCACCTCTCACTAGGCAACAACTACTTTCATGGCTCACAAGGCCATTAAACATCTTGTCACCTCTTACTAGGCAACAACTACTCTCATCATTTATCATTAAATGATTATCAACACAAGGTATGAGTTTCTCTCTCATCCTTAACAAAGTATAAATACATCATACTTTATTAACTTGGTTTAACCCTTTCTTAAGGTATGTTAGCCTACACTTATTGAAGTGCATTAGGCTCATTACATCTCAATATAACAATTGACATGGAAAAATTCATGTGTTATTCATCCAAGTATACTGGATTTAGGGTACAACAAGGTGTATCAACTTTGAGGTACTGGATGTGATATCTATCATGTCTTGATGTATCACTTCCCCCATCACTTTTGACTTACTTAAGTTCATCAGCTTATCTTGTATTATGATATTTCTCATCCTAATACTTTATGCACTTGTTCATCACATTATCATGTAATGTATTGGTCATAAGTCACTCATTTGAATTATTCAACCATTAACAATAATATGGACTCATCTCGAGTTAAAGCATTATTGATATAAGATTATCCATTATCAACCACTTTAGGTATTTCACCTACCAATATATTATTCACTACTCCATTATTAGGAATAGGGTTCCCCTCTTTATCAATTAGGGTTTTACATAACATCACCCTATATTAGGGTTTCACATAACATCACCCTATATTGGGGTTTCTCATAACATCACCCTATATTAGGGTTTCCCATGACATCACCCTATATTAGGGTTTCACATAACATCATTATCTTGAATTAAGGTTCCTTATAACTTTTCCCCAGTTTAGGGTTTCATGTAACCTTACCTGAAATTAGGGTTTCATGAAGCATCCTCTTAAATTAGGGTTTTTCATTATATTATCCTGAATTGGGATCTTTCATATCATCACCCCAAATTAGGGTTACACCATTACTCTAGATTAGAGTTTCATCTATCATTGTCCTAAATTAGGGATTAGGGCACATCAACCTTCTCGATTAGGGTTTCATGATCTCTTTATCAAGGATCATACCCTAAATACATATTCCATTCATGTTGAGAGTGTTGAGGTTTAATCTCTACATGATTATCATTCATGTATGAATTCCTCTCTCTCTCATCCTCTCTAGGATGTTGATTACTTCAAGCTAGATTAGATTAGGTCATCCTTTCATTCAAGTACACACATTTAGGTTTAGCATAGTGTGTTGAGATATTGCTTCCTTAAGCATCAAAGATTAACCCCTCAAAGGGTACTAATCACCCTAATACCTTAAAGGTACAACCATTATAATTATCTTTGATTATACATCATTAACAATCATTGGATTTAATAGTACTTACAGGGTTTAAGTCAATTAGACCTTCAAACGATCTTGAGGTACTAGACCTTCAAACGGTCTTGAGGTATTAGACCTTCAAACGATCTTGAAGTATTTTGACCTTCAAAAGGTCTTGATCTATACCTTCAATCGGTCCTAAGACCGTTAGACCATCAAATGGTCTTGATCTCAAAAGCTCTAAATAGTTTGAAACTATTTGAATAAAATATAATTATCTCCAAACGGTTTGAAACTGCATGAGCAACTCATTATTGAAACCAATTGAACTTTAAATGGTTTGAGACCGTTTTCTCTCCAAACGGTCTGAAGACAGTTTGATCCCAAATGGTCTCAAGACCGTTTGGTCCAAACCACCTTGAAATCGAATGGACCAATTAGGATTTCCTCCAATCAATCAATTGGTTATAGGGTTTGCTCTGTTGAATCACACATTAATTGGACCATTGAAATTACATCAAATTACAGCCCTTGGATTTCCAATCATCCATCACAATGCTTGACCTCCAAACGGTCTTGAGACTGTTTTCCCTCAAATAGTCTTGAGACCGTGTGAGCCATTCAACTTAGAAATTGACTCAATCGATTTAGGGTTTCAACCATTCAATCCAATTAGGGTTAGTAATCAATAGATCACCCATCCTTGAATCCATTAAATATAAATCAATTTGAGCCATTGGATCTCCATCATTCACATCAGCAATTAAGACAAATGGTTTTGAAGTTTAATTTACCCATTCGATTTTGAGATCCATTACCCATTCGATTTTGAACTTAATTACCCATTTGATCTTGGACTCAATTACCCATTCGGTCTTGAAGTAAATTACCCATTCGGCCTTGGGTTCAATTATCCATTCAGTCTTGGGTTCAATTACCCATTCGGTCTTGAATTCAATTCCCCATTCGGTTTTGAAACCGAATCAACTCAATCGGTTTTGAAACCGAATCAACTCAATCGGTTTTGAAACCGAATTAGCTCAATCGGTTTTGAAACTGAATTAGCTCAATCGGTTTTGAAAATCGTTTTCCCATTCTTTTGTTGAGGTGAGTACTTAAGATGACATCATCATCTTCAAGCTTCAAACCTTTGAAATAAATTGTGATTCTTATGATGATTTCAACAACTAATCAAAAGGAAATTGAGAAATAAGAAAGGTTCAACACATGATAAATAAATTGCAAGCAATAATGACATTTAAGGGTTCAAGTTATATAACCCACCTTCAAAATTGAATCCAAGCTTCAAGCTTCACGTCCTCAATGGTGAATGAAGCTTTTTCAACTGTCCAAGGTCTGTTCTCAAGTCTTTGAGTGAAATGAATGGCTAAGGTTGAATATTGAATGAAGAAATGAATAAATTAAGCATTGAATTTTGATTTCCACCATGAAATCAAGGTTGAAGATGACTATGGAGATAACCTACAGCTTGGGAAACATCCTTCTGTTTCTCCTAAGCTCCTTTGTGCACGACCAAAGAAAGGAAATAAAAAGGGATCGAAAAAGCCTTTCATGTGGGTTGAAAATGGAATGTATATAAGGGAATTTCAATGAGAGAGAAAGTGATAAATAATTCCTTCAACTCCCAAAATTGGTGCCACATACTCCCCTCCATCCCGTGCATATGAAGCCATCTCCTACAAATTGTAATTCCTCTTCATTATCCATGAATTAAAAGAACACAAATTAAGCACCTTAATCAATATAATAATAATATCCAAAATTGAGTGAATATTACTTTTTCTTTAACTAATGTGAGTGGGATCTCCACTCACTTTAGATATTTTGTGTCCTTTGCAAGGCACAAGTATTTCCATACTTATACAAATCCAACCATCTCATTTTTGGTTGAAGGGCACTTCCATTAATATATTTATTTTTGCATTAATTTGAATTAGGGTTTCAATTATTCTTAAATCTTGATTATTTTAATATCAAGATTCTCTCTCCTCCAAAGAGATTCAAATGAGATGCCCCTCTGATTTTATTGTCTCTAATTGATACCAAGAAACATTAGGGACTCTCTAGAATTGGTATTTTGCATATTGAACCCTTGGTTTTGGGTAATTTACACATTACACCAAAACTAGGTTTTAATGTACAAACATTGCTCAACAAGCTCTTTCTTGGTGCTCAGACTGCCACAAGACATACCTGTGGGCTATGATCTCCAAACCACGATATAAAGATGATTTAAACCTCGCGGAAGCGAATCGATTAACAGCGGAAGACAAAAATCACGGGAAATTAAAACTTTTCGAGACAAGAGCTTGAATCCATAAAGCTTCATTCATAAAAGGAGATAAGCTGTTTACATCTCATGATAATTACTTCTTGAGTAATTATATACAACAAGATAAAAAATCTCAAGAACTCATAACCAAAAGACTCCAAGACCTGAGAGTACATAGGACACATAGGACTGACTCTAACTACACCACATGGCAGGCTGAATCTCCACCTGAGATTTACTGCTGCTCCTAGAGCTGCTGCTGCTGGGACTGGTCACCTGTAGACCTGTTCCTCCGTCCTCGACGTCCACCTAAAAAGTTGAAGTCTACGGGGTGAGACAATTGTACATAATTGTCCCAGCGAGAGTTATAACTCTCCGCCAGAAGCTTTATTATAACATCAAAGAATAACTTAAGCAGTAAAAGCTTACAAAGTATTCAATAGCAGATACAGTTGTATACAAGAGCTCAACATATATCAAGCATGAAGAACATATGCACTATACAGTGTAACATCAATCAATTAGCTCATAGTTACCTTTAACATGTATACTACGCTGTAGATTATGTTTTTCAAATATTCTTATTATTATGCCCTGTGGAGATGAGGTTTACCACTCATACCCCAACCAATCACTGTTAAGTGCCTTAGTATCATACTAGGTCATCGAAAGAGCTGGATTCTCATGACCTTCACCTTCCTTAGTCAATAAGAGGATCACTTGTAAGACATCTTGTGTCTCTACTATTATAGCTCACCAGGGTAATCTGGTCCTTTGCTATTTTAGAGTTACAGTGGCGTTCTGTACTCTCTTCGTCATCAGGAGATTTCATGTTTATCTTCACTGATACGGATATCTATGTTTTCCTCGTCATCAGGAGGTTTCATGTTTACCATCCACTGATACGGTATGAGTTTTGTAGTGGAGGATTGACAGATTATACATCTACATCAAATTCCTACACTAGGATGTAAGGTTCTACACATCCATATACCCCACACACTCAACAGTATGTGATCCAGGAGTTCCCGTAGGAAAACCTGTTTCACCATCATTTGATCTCTGACAATGATGGATCTATGATCAGGGCTCTACATTTCACTTGATTAGTTAGGTACATTCAGTATTCTTTTACATCATACATTGTTCTTCAAGCAATAACAGTAGCATAACAGCTATGAAAGTAGAATACTAAATGTAACAAACCTAACTCACATCAATCATCATTTCTCAGTATACTCATCACAAGTCATCTCTAAAGCATGACCTTGATGGTATTCATGGCTCTTATAGCCCATTAAAACATAGGATGCCACTGACAAGGCATCAAGATATTTTACTATTCATAAAGCTAACAACATGCTTTCAATGAATATAGTATCATCATTCATACCTGGATATGATCACCTTTATATCAGAACCTGCATGGTTAATTCAACTGATAAAGGTAATTCAAAACAAGAATATACTTTCCACTCTTGTCATAAGAGCTAAGTTCTCTGATTCTCATCAATTAGAGTTTGCTACTCATATTGCATGTCATCACCCTTGAATTAGGGTTTACTATTCACATGTCATCACCCTTGAATTAGGGTTTACTATTCACATGTCATCACCCTTGAATTAGGGTTTACTACTCACATTACATGTCATCACCCTTGAATTAGGGTTTACTATTCACATTATGGTGAATTGAACTCATAACATCATCATGTATGAGGAACATCATCATTGATGCTCTCAGATTAGTTTAAGATTCATCATTTATCATAATTAGGGTTCCATGATCTCACATAGGTGGATCATACCCTAATCATGCACATTCATGTGTATTGAAGGTACTTTACTTGAATTTCCATCATAAAAGGGTACTTTCTCTTTCTTAAGATACTTTCTCTCTCCTCATACTTGTTGATGGTGATAACACCAATCTAGATCAGGTTGGGTTAAGTCCACTTTGATTAACATAGACCAAATCACCACTATTAAGTGATTAGGGTTTGATTGGAATAAGGTTTCACTCAATTGAACCTTTCAAGGGTATTGTGGTAAATTACACATTGATCATCATCATGGTTTAATTTACTAACCACTCTACCCTTAATGTCTTTTGGTATCATTAGGGTTTAGTTTGAACAACTATTAAACCATTTAAGCCTTCAAGGCATTAGGCAGACATAACTTCAAAAGTCTCCAATAGGTTTCACACCTTCAACCTTCATATGATCTTGAGGTCGAATGCCCTCATTCGATCTTGAGGTCGTATGTCCTCATTCGATCTTGAGGTCGAATGACCTTATACGGTCTTGAGGTCGAATGACCTTATACGGTCTTGAGGTCGAATGACCTTATACGGTCTTGAGGTCGAATGACCTTATACAGTCTTGAGGTCGAAAGACCTTATACGGTCTTGAGGTCGAATGACCTTATACGGTCTTGAGGTCGAATGACCTTATACAGTCTTGAGGTTGAATGACCTTATACGGTCTTGAGGTCGAATGACCTTATACGGTCTTGAGGTCGAGTGACCTCAAAAGCTTAAGATCGTATGGACCTCCAAGGTGGTTCAAAGGGTAAACTCGATTAGGGTTTCCTATGTTGAAGCGATCAATTGGTCTCAAGCTTGCTAACCACTTACCAATTGAGACAATTCGGGTTAGCCTTAAACAATTGGTCACTCAATTGACCCTCAATTGATATCCAATTAGGGTTGGAGTTGGTTCAATTAAGGTCTATAAACGTTCAACCATCAACACTCAACAATGTGAATCAAATCGAAGTTGAACCCATCAATTGACCTCCAATTGGGCTCAAACTTGGCCCAAACGGTCTTGGGATCATTTGGATATACTCCAAACGGTCTTGAGACCGTTTGCCCAAGAATTCATCAAAATCTAGATTGATTTGATAGGGGTTGAACCTTAATTAAGTCACAAATCAGCAATTTGATTATTTTAATAACCCATTGTAATTGGGCCCTCAATTGATCAAATTACCTTAACCCTAGACCTCCAAACGGTCTTGGGTTGTCACCAAACGGTCTTGAGACCGTTTGGATGAGTTCCAAACGGTCTTGAGACCGTTTTCCCATCCATCCTTTGGACTCTAGTGAAAATTCATCAAGGTTTGATTTATTGAGTTGATCATTACATCAATACTTAATTGCAATGTAATTTGGTATCTTTGTACCTTCAATTGGTCAACTATACTTGACCCCAGACCTCCATACGGTCTTGGGTGATCCCCAAACGGTCTTGATACCGTTTGGGCTAATCAACCCAAAATCTCAAATTAGCTCATTGTAATTTCAGCACTGATTTCAATTAGGGTTTGCCCTAGTAATCAACCTTCAACTCTTAACTCATTTGGAATTAGTCCATAAAATTTGGTGAGTCATTAATTAACATCATTATGAACAGTAATATCATATGGTCAACGCTTAGTCAACCATCTTATACGGTCTTGAGACCGTTTGCCCAAAAAAGGCAAATTAAGCAGATTGAAAATCAGAACTAAATTCAATTGAATTTGCTAATTGTTTTTCCTATATCTCACGATTCCTTTGGAGTTAACCTCTCAAATTTTGTGGGTGATTAACCTACATAATTTTGAACAGGATTCCCATACGGTCCACGCTTGTTCAACGCGGCCATACGGTCTTGAGACCGTATGCCTTCATACGACCTTGAAACCGTTTGCCCATCAAATGGTTTTGCAAACCGTATGGACACTTGGTTGAGGTCGTATGGTAAAGTGAAAGTTCATGGATAAGAATAGGAAATAACGCCCTTATCTTCTATCTCAAGAACAGAAACATTTCCTCATGGATTTTCTTGCAAGGAAGCAAGGGAAGATAGGGAAGAAGAAGAACTAGCAACTAAAAGCATAGAAAAGATGTATATAACAAAGCATAGGTTTAGAGTTATAAAACCCGCCTAAAGCTTTCTCCTTGAGCTCCAAGATTTTGAGCTCCAAGCCTTTAATGGAGTCCTAGAAGCTCCACAGGTCGGCCAAGGTGAATCCTCCAAGGAAAGTTGAGAAGAGATGGCTAGAAAGATAGAGCTAAGTGAGCTAGCCATGAATTTGACCTTGAATTCGAGTTTCATCCAAGAATTTAAGCAAAAGGAAGGATCCAAACCTACCTTGCACTCCCCTGGTCGTCCTTCTGAGCTCCAGAGCTCTCCTTAGTCGGTTTGAGCAAGGGGAACAGTGAAGGAAACGAAAGAAACATTCCTTTACTAAGTGAGGAAAAGGGCTTATATACTTGGGGTGGAATTTCAACATAGGCACATAGGTTTTCCTCACTTTCAACTAAGTCCCTCCTTTCTTCTTTGCTCATCCCTTCTTCTTATTTCTAAGGACAACCTTCTTCTAAGGTCAAGAAATGAAGGCAAAGAAGATCAATCTATTACTAAAGCACACACATAAAAGGCTATAGTACTTACACCTTGATTATTCAATCACAAAGGTGTTTTTTCATTATATCATTATTCAATTGAAGTGACTTCTTCATCATTTCTTCTCTAAATGATGACAAGAGTCTTACAAGATATTTTAGATGGTGTATTTTACAAGTTGCACCCCTCAAATTGGGTAAATTGCACTTTACTCCAATTTAGGGTTTCAAGCACAGGGATTACTTCCACAACTGCACCTTGGTGCTCAAGCTTGGGAAATCCCTCAAACTTTACCATAATCATTCTTATGATGTCTCAACATCAGAGGAACATCTCAACATGTGCAAATTGCAAATTAACCCTTCTAACTGGGTAAATTGCACATAGGTCCATGTATTACAAAACAATCAATTCAACATTGTTTAAAAGGGACATAAAAGGAAAAGTATGTTCCTCGGGAACTTAATTACATGCAAAAAGATAATCACCAGTATCTTAATTACATAATTAGGCAAAACACCTAGGGTTAACTCATAACCCAGGTCAGGGATGTTACAATACCTCTGCATCATTTTCATTCTAGTGATGCTTCAACACTTGATGAACATTTTACCATGTAACATTTGCAAGTTAACCCCTCAACTTGGATAATTTTCACTTTAGTCCAAAATGGGCAAAACATTGTTTTCAACATTATTAAAAAAGGACTAAAATTGAAACATGAGTTCCTCTTGGGCCTTAATTACTTTTCAAAAGATAAGAGCAAGCATATAATTAACTTTATTAAACAAAACCTCTAGGGTTAAAGCGTAACCCAGGTCAGGGATGTTATAATCTGTTTGTGGGTGAAAGACAGTACTAAACCTTAACTACGTATCCAAAGCTTTATGTAGTCGTTCCCAAAAATGACTCGTGAACTGGGGACCTCTATTAGAAATAATAGTAGCTGGAACCCCGTGCAACCGCACTATCTCATCGATATATATTTGTGCAAGCTTCTCAGCAGTGTAGGTTGTTTTCACAGGAAGGAAATGTGTTGTCTTAGTCAACCTATCAACTACCACCCATATGGAATCATGACCTTTGGTTGTTCTAGGCAAACCAACCACAAAGTCCATGGTCACATGATCCCATTTCCACTGTGGTATAGGAAAAGGTTGCATTGTTCCTATGGGCTTTTGATGTTCAACTTTAACATGCTGACACACCGGACACCGCATAACAAACTCAGCTACATCCTTCTTCAATCAAGGCCACCAATACATATCCTTCAAATTGTGATACACTTTGGTGCTCCCTGGATGCATTGCATACATCAAAGAATGAGCTTCCTCCAAAACTAACTTCCTTAAGTCATTGGCATCAGGTACTACCATCCTACCATGGTAACAGACTACCTGATCCTCTAACTTGTGAAAGCCATCCCATTTCTCACTACCATACTTTGACATGATCTGCTGAACCATAGTATCAACTTGTTGTGCTTCTTTAATCTGCTGTCTCAGAGTAGGTTTCACTTTCATCTCAGCTAATAGCCCGGCTAACAATGATACCTTAAGATGTATATTGTTTTGCCTCAAGGAGATAAGCATATCTCTTTTAAAGCACACTAAGTAGTTCAAATGTGCTTTATCTAAGGCTGGTGATGATGATTTCCTACTTAGTGGATCAGCCACTACATTAGCCTTCCCTGGATGACAATCAATTATACAATCGTAGTCCTTGATTAACTCCATCCAGTGGCGTTGTCTCATGTTCAACTCATGTTGTGAAAAGATATATTTTAGATTCTTATGGTTTATGAAAATCTGGAATGTTTCTCCATAGAGACAATGTCTCCAGATCTTCAAAGCATGAACCAAAATAGCTAGCTCTAGATCATGTGTTGGATAATTCTCCTCGTGTTTCTTAAGATGTCGAGAGGCAAAAGAAATCACTTGATTATCCTGCATCAACACACATCCTAGACCATTCTTAGATGCATCACAGAAAACTATGTACCCCTTCCCTTGCTTAGGTAACACCATCACAGGTGCACTTGTTAACCTCTCTTTCAACAGTTAGAAAGAATGTTGACACTTGTCACTCCAGACAAAAGGAACCTCCTTCATGGTCAACTTGATTAGGGGTAAAGCTATAGAACTGAAGTTCTTAATGAACCTCCTGTAATATCCCACCAGTCCTAGGAAACTATGTATCTCTGTCAGTGTCTTTGGCTGTTCCCATTGCAGGATAGACTCTACCTTCTTAGGATCAACACGGATACCTGAGGCAGATATTACATGTCCTCGAAAAGAAACTTCTAGTAACCAGAACTCACATTTGCTAAACATAGCATACAACTTATGCTCTTTTAGCAAAGTTAAAGCCTGACAGAGGTGTTGCTCATGCTGTTGAGCATCTCTACTATATATCAAGATGTCATCAATGAAAACTACTATGAACTAATCAAGAAAAGGTCGAAAGATTCTATTCATGAGTTCCATGAATGCAGCTGGTGCATTAGTAAGTCCAAACGACATAACTATGAACTCATAGTGACCATACCTTGTCCTAAAGGAAGACTTAGGTATGTCACTCTCCTTGATACACACCTGATGATATCCCGACCTCAAATCTATATTAGATAAGATAGTTGCACCACACAACTAATCAAATAGGTCATCGATCCTTGGCAAAGGATACCTATTCTTTATGGTTACTTTATTCAACTGTTTGTAATCAATGCATAACTGCATCGATCCATCCTTCTTCTTAACAAAGAGAATCGGAGCACCCCATGGTTAAGTACTCGGTCAGATAAAACCTTTCTCAAGCAACTCCTACAACTGTTTCTTGAGCTATGCCATCTCAGCAGGTGCCATTCTATACGTTGTTTGTGCTATAGGTTGTGTGCCCATAATTAGATTAATCTCAAAATCAATCTCTCGGGGCAGAGGAACACATGGAAGTTCCTCAGGGAACACATCTTCAAACTCCCTAACTATCGGAACTTCAAAAGGATTAGAACTCTCTATTGTGGTGTCTACCACATGTGCCAAAAATGTAAAGCATCCTTATCTCATCAGCTTCTCAGCTACCATAGCTGACATAAGACAGGTTGGAAGAATCTTTCTATCTCCCTGAAAGATCGATGTGTCACCGTCATCTGTGAACACAGCTTGCTTGGAATCACAATCCAAGAAAACCTTATACTTTTCTAGGGTGTCCATCCTAAAGATTATATCAAACCCATGCATCTCAAGTGGTATCAAATCCACCTGAATGCAATGTTTAGAAAAGGAAAGAATGCAGGGAGACCACACCTCCCGCAGCACTGCAGATCCCATCAAAGGGGTTTTTGACAGCAGACTGTCTGCTCTATGACTAACAATCATATTGTAGTTAAGGATCACTCTTCTAGTGACAAAGTAATGTGTAGCACCCGAATCAATAAAAACAGATACAAAGCAGGATGAAGACATATCAGAATGAAATAGTTCCATCTGACCTGTCACAACTCGAGGGTTGACTACTGCTTCGGGTTGATTCATCGCATAGAATCTCGTCGTTGCTTTCTATTGACCCTGTACTCGGTTGTTGGGTGTCGATGAACCAGCTTAAGACGCTTTTCCACGTCCTCTAGTGCCACTCAAAATTTGTTTCCTCTGATGACCTTGTTAACTTTTCCTCGGTGATTGGATTACCACTATGTTCCCAATTAGAAAATCCCTTCCTAGATTTCCAACCTATCTACACTGGTGATAGGTTCTATTCTCTTGATATGGTCTAAAAGGTCTAGTCGCTGACATTGATGTTGTAATGGGGGATCTATTTAGAGGAAAACTATGGCCCCTACTCCTACTTGACATCCATTGTGTCTGGGTATTGAACCTCAGTGGTGCTGCTGGTGCAAAAAACCTTGGTTTCTTAAAACTCTCAGACCTCTGTCCTTGGAACTGTGTGTAAACCTTCTTACTGTAGGCTGAACGCTTCTCAGTCACTGACATTTCTATCCATCTCATGGACTCCAAAAAGGTGGAAAACCTCTACCTGTTCTCTAAAGCAGATACAAGAGTGGTCAATTCAGCATTCAACCCCTTCTCAAAATGTTGAATTCTTTCATCATTAGTAGATTCCATATGCGAACAGAACCACAAAAGCTCCATGAACTTAGCTTCATATTTGCTAATGTTTGTTGGTCCTTGCCTTAACCTATCAAACTGAGAGATCTTCTCATCTAGAAACGTCTTGGGGAAATATCTACTGACGAATTCTCATTGGAATACTTCCCATTCGATCTCAACACCTGGCCTCTTACCCTTTTCTATTGTCCACCAATGGCCAACACTCCCTTTTAGAAGGTATACTGCATGCCTCAACTTCTCTGCTTCAGGGATATTGAGGATCCTAAAAGCCTTCTCCAGCTCAGCCAACCACATATTTGTGTCTGCTAGATCAGCTGTACCAGGATAATCTATGGCTCAAACCCGACAAAGTCGTTCAAAAGTCTTATCGGCTCCCTATCCTTCATTATGGGCTGGTGCCCTAGGTGTAGGTGGTGGCATCCTATCTGCTATATGTGTCATGGTTGCCATGAACTGCCCAAATAGATCATGGAAGGTTGGGTTTTCCAGTACAGCTTGGTTAAGCTGGGGATGTTCAGGTACTGGTTCATCCCTATCCTAATCCCTTGCACCTCTTCCTGGTGCAGCAATGCTGCTCTCATTAGCATGTTCTTCGTGTGATTCAGACATCTTTAAGTTCTTCTTCTCCTCCTATTTGAGCAGAAGACACAATCATATGAACTGGAAGACACTAGAGCAGACTCAACAACCTTAATCCTATGTCTCTGTAGACTCAGCGAACCTAGAGCTCTGATACCACTAATTTGTGGAACACCGTTCGAACAAAACATCATTAACTAAGCGAAAACGATCATTAACAGCAGATTACTGAAAATCACTAAAAATTAAAACCATTTAGAAAGAGAGCCAAACATAGGAAAACTCTTTTATCAATAACCAATGTACTTTATTTACATCCTGGTTCATAAGTACATGACTTGTATCATCTATTCTCGAGGATTACAAACATCAACTACTCTATTAAAACTATACACTGGAAACATAAGAACCTCAAGACATCAAGACAAAATCTCAGATCGATTCATTAAAAGTACTAACTACTAACTCTGAGGACCTGAGAGTACAGAGACGACACATAGGACTCTCTATACAAAACACAACAGTCAGTATCTCCACCTGAGATGTTATTGTTGTCCCTGTTGCTACTATCCTTCCCCTGTTGTAGGGTGTCTACCTGCTCGTGCTCGTCCACCTAAAAATGTTGAATCCCACGGGGGTGAGACAATCGAAAATTGTCCCAAAGAGAGATATAACTCTCTGCCAGAAACATTATTATTTCAGATGAACAAAAATAAACTAAATAGAGGAATCTTCATTAAAAAGTAGGATTTAATCATTATTAAGCAGAATAGAGTAATGTCACCTTTTAAAGTATGACAACTATAAAGAGATAAGTAGTAGATCATCTATTCTTTTAATAAGGAATATGAAGAACATGTATAATATTTATCCACTTTAGGATACAATAAGCAATGTAACTTCAAGCAATGATTTCTGTATGTCATCCTTGAGCAAATATGCTACACGACTGATTACATTTTACAATCATACTTATGCCCTGAGGAGACGAGGTATACCGCTCATGCTCCAATCGACCACGATTACGTAAAGCATCGATACCATACATAGGTTAATGAAAAAGCCAGACTCCATCACCTCATCTGTCTCGGTCAGTACGAGATCATATATAGGACATCTTGTGTCACTATTAAATAGCTTTCCAGGATATACTGGCATCTTCTCTATAGAGTTATAGCCTGTAGCATATACTCTTTTCAGGATATGGCCCATAGCCAATGCTTGGTATTGTGGAGTTATGACCCATAGCCATACTCTTATTGGGATATGGTCCATAACCATTCTTGTACATAGGATATGGCCCACAGTCATTCCTATGAGGCGTAAGTATATTTTCACCCATTACCCCCACATATTCAAAATGTGCATTCTAGGAATTCCTGTAGGAAAATATATTTCACCATCACCAATTACTGACGATGATGGATCTATGGTCAGGGCTCTCCCCATTTTCTAAAACTTAATCTGATGTGCAACGTCCAAATTGAAACCTCACCTGGTTGAGAATCCCAATTTAAACATCCCACACTAGGCTAAGAAGAAGAATGTCATAGGAAGTCAGAAGGAAACAATCAGTAGCACATGCACATGAACAATAATAAAACCATACAACACATGTTCACCATTCAACATATAATTACAACATGAATTGTTACAACATTTGATATTACATATTGAACAGAAAACTTCCACATATACATGTACTACAACTAAACAACATGATCTTAAGACAACAGGTCTACCTGTACATCAGCTCTCTATACAACTCTCAACTATCCTGGATCTTCAAGAGCATATATCCACAACCTAAACCAAAGATTACATGCGGTACACATCATCGCAATATTCAAGAATATTGTACTGAGTACGCCTGATGCGATGATTTTGAGTCGCATTTAGAGACCCTTTTTCATATGTGTTTTGTGCCTTAATTACTCATTTTCATGGATGTTATTGCATAATTCACTTTATTTGGTCTTTGCCATCATTTTATATCAAATCCCCTTTGTTTTACTATTTTGAGCATTATTTATCATCTCATTATAAATTGTGTGGATTTACTTGGTCTTGTTGTGAAATTTCAGGAAAAACAAGTATCTGCTTCCGTCGATACCATCGACGGAAGTCGATACCATCGACCAAGTCACAGGTTGTCAGCCGAGAAAAGCAATACAGTGTCGATACCATCGACCCAAGTCGATGCCATCGACACAAGGAGAGCTACAGCGTCGCTAAACGACAACAACCGACGCTAAAGGAGTCGATACCATCGACACACAAGTCGATGGTATCGAGATCACCACAGGCGCTCAGAATAAAAGAAAGGAAAGCTGCCGCTAATCCGCCGGGTCGATACCATCGACCCGCGTCGATGGTATCGACGCCGGCAGATATGCGTTGGATTTGTTTTGTTCTCGATCGGACGGCTGTTGTTATTTGACGACCTAATTAGGGACTTATACCTAATGACGGCCGCCCAGACATGGGGATTATCTCATTTTTGGTTTTGCACGAGTGCCGAGGAGGAGAGAAAGGAGAACGGAGGCCGAGAAGCTCATTCCGGGTGATTCGGACGCTGCCGAAGACAATTTCCACCACCGACAGGCGGGGAAAGCTTGTGTTCTACGCCAAGGATCCACCGGTTCTTCTCCGTTCAGGGGTTTTCCCATTTATTTCACGTTTTTCTTATGAATTCCCCAATTTCTACCATGTATTCGTGTAAGATGAACATGAGAGGCTAAAACCCTCAATCTTTAGGACCGGGAGTAGCCCGGGGATACATTGTATGATGATTTTATATTGATAATTCATATTTTTCTCTCATATCCGTGGTATAGATTCGTTTTCTCCATTTCTATTGTTATGCTTGATCACCATAATAATAACTTAATGCCCTTAATCACTTCGACAGAAGGATTAACGGTTGAAAAGAGACGAATTCTACATTAATTAATAAAACCCTTGACAAAGGAGTTGTAAAATTAATGGTGGGAACTGAGAGACCATTTATAATGCACTTAGTTTAGGGGAATGATTACTACGACGGTGGAATCAACCTAAATCTAAGTAGTGAATTACACCACGACAGTGGGTAATTCTGATGTCAGGCCATTACCCGGATAGAGAGAGAAGTGTGAGGAATGATATGAAACTTAATACAATGTTGACCCGCGGTGAAACCACCATCCTAAAGATATCCCTTTTAATTGATTAAATTAACCTTTAATCGATTGTTTTCTTTGTTTGATTTTTATTTTCTTTTAATTTGAACAACAAAACCCTACTTTGTTAATCGGTCTAGCTGATTGCGATTAGTTAGTAGAAGTCTCTGATAATTCACGTATCCCTGAGTTCGACTCGGGCCTCACAAGGCCTATATTACTCGACGCGTATACTTGCGTTTAAGCGCGTAGTAAAATACACGTCAAGTTTTTGGCGCCGTTGCCGGGGATACGGCGAATTATTGGCACTTTGAGTGCTAAGAGCGGCCATTCTAGGCCACATTTTTTTTTAATTTTAGAACAATTTCAAAAATTGCTTTATTTCTCTATAATAGTGTTGACTCGTTCAAGGCATTGTACTGAACCACTACTTCCAAATTTCAGGTACTTTGTATGGTGCACACACGTAGTCGAGACTACGTGAATCGCACACCTGAGGTTCCATCTACGGGACCAGAGGACGAGGACTACTACGAGGAGGAACACCATAGTGATATAAATTCTGAATCTGAGCAAGAACAAGAAGAAGTAATGGCTGAAGCACAGACAATATGGGAGAAGATCAAGGCGTCTTCTTCCTCGGCATCAAAGGGGCCTATAAAGAAATAAGGACTAAACATTCCAACCTACAAGATCGATCCAGCACTGATTAACCTGGTTAAATCAAACGCATTTCACGGATTAAAAAATGAAGATCCAGTGGCCCACATCAGCCAGTTCGTGGAGAACTGCGATATGGTGAAGATAGATCGATTTCCGCAGGATGTGCTCTACCTCAAGTTATTCCCGAGTTCCTTGGCTGGAGTGGCAAGAGAGTGGCTTCATAACCTCGACGACGAGTTTGTTGAATCATGGGATCACATGGTGGAGGTTTTCTTCGAGAGGTTCTTCCCTCCTAAGAAGACCAATGATATGATCCGGAAGATCCACAATTTCACCCAACAGGCGGGCGAAACTTATTCTGAGACTTGGGAGCGATTCCAGGTCATGTTGAGGAGATGTCCACATCATGGATTGGACAAGGAAACCCAAGTGAAGATCTTCTACTTTGCTCTCTCCGAGCATGATAGAAGCAACTTGGACTCGGCTGGTTCCGGATTTTTCCTAAATAACACTGACAATAGATGCTGGGAAATACTCAAGAACATGGCTAGGAAACAGTCATGGGGTGACAGAGGTGCAGTGGAACAGGTCAAGGCTGCTGGTGAATCCAGAATAGTTAGGGAGCTAAATGATAAGTTAGATCTCCTAGCCAAGAAGCTGCTAACTAAAGAAGATGCATCTGAGAATGAGGAAGCCCAAGTAAAATTCATGCAACAACAGGGCTATAGAAACAATGACTATGCATGGAGGAAAGATAAAAAGTTTTCATGGAAGGATCCAAACAATTTTCTACAGGATTCGGATGCCAAGCCACAGCAGAAAGCCGAGGACAAGAACACTGAATTATTAACTCAAATGATTCAGCAAAACCAAGAGATGATGGCCATGTTTGGTAAACAATTACAATCTCAAGGTGACATTCTAACCAAATTTGGGCAGACGCTGCAAAGCCATGGAGCACAGATGTGGGCGTTAGAGACCACCGTGGCACAGATTTCAAATGAAGTGGCGGCCATCAAGCACGCCAATCAACAGAAACCAGCGGAGAATGCGCATGTACCACAAGCACATCATCAGGTTAAGTACATGTCGGTGGTAAGAAATGAGGAATTTCAGGTGCAAGAAGCTGTAGAAGAAAGAAAAATGACGTTCAATGTGAATGCAACACCGGCGATACCGTATCCACGCACTTACTATAGATTGCCGGGTGGAAACCATTTCTTCAGAAAATCAGAGAGAGTTGTGAGTATGGTCTCTCCATATAGGCAAGAGGAGCAGGTGAAGGTTGTTTGTGCACATGTGGAGACATCTGAGGCGAGAGAGGAACCACAACAAGCTGCCACTATTGATGATGTCTCGCCAAAGCCCACGTCCGACGGAACAATTGAAGCAAGCTTAGGGGAGGTAGCCCCGAAAAGCTCTTATGTGCCACCTCATAGGCGTGTTGCGGCAGCAGATGTTTCAAATGTGGTTAATCCTAAGTCAACAAAAGAGCATCGTCACTTTAAAAAATTCTTGGAGATATTCCGAAAACTCCACATCAACGTTCCGTTAGTGGAGATGATCGAGAAAGTACCCGCCTATGGGAGGTTCATTAAAGAAATCATCAATAAGAAGAGGCGGATAAAAGACGATGAAATTTATTGGATGAATGAGACAGTGAGCTCTATGATTCACGGGAGTTCACCACAGAAGAGAAAGGACCCAGGAGGTTTTTACATTCCGTGTTCAATAGGTGGTCAACATGTTTCTAAAGCGCAATGTGATTCCGGCGCTAGTATAAATCTCATGCCTTTGGCTACATTTCAAAAGTTGGGGTTAAAAGAGATAAAGAAGTTGGCTGCAACAATTGAATTGGCAGATGGATCTACCGTGAGACCCTATGGAGTATGTGAAGATGTTCTCGTCAAAGTGGATAAATTCATATTCCCTGTGGACTTTGTCGTCATGGATATGCCACCACTCCAAAGTTGTGAAATACTCCTTGGAAGACCGTTTCAAGCAACGGCGGATGTCGTGACTGCCTTAGGCAGAGGGACTTTGTCCTTGGGTATTGGAGGAGATCGAGTCGAATTCAAATTACCAAATGATCCTCTAAGCCCAGTTCCCAAGGTGAAAAGATGATGATTGTCACACCGTCTAGCCTAAGACGTTAAACAAGGGCGCTTGTTGGGAGGCAACCCAACCATCGGTACACTAGGATAGTTTAATTTTAGTCATAGATTGCTTTTATTTCGTTTGAATTTTAGTTTAAAAATGATACCTTGATCCGTTCATTGAATGTGCAGGCACAGGCAGGGTCGATACCATCGACACACTGGTCGATGGTATCGACATGGGTTCAGGATTGACAGCTGCAAAAATCGCACTGAGTCGATACTATCGACGGTCTCGTCGATGGTATCGACATACCTACAGGAAGGTTGCACAATAAAGGTCGATGGTATCGACATGCCAGTCGATACCATCGAGATCTCTGGAGATTTTCAGAAGAAACCGACTCAGTGAAGTCGATACCATCGACGTGTACGTCGATGGTATCGACATGTTCAAATGAAAAAGGCGGCGGCCGGACTCGCGAGGCAGTTGCCCTAATCAGCGATTCGATACCATCGACTTCCGTCGATGGTATCGACGGGCACACAGCAGTGTCGGTGTCAGTTATTCAAGATGGGGTTATTGGAAAAATGCAGTCACATCATCCCGAGCAAATCTGGATCCCACGACCCACCTCCACCACCATCGGACTGATCGGGTATCACTGTTCCACCCTTAAGTTGGTTTTTGACTATGAGGCCATAGTCGGATTCAAGCTTAGGGGGGTGGCTGGAACAGCTCTATCTTTTATCTTTTCTTTAGTTGTTTTTGCTTTGTTATTTGTTCTTGCAATTTTAGTGTTTGTTTAGGATCCACATCTATCTAGTGTAATTGTGGATGTCGTAAAAATTGTCATCTCGATTTTTCATGGGAAATTTAAGGGAATTTCAAAATTTTTGTGTCCTTTGGATAGCTTAACTTGGTTGTCCTTGGGGAACTTGTCCTATGAAAATGATTGATTATGTCAACTTTGAAGCAATATGTCACACCCACACCCCCATTGACTCATGAAAAGTGGATAGTAACGGTTGTTTGAGCCTAACCTAATCAAATAGTAATGAGACCTTAATTGGATATACGAGAAAGAACCCTTTGAACTACTACACATGTCAGTAAGGAGGGACACATGATATTTTTCTAAGGTTCAGTAACTTAATCTTGTGATCATTCCACTTCATATTTTTCCATAATCCACCCAAGAATTGGAAGTAAAGTACAGTTTTTATTCCTTCTTGCGTGCATAGCATGTAGATAGGATTTGCATTGTTATTTTCATACTTTTGCATAAAATGAAAAAAAAATGTATAGTGATTCATGCACATTACCTTTAGGTGCATGTCATGTAGTTTCACTCATAACTTTTATGATTTTCATGCATAAGTATACCATGTACCTCAGTTTGTCTTGAAAAGTGATCTAAATTGTCCCATACCCTCGAAATAGTACAAAGATTTCCAATCATGACGAAAATAGCCTAACACATGTATCTCAAAGCAATTATGGATATGTGGGCTAAGAAATTTTTTTTTCTGAAAATCTGAAAAATTGAGAAAAAGAAAAAAAAAATAGAGAATTTAGAAGGAAATGGAATAAGAGGGAGAAAGAAACATGATATCACTTGCATAACAAGGAAACTGAGTACATGATGTGGCTTAATTAGATTTCTATCTCTTTTTGAGGTGGAAGATTAGTGCATGCATCATTCCACCCAATTTTAAGCATTAGGGCATTTTCAATGTGCATTTGCATCATTTAGGGCATTTTGTTGTATGCATTTTGAAACTGTGTAATACTTCCAAATTCTTCCATGAACCACCCATTCCATCCACCCGTTGCTCGGATTGGTAGGCCACCGTGATTTTCTCCTCACTCATGTTTATCAGGAGAACTACTTCTATGTAGATGGTAGTTAGGGCGAGCAACGTAGTGTAGGCGATCACAAGATGCACTAATGCTGAATCGGCAAATTTTATTATGTTAACTGCCTTATGTGATAGTGCTCATCGGTTTGAAGGATAATTTCTTTTATTGATGATTATTGTCGCCTGTAGGGTAATTACTGTTCTGTAATTAGGAAAGGCCGGTTTGAGAACGTCTAGTGGGAGTCATGTGGAATGTGGGGTGATGTATTGATTGTTAGTTGACATCTGCAATTCTATTCTAAGGATTAGTTGCTCGAGGGCGAGCAATGTTTAAGCTTAGGAGAGTTTGATGCGATGATTTTGAGTCGCATTTAGAGACCTTTTTCATATGTGTTTTGTGCCTTAATTACTCATTTTCATGGATGTTATTGCATAATTCACTTTATTTGGTCTTTGCCATCATTTTATATCAAATCCCCTTTGTTTTACTATTTTGAGCATTATTTATCATCTCATTATAAATTGTGTGGATTTACTTGGTCTTGTTGTGAAATTTCAGGAAAAACAAGTATCTGCTTCCGTCGATACCATCGACGGAAGTCGATACCATCGACCAAGTCACAGGTTGTCAGCCGAGAAAAGCAATACAGTGTCGATACCATCGACCCAAGTCGATGCCATCGACACAAGGAGAGCTACAGCGTCACTAAACGACAACAACCGACGCTAAAGGAGTCGATACCATCGACACACAAGTCGATGGTATCGAGATCACCACAGGCGCTCAGAATAAAAGAAAGGAAAGCTGCCGCTAATCCGCCGGGTCGATACCATCGACCCGCGTCGATGGTATCGACGCCGGCAGATATGCGTTGGATTTGTTTTGTTCTCGATCGGACGGCTGTTGTTATTTGACGACCTAATTAGGGACTTATACCTAATGACGGCCGCCCAGACGTGGGGATTATCTCGTTTTTGGTTTTGCACGAGTGCCGAGGAGGAGAGAAAGGAGAACGGAGGCCGAGAAGCTCATTCCGGGTGATTCGGACGCTGCCGAAGACAATTTCCACCACCGACAGGCGGGGAAAGCTTGTGTTCTACGCCAAGGATCCACCGGTTCTTCTCCGTTCAGGGGTTTTCCCATTTATTTCACGTTTTTCTTATGAATTCCCCAATTTCTACCATGTATTCGTGTAAGATGAACATGAGAGGCTAAAACCCTCAATCTTTAGGACCGGGAGTAGCCCGGGGAATGCATTGTATGACAATTTTATATTAATAATTCATATTTTCTCTCTTAAATCTGTGGTATAGTTTCGTTTTCTCCATATATTGTTATGCTTGATCACCATAATAATAACTTAATGCCCTTAATCACTTCGACAGAAGGATTAACGGTTGAAAAGAGACGAAACCTACATTAATCGATAAATCCCTTGACAAAGGAGGTGTAAAATTAATGGTGGAAACTGAGAGATCGGCTGTAATGTGCTTAGTTTAGGGGAATGATTACTACGACGGTGGAATCAACCTAAACCTAAGTAGTGAATTACACCACGACAGTGGGTAATTCTGTTTTCATGCCACTACCCGGATAGAGAGAGAAGATTGAGGAGTTATATGAAACCTAATGCAATGTTGACCCGCGGTGAAACTGAAATCCTAAAGATATCCTTTTGAATTGATTAAATCAACCTTTAATCGATTGTTTGCTTTGTTTTATTTTTATTTTCTTTTAATTTCGACAACAAACCCTACTTTGTTATCTGGCTTAGCTGATCGCAAATAGTTAGTAGAAGTCTCCAATAATTCAACGTATCCCTGTGTTCGACTCGGGCCTCACAAAGGCCTATATTACTCGACGCGTATACTTGCGTTTAAGCGCGTAGTAAAATACACGTCAACGCCTACGTGTCTTTTATCTACCTCTCATCATATCTTGGCAATAAGATAAAACTAATACTTGGCAGTTATAAAGAAATATAAGAAAAGCGTATACTTGCATAAAGATATTCATCAACAAATAAGATTTCACTTGATTAATTAAATTCATTACCATATTCTCTTAGCATCAGTAAGGTTTTCAAACATAAATTATTTTAACAATTAAGGGTTAAAGTTATATAACCCGCCTTCAAAGTTGAATCCAAGATTCAAGATTCACGTCCTCAATGGTGAATGAAGCTTTATCAACTGTACAAGGTCCGTTCTCAAGTCTTTGGATGCAAATGATGATGAAGGTTGAGCATTGAGGGGAGAAAAGAAGAAAATAAGCATTGAATTTCAATTTCCACCATGAAATCAAGGTTGAAGATGACTATGGAGGTTACCTACAGGTTGGGGCACGTTCTCCTCTTTCTCCTAAGCTCCTTAGTCTTTGGCCCAAGCAAAGAAAGAAAGTGAATTCAAAAAAGAGTCTTTCATGTGGGTGGAAAATGGGATATATGTAAGGGAATTTCAAGAGAGACAAAGCAATACAAAATTCCTTCAACTCCCAAAATTGGTGCCACTTATCCCCCTCACTTCCTTGCATACAAAGCCATAATCCTTGCCTTAAAAAACATCTCATTTATCCTTGAATTAAAAGCAACCACTTTAAGCACCTAAATCATTATAATACTATTATCCATTTTTAGTGGACAATTCTTTTTAATTAACAAATGCAAGTGGATTCCTTCACCTACTTAGGATATTTCGGTGCAACTCAAGGAAATTGAACGTCCTTTCACCATAGGATTTCAACCAAAGCCTTTCTAGTTTATGGGCGCGTCAATTAATATATTTATTTTTGCATTAAATTGAATTAGGGTTTCAATTATGCTTAAACCTTGATTATTTTAATATTAAGTTTCTCTCTCCTGCAAAGAGAATAAAATGAGATGTCCCCCTAATTTTCTTGTCTCTAATTGATACCAATAAACATTAGGGACTCTCTAGAAGTGATATTTTGCATATTGAACCCTAGGTTTTGGGTAAATTGTACATTACACAAAAACTAGGTTTTAATGCACAAACATTGCTCAACAAGCTCTTTCTTGGTGCTCAGGCTACCACAAGCCATACCTCTACATCATTCTCATTCTTATGATGCTTCAACACCTGAGGAACATTTATCATGTAACCTTTGCAAGTTAACCCCTCAACTTGGGTAATTTGCACTTTAGTCCAAAATAGGAAAAACATTATTTTCAACATTATTCAAAAAGGACTAAAATTGAAACATAAGTTCCTCTTGAGCCTTCATTACTTTTCAAAAGATAAGAGAAAGCATATAATTATCTTTCTTAAATAAAACATCTAGGGTTAAAGCATAACCCAGGTCAGGGATGTTACAATCGCATTCTAATATTTCATGTTCATGTGATTCTAATGACTCAAATAGGGTTATCAGATTCTAATATGGTTTGACATATGTTAACACAGTGAAATATAGATATTGAAAGGTAGTTAACTGAAAATGGGGGAAAGGGAGATTGGATGTCCACATAATCAAATAGGGGCCTAGAAGAACGGAGGATAATCCTATGTGCATGGGATTGAGTATGTTATAAGTAGTCATCCAAATGATTATGGATGCTTCTTACCCAATCTGTGGCGCACAAGAGGAGATGGTGATCCATGCAATCAGAGATTGTCTGAGAGCTTCTGATACCTGGAAAGCTCTCTTGGATAGGCAGACTTGGGATATGTTTTTCAATACCACTGACATATGGTCGTGGCTATGCGAGAACATCATCCCCGACAAAGAAGAAAGTTATAGATTCATGATCGGGTGTTGGAAAATCTGGAAGAGCAGGAACCAATAGGTCTTCGAGGGCATAAAACACCCATATAATTGTCTAACTTATCTTATCAAGAAGTAATGGCCTATTGCTAGTCGAGCTTGGTCCACGGATGATGGTGACAAAGATAGAAACATGTGGGCTAGCACGAAGTGGGGGAAACTAGTTCTGGGCTCTCTAAAGCTAAACACGGATGCTACTTTCTACAATAAAGCTACACTAGCCTCTAACATTGTGGTATGTCAAGTTTGTAATGGAAAATGGATCAGTGGTTGGGGCAAGAAATTGAGAGCCAGTAGTGTCCTCAAAGCTGAACCTGGCTATGGAAGTGGGGTAGTCCCTTATCTGTGACCAGATCATCGTTGAGATAGATTCTAAGCGAGTAAAGGAGGCCATTGTTGGCAATGTAGATGACTATCCAAAATTGGCGAAGTGGTTATCCAACATTAGAGGTAGGTGGAAACTCACATGGTCATGTAGTGACATCCCAAGAGAAGGGAACAAGGTGGAGGATATGCTCACCAAAACACACAAAAAACCCAAGGGGGATTCTATGTTTATAGAAGCCCACCTAGTAGTCTAGTTGATTTAATCAATCTGGAGTCTTGTAATGGTAGTAGTACTACCAAGATTAATTCAATTAGCTTTAGTGAGGCTTGTAATGACAACAATGGCTTAGCTTGCATGAGAGGGGAGAGATGAATAAAAACCCTCTGTCTTTCTAAAAAAAAGAGCACCATATTGTTGTAGTATTGGGAAATCAGGTGACATATAAGGCAGCAAAAACAAAAATTTAACTGCCTATTTTTAAAATAGTAAGATCGCGTCAACCATAATGTATCTAGAAAAGTAGGTTTGTAAGATTATACATGGTCCTGGAGAAAGTCTAGTGACATTACCCTTGTAGTAGAAACATGCTTCTTCTCCAAGCCGCATTGAGCTTCTCCTTTAGGAAACATCACTCGAACATTCATCAATAATAGACTCTTAGTCTGGCACACACAGACAATGGTTGATATTGACTTCCTAGCGGGAAAAACTCCTCTCCTCTATAGTAGTCCATGTGGACCAATGGGAATTACATGTTGCACTACCAGAGCCAATGGGAAGGATTCATCCCTTCGAACATTGGTGTTCTAGCACCAATTCTCTCTCTGACAATTGTCTCTCCCTTATCATCCCTTCCTTTTTTGGTAGGACTTGCTTGGTCTCTCTATTAGTTCCTAGAACCAGAGAGGAAAACATATGTCAGAGCTAATTGTCATGTCTGGGAATCCCTAATACCGCTCAATTTATAAGAGAGGCCCGGTTCTGGGTTCCCACTTTGTGCGGGAGTCCAAAGACCTGAATTCACAAATTTTCTAGAAACTGTGAGAGGCGAAATGATCTGATCGCTTGACATGTGAGTTGATCAGTTCAACCCTTGAATGGATCATTTTATCATATTTCCCAGTTGCAATTGTACTGACAATTGATATTCGATTAGTGCACAACATGACGTCAACACTAATCCTTAAATCAATCAAATTGATCCACCCATCAATCGGTTCACAACTTGAGTCAATCAGTTCATGGACCTGAGTCGATCGGTTCACTCCCTGAACCGGTCATCGCATGGATGTGATTTCCAATCTTGGTTCAATTGGCTTAACACACAACTGGTCGGTTCAACACTTGAACCAACAGTTCAGAATCCAGTCAGTCAATTTTGAACCTCATTTGTTTAATTGAATACCTAAACACCTTTAGTAATTAAGTTAAACATCATTCATGAATAAAATCCTATTCCAAATTTATCCTATGTTTGTGACCCTATAGGTCCCAAGTACGTTGGTAGTGAATGTCCATAACCAACTTATGACATCACAAGCAATGAGCAGTGTCTAGAAACACAACATTACTACTCAAGTAGTTTGAAAAGTTGACGAACAACTTCAACCTACAATCCATGATCAGTGTTATAGTGATCATATAGTTCCTTTGTCTCTGATATTCAGATTGAACTGGAGGCATGTAATCGTCATCCTCTCAACGTAAAATCTATATTCCTTGAACTAGAGAAGACTGTCTGAGATGCCTGTGAGCTCACATATCACATATTGAATCTCATGAGTATGGCCATACATTTCTCAGTCTCACTTATCAAGAGACATTGGTTATCATTCTCCTATAGGAGGGAAAAATCCCATCTACATCACTCACACTCAATCCCCATGTGTCGCAATGCACTTGAGAGTAACCTTTATGGCAACCTGATAACACCAATTTTTGTGATATTTTAGACTGTTTTTCTGTTATCAAAAGTGCCATTTTTAGCTATTTTCATCTCTTTTGTATGCACTTTCGTAATAATGGGCCAAGCAATGCTCTTAATCCTATATTTCCATCTTTTGCAGAGTTTCTCCTCATTTTGGTGCAATAAGGCCGTCCCGGCCCACTAAATAAGTCCAAGTATGCACTGGCCTTCCTGACGCCCGATACACGCCCTGCCCAGTAGGGTAGAACGACACCACGACGCACGACGAAGGGGTGCCGCACAAGGAGGAACTGACGGACGACACGCCTCTTACCCGACAGGGAGCCATAGTCGCCACGACAACCCAAGTATGTCGGGCGACACAACCATCCACCGGCAGGCGCCGTTGCCCGTCACGTGACAAACGGCCGACAACCCTACACCGAGCGATACGAGTATCACCCATCCACCAACCCGCAACTAAGGAGGACACGTGGCGCTTCGAGCACCATAAGTTCCCCCACTCGCCGACTATAAATAAGAGCTACAGGAAGCCGAAAAGATAGTTCGGACAAGGCAGACAGAAGGGAACTTGAGCTATCTTCGAGGAGAATCATGACAGCATACGTATCGAGCCCCAGTGCTCGTACCGAGCGACACTAGGTGAGCTTCTCCTCATCCCGAGAGGGAGGGGACTGGTTCACCTAGGACTGTACTGGGAGACACTAAGGGCCGATATCGGCCTATGTAGATACGTGACACGAGTGCCTGACACCCATGCCCGATAGTAGAATGCGTAGGTCCACGCCTGACACGATATTGAACCTGATACGCTTCACCCGTCATACGTGCCGCCCGAGAGGGTCCATCGATCGATATGAGCGTATCGGCCAGGATCCTTAAACGATACAGTTGCCCGTCAGGCGTGCCGCTCGAGAGGGTGTGCCGCTCGAAACGGCTGTATCGGGCTAGGCCCCTGACCGATATCGGGCTGGAGAGCCGTAGTAGTCTGTCGTCCTTCTACATCAAGAAGGCGACATCTATCTTTATTTTTTGTCATTTAATTCTTTACTTATGCATTGTAATTAAGACCCTTTATCTGTCTACGGAAATAGAAGATGCTTAATTACTTGCTGCTATGTTCTTGGTACAATATGTTGGATGACTGCTATGTTTGATATCTGAACTCTAGCTTGCATGTTTGTATTGCGTTTCGCTTAGCTACCGAATCGTGTTTTCCCGTCGCAACAACTTCGAGAGTTGTGTTGTGGCTCTAGTGTTTGGTCCGATTCTGGAGTACGAGAGTGCCTGGAACAGAGTCATTTCAGTAACATTCACTTTAACTTTGAGCCCAACAACCTCGAGAGGGGTGCCGAGGCTTGGTTAGAGGTATCCTCTCTGAGAGGAGGGGTGCAGGATGTTACCGGTGCCGCTTGTTATGATGTAGTCTTATCCTTCATACCTTGCTCTAGCCATAGTTTTATCCTTCTGTTTCTGTTGCAAGAAAACCTCTAAAACTGCTAAATGGCTAAAACCTTAAATGTTTCTAGTAACTCCACTTGGGGATAGTTTTCTTGTTTTGTTCGTGACACCTTACTGCTTCCCTTCTGGGGAATTTATCATCTCTTTATACCTGTCGGAGTGTAGCGTGTCGATTCTGGGTTCTCAACACTACCCCCCTTGTCCCTGTGTTTGACCCTGTATATCTACTTCGACCCCGTAAACAAAGTTGCGGGGGCCTAGAAGGATTCAGGTTTATAAATGTAAAAGCTCGACTACCTCAAATCCGCCTCCACTTTTGGACACGCGATTTAGGCCGGTCACAACCCTTATTTAAGGTCGCGTTGGATGGTGTGTAAATGCAATGAGCAACATGTGATTAGTGTAGTGTCTTTAGGTCTAAGAATCACAATCACCACTATCACTATGAGAGCTAATTCTGACTACCATTCCATGGTCTCCATGTATCACTCTCATGGTGGTTCTATCTGATACATTGTTCCCTAACATGTACATGTGTGCTTGACCTGGTATCACATATCATGACTAATGAGATACTATCATCAATCAACACACACTGTAGACTTATGTAGTATTATTTTCTATTTTGCTTCCACAGTAATATTTGACTAGGGACGTAACAAGAATGTATGTACTCTTATCATACATATGATCTCATCATTCAGGTCATCAACCTGAAGACATATGTCATCGAGTAGCATTATTCTTTAGACATCTACTATGTATGTGTCATCATCTCATGAGTGAGAAAAACATAATAGATAGAATTACCTTTATTATCAAATCAGGCATCTAATGCCACACTCCAATCGTCATATGATTAGCTCTCTGGGCATACATACCAACAGGGCCTAGGTTCACTAACTTCAAGAGACATATAGAGGAAATATTATGAAGGTCAGATGAATCAACCTACAAGGAGCATCTATTTGGGAAAAATTTTGTATCACAAAATATGGTAAGGAAAGATGGGATCTAGGATGTGCATGCCCTTGGCACCTCTAGAAAGTCTGGACCTCGTCGGTCTACTAGAGGAGAATCTGGGACCAGTTCCCGCTGATCCTGAGAGATACTAGATGGGATGTTTGAGACAGATCTATCCTCTTTTGGGGTTTTCTTTGGAGGGAGGATTGGATGGACAAATGGTGTGCAAACAACTCCCTTATGAAACTGAACATCATAATTAAATATCTCTTCAATGAGACGGGGTGGTGGGACCTTTTGACTCTTTCCAGTTTCATGGAAAAAGGGGGAACTGTAAAGATTCATGATAGATTTACTCCCTTAGGGAGGGGCATATAGACCCAAATGACACCTAATGACTAGGGGACTTTCATATAGAAATCTGCTATAGTCATCCTTAGGAGAGAACATACATCAAAAGTACTATTTCACCATGTCTCATCTTGTATATGGAACCCAACCTAACCTCTTAAGGTATCCACATTTGCATGGAAAGTTTCCATATGGTAATCCCATCAAATTATAGAATAAGATCCTATCATATTCTCATAGCCTCCAGATGCGGGTGTTGCCAGACCCACGCAGTAGAAACAATCAATCACATGTTTCTTCATGGAGATGTTGCCAAACAAATATGGGCCTTGGGTGGGACCATCCTGTATGTGACATCCTTCTCTTCACCACTTCTAATGCTTCAATTGCTATGTCATTCAATTCTTGTTTGGCACAAGTAGATCAGGTATCATGGCTTGGTTTCTTAAGGGGTCTGCTCCCCTTCATTATTCTTTGGGTAATTTGGGTTGAACGTTGTGCCAGTAGGTATGGTGGCAGGAAATGAATTCTATGAGGATTTGGAATAGAGTGTGTCATAATTGTCCTTAAGTTTGTTAGAAGTCCCTACAAAGCTTGCTACTGTGCCTCGAGACACGATGGACCTGTGGAGAGAGCGAAATTTCTCCCCACACTAAATGTTTAAATCTCCTTCACCCTTATCCTATCTCTTGGACCCATCCTGACGCATGATGGGTTAAGTTGAACATAGGTTGCATAGCCTGAAAAAAGAGTGGGATAGCCCAATGGCACAGTGATATGTGGATCATCAGAAAGGAAGATGGAGAGATTTTAGCGGGGTTTTCGGACCCAGATGTGGGGCTCAACCACATGGATTGTTTCCTAGAGGCAGCTGAAGTAAGGCTCGCCTACACGAGATTCTTCCTCGGACCGAGATGTTTGTTCAGGGTGACGACAATAGGTTGCTTGATCTTTTGAATAAGAGCATGGCACCGTCTTGGAGGTTGTTATAACGCTTAGATAGGGTTAGAAATAGTCTTCTAAGTGTTGGCAACGATCCTTTGTGTTCATAGAGGCGACGATACTTGCCTACAGATTAATAGAATACAGATTTGGCTTAGAGAACCATTATGAATTTATTGACCTTAGGTATGTGCCTCCCCCTCTGTTTGGGGGGGGGGGGGTCTACATATTAGAATCAAGGGGCTTTTCCTATTTGAAGCAGGTGGCGATTGCTAGCTTTGATTGTTACATAGATATAGTATTTTGTTCATACCATCGTCAGGATCCTTTTTCTAGTTAACCGGATGCCTCGTTGTACATCTTTGTCGATTAGCCTATTGAGGAACAGGATGAACAGAATTTCCACATACTTAAAAAAATCCTATTGAGGGCGAACTGTTTGAATGGCCCGGGGCCCAGACCGATGTAGATGGGCACATTTGGCAGTACCAGCACCGATCCATACTTGTGGGCCTAGTTTCCTCTGTAGGCCAGGCCGAGGGACAATGAGGGATATGCAACTTAGGCACAGCAAAACCGTTACCTGTGCTTCGTTGCTGTGGCGGGCCTCGATTGATACTTTGACGTTAAATACAAAGTAGATGGGGACTCGCCATTTTGGAACTTGTAGGCATAGATTGTTACTTCCTACCTGATTGAATCAACATCACAAATTTGTGCGCACACAACTATCATCATTGCATCTATGTCAATGTTTGATCAGCTACTGATTTCTCAATTCTCATACATGCTTAGTTATCGCATGTAGAGCTCCGGCCCGCGGGCTTACTAGCAGCAGTAGTTATCGCATCTAGAGCTTACGGTCCATGGAGTGCTGATTGCGGCGTACTGTTGGTGTCATCTTCTAATTATCAACATCACCCTACAAAAGATATAGTGTCATTCGACAGGCGGGATGCATGATAGCAACATTCATTTGGATTAGAAAACAATCCGAAACATCAAACATGTCTCCGCATTATATGACGACACCAAAACAATATGTAATGCCGTCTAGTCGGTGTATTCGGCGATGATGTTGAAAATCCTTGGACTCAATTTAATAAGATTTTGCTTGTCAGTTAGTCCAACAAATAAACCTAATCAGTTTCGTAGCCGTATATTGCGTAACTTGACCACTTAAAGAAGAGATTTAAACATCAATACCGTATAAAATAAGAATATTTGTTCGTAATTATTATATGATTCGATCTTTTTTCCTTATAATAAAAATCATGTAAAAAAATATACCAGCCAAGCATTTAAATAACGACCGCTTCATCGTATCCAATGCTTCACTTCAGTGCTCGACTCTCTCTCGCCGAGCATTGAAAGGCCGAACAAACCTATATTGGGCTTTTGTTTTCCTAGCCCATGATTTAACCCCTTAGGGCTCTTGCAGGTTGTGAAGAATAAAATCTTCACCTTTGGTTATGTTTGTAGATTGAATGGAAAGAACCAACCTCTTAATGAAAAAGGAAAGAAAGATGAAAGAAATCAGGAAAATGGGTTACTCCGTGTCTCTTCTTAGTTGTCCACCATCTTTGATGTATTAGTCATTTCTTCCTAACCGATGATAGTTGTTACTCTCTCTATTATAGTGATTTTGTGAATTCCTTAATGTGTAGGTCAATACTTGAGACTGACATATATATTATCTCTATATATTACCTTGGATTGCTTTTAGATTTTACCTCATGTTTTCCTCCATTGTAAGGGATTTAATGTAAACCCACCATTTTCTTTTATGGATACTTAAGCATACAATTTTTATTATTCTCCTTTTTTTAGGATTTTGTTTGCAAAGATTGCTTCCTTTTTAATGAATACCCCACTGGATATTCTAAACTGAAATATACAAATGCTTCTATAGTTGTAAATTCTATGTGATCCTAAGAAGTTAGGTTTGAGATATATAGAGCTTATTGACATACTTTTGCCACTCAAGTAGTAATGAAGTGTATCGGGTTATTATGTTGCAACCAAGAAAACAATCTATAGGAATAGTCCCTCCTCTTCCATAATACTCCTTAGACTCCAGGATACAATCAAAGTCTAACAATTTTTGGCTTTATTTCACCACACACCATAATCCTATCATAGAAAATGATATCCCTAATGTGGTTATTGTAACTTTATCTTTCTTAAATTGAGTATATTCCTTCTTGGTTTTACACTAATAAAAGTACCACTTTTCATTAGGGCCATGTTGCCCAATATTATAGACATTAGGATTATCATTGGTATTTTCTAGCACATGTCTGGGTCAAAGATAATTGATTGCATGCATATATGCTTAATTATCTCATACCATAACTTGATCTGGATATCCACTATTAAACATCTCAATTCTCACTAGCCTCTTTCTCATTTAAATAACTTTGACTTCCTATATCACCCTATTATTCTTCATCATATGTTTGGGTCCCTAACATTAAATAATGTAGGGTTAGACCTCTTTTGACAATCTTCTTTCGATCCCTTGCACAATTTAGTTTAATGTTGCCCTTATTCAGTTCCTCTCCTACAATATCTATTGTATACCCCTTCCTAATTCAATTGTGATTATCATTAATAAACTTAGAAATGACTTTCTTTGGGTTACAAAGGACATCCATCCTATCTTATGCAGTACAATACATAAACATAAGTTTGAAGGTCGGTGGGGTATAAGTGATGTAAGTCCCTATGAAAAAAACCCATTCTTTAAGAACCAAAAATCGAATGCATCACATGAATAACCTTCCAGGTGTTTAAGCCTTTAATGTACTGCAAAAATGACACTTTTGCAGACAACCTCTACCATGCATATGTTTACCGATTTGAAGACACATCTCAGACCAATGAGATGAGATGAGGAATGTCTAATATCCTTATCCCACAATGGTCATCTCATAATGGTCACTTCAAACTTTATTTTCGGAAGGGCCCCTGGTAAAAACATACCTAAACACCTATCCCATAATTATCATCCTTTATTGCATTAAAAAAAGTCACTAAAATATGCTACCAAACAACTGCAAGATCGAAACAAGTTATAGTATATATAACCATTACTCAACTAGTTTTCATGACAAGTACACATGATCAAAGTATCCAAGGTTGTCTTCTAGATTAAATTCCATTTTTAAGCGTAGGAACTTTTCATTTTCAGCAACCTAGGATGATGTACAGTGCATGTTTTTTATATCCTTCATATCAAACAACAATTTTAATTAATTGATATAACGATTAGAAGACAGATTTTTTTACTTAGGGTCTAATACATCGCATGTTATCATATTGAACAAGTTCATGCAATTAAAATACAACAATATCATATAATGATCTAAGGATATTCTGATATCCCTATGAATCATAAAATAATTGCATTCCCTCATTTTATCACTTCGATAAGCAAGAAGTACATTAGATTTCAAATAACATTAACCTCCCTACTTAATTTAATTACTTATTTCAATTGAACTTAAGTAGACTTGTACGTACTATATGTTCTCATAGTACATATTGTTAGAGCGCACAAAAGAGCATCAAACATGCATTATACTTTGAGCATCAAACATGCATTATACTTACCGAACAGTAATCCATGCAATATATGACACATGCACCATAAAATATGTAGGTAAAACGCTTATAAAAGTGTAATATAACATGTTCATAAGAAAAATATGGGGGTTGCTACATTAAATCCAAGAGACAAGAAACAATATTGCCATCGCAAGATATTGCAATAAAGCAGAGCTTGTATTTATGGAGTTTAACAATATAATAAGAAGAGCAATCCTAAAAGAGGAAGATGGAAAGACGAAGCTTGCATGCTGGTAGAAAGTCGATTATCAACTAACAGAAGTCTGGAGATCGTTCCCTTCTTCTTTGGCTTCAGATAGAAAGAAGGTAGAAGTCCGTGATGCCGAAGCCGTCAATTGTTAAGAATCACTCCCGATCTTCTTTTCCCACTTCCAAACCTTACAGTTTTCCCATGGGCATACATCTGGTCGTTTCACCTTTGAAATAACATAGTTTGAAATGTGACGGCCTTATACGGTTGGAGTCACACTTTTATAGTCCAGACTATATCAAATTTAAAATAGTTGAATTAGCAAGATACACCATGCGCAAGGGGTTTACAAACCTTGTAAGTCGTGGATGGTTAAGCTTTTCACCCACCGTTGACACCTCATTTTTGGGAACCCGTCAAAATTCTTGCTATTTGGGTTATTACGTAATTTGAGTCATGTCAGACTATAGTGAGTAAAAACTCAAATTTATGCTAAAAGAATCAAATGTGGGCCGACCAATACATTTTGGTAAGTTTGGAGTGCAAAATCGATTTGTATAAAGTTCAAGATGTGGACCCAAATCAAACTTAGTAAAATCTTAAATTTTAATTCCAACAGGTCCTTAACCTTAATGTACAAAATTGACCCATTATATAGGCTAAGGTGAGACTACCAAACCCAGATGTGTCAAGTCGGATGGCACATTTCTGGGACCCTTTTCAGCGGATCACGTTAGGCGCCAAAAGATTCACACAAAAAATGTGTCAAACCGAGTCAGACACATTTTATTTTTTCTTAAAAAAGGACACTTGGGCGTCAATCCCTTTTGTGACAGCAAGTGGCAACCGATTCCACACCTACCAAAATCACATTAATCTTGAGAAGTGTGAGAGTGAACCACTTGGCATCCCATGACTATCCTTATAGAGAGTGGTCATCAGTTTCAGAAAAGAGGGGGAAACTACCTTGATAACTCCCTTGACAATAGAAAAAGGAGTGAGAGGATCCCTAGAAGACACCCGACTGACCGAGAGGAGAATGAGAGACTAGTGAGAGAGATATGACTGCAACTTTGTGAGAAACTAGTTCACGCTGAGAGGTGTGAAACTAGTTTGCACTGGGACATTCCAAACCTCTCGGTGCCCAGAAGTGCGAAAGGAGTAAACTCTATGAAGTACATACTGGACCAAAGTCTTCTCCAACTCTGTCACTAGAGACTCCCTGGAGTTCAAATCCTACCCGCGTCCAGAAGTTTGAAACCTTTTCACACATGAAATATAAAGCAAGGGGCTAACAAAATCATATTGCTTTGAAAGGTCGAGCAAATCTATGTTAGGCTTTTGTTTTCCTAGCCCACGATAGAGAACCTTAGGATGTTGCAGATCGTGAAGAATAAAACCTTTGTCTTTGGTCTATGTTTGTAGACTAAATAGAAAGAACCAACTTCTTAATGAAAGAGGAAAGAAAGGAGGAAGAAATATGGAAAATTGGTTACTCCGAGTCTCTTCTTAGTTTTGTCCACCATATTTGATGTATTAGTTATATCTCACTAACTTATGATAGTAGTAACTCTCTCTATCATTGTGATTTTGTGAATTCCTTAATCTGTAGGTCAGTACTTGAGAGTGGAATATGTACTATCTCTATATATTATATTGGATTGCTTGTAGATTTTACCTCATGTTTTTTCCGTTGTGTGAGGGATTTCTATGTAAATCCATCATTTTTATGGATACTTAAGTGTACAATTTTTTGTTATTTTCCTTTTTGCAAGGATTTTGTTTGTGAAGAATGTTTCCTTTTTAATCCATATCTCATTGTATATTCCTAGACTTAAATATACAAATGCTTTAATAGTTGTAAATTTTATGTGACCCTAAGAAGTTAGGTTTGGGATATTTAGCCCTTATTGACATACTTTTTCCACTCAAGTAGTAATGAAGTGTATCAGGTCATTATGTTTCAAGCAAGAAAACAATATATAATAGCATCTACAAAAATCCATATCCAATCCCTCATGTTCCTTAATACTACTCTAGAATCCAGCAAACAATCAAAGTATAATGAGTTTTTTGCCAAGAACGGTGTCTCATCATGAAGGGACTCGGGTTCAAATCTCAGTTTCCTCCTTGATTTACCACCCTCTTGGGCATTCGGCCTCCGCCACGGGGATGGGAGAGGGGGATAAATCTTTCTCTCTTAATCCCATAATGAGTTTTTGTCTCTATATCACCATGCATCACGATCCCACCTTATAAAATGATATCCCTGGTGTGGTTATTGTAACTTTATCTTTCCTTAGTTTTAATATATCCCTTATTTATGTTACACTAATAAAACTGTCCTTTTTGTTAGGCCCATGCTGCCCAATATTATCGACATCAGGATTATCCTTGGCATTTTCTAGTACATGTCTGGGCCAAAAGATAATTGATTGCATGCATATATGCTTAACTATCTAATACCTCAACATGACCTAGGTACCTACTATTAAACTTCTCAATTCTCACTAGCCTCTTTCTCATTTAAATAACTTTGACTTCCTATATCACCCTATTATTCTTCATTATATGCTTCGATCCCAAACATTAAATCCTATAGGGTTAGACCTCTTTTAACAGTCTCCTTCCAATCCCTTGCACAACTTAGTTTAATGTTCTCCTTATTTAGTTCACATTATACAATATATAAATTGTCTACCCCTTTAAAATTCAATTGTGATTATGATTAATAAACTCATACATGAGTTTCTTTAGGTTACAAAGAACATCCATCCTATATGAATTACAATACATAAACATAAGTTTGTAGGTCAATGTGGTATAAGTGATGTAAGTCCCTATGAAAAAATACATGCTTTAAAACCCACAAATCAAATGCATCAGAAGAATAACCTTCCAAGTGTTTAAGCTTTTGAAATACTGCAAAAATGACACTTCTACTAACAATATCTACCATGCATATGTTTACCAATTTTAAGAGACATCTAAAACCAATGAGATTGGATTAGGAATGACTAATATTTTATCCCACAATGGTCACTTGAAACTTTATTTTGTGGAAGGGCCCTGACAACAACATACCTACACACATATACCATAATAATCATTATGTTATTGTACTTTAAGAAAAAGTCACTTATATATTCTACCAAACTACAGTATGATCGAAACATGTTATAATATATATAACCATTACTCAACTAGTTTTCATGAAAAGTATACATGATCAAAGTGTCCAAGGTTGTGTTCTAGATTAAATTCCATTTTTAGGCGTAGGAACTTTTCATTTTCAAAAATCTAGGATGATTTACAATGTATATTTTTGATAGCATTCATACCAAACACCAATTTTAATTAATTGATATAATGATTAGAAGACATATTTTTGACTTAGGGTCTCACACATCACATGTTATCATATTGAATAAGTTCATTGAATTAATACACAACAATATTGTATAATGATGTAAGAATATTTTTCTATCCCTATGAAACATAAAATAATTGCATTACCTCATTTTATCACTTCCATTAGAAAGAAAGAAATCATATTTCAAATAAAATTAATGTGCCTACTTAAATTTAATTACATACATCAATTAAACTTAAGTAGCCTTGGATGTATTGTCTATACTCTTAGTACATGTTGTTAGAGCGCACACAAGAGCATCAAACATGCAATATATTTACCAATTAGTAATCCATGCAATATATGACACATGCACCATAAAATATGTAGGTAAAATATGTGTAGAAAAATATGGGGGTTGCTACATAAAATCCAAAAAAATAAACTACATTGCCATTGCAATATATTGTAAGAAAGAAGAAAATGTATCTATGGAGTTAAAAAATGTAATAAGAAGAGCAATCCAGAAAGGGAAAGATGGAAAGGCAAAGCTTGGATGCTTGTAGAAAGTTGACACAAAAGTCTAGAGATTGTTTCCATACTTCTTTGGATTTGAATAGAGAGAAGATATAACTCTATGATGCATAAAAATGTAGAATCATCGATATATATGAATCACTCCCAATCTTCTTCTGCCATTTTCCTACCATACAATTTCCCCAAGGGCATAAATCTAGTCATTTCACCTTTGAAATAATATAGTGTTGTATGACGGCCTTATACGGTTGGAGTCACACTTTTTTAGTCTAAATTAAATCAAATTTATAATAGTTGAATCAATGAGATACACTTTGCGCAAGGGGTTTACAAACCTTGTACATCATGGGCGTTTAAGCTTTTGAATCACCGTTGACACCTCATTTTTGAAACCCTATCAAATTCTTTCTATTTGGGTTGTTTATGTTTTGAGTCACGTCAGACTATAATGATTAAAAACTCTGATTTCTGCTAAAAGAATCAAACATGGGCCCACCAGATACATTTTCGTCAGTTTAGAGTGCAAAACTGATTTGCATAAATTTTAGGCAAGATATGGACCCACACTAGACTTAGAAAAACATTAAATTTGATTCCAACATGTCTTGAACCCTATTGGAGAACATTTACACATTATCTAGGTTAAGGTGAGACTAGCAAAAAAGTCCCAGTTTGACCTTACTAATTATGGGCATAAATTTGATTTGCACCCAGATTAAATAATACTCAAACTCCATAATTTATCAATTTTCTGAGAAAATATCTCAATTTGGTGTCAACGAATTTTGCACCCAAATGTGTCAAATCAGATCACATACGTTTTAGGCCCCCCTTTACATACCACATTGGTCACCAAAGAGCTTCACACTCAGATGTGCCAAATCAGATCATACACATTTTAGGTCCCCTTTTAACGGGTTATGATAGACACAAAAAAGTTTTGCATTCAAATGTATCAAGTCAGATCACACACATTTTGGGTCCATTTTTATAGACAACACCTGGCCACCAAAGGGTTTCACACCTAGATGTGTCAAACTATATTGCACATTTATGGGTTCCCTTACAACGGATCATGCAGTGTGCCAAAGGATTTCACACATAAATGTGTCAAACTGAGTCAGACATATTTTAGTTTTTTCCAAAAAATGTCACTTGGTTGCCAAACCCTTTCATTCTGGCAAGTGACAACTAAATCCGCGTCCATTATTTTTCTCAAAAAATGACACTTGGGTGCCAAATCCTTTTGTGTCAGCAAGTGGCAACTGAATTTGCATCCACCAAAACCATGTTAGTCTTGAAAGGTTGAGAAAGGGTCACTTGGCATCCCATGACTATCCTTAGAGAGAGTGGAACGATAGTTTGGAAAAAGAGGGGGAAACCACCTTGATAACTCCCTCGACTCTAGAAAAGGAGTGAGAGGATCCTTAAAAGAGACAACCAAATAACTGAGAGGGAAATGAGAGACTAGAGAGAGAGAGAGAGAGAGAGAGAGAGAGAGAGAGAACCACAACTTTGTGTTAAACCAGTTTGCATTGTAAGGTGCTAAACCAGTTCATGCTGGGAAGTTCTAAACCTGATGGTGCTCAAAAGTGCGAAAGGAGTCGATGTTGAGAATTACATATTGGACTAATGTCTTCTCCAACTCTATCACTGGAGACTCCCTGAAGTGCAAATCCTACTTGTAGCTAGAAGTGTGAAACTTTTTCACAAATGAAATATAAATCAATGTTAGAGAAACATCAGATCACTTTTCTTCTTGTTATTTACACCACTATCTTATATTAAACATCAAAATAATATCTCAATAGGAGTATCTGAATACTAATTTTTCGAACCCTTTTTAGTTCGTAAATGAGTGTATCGAATTCAGATTCTCATACACCTTCCTTATCCATGCACGAGTCACTTTTTTGGTTTTCTGAGTTTTCAGACAAAACTCAGTGGAAACTTCAAACTCTTTTCTCATTTTATATTTATAATGAAAACACCCATGATCAACAAAAGACATATTGTTCTATTGAGTTACACAATATGTTCTTCATTTTCCTAGATTTGGCAAAAATGGGATATACACCATGCTTTGCAAGAGGAAAGCGGGCTGAATAAGACAACCTCCTGTCTTTTCAAAAAAAACCCACAAAGTTTAAATATTAGTGTTCAATAGTGTCATCTAGATTCATGTCGTTCTTTCTATGATACTACATGTGGGTCAATAACTCGGTCGAGAAATGACACATAGGTGCAATGCATGTAACAACCTAATATTGTGTAAAGGTGTGAAGACTTTGACTCTATTATTAATTATTATAGAATGTGTAACAAGCCTACACAATGGACAATTTGTTGATGATGCTCAAACGATCACTACATAGCATCCAATTGTTAGTCTCGTGTGTCTATCAAAGTATGGAGCTCCCGAAAGTGTGAAACATGTGTTGTAGAAGCCTACATGTAATAAATGCATGTAATGAATGATTGGAGCATAAAAGCCCAAGAAATATGGAAATAAGTGCATAAGAAGACTAAGAGAGTGCATATTGCTATTTACCGTGTGTTTCTCGAATCTCTCTAGAGATAGGTCTATGTCAGTGAAAGCCCTAGCCTTTCTCCCACATGGTTTCCATCTTCTCCCTAGTGGTTCACTCTCTATTGTAGGTTCAAGGCAGGCTTCACAATCTCCATCGTTGCAGTCTTTATATGATGGCAGATGTTTTGGCTAAGTATTGTGCACGTTCGGGTTTAGACGAAGAGGAGGAGGTTGACGTGGTCGACCTCAGAGGCGGACGAAGATCACGAATCAAACATCTTTTTGGCTCTAGCAGTAAAGTTGCTGATAGACAAGCCTTTCAATTTTTAAGTGATGAAGAGGATGCTCACTCAATCTTGGGCACTCTCAAACAAGGTTCTCTTCAAGCCTTTAGATGCCATAGTTTTCATCATATAGTTGTTTAATTGGAAAGACAAGAGAAAGATTCTTGATGGAGGTTCTTGGAACTTTGAGAACAGACTCCTACTTACGAAGGAGATTGAAGACTCAGACCAATCACGTAGTATGATGTTCAAAGAGAGCCTCTATAGGTGAGAAACTATGGGTTTGCTTCTCGGACATAGATAAGATTCGGCTGTCTGGGCGATCATGTGTAAGATAGACATGGTTGTCGCGGTTGATAGGGATGAGCATGGCTGGGAGACATCACCACATATTCGAGTTAGACTTGATGTGTCTAAGTCATTGAAGAGAACACAGAGAATCCCTGACATGAAAGGAAACCTAGTAGTCTTAGAATTTAGGTACATATGTTTGCCTAACCTTTTTTTATTTGTGTGGGATACTAGGACTTGTTGATTTTTGGGAGAAAAAAGAGAGATTCTAGGGGTCTTGGTCAAGGAATCTCCCAGGAAACCCTAACTATCAACAATAGAAGAGATCTATGGCGAGGGATCCATCAAAAAGTGCCTTGATTTTCATGTGAGAAACAAGGGGATTCTGACTCTGAATCATGGAACAAGAATGAGAGAACACGAGGTCGACATAATGTCATGTGATTCACACCAGATGTAACCCTAACGACATCTTTAATATAAATGAAGTATAGTCTATAAAACAACAAGCTTTGTTTTCAGAAGGTTTAGAAGGAATCAGGTTCTCAAAGTCCATGACTGTCCAAATCCCGACATCTAAGTTTTCACAAAAATCCATCGTGAATAAGGTCCTAGAGAAGGATGAAAATCTGGCAACCATATCTTGTGATGATAAGGTGGGTCTGGGAAAGACCACGACGTAGGTTTCTAATGAAGATGAGGGGGTAGAGACATGAGCAATGAATCCCATGGTAGCAGTAGAAGTGATTGATGAAGAGGGGGTACCGACACATACCAGGATAATCAAGGAGCTGGGATCAAAAGAGTGAGGGTATCATAAATCCTAGATATCCCTACCAAGAACAACATCGATGCTGGTGCCATATTCTATTGTTTGGAGGTTGATTTGAATAGACATCCCAACTATAATGCCATCCTTGTCACAATACCCATGACAGTGCAGAAAATTTATTTTAATGATGGGTGGGGGGAGCAGAGTGTACTGATGAGGGGTCAAAGAAGAAGGAAAATTTACAACAAAACACTAGTTCCATGGATAGTACAAAGGTCGTATCCAGCAAACTAAAAAAATCAAACATTGTTCGAAGAAAGACACTGATCAACGAAGAGGAATCTGAGGTTGCAGATGATGATCCTATTTTGTGCTTCAATAAGAGATCCAGATAGAACTGGGGCATGGATATAGACGAGGAGCATTATTGTCCAATCTGGGAAAACTCAAAGAGATAGTCCTATGGGTCAACTACAACATCTTCGGGGTGTACAACATCTCTAGTAGTGGGGTTCGGTGTTGACCAACCCCATGAACAATAATGAAAATCCAAAATTGGAACTACCAGGGGATGGCCCTAATTCTCTCCATAGTTGGTGTTGGAGAGAGTGCCCATCTTTGGAAACCACAATTAAGGATACTCATTCAGAACTTATGTGAAGGAAGTGTGGTTTTGGCAATGGTTTTTGTCTCTCTAGTGTGGGGAGGTCAGGTGGTCTGGGCTTCTGGTGGAGTGATGTTTGAGTGGATATTATCTCTTTCTCCTAGCAACATGATGAGTCTATTATCACAGAGACAGGAGGAGGACCCTAGAGGAGGGCAATTGGCATGTATGGATGGTAATAATAACAACATAAATACAAGACTTGGGATTGGATGAGAGACTTGAAAGCCAAGTCAGATCTTCCTGCTATTTTGTTTGAGGATTTTAATGAAATTATCTCCAATGAGGAGAATTTAGGCGGTCCATCAAAACTAGAATGATGGATGAAGAGTTCAGGGATGCCAGTGATGACTATGCACTTCTAAATTTGGGGTTTTCAGGTAGCCCCAACACTTGGGAATGTGGTCTTACTGTCGATACCCCAATAAGGGAGAGATTGAATAGGGTCCTTGCTACTTTTGACTGGTGCAATAAGTTCTCCTACTACAAAGTCTTCCACCTTCTAATGTACAATTTTGATCATTCACCTATCATTATTTTAGTGGACAGAAGGGAAATCCGTAACAAAATAAGAGAGATTTTTTTTAGTTTGAACCTCTATGGCTTGTAGAGGAGTGATGCAGAGATACTATTGCAAATTTTTGGAAGGAGTCGTCATAGGGTGAATTGCATTCTAATCTCGAGGGATGCAGAAAGAAGATGGAGGAATGGGCACGGGAAAGTTTGGCAATCTCAAGAGAAAACTCAAGGAAACATAATATATTATGCATGTGGAAAAAAGTAAAAATCCAGAAAACGTCTTCATTTTGTGATGTGGGGATCTCTCAAAAGAATTATAATAGTGGCACAGGCTACAAGACATATATTGGTGTGCTAGGGCCCGAGTCAATGGGATGAAAGGGGGGTAACAAGAATATTAAGTATTTCCATCATAAAGCAGCCCAAAGAAGAATTGAAGGATTGAAGGACAACAATGACACTTAGCAAATAGAGGAAGAAATGATTTCTATGTCAATGATTGATTATTTACAGAAACTCTTTAGTACGGGTGAACCTTTGGGTTTTGACGCAGATATGGTGGGTCTTTAAGGAAGAGTTGACACTTCTCCAAACCAGGATCTTGAGAAGGACATTACTGATGAAGAAATCAGCTTGACCATCAAAGAAATGCATCCAAACAAGGCGCCAGGTCTGAATGGGATGAAAGTAATATTTTTCTAGAATTTTTAGCATATTGTAGGAAAGGATGTTACTAATTACATAAATGGGTGGTAGAAATGGACATATAACATTGAGGAGGTAAATGCTACACTTGTTGTTCTGATTCCTAAAGTAGAGAAACTGAAAGAAATGTCTGAATTTTTTCATATATCCTTTCTAATGTGGTTTATAAAATTGTCACAAAAGTCCTAGAAAATAAGCTGAAAACTATGATGTACGGTATCATTTCTTTGAATGAAAGTGCATTCATACCAGGGAGTATGATTACTGATAATTCCTTAGTTGCTTACAAAATTTTTCAAAAAATGAACGTGGAAAGTAATAACAAAAAAGGCAGCATAGCTATAAAGTTAGATATGTCAAAGGCCTATGATATAGTTGAATGGAAGTTTTGTATTTTGTACAAGAGAAGATGGATTTCTTAGTCCCGTGGAGGAAGAAAATTTAAGAGTGTGTATCTTTAGTTCGCCACTCTTTTGCCATTAATGGAGACTGTTCTATAGATATCAAGCCTTCTCGTGGCCTGCATCAGGGTGATCGTCTATCTTCTTACCTTTTCATTTTATGAGTTGAAGTGTTCTCTACTTTAGTTATTCATGCTACTGAAAGTAAACTTGTGTGTGGTCTTAGTGAGAGAAGGCATGCTCCTTGCATATCTCACTTTTTATTAGCAGACAAAAACATCCTTTTCTCACGGATAATTCAGAATGAATGCTTGACTGTAGCTAATTTAATTAGCCAGTATGAACAGGCATTGGGACAGAGAATCAACTATGACAAAACTAAAGTTGCTTTTAGAAAAGGGGTACACTATGACACCAGGAGGACGTTGTAGGAAATCCTCAATGTTTGTGAAGTTGATAGACATGCCAAATATTTGGGTCTACCTACGGCTAAAGGCAGGTCTTAAAGACAAGTCTTCAATTTGTGAATGAAAGGATTTGGAAAAAACTACAAGGATGGAAGGAAAAATTCTTTCTAAAATGGGAAGGGAAGTTTTTATAAAATCTATTGCTCAGTCCATACTTCATATATAATGAGAATCTTCTAGATACCCAATATGGTATTGCATGAGGTTCAAAGTTGTATTGCTAAATTTTGGTGGGGGCAAAAGGTTTAGAGATGAAAATCTCCTAGCAATTTTGGGCTAATCATTGCAAGCCAAAAAGTGTTGGAGTAATGGGTTTTAGAGATTTGAATGCCTTCAATCAGGCTTTGCAAGCCAAATAGGTGTGGCAACTTCCTTCTCTCTGATACCAACTCCTTAGCATACAAGGTAATAAAAGCCCGTTACTTCCCGAGGACCTCTATTTTACATGGTACAAGAGGTTACAATCCTAGCTACACATGGCACAACATTTGGGGAGCCAAGAATATAATCTTGGAGGGTCTAATTGGCGAGTTGGAGATGGGTGTGACATTGACCAGTGGATGGATAAGTGGATATACAATGATCTTGAGGCCCTAAATATTCTTCATCCTATCCTACAGTCAAATTGTACATGCTGGCAGGTTTGTGACTTGCTCGTTTCTGGACAAGCCAAATGGAACCATGAGGTTGTTCTTTCATCTTTTCCACCTCATGTGAGACAAAGAATTCTAAACACCCCATTGAGTCTATGTCAGCTGAAGGATGACCCGTTGTGGTGGCTTGGATGCCATGTTACGTTTACTACCAGATCAACATATTGGCTTTGCCACCTTGGCAAGCAAGTGTATGTTGCATGAAGGTCCTCGCTAAAAGAGAAACTATAGAGTTGGGTCTAGAAGTTGGGCTTGCCTCTGTGGCTGTCCCACTTTATCTGGCAAGCTTGTACCTAGAGCATGGCTACACTGGGTAGGCTTTAAGATAGACACTACATCGCTGATGAGAGCTGACCGATCTATAAGGAGGACAAGGAAACCGTCACACATATGCTCTTCGAGTGCGGGGAAGTGAAGAAGGCTTGGTCTCATCTCCAACTATGGGACCACATTGAAACATCCAATATGTCTTTAGTGGTGGACATATTGCTCTACCTGGCCGATAAGCTGAACACTGACAAGATGGACACGGTTCTGGAAGTAGCTTGGGGCAGCTGGGCTTGGAGGAATGACTTTTTTTCCATGAATGAAGAACCTGATAGAGGCATTTTGAATGGATGTCTCTCAAGCATCATTAGCGACTACAGGTTGGTAAATGCTCCATGTGCGACCAATACAACTAGGCATGATCGTGGATTATTAGACCAGTGGCAATCTCCTCCGCCGGGTAGTTTGAAGCTGAACACTAGTGTGGCAGTTTGCAAGCAAGGAAGGATTTTCATAGGGGGTGTACTATATAACTCAGAGGGATCACTGGTGGACCTTTTTGCTGAGACGAAGGATTTCATAGGTGAAGTGGAGCTTGCAGAAGTGATAGCTCTCCTTTCATGCTGAAGATGGAGAAGGATAAAGGATACCTCAACATCTTTCTTGAGACGGATTCAATGATCATCTTCATGTCAATATCTAATGCGTATGTAAGGAATGACCACCCGGGCCTTGTGGTCGATGATATCTGGATGTAGCTAGGAATTTTTCTTCATCTTCTTTCCATTTTTCCCGTAGATCAAGTAATGTGGTTTCTCACTCCATTGCAAAATCAGCTCTGTAGGGCACCATTACTAGTATATCGGTGTCTAGGCCCATTCCCACATCGATATTAGATTGTTTTAAGTCTAATTTAAGTAGTTAATGAGACACAAGGTGAAAATTTCAAAAAAAAAAGACCAAAAGAAGTCGATACAAGATTTACTTATCAACTTTTCCATTAAAACAAAACAAATCTCTTACCCTTACATTGCATCACCTTTATTTTATGTCGGTATCTTAAATAAGATAGAGCTAAAACTCTCTTACCTTCAACCTGTTCCACCTTTAACATCGAAATGTAGCGTCACTTTGTCCAGTAGAGCCTAAAATATGCTTCATTTTATTATATCAACCACCCCATTAAAAAGTCTATAGAGATCTAAAAATGTGGAAAAAACAATTTATTATTACACGCGACTCCACTACAACTCTTTGCTCAAAAAATATATAATATATGTCCCTCCATTTTACCTAGACAAACATTGGGCCCATTTTACATATTTTGTGTTGCCATTTTTCCAAGGATACCTACCATATGTATTTGTGAAATCGATCTTTCACATGAGACTTTATGAACCAATCATTTACTCACAAAAATTGTAATCCTACAAAATACTTTTCTAACTAATCTTGCTGGAGTTAATTTGTGAGACTTTTTCTTTGAATAATATATTTTTAAATGGACAAAAGTATAATCCTCACATGGTAGTTCTATTAGGAACAAATCTCTTACTGAGTCACACCTTCATATAACTTTTATGGACAAGTGAAAGTTCATTCCATCATATGTTCATCATATGAAAATATAGTAAATGATCTTCATCAATTAATGATCATACAATAAAAGTCAAGTATTTTATGTAATTTACTAGATGACCTCCCCAACTCCCAGAAAGGATGACCGTCATTCCTTGAAGTGAAAAAAACTTGAAATCCATGTTTTGTTTAAATGGTTCGTATAAAGGAGACTCCCTACCAAATGATATGAATTTATTTTACCTTCATTGACGGTTGTTAACTACAAAATGTGGTGTAGCATTGCTTCTTACTCCTTGAACTCTTGTTAGTGTCTTATCCTAGCTCATCCACCTACCAAAAACTTATATTTATCTTAATATTCTTATCCTAGTTCTCTTGCAATTTAAACGCCTTTGTGTGACATTGGATTTCAGTGATGTAAAATTTTATGATTGTAATACCCAAAAAGAAACCTATGTTTGGGTTTTGTCTTGATTCTTGCACATTTCCCATGGGCATATTTTCCAAGTTACCGTATAATTCAACCTTTGTCTTTGGTTCATATGAGAAGTCCAAATCAAAAGAGCATGTCTTATAAAGAAAGATGTTAGGAAAAAGTTATCGACAATGAGAAACTATACTCAACTTTGAGTCTCTTCTTTATGTTGTCCACCTCCTTTGTGTCTCAAGTATTTTGAGAAAGACAATAATGATGTGATAGACATCTCATCATAGAAAAAAAAATTAGTTCTCTACTTGCGCGGTTTGATTAAATTTTACCTATAAAAATGAGACTAATATTTGTCTCATAACATTCAAGTTAAGTGGGTTTCTGGTTAGATTGAGCCTATCTTTTTCCTGACTGTGTGGATTTTCCATGTAAATAGATAGTTATCTTTCTTGGATCTATGAATGCATGTATGTTTTCCATCATTATCTGAGTTAGTTCTTGAAGATTTTTTCTTTATGACACTATATTTAATCATCTTTTTCCAACCAAAAACTATTGGGCCTATATCCTGCTTCCAGTCCACTTTGGTGAGTCCCATTAGGGCAATGCATCAACTGCCAATTAAGGGGTTAAATATTAGTTCCTCAATACAGACACTCACAAAAGATAGAAAAGCGACCAATGTCGATGAATAGACAAGAGAGATCAAAAGTAGTAAGTTTCTCATTCTGACGTTGTTGCTAACAACATGAAAAAGTAGAAAATAAAGAAGGAAAAGAAAGAAGGAGAGAAAGGAAGGAGGCGTGTTGCTCCAATTTTCCGCACTTCCTTTTCCATTATATAATGTTCTGGTTTAACCCGGGTATTTTTCACAATGGGGTGCTTTTCTAGTAGGCATTTTGTGTGGTGACATGCCAAGTTAGTCATCTATGTATCTCTTCCTATTACTCTTTATTCCTCATGTTTTCGGTCAAAAAATGAGATGAACCCTGTATTCCTAATTTTTGGGGTCAAAACTTGAGACAAACTATGTATCATCTTTATTACCACATTTTTCCATTTGGTTTTCGCCCCGTGGATTTTCTATCACCTATCGTGAGGGATTTTCACATAAATCATGTCATTCTTGTGATATCTTGTCAATATTTCCCTTTTCTTGTGTGTGCTTCCATGTACATTGCTTGTGATACAAAATTGTGATAAATATACAATTATTGGATATTGTATGTCTGGTAGATGCAAGAAAATCTACTATTTTTTATACATGACAGATACACATATCTTGACATGCAACCCCCATCAAGTGATATCAGAGTAAGGTTAGTTTACATGGACTAGATGAAGGGTTCAAACAACATAGTTAAGCTGGATACTTCTAGCTGGTAGTCATAGAATAATATGATGGAGCATCTTCGTTAATGTATATAAATTGATTTAGATAGATGTGAGAAAGCCTTAGAAATAAAACATAAGGACCGAATAAAGATGGATAGGAAATTGTTGGTACTCATCATTCGTTGGGTTGACAAGTCAATATTCCATCACAACACCAATGAGACTAGTTCCCATTTACTTGGGAAGAAACTTGAGTCATTTTCTGAGAGAAAGACTGTAGAGAATAAAATATTTTTGTTAAGAAACTTGTAAACCTAAAGTTCAAACCATGTTGCAATATTTTAGTTCCTTGAATAGTTTCAAAATAATTTTTAATCAAATATCCAAAAACACTTGATAATGAGTTACAAATGCTTCTAATTCTTGGTTCTTTACCTAAAAATTGGGAGACCTTGGTGATTTCTACTACCAACTCTACTCTAGATGGGAAGATGGTATTAGAGGTTGTGTCCAATAATGTACTGCATTAAGAGACTAGACAATATAGCTCACTGGAGATGTATACTTCACATGCTTTGATTATTGAGGTCAAGGGAAACAATTAGAGTCACGTCCTAGGTGGTGACATAGGAAATTTAAAGAACCTACTAAAGTCCAAGAGCAAGCTGGTTTGTCATCACTGTAATAAAACATGTCATGTAGAAAAATTATACAAGCAGAGTGATGCATCAAATAATTTCCATTTTCATAGGCTATTTATTATTGATTTCTGTGCACTTATTATTTATTATCATATTAATTTGTGTATTATTTATTATCATTAGCCATGATACTTAATTGCATCAAATAAATGTAATTTTAGTGTTTTTGAATGATGTAATATATTTCAAGAACTTATATATGGTTTTTGTGTATTTCAGGTGAATATACACAAATCTATGCAGCTCGATACTACCGATTTTGTCATCAGTGGTATCGACACTTGATCACTTTGGGACATGTACAAATTGAGAAATCTCGATTGTATCGACCTAGAAGTCGATACTACAAACAACATCACAGTGATGAATCTTAATTTTGCAGAAATCTCAGTACTACAGACTTCAACTCGGTAGTGATGCACATGTGACCGCAACTACTGAAGGTGTCGGTAGTATGCAAATGCAATGAATAATTATCATTTTCACTAGCTATTTATTATTGATTTATGTGCACTTATTGTTCATTTCATATTAATATGTCAATTGTTTATTATCATTAGCATGCGATACTTAATTGAATCAAATAAATGTAGTATTAATGTTTTTGAATGATCTAATATATTTCAAGAACTTATGTTCGGTTTTTGTGTATTTCAGTTGAATCCACACAAATCTACACAGCTTGGTACCAATGACTTTGTTGTCGGTGGTATTGACACTTGCTCAGTTTGGGACATGTTGAAATCAAGAAATCTCACTAGTATCGACCCAGAAGTTGATATTACCGACAACATCACAGGGATGAATAAGAATTTCATGAGAAATCTTGGTACTATTGACTTCAACTCAGTAGTACTGACAGATGCACATGTGTCCACAACTATCAAAGGCGTCAATATTACTGACACACTGTAGTAGTACTAACACGCTGGGATCAGGTAGATCTGAAAATCAAGTTTAATATGATGGTCGACAATTAATGAAACCCTAAGTCACTTCTATTTCTTAGGGGGGATTTCATCCAGAACTCATTATTCATTCTATTCCATTGGACAACAGTTGAGAGCAAGGATAGGAGAAAGCGGAGAAGAAAGTCACATACCGGGAGATTCAGGCGCTAAAGTGCATGGATTTGGAGCTAAAAGGTAGCAAATCATCATGTTCGTCAGAGTGGATCATCCATACCATCTTGTCCAGAGGTTCCTTTAGTTCTCTATTTATCTCCACATTTTTCTTCTTGCTCTCATGTATTTGACAATAGAAATCATGCGGGGCTAAACCCCTTATTTCTTAGAACCTAGGAGTAGTTTGGTTATGCATTATAATTGACTTTTATGCATTCATATACATGTTTCTCTTAATTTATGGACATAATTCTATGGAAGTATAATGAACTATCCATGCTTGATCACCATAGTTAGTTAATCAGACCATTAAATACTCTGAAAGAGGGATTGGGGGTTGGAAAATCATAGAATTACATGTTTATACTACCCCTTGAGAAAGTAGGTTTAAAATTGTGAAGAGATTACCCAGATTTTTTAGTAAAATACCTTACTAATAACACAATCATTACGAGAGTGGGATTGGTATTAGATTAGGTAGTCAATTACATTGTGAGAGCAAGTAATTCTTACTACAGGTCTCTTTGTCTTGGGCTAGGTGAGATAGTTATTAATAATATGATGTTAAATACAATGTTAACCAAGGTGAAACTGTAATCCTAAGGAATTCACATCATTTGAGATCAAACAACCAATAATCTTAGATTTATTTTCTGCTTTTTAGTAAACTAAACCTTCAATAAAATATTTCATCGGCATAGCTGATCGCATTATAGTTAGTAGTATTTTTTGGATAACGTTTCCCTGAGTTTGACATCTGGGCCTCTTAAGGCCTATATTACATTGATACTTACACTTGTCTTTGACATGTAATTTATGCATACCAAGTTTTTGGTGTTGTTGTCGTGGAAATGACAACTCCAACACAACTAGTGTTGTGATCACTCACTCTAGACCACAACCTTTATTTTTTGTTATTCTTTCTAACCTGAATTTCAAATATCATTTATTCAATCATTGGTACCCATGCTCACATTGTTTTTAACTATTTAGGTACTAGTGTATGGTACAAATAAGAAGAACCATTATGGAGGCTCATAGCCACAAAGTGCCTTTTAGGAGGATTTCCTATGCAGATCATAAGAATACAATGGATCTGCACCATGAATCAGACTCCACCTGAGGCTCTAACACATCCACCAGAGGAACCAAAACTGACTCAGACGGTGGACCCAACAAAAGAACAAACTATTTGGGAGAAGATCAAGGTGTCTTCCTCAACAACTTAGCTAGGGCCAATCAAAAGATAGCTATAAATATGGGAAGATGCAAGATTGATCCTAGGTTGGTGGCATATGTCAAATCACAGGATTTCCATGACTACAGTACTGAAGACTCGATGAGAATATCAACAATTTCATAAAAAGTTGCTATATGGTAAATATTGACTGAGTGTTGATGACTGAGATATATCTTAAGCTCTTTTTGTCATCACTGGTAGACAATGCAAAGTCGTGGTTCTATAATCTACCACTTGAGTCTTTAGAAACATGAGAGGAGATGATAGACACTTTCTTTGAGCATTACTTCCCACCTCAGAAGACAAATGGGCTTGTCAAAAAGATATACAACTTCAAGTAGCAAGTTGAAGAATCTTACTCCGAAGCATGGGAGAGGTTCCAATACATGTTGAGGAAGGACCCATATCACGGGATTGATTTGTAAGGCTAGGAAAAGATTTTTTATTATGGGTTGCATCAAGGAGAGAGTACCACACTTAACAATGCATGCACATACTTCTCCTTCAATAAAAATCCATCTAGGTGTCATGAAATCCCATAGAAGATGGCTAAAAACCAGTCTTGGGGTGAAGAGTGAGAACGCCCAACAACCATTAAAATTGTTGGGGAGTCGAAGGTGAGATCAGGATTGAATGATAAGTTGGAGTTGATTGCTAAGAAATTATGTGCCAAGGATGGAAGCTCATCTGGAGGAGTGGAAGAAGAGTGCATGTTCACAGGACATCAAAATTATAGGGGTAATGTATTCCTGGAGGAAGGTTCCCAAATTTTCTTGGAAGGACCCCAATAATTTCCAACATGACCCATCACAAGCACAACATCAAGGAAATGCACATCAGCATGAAAGGTCCCTAGCAAGACTGACCGCATTGAGGACATGCTAGGAAAGCTAGTCAATAAGAATGAATTTCTCATTGGTCAGACCCAAAGGGAACTATAGAACCAAGGAGCACACATTCAAAGTATAGAGACTTAGATCTCTTTGATAGAAGTGGAAGTGGATTCTTTGAAGAAACCTGGTCAACATGGGATCCTGGGTAAGACTGACATACCATATGGAAATCAACTGATCAATGTGGTGTTTCTTCGTAGCAGCAAGAAAGTGCTTAATGATAAATAGATTGTCCTAGAAGTCAAGGATGCCACATGTGATAGAGAGCAGATAATGACTATTGATACAGTTGAGCCAGATACTATAGCAGAGGACAAGATGGCTGATTATGAAACTCATGAATCAAAGGAGACAAAGAAGGAAGTGTATGTCCCACACCTCACTAGAGAAATTTGGTGACTCTAGTGTACTTCCCAAAAAACTTAAAGGTGAACAAATTGGAACAACAATTCAAGAAATTTCTGGACAATTTCAGGAAGGTACATGTCAACATTCCTCTAATCGATGCAATAGATTCCTTCTTATGACAAATTTTTTGAAAGATATAATCAATAAAAAGATGAGGATAGTTGATTCACATGTAGTGGTGCTGAAGGAGTAGGTTAGTGCTTTCATTCTTGAAACACTGCCACCAAAAAGGCAAGATCCAGTCTACTTCAACACATCATGTTCATCGGGAAGACAATTTTTTGGGAAGCCTTATTGATGCGATGATTTTGAGTCGCATTTATAGACCGATTTCATATGTGTTTTGTGCCTTAATTACTCATTTTCATGGATATTATTGCATAATTCACTTTATTTGGTCTCTGCCATCATTTTATATCAAATCCCCTTTATTTCATTATTTTAAGCATTATTGATCATCTTATCATAAATCGTGTGGATTTATTTGGTCTTGTTGTGCAATTTCAGGAAAAACAAGTATCTACATCCGTCGATACCATCGACCAAGCCACAGGTTGTCAGCCGAGAAGAGCAATACAGAGTCGATACCATCGACACCCAAGTCGATGGCATCGAGATGTTTCCAGGCTACTGGCGAGGATAAAGTCGATACCATCGACGCAAGTCGATGCCATTGACACAAGGAGAGCTACAGCGTCGCTAAACGACAACAACCGACGCTAAAGGAGTCGATACCATCGACACCCAAGTCGATGGTATCGAGATCACCACAGGCGCCCAGAATAAAAGAAAGGAAAGCTGCCGCTTATCCGCTGCGTCGATACCATCGACCCGCGTCGATGGTATCGACGCCGGCAGATATGCGTTGGATCTGTTTTGATCTCGATCGGACGGCTGTTGTTATTTGACGACCTAATTAGGGACTTATACCTAATGACGGCCGCCCAGACGTGAGGAGTATCTCATTTTTGGATTGCACGAGTGCCGAGGAGGAGAGAAAGGAAAACGGAGGCCGAGAAGCTCATCCCGGTTGATTCGGACGCTGCCGAAGACAATTTCCACCACCGACAGGCGGGGAAAGTTTGTGTTCTACGCCAAGGATCCACCGGTTCTTCTCCGTTCAAGGGTTTTCCCATCTATTTCACGTTTTTCTTATGAATTCCCCAATTTCTACCATGTATTCGTGTAAGATGAACATGAGAGGCTAAAACCCTCAATCTTTAGGACCGGGAGTAGCCCGGGGATACATTGTATGATGATTTTAGATTGATAATTCATATTTTTCTCTCATATCCGTGGTATAAATTCGTTTTCTCTATTGCTATTGTTATGCTTGATCACCATAATAATAAATTAATGCCCTTAATCACTTCGACAGAAGGATTAACGGTTGAAAAGAGACGAATTTTACATTAATTAATAAAACCCTTGACAAAGGAGTTGTAAAATTAATGGTGGGAACTGAGAGATCGTTTATAATGCGCTTAGTTTAGGGGAATGATTACTACGACGGTGGAATCAACCTAAACCTAAGTAGTGAGTTACACCACGACAGTGGGTAATTCTGTTTTCAGGCCACTACCCGGATAGAGAGAGAAGTGTGAGGAATTATATGAAATCTAATACAATGTTGACCCGCGGTGAAACCGCCATCCTAAAGATATCCCTTTTAATTAATTAAATTAACCTTTAATCGATTGTTTTCTCTGTTTGATTTTTATTTTCTTTTAATTTGAACAACAAAACCCTACTTTGTCAATCGGTCTAGCTGATTGCGATTAGTTAGTAGAAGTCTCCAATAATTCACGTATCCCTGAGTTCGACTCGGGCCTCACAAGGCCTATATTACTCGACGCGTATACTTGCGTTTAAGCGCGTAGTAAAATACACGTAAAGTTTTTGGCGCCGTTGCCGGGGATACGGCGAATTATTGGCACTTTGAGTGCTAAGAGCGGCCATTCTAGGCCACATTTTTTTTATTATTTATTTTAAAACATTTTCAAAAATTCCTTTATTTCTGTATAATTGTGTTAACTCGTTCAAAGCATTGTACTGAACCCCTATTTCCATATTTCAGGTACTTTGCATGGTGCACACACGTAGTCGAGACTACGTGAATCGCACACCTGAGGTTCCATCTGCGGGACCAGAGGATGAGGGCTACTACGAGGAGGAACACCATAGTGATACGAATTCTGAATCTGAGCAAGAACAAGAAGAAGTAATGGCTGAAGCACAGACAATATGGGAGAAGATCAAGGCGTCTTCTTCCTCTGCATCAAAGGGGCCTATAAAGAAATAGGGGCTAAACATACCTACATACAAGATCGACCCAGCACTGATTAACTTGGTCAAATCCAATGCATTTCACGGACTGAAAAATGAAGATCCAGTGGCACACATTAGTCAGTTTGTGGAGAACTGCGATATGGTGAAGATAGATCGCTTTCCGTAGGATGTGCTCTATCTCAAGTTATTCCCCAGTTCCTTGGCTGGAGTAGCAAGAGAGTGGCTCCACAACCTCGACGACGAGTTTGTTGAGTCATGGGATCACATGGTGGAGGTTTTCTTCGAGAGGTTCTTCCCTCCTGAGAAGACCAATGATATGATCCGAAAGATCCACAATTTCACCCAACAGGCGGGTGAAACCTATTCTGAGACTTGGGAGCGATTTCAAGTCATGTTGAGGAGATGTCCACATCATGGATTGGACAAGGAAACCCAAGTGAAGATCTTCTACTTTGCTCTCTCCGAGCATGATAGAAGCAACTTGGACTCGGCCGGCTCTGGATTCTTTCTAAATAACACTGATACAAGATGCTGGGAAATACTGAAGAATATGGCACGAAAGCAATCTTGGGGAGAAAGAGAAAGAGGCCCAGTTGAGCAAGCAAGAGTTGCCAGTGAGTCAAAGGCAATGAGAGAGCTGAATGAGAAGATGGATCTTCTCGCAAAGAAGTTGCTGCAGAAGGAAGACAATGAGTCCGAGGATGAGGCTCAGGTCAAGTATATGAGGCAACATCAAGGGTACAGGAACAATGATTACTCATGGCGGAAGGACAAGAAATTTTCATGGAAAGATCCAAACAACTTCCTGCAAGATCCGGACGCCAAACCTGCACCGGTCACGGAGGACAAGAGCACGGAGTTGCTCAATCAAGTCATAAAGCAAAATCAAGAGTTGATGAACACTTTTGGGCAGCAAATAAAGCAGCAGGGTGAATTCATGAACCAGTTCGGGCAGACGTTGCAGAGCCACGGGGCTCAGATGCGGACTATAGAGACTTCCATGGCACAGATGGCAGCGGAGATTGCAAGCTTGAAAAAGCCGGCACATCCGGGTTTTCCGGGGAACACCAGTGTTCCCGGGGGAAACCAACAGGCCAAGGCCATATTGTTGAGGAGTGGTAAGAAGGTGCTTAATCCAAGGGCGGATGACACAAGCACACCGCAGGACACAGTAGAAGAAGCAACCGCTAAGGAGCAGCCTGCACTAGTCATAGAGCAAATTGATGACACAACCGAAGATGGTAAGGAAGGACAAGCCACTGAGGAGGAACCACAGAAATTAACTCCCTATGTGCCACCTCATCAAAGAGCACATACCGTTCCGGTTCCCTATCCCAATAGTGCAAAAGCAAGAAAGGTGGATGCACAGTTAAAAAAATTTCTGGACAGCTTTAGAAAGTTATCTGTGAATATTCCCTTGTTAGAAGCAATTGAACAAATCCCGTCTTATGGAAAGTTTCTTAAAGATGTAATCACAAAGAAGAGGAAGATACCCGACACTGAGGTTGTGGTATTGAAGGAGCAAGTGAGTGCTTTTATTATGGGCACTTTGCTGCCAAAGCGACAGGATCCCGGGTGTTTCAATATTTCATGCTTTATCGGGAAGTTCAAATTTGGCGAAGTGCTTTGTGATTCCGGGGCAAGCATCAATCTGATGCCCCTTTCTACATTCAAGAAACTTGGATTGAAGGAGTCAAGGCCAAGCAATATGACTATCCAATTGGCCGATAATTCTGTGGTGAAACCATATGGAATTTGTGAGGATGTTTTGGTAAAGGTAGACCGCTTTGTTTTTCCCGCTGATTTTGTTGTGATGGAGATGCAGGACGAACACGGCAATGAGTTACTTCTTGGTCGCCCATTTCAAGCTACAGCTGACATGATCTTGGAGATGGGGAGAGGTCGCTTGACCTTAGGCATTGCGGATGATCGCTTTGAGATGGTCATGCCCAGCAGCAATACATCTACTAAAGCAACGGCACAGTGCAACATGGTGAAGCATGTGGAAAGCAATATCTCACTTTGTCTCGGGAAGCCATTTTTAGATATGGCCCATGTGATGAGCAGGATAGACAATGGGACCTTGGCGGTAGACCTTATGGAGCAAACGAAAGATGTCTCTTTATGCAAGGCTGTCGGGTATCCAAATGAGGAGAATGAGGACATTCCACCTTCGTGGGAGGATGATGTGATAATTGCTTCTGTCTGTGATGCATATCCGGAATTGCCTCTAGAGGCGTGTTTGCTTAATGTCACTTATGAGTGGATGCGGAGTACTTCACTCAAGGAGTGTGCCAAAATGCTTCAAATGCTTCCATGTTTCTACACGAGGCACTATGAAGATTTGGGTACACTGCCCCCACCGCTACAATCATCCCTTATCTGCCCACCTGATCTGGAGTTAAAGCCATTGCCCCCACACTTGAAGTACATCTTTCTAGCTGAGGAGGACAAGTTGCCAGTGATTGTTTCTGCATACTTGAGTGCGGATGAGGAGGAGCAGCTACTGATAGTGCTCAAGAACCACCGTGGAGCCTTTGGGTGGTCAGTGGCGGACATCAAGGGGATCTCCCCTACACTTTGTCAACATAAGATTCGGCTTGAGGAAGGAGCCAAGTCAGTCATACAGCCTCAAAGACGTCTAAATCCAAGCATGATGGAGGTTGTCAAAAAGGAAGTCATTAAGTTGCTTGCTGCAGGGATTATTTATGCCATATCTGATTCGACGTGGGTGAGTCCCACACAGGTAGTCCCTAAACTGGGGGGAATCACTGTCACTACAAATCTTCTGAATGAACCTGTCACCACCCGATTGGTAACCGGGTGGCGTGTATGCATTGATTACCGCCGACTGAACGCCGCAACTCTGAAAGATCATTTTCCTTTGCCATTCATTGATCAGATTTTGGAACGCTTAGCCGGTCGGTCGCATTTTTGTTTCCTTGATGGTTACTCGGGGTACAACCAGATTTCTATTGATCCTTTGGATCAAGAGAAGTCTACGTTTACATGTCCCTATGGGACTTTCGCCTACCGCCGTATGCCGTTTGGTTTATGCAATGCGCCGACGACTTTTCAACGCTGCATGCTCGCCATTTTTTCTGACATGGTGGAGCGGTGTCTCGAAGTCTTCATGGACGACTTCTCGGTTTATGGAGCGTCTTTTGATGAATGCCTTTATAATTTAGATAAGGTGTTGCAGCGGTGCGAGGATACACACTTGGTCCTCAATTGGGAGAAATGTCACATGATGGTGACAGAAGGAATTGTGCTACGACACAAGGTGTCTAGCAAGGGTCTAGAGGTAGACCCCGTAAAAATTGAGGTGATTTCTAAGCTACCCCCACCAAATTCTGTAAAAGGGGTGAGAAGCTTTTTAGGACACGCTGGGTTTTATCGGCGCTTTATCAAGGATTTTTCAAAAATCGCAAAGCCATTATCGGAATTGTTGGAAAAAGACGCAGTTTTTGATTTCAATGAGAAATGTCTTCACGCATTCGAGGTTTTGAAGGAAAAGCTGATTTCGGCTCCGGTTGTTCAAACGCCGGATTGGACAAAGCCTTTCGAGTTGATGTGTGATGTGTCTGACTATGCTGTGGGGGCTGTTTTGGGGCAGAGGGTAGATAACAAGCCTGCTGTGATTTTCTACGCCTCAAAAACACTTAATGATGCTCAATTAAATTACACAACCACGAAAAAAGAGTTACTTGCTGTTGTTTTTGCTTTTGAGAAATTTCGGCAATACTTAGTGGGTTCTAAGGTGGTTGTGTGGACGGATCACGCCGCAATAAAATATTTGATGGAGAAGAAGGATGCGAAGCCTAGACTAATTAGGTGGATTTTGCTCCTACAAGAATTCGATATTGAAATCAAGGACAAGTCGGGAATTGAAAATGTGGTGGCTGACCACTTGTCTAGGTTAGAGAGGGTGGATGAACAAGGTTTGCATATACCCATTACCGAGACTTTTCCTGACGAACAACTTTTAAAAATTGATTCTAAAGAACCATGGTTTGTGGAAATTGTGAATTATCTGGCTTGCGGGATCATCCCGGAAGATTGGTCTTATCAAGAGAAGAAGAAATTCTTCCATTCATTGAGATACTATTTTTGGGATGACCCAATATTGTTGAAGCAATGCAGGGATGGTATTCTTCGCAGGTGCGTGCCGGAGTTAGAGTACGAAAGTGTTCTACATCATTGTCATGCGTCGCCTACGGGAGGACATCATGCTAGCTCACGGACAGCAACTAAGGTGTTGGAGAGCGGCCTTTATTGGCCCACTTTGTTCCGAGATGCCTATGATTTTGTTAGGCAGTGTGACCCGTGCCAGCGTGCAGGTAATATCTCAAGGAGACAAGAAATGCCCCTGAATGTGTTTCAGGAAGTCGAGGTATTTGATTTATGGGGCATTGACTTCATGGGACCCTTTGTGTCCTCAAATTCAAATCTTTACATTATGCTTGCGGTGGATTATGTGTCGAAGTGGGTAGAGGCAACCCCCACAAGGACTAATGATTCGAATGTAGTGTGCAGGTTCGTCAAAGAGAATATTTTCTGCAGGTTCGGGATTCCTCGAATGATCATTAGTGACGGAGGCACACACTTCCGAAATCAGAAATTTGCTTCACTTTTGAAGAAATATGGGGTCAAGCACAACATTGGCACCCCATATCATCCACAAACGCAAGGACAGGTGGAGGTATCAAACAGGGAAATCAAGAAGATTTTAGAAAGGACCGTAGCATCTACACGGAAGAATTGGAGTGCATTACTACCGGATGCACTTTGGGCTTATCGAACGGCGTACAAAACACCTATAGGCACTACACCTTTTAGTTTGGCGTATGGCCGGGCGTGCCATCTTCTGGTAGAATTGGAGCACAAGGCCCATTGGGCGCTAAGAAGGCTGAACTTGCGCTATGACGAGGCCGGGAGGAAAATAATGTGTGAATTGAATGAATTGGATGAGCTACGTATGACGGCATATGAGAATGCCCGCATTTATAAGGAGCGCACCAAGCTGATCCACGATCGCCACATTGAGATGCACACGTTCAAGAAAGGAGACAGTGTCTTATTGTTCAACTCTCGTCTCAAATTGCATCCCGGGAAACTGAAATCCCGATGGAGTGGACCCTTCGAGGTGGAAGAAGTGAGACCGCATGGAGCGATTCTCGTGCGAGATGGAGAGGCCACGTTCTTGGTGAACGGGCAACGCTTGAAGCTGTACTTTGGTGAGAACTATAAGAGGAAAGTGAATGAGGTTAAACTCATTTCACTTGTACAAGAATGAAAAGAAGGACCGACGTCTAGCCTAAGACGCTAAAGAAGGGCGCTTGTTGGGAGGCAACCCAACCATTGGTACATTAGGATAGTTTAATGTTAGGTGTAGTTTGCTTTTATTTCGTTTACTTTTTAGTTTAAAAATGATACCTTGATCCGTTTGTTAAATGTGCAGGAACATGCAAGGTCGATACCATCGACACACCAGTCGATGGTATCGACATGGGTTCAGGTTGACACCAGCAGAAATCGCACTGCGTCGATACCATCGACGGCCCCGTCGATGGCATCGACATGGTCACAGGTAGGTCGCAATAAAAGTGTCGATGGTATCGACAACCCAGTCGATACCATCGAGATCTCTGAAGATTTTCAGACGAATTTTTCTCAGTCAACTCGATACCATCGACGGCCTCGTCGATGGTATCGACATCATCACAGGTTGAATGCAATAAACGGAGGTGTCACAATAAAAGCAGGTCGATACCATCGACACCCGTCGATGGCATCGACGGACATGTCACCGATCCGCATGAAGACATCGACGACGATCGCAACAGCCACGTCAGCGATCCGGGTGCTGCGTCGATACCATCGACTTATGTCGATGGTATCGACACGTCAGCGATCCGGGTTTCCCGATCCAGCCAACGTCAGTCGTCGATACCAGCGACAGATGCGGCTACCCGCGAGACATGTCGATACCATCGACCCGCGTCGATGGTATCGACGGGTCAACAGGGGCGCCGATCAAGTCTATTTAAGGGGACTTGCAACGTCATATGACATCACACCCTCAGAGCGAGTATCTCCCATTGCGCCGAGCACTCCCCCGAGCCCTCTACACCTGCGGAGAAGCGTCATCGAGCGAAGTTCTTCACCGAGCGGAGAATTTCTCTCCATCTTCACCGAGCTCTTTTCTCCCAATCTCATTCTTCTCGCAATCATGGTGCATACGGGCGGAGCATCTTCATCAAGCGCGCACCCCAGGGAGATCGAGGAGTTTGTTCCTCCTCCAACCGCTTCCATCTCTCGTCCATGCCTCATTCATGCCAACATGGATGTAAGAAAGGTATACGAGGAGATAATGAAGTGGAAGTTCGAGGCCACCCGGTATGTGGATCGGGGAATGATCAGGGACCTGGGATTCGAGGCCGACTTGGCCTATGTGTTGGCCGGGCAAGCGCGGCACACCGGTCGCATGTATGAGATGGACTGTCATGCGGATGGGCAGCCGTTCTTTGCCGAATGGCCCACATACAAGGAACTGGTGGCCGAGTTCATGGCGTCTCTTGATATCTGCGTCGTACCAAATGACGTGGTGCCATCGGACCAGACGTGGATCCAGGGAAGGGTGTCCTTCCGACTCTTCAACAACAATTACAACATCACGTTGAAGCAGTTCAACGCCATATTTAACTGGAACCACAGCCGCCACGATCACCGACGCCCCGACGCCCGCACCGACTATGACAAAATCTTCGCCGAGCTAGTTACAGTGCCGGCAGGGAAGACCGTGAGCTACCACAATGCCGCGGTAGCTGACTTTGAGCACCCGTTCGTCCGGGTATTGCATAGGATGCTTAGCTTGACCTTCTTCGGGCGGAGCGATCTTGCTTTGAGCAAGTTTCAGGAGAGCGACTTGTTCTTTCTGTACGCCCTCCTGAAACGTCAAGAGTGCAACTGGGGAGCATTCTGGTTACAACACGTCATGGCGGTGAAGCGGAGCACAAGGAAGGCTCCAATTCATTTTGGTGGTTTGGTCACCGGGTTGGCGCTTTACTTGGGGCTGAACTTTCAGTCCATGACTCCGATTTCTACGCGGAGTAAGGTGAACGTGCAACACTTGCACCGTTCAAACCTCATTCTTATCCGGGACGGGTTGGCGTACGCTCATTGCTACGTCAACCAAGCTTACCAGGAGGCATCCCTGCCGGACGCCGCCTTCCACATCGAGGGCAAGCAGCATTTCCGATGGCCCATCATAGCCATCGAGTCCTCGGAAGAAGAAGGCGGAGGTGAAGACCAAGAAGGCGAGGCCGAGGAAGACGAGGAGGCTTTCACACCTCTTCGAGCATGCGTGGCACCACGGAAGCGTCCTAGGATGCACCCAGGTGCATCATCATCATCTCAGCCCCCGCCGCCATCACCACAGCAAGAGCAGCCAGCTGCGGATCCCTACTCCATGCAAGGGATGTATACCATGCTGCAGGACATCCAGCAGACGCATCACCAGCATATGACTTTGTATACCGGCATCCATGAGACAACGGGCCGGTTGCTTGATAATCAAAGGGCTATGTTCGAGAACGAGCGGCTCATCCTCGCCAACCAAGAACAAATGCACAACCGGTTGCAGCGGATAGAGACGCAGCAGGAGCCCTTCTTCGACCACTACTGGAGTCGAGACTACTTTGGAGGTTATCCACAGCCTCCGCCGAGGACCCAATATGATCCAAGCTTCCAGGGGGAGTACCCGTCTTGGGATCCTACGGCACCACAATACCCACCATCGCCTCCGCAAGATTGATCAGGGTATCACTGCTCCACCCTTAAGTTGGTTTTTGACTATGAGGCCATAGTCGGATTCAAGCTTAGGGGGGGTGGCTGGAACAACTCTATCTTTTATCTTTTCTTTAGTTGTTTTTAATTTCTGCTTTGTTATTTGTTTTTGCAATTTTAAGTTTTTTTTTAGGATCCACATCTATCTAGTGTAATCGTGGATGTCTTAAAAATTGTCATCTTGCTGTTTTCATGGGGAAATTAAGGGAATTAAAAAATTTTTCTGTGTCATTTTGGATAGCTTTACTTGGTTGTCCTTGGGGAACTTGTTCTATGAAAATGATTGATTATGTCAACTTTGAAGCAATATGTCATACCCACACCCCCTTTGACTCATGAAAAGTGGATAGTAACGGTTGTTTGAGCCTAACCTAATCAAATGGTAATGAGACCTTAATCAGATGTAAGAGAAAGAACCCTTTAAACTACTACACATGTCAATAAGGAGGGACACATAATTTTCTTTTAAGGTTCAGTCACTTAATCTTGTGATCATTCCACCCCATTTCCTATAATCCACCCAAGAATTGGAAGTAAAGTGCAGCTTCAATTTCTTTTGCGTGCATGGCATGTAGATAGGTTTTGCATTATTATTTTCATGTTTTTGCATAGAATAATGAAAAAAATATATAGTGATACATGCACATTACCCTTAGGTGCATGTCATGTAGTTGCACTCACAATTTCATGATTTTCATGCATAAGCACACCATGTATCTCAGTTTTCCTAAATAGGTGATCTAATTTGTTCCATACCCTCGAAATAAAGCAAAGATCTCCAATTGGAAAGAAAATGGCCTTATACATGTATCTCTAAGCAATTATGGATATATGGGCAAAGAAAAAAAAACAGAAGAAAAAAATTCTGGAAAAAAAATATAAATGTTAGAAAAAGAAAGAAAAGGAATAAGAGGGAGAAAGGAATGATATCACTTGTAAAATAAAGGGGAATTGAGTACATGATGTGGCTTGAGTAGATTTCTATCTCATTGTGAGGTAGAAGGTTAGTGCATGCATCATTCCACCCACTTTTAGGCAGTAGGGCATTCTTAATGTGCATTTGTATCATTTAGGGCATTTTGTTATATGCATTTTGAAACTGTGTAATACTTCCAAATTCTCCCATGAACCACCCATTCCATCCACCCGTTGCTCGGATTGGTAGGCCACCGTGATTTTCTCCTCACTCATGTTTATGGTAGTTAGGGCGAGCAACGTAGTGTAGGTGATCACAAGATGCACCATGGCTGAATCGGCAAACTTTATTATGATAACTGCTTTATGTGATAGTGTTCATCAGTTTGAAGGATAATTTCTTTTATTGATGGTTATTGTCGCCTATAGGGTAATTACTGTTCTGTGATTAGGGTAGGCCGGTTTGAGAACGTCCAGTGGGAGTCATTTGTGAGGTGGGTTGGTGTTTTGATTGTTAGTTGACATTCGCAATTCTATTCTAAGGATTAGTTGCTCGAGGGCGAGCAATGTTTAAGCTTAGGGGAGTTTGATGCGATGATTTTGAGTCGCATTTATAGACCGATTTCATATGTGTTTTGTGCCTTAATTACTCATTTTCATGGATATTATTGCATAATTCACTTTATTTGGTCTCTGCCATCATTTTATATCAAATCCCCTTTATTTCATTATTTTAAGCATTATTGATCATCTTATCATAAATCGTGTGGATTTATTTGGTCTTGTTGTGCAATTTCAGGAAAAACAAGTATCTACATCCGTCGATACCATCGACGGATGTCGATACCATCGACCAAGCCACAGGTTGTCAGCCGAGAAGAGCAATACAGAGTCGATACCATCGACACCCAAGTCGATGGCATCGAGATGTTTCCAGGCTGCTGGCGAGGATAAAGTCGATACCATCGACGCAAGTCGATGCCATCGACACAAGGAGAGCTACAACGTCGCTAAACGACAACAACCGACGCTAAAGGAGTCGATACCATCGAAACCCAAGTCGATGGTATCGAGATCACCACAGGCGCCCAGAATAAAAGAAAGGAAAGCTGCCGCTTATCCGCTGCGTCGATACCATCGACCCGCGTCAATGGTATCAACGCCGGCAGATATGCGTTGGATCTGTTTTGATCTCGATCGGACGGCTGTTGTTATTTGATGACCTAATTAGGGACTTATACCTAATGACGGCCGCCCAGATGTGAGGAGTATCTCATTTTTGGATTGCACGAGTGCCGAGGAGGAGAGAAAGGAAAACGGAGGCCGAGAAGCTCATCCCGGTTGATTCGGACGCTGCCGAAGACAATTTCCACCACCGACAGGCGGGGAAAGTTTGTGTTCTACGCCAAGGATCCACCGGTTCTTCTCCGTTCAGGGGTTTTCCCATCTATTTCACGTTTTTCTTATGAATTCCCCAATTTCTACCATGTATTCGTGTAAGATGAACATGAGAGGCTAAAACCCTCAATCTTTAGGACCGGGAGTAGCCCGGGGATACATTGTATGATGATTTTAGATTGATAATTCATATTTTTCTCTCATATCCGTGGTATAAATTCATTTTCTCTATTGCTATTGTTATGCTTGATCACCATAATAATAAATTAATGCCCTTAATCACTTCGACAGAAGGATTAACGGTTGAAAAGAGACGAATTTTACATTAATTAATAAAACCCTTGACAAAGGAGTTGTAAAATTAATGGTGGGAACTGAGAGATCGTTTATAATACGCTTAGTTTAGGGGAATGATTACTACGACGGTGGAATCAACCTAAACCTAAGTAGTGAGTTACACCACGACAGTGGGTAATTCTGTTTTCAGGCCACTACCCGGATAGAGAGAGAAGTGTGAGGAATTATATGAAATCTAATACAATGTTGACCCGCGGTGAAACCGCCATCCTAAAGATATCCCTTTTAATTGATTAAATTAACCTTTAATCGATTGTTTTCTCTGTTTGATTTTTATTTTCTTTTAATTTGAACAACAAAACCCTACTTTGTCAATCGGTCTAGCTGATTGCGATTAGTTAGTAGAAGTCTCCAATAATTCACGTATCCCTGAGTTCGACTCGGGCCTCACAAGGCCTATATTACTCGATGCGTATACTTGCGTTTAAGCGCGTAGTAAAATACACGTCACTTTTGTGGTTCAGGGGTAAGTATCAATCGTATGCGCTTTATTACCTTCAAGAAGATGGGTCTTAAAGAGTCTAGAATGAGCAACATGACCATACAACTAGCAGAAAACCCAATGGTCAGACTATATGGTATCTGTGTGGATGTTCCTGTCAAGGTGGACATGTTTGTATTCCCAACATATTTTTGTTAATGGAGATGCATGCTGATCACGTCAATGAATTACTACTTGGTAAGCTATTTCAAGCCACAATTGACATGATACTCGAGATAGGCAATGGACGACTGACATTGGGAATCAAAGAAGATTGCTTTAAAATCAAGATGCCTGAGTCTACACAAGCAATTGAGGATAAGGCACAATGTCACATGCTTCAGTAGGTCCAAGGAAAGATGTTTTTATTTCTTGGGAGACCATTCCTAGATATGTCTCATGTGATGAAACAAGTTCACAAGGGAACACTGGTAGTGGACATCTTGGAGAATACAAAGGAAGTGTCACTGGACAAAGCAATTCAATATCTAGATGATGAAGAGGAGGAACATTTCCCAACAAAAATAGAAGAGGAAGCTTCTTCCTCTCTTATGCAAGCATATCCACACTTGCCTTTGGAAGCATATGTAATGAATTTGGTGGATGACTATACCCAAAACTGTTCTTTGGAGGAGTTTTTCTTGTTTCTCAAGGCACTACCATGTTAGTACACTAGACACTTTGAGGACCTAGGACCACATCCTCCACCATTGGTCCCATATTTTTTGAGTCCTTCAGAGTTGGAGTTAAACCCATTGCCACCACACTTGAACTATATTTTCTTGGCTACAAAAGACAAGCTTCCGGTCACCATCTCAACTTCATTGAGCATTCGAGAATTGGAGCAACTACTAGTGGTTTTGAAAAAACATCTGACAACATTTGGATTGTTTATTGCAAAAAATAAAGGGGATCTTCCCTAGTTTCTACCAGAATAAGAGCAGACTAGAAGAAGGAGCCAAGCCCATAGTGTAACCTCAGTGATGACTCAATCCTATCATGACTGAGGTAGTAAAGAAAGAGGTAATAAAACTTTTATCTGCATGTATAATTTATGTTACCTCTGACTCTAACTGGGTTAGTCCAACTCAGGTGGTTCCTAAGAAAGGGGGGATAATGGTCACAACTAATTCAAATGTTGAATTGATTTCTACAAGGTTGGTGACTAGGTGGCGAGTATGTATTGATTACCAACGTTTGAATGCTGCCACTTTGAAAGACAATTTCCCACTTCCCTTTATCGATTAGATCCTTGAGGGGCTTGTCGAACACTCTCACTTTCATTTTCTCGATGGTTATTCTAGAAACAACCAGATTTCTATTGAGCCACAAGACCAAGAGAAGTCCACCTTCATTTATCCTTCTGACACTTTCATGTATTGTCGGATGCCTTTCGGTCTTTGCAATGCACCGACTACCTTATACAGATGCATGCTCACCATTTTTTTCCGATATAGTGGAGTGATGTTTGGAGGTATATATGGATGATTTTTCAATGTACGGGGAATCTTTTGATGATTGCCTTGACAATCAAGATAAAGTTTTGCAAAGATGCAAGGACACTCACCTGGTTTTAAACTGGTAAAAATGTCACATGAAGGCGAGTGAGGGAATTTTTATGGGACACAATGTGTCCAATAAGGGAATGAAGGTTGACCTGATAAAAATAGAAGGCATATCCAAGATACCTCCACCATCATCAGTGAAGGGTGTGAGGAGAGTTTTAGGACATGCTGGATTTTACCGACGGTTTATAAAAGTTTTTTTTAAAAATTGCCAAGCCGCTCACCGAGTTGTTAGAAAAGGCGTTGAATTTAATTTCAACGAGTAGTGTTTGAAGGCATTTGAGATGTCGAACGAGAAACTGGTCTTCACACATGTTGGCCAAGCTCCATGTTGGATCCAACCCTTTGAGATGATGTGTGACACATCAAATTACACAGTAGGGATTGTTCTAGGCCAACATCGAGACAAGGTTTCCGATGTCATCTATTATGCATCTAAGGCCTTAAATGATACCCAATTAAATTATACAACCACTGAAAAGGAGTTGTTGGTGGTATTTTTCTATTTTGAGAAATTTCATCAATATTTGATAGGGGCTAGGGTCATCGTGTGGATGGATCATATGGAAATCAAACATTTGATGTAGAAGAAGGATACCAAGCCTAGGTTGATTAGATGGATCTTCTTACTACATGAATTTCGTATTAAAATCAAAGATAAAGCGGGGACAGAGAATATAGTGGCATATAACTTGTCCAAACTTGAAAGGGCTGATGAAAAGGTTTTAGATATACAAATAGTGGAAGGATTCCCAGAAGAGGAACTCTTTGCCATGAAAAATAAGGATCTATGGTTTGCAAACATTATGAACTACATGGCTTGTGGTGAGCTGCCAAAACATTGGAGATATTAGGAGAAAAAGAAATTCTTTTATTCCTTGAGGTCTTACATTTGGGATGAACCTATCTTTCTTAAGAAATGTAGGGACATGATTTTGAGGAAATGAGTGTCTGATTACGAGTTTGAGAGTACATTGGCACATTGTCACTCTCTACCTACTAGGGCTCACCATGCTAGTTCTAGGACATCAAGAAAGGTTTTAGAGAGTGAATTTTATTGGACAACTCATTTTAATGACACATATAACTTTGTTCTTCATTGTGATGTGAGTCAACGTGCAAGGAATATCTCAAAGAGACACAAAATGCCCTTGAATGTTTTTTCAGGAAATTGAAGTCTTTGATTTGTGGAGGATTGATTTTATGGGAATGTTTTTATCATCAAATTATAATTTATATATGTTACTTGTTGTTGACTATGTATCCAAGTGGGTGGAAGCAATTCCAACCAGTACCAATGATGCCCAAGTTGTATGCAACTTTGTGAAAGATCACATCTTTTGCAAGTTTGGGTTGCCCATGTTGATAATAAATGACGGTGGATCTCACTTCACCAATAGGAAATTTGGAGCACATTTGAGAAAATATGGAGTGAAAGACAAGATAGGTACTCCATATCACTTCCAATCCCAAGGACAAGTTGAGGTGTCTAATAGGTAGATTAAGAAAATCTTTGAGAAGATAGTCTCAACCAACATGACTAATTGGAGCATGTTTCTTAATGATGCTCTGTGGGCATATAGGACAGCCTATAAGACACCTATAGGAACCACTCCTTTTAGGTTAGTACATGGGAAAGCTTGTCACTTACCTGTAGAGTTAGAGCACAAAGCAAAATGGGCCTTGAGGAAATTGAACTACAATTTGTATGATGTAGGGAGAATGTGACAAAGTGAAATTTAGCATTAATACAAAGTAATTCCAATTTTTTCCTCTTTATGTTCACTTTGGAACCTAATATATTTTTCTTGGACTCTAAATCAATAGTGGTACTCAAATTTGAAATATGGTGACCAATGTGAATTTTATACGCTTTATAACACCTTAATTTTTGATTAAATCATCACCTTATCCAAAGAAGAAAAATTGATCCATCAAACTTCATAATTTGGTTCTCAAACTTTTTCTAAATATTCTCCACATTTTTTTGAAGCAGTGGTCCAAATTTCACTTAAATTGGACATTCCTACGATTTACAATGATTTCTTGAAGTTAATATGTTGAATACCCTTTTATTTGCCTTATTTTGCTCCCTTTTTGACTTGTCCAAGTTAGTGATCTATGGCAAGGATCATGGGTGAGTCTCAGCCCTTGGATCTCCTTCCCACGGATCATGGTCGGATCCAGTGGCCATTTGATCGTCTTCTACCTCCGCAATCAGCGGGGAGCAGTGAATGAGGGCCCAAAAGTGAGATCTCCCGCTTGCGACCATAGTTCGAAAATCCAAGTGAATAGAAATCTTGTTCTCACAAATTTGAATTCAATGGGCCCAACCTTGACCATGTTTAATGCACTGAAATGCTGCCAAAATGAGTTTTTTGCTCTTCCCTCTCCTTCCGACGGCCATAGCTACTACTCCAAGTTCTTTAGCCCTAAAACCTATCTCTTGGCCCTATAAAAGGACCCCCCAAGGTCCGCAACAAGTTCACCTTGCTAAGAGCTTAGCCTTACACTCCATGTCAGCCTAAAATGCTCTGCTTTTGCTCACCGAACACCTACTGCTCCACGCAACGCCGCCGCGATTGCCTTTTTGGGCGTCCCTTATTCCCGCCCCCTCTCGACAATCCTCCACAACCAACACATCCATGAGGTTGTGGCGAGCTTAGGTGGTCATCTCGCCGCCTCCACCTACTCCTCATACCCCTTTTTCCCCTTCTCCGGAGAGACCTCCCCACCGCTTCTCCTGGCTCGCGGGAGCCTGTGCGAGGGAGACAAAGTCTCCAGACCACCGGCCCTGACTGGGAAATGAACCAGTCCAAATTACCAGAGAACTCGTTTGAACCAGGCTTGAACCAGACCAATGAGCAAGAGAACTGCAACTCACCATCTGCCAATGTGGAACAATCCTGAGCCGTCTGTTGCGAATCCAACTGCCCTCAATTTTTGCAAATAAGGTATTTTTTGCTCCTCTTTACTTAGAAAATCAGTAATATGGTCGAATCTTATTTAAATTGTATCTAATGCATCTGAACTCCAAAAATGATGAACAAATAGTCAATCTTGATCAGAAAAATCTAATGAATTGTTTAAAAATACGTTTGAAACCTGATTCCAAACTATGATCACTGATATCCCTATATGTGATCTCTTGATTTTTTCATTTATTAAATGGCTCAATAGTGATGATTCTTGAAAAACCTAATATCTAACTGTAATAATTATCCTGAAATGCAGATCCAATCTAGTTGACTTTTGAAAATGAATCATTAGTGATCTAGATATAATTACTTGATTTAATCTTGATTATCATCTTTATGAATAATGAGTAATCTTGATATGGATCTCAAATCGTACAAAACCCTTGATATACTTTGACCCGTCAACCTGATCTGGAATTCCAATGATGCTAAGTATCATGATGATGATCTAGAAACTTGAATGATGAATCAAATATTGATGATAATAATTAGGGTTAGCAAATATATTTCTAAAATACCTAGGTAGATCATCCATCCTCGAATATGTTTGACACTTGAGTAAATATTGAAATATTGATATAATGTTGACTCTAAATGATTGATCTACCTTAAGGATGAATAGGATTGGAAAACCCGAATCTGGTGTATTTGGTATCGGTCTATAATATGATCTTGACCCTCAATCCATATCTTGTTTGATCTAGCAACTACTTGAGACCCTGATCTTCTACTCTTGTTGATTTATACTTGAAATCTTCGGTGAAAGGTACACTATTATATAACTACTCCTTAATTGTATTGAAGATACTTTTATGTATCTCTTGACCGTATGCTTGGCTATTTACTTGGATGAGCTACTGTTCCCTATGATTAGTCTTCTATTTTTCTATATACTATATTTTGAAAAACATGAAAACATATATTGCATGCCCATTATGACTGCACATATATTGATAATGATGATGATATTGATAATGTTCATATTGAGTGCAACAACCCCGCTCATTTGGAGGTTGGACTTGCACATTGGCCTCCTATGTTCCTATGGTGAGAAGGAGCCTAGTGACCTTCCCCATCAGGTTGGGGTAATAGAGTCACACAAAATATATAAGCATGCTTCTCAAATTACAGCATAATGGGAACTCATAATAAAAGTTGAATTGCTTGAAAAACTTGTCGAATAAATGTTGGATTTGCAAATTTCTCTTTGGAATATGAGTCCTGCCAAGTATACTTATTTTCTTATAAAGTGTTTTACTTGATTTTGATAGCATACCGTGCAATTGCATGATTGTGTCTCGATTTTCTTGATTTTAGGCAATAGAATATTGAATAAGATCGCTTTCGCACTCTACACACTCTGATGATAAAGATAAACTGGATATATCTCCATATTGGGTTAGTTTGTTCTTTATTTATCCAGTTTTTTAGTTATTTATTTCTTATTGTATATGACAGTGTGATAGATCTTATTGGGCCACTCAGGGACGAGCGCTTCAATCCTTTTTCTACTGTCTAGGCAGTAGGATTGGGATTGGGGTATGAACAGTTCTGTGATAGAGAAAAAGGATGTTACAATTGAATGAGCTAGATGAGGTTAGGTTTGAAGCCTTTGAAAGCTCTAGGATCTACAAAGATAGAACCAAAAAGATCCATGATCACCACATCTTGCATAGAGTCTTCAGTCCAGGACAGAGGGTGCTTTTGTTCAATTCTAGGTTGAAATTACACCCTAGTAAATTGAGGTCTAGATGGAGTGCACCTTTTGAGGTAGGTAACGATTTTCCCCATGGGGAAATAGAGATAAGCAATGGGGATGATCTACTCCTTGCTAATGGCCAGTGGCTTAAACATTAATTTGGGGAGATGTGGTCAGGAAGGAATAGGAGTTGAAGCTCATTGAACTTCAATGATCTTACATTCTTAGATCGTCGAGCCTATGACATAAAACAAGGGTGCTTGTTGGGACGGAACCCAACCATCAATTTTGGCAATTTACATTCAGTTTGGTAGTTTCATAGCTTTAGTTTTCATTTTATTAGTTTTCATGTAAAAAAGGTGCCTTGATTGTTTTTGTGTGGTGTCAGGCTGAGCATCAGTCAGTACTACTGACCCTAGAGTCAGTAGTACTAGCAGAGTAATAGGGACAAGGGGCTGATTTTCAAAACAAATCAGTACTACCGACTCCATAGTCAATAGTACCAACGACATGATAGGATGTGCGAGTAAAATTTCAAGGAAACTTGATACTAGCGACACCACGTTCGGTAGCACTGACAATTTTTTAGAAAAGGAGGTGAGTTCACTGATAAGGACTCAATACTACTGAACTCAACTTGGTAGTACTGATGCAAATTGAAGTCCCAGATTTGAAACACCAGGGTCACGCTCAGAAGCATCAAAAATTTTGAATGACTCAGTACTACCGACACCTGAAGACCAGAATCTATGGGAGCGCCAACGACGTTCGAGATTCAACATAGATGACAGCTGATACCACCGATCTGTTGCACAAGTTGATACTACCAACACATGGAAATGATCATGTACTGCGATCGACAAAGAAGGATTGATGGTATCAACGGCTGGTACTAAGTCACATGGATTATGGAGAAAAAGTCAGTATTGCTCATGCGACAACATGGGTGCGTGGAAGCTATATAAGGAGGGTTTGTAGATTGTTTTTCTTCACACCTTCAACACACATCTCTCAAGAAAGATAGTGCAAGAAACTTTGGGTGACCAGAGTCTTCTCTGAGCTTCTTTTTCTCCATCCTCTTCTTGTACCAACATTATGGCATCCAGGAGAGGTGCTTCTTCATCATTGAGGATTTCTACGTTGATTCCTAAAACAAGCCACATCGCCCGTCCCAATGCTGATGTGAAGAAGATATATGAGGACCTGATGAAGAGGGAAATCATTGCTACACAGTATGGAGATCGTGCATTCATCATAGATTCGGGCTTCACTAAGAATCTTTACCAAGTCTACGAGCATCTGGGGCTGTGGGGCGATCACCCATTCTTTGGTGATTGGCTCACCTTTTCGAAATTTGTTTGCGAGTTCCCGACCTTGCTGGGGATACCTTGATCCCTGAGCACAGGGATGAATGGAGGGAAGGCCACGTCAACTTTTTTCTCTTCAACACTGACTGTCAACTAACAGTGCGGTAGTTCAATTCCATCTACAGGAGGCCAATGGGTGAAGAACACTTTGTACTCAACAACTTCCACTTCAAGGGTGAAAGGAGCTTTAGGCAGAGGTGCCAGAAGACTACCATATTAGATGGCATACACACTCCATCACTGACACTAACCACCCATTTTCTTGCATTCTGCATCGCTTCCTCACGAATACTTTCTTTTCCAAATCAAGCCAGGGGCAGCAGAAGACTTAGAGAATTGATATCTACTTCCTCTACAAGCTACTAAAGTTAGGATGAAAGAATGCAAACTTTGGTTCTTTCTTCCTTAAAAACATGATTTCAGTGAAGAGACTAGTGTAGAGGACTCCCTATCCATTTTGGAGGATTTATCAATCCAATAGTGATCCATATTAACCTCAATCTCTCCACCTATGAATCCTTGAAGGCTGCTCCCAAGTTAGACCTAAAGCATTTCAAGAGATCCAACCTCCTCAATGTGTGTCAAGGGAAACTATACACTTGTTGTACAGTGGGTGGCCATTATAAGGATAGGGAGCTCTCTGATCCAGTCTTCGATTTGCAAGGACTCTACCTCATGAGGTGGCCCGTGAGAAATTTAAAAGATGATGAATAAGAAGACAATGTCGAGGAAATTCAGCAGTAGGAGAAGAATGAAGAAGAGGAGGAGGAGGAGCCCACCATCCCCATCACGAGGAGGTAGGTTCCCCGCAAGTGACCAAGAACATACTGATCCTCCCGTTCTTCTACTCTACCACTTGCCCATGAAGACGATCCCTATTCAATGGTAGGTATGTATGGCATGCTATCGGAGATTCAACATGGGCAGCAATAACAGACTGCTACACTGGCGGGCATCCATGATGTCCAAGGACGATGCTATCAAAATCAACAAGCGATCTTAAAAAATGAGTGACTTCTCTGGGACAAAAAGAGAACATGCACACACGCCTGCATCGGATGGAGAATTATCAACAACTGTTTTAGCCAGGGCTACTTTGGTGGGTATCTACAATCTCCAGAGATGCCACCACCTCCCTAGACTTTCTAGGGGGTCTTATATCCCTATGATTCCACCATGCCACAACCACCACCACCACCCTTTTGATCTAGTATCTCTGTTCCACCTCTTAAGTTGGATTTTGAGTATGCAGACATAGTCAAGTTCAAGCTTAGGGGGGTGTTGGAACAACTCTATCCCTTAGTTTTTATATTTCTTTTAGTCCTTATTTGCTTTTTTGCTTTTAGTTTTCAAAGTTGTAGGATCCACAATCTATCTAGTGTAAAAGTGGAGCTTAATTCATGATTCTTATCATTGTCATGTGCTTTTGGGTGTTTGCGATGCAAATTAAAATGAAAAAAAATGGCCTAGTTGCAAATTTTTTGAGTTGCACCACCTATAGGAAGTGTATGGGCTAGTCAGTTTAAGGGCACTTGATATGAATGGACATCTTAATGATTCATGTAATGTGGATGAAGATGGGGTTTGAGTCTAAATTGACCAAAAAATTAATGAGATCTTAAATTAAAATTTAAGAAAGAAATTCTAAGATTACCCTTTACATAGGTCATTAGAGAGGGACACATCATAGTTCATGAAAGAAATTGTCTCTTAATTATGTTATTCCATCCATTTTTCACGTATATTGACCCACCATCTTAGGATGATCAAGTAATCTGAAATATTTCCTCTTGGTTGCATTGCATGGCATAATAGGTGACATGATAGTAGTTCTCTTTTATTACATTAGTAAAAAAATGAAAAAAATATATGCAAAAAAAATTCTTGTGCATATCATCTAGCTGCATAACAATAACAATTACATGTAGATTGCATGCATTTTTATCATTCATTTTCACATCATTTGGTTATATTGCTTTCCTTTGAAAATAATATATAAGGCAAAGAGGATGATTTAATAAAATTCATGATAACCTATTGGATCATATGGAAAGCAAGGAACAAGACAGTGTTCGACAATGACCACACTAGTATGGAGAGGCAAGTGATCCAAATTGATACACTCTGCAAACAGATAGAAAAGGGCAAACAAATGAAAGGCACAACAAATATTGGCCCCCCATAGGAACATGACGAGGTCCTGTATCTACAGAAGGGGAAGGCAGTGCTTATCGTTGATGCTGTTGTCAAAGGGAAAGAAGAGTCAATTACAGTTTCACTAATTAATCAAACAGGAAGGTGGAGTGGAGGCGCGACGCTCAGTATTGAAGTGAGATCTGTTACTGAAGCGGAAATAAGAGCAATCGAATTTGCACTACATGCTTATCTAAAAGATAATTCACATGCTGTCACTGTTATTACAGATAGCTACAAGGCCGTTATAGCTATTCAAAGTACGGAGGGTAAGTACCCATCCTTCTGCCCATGGCTTAAATCCATCAATGAAGTACTTGATAGAATGCCAGATATACACATTATTAACGTCCCTCGAGAAAATACTCATATTGTTGATGCTTTTGCTAAACACCATCTAAAATATCATAAGGAGGGTTGTACCTATACAGACCCTCCCCTCGACCCTGTGGGTCACCCTATCCTCTTCCCTCTCTGTAATGGTAGGAGTCCTACCAAGTTTATGTTTTCTACAGATGATGTATTAAATTCTCAATTTATGTCTGCAAGAGGAGGGTGGGTTGAATAAAAGAGCCTCCTGAATTATTAAAAAAAAAAGAAAATAGAGTGCAGGAATACACATCCATATCCTTAGAAAAAATCAAGAAAAAATGAAAGAAACGCGACATGTTAGTGAAGCCCACGCATAACTTTACATCATGCTAAATAGTGGTCCAACGGGGAAAAAAGAGAAAAAAAATGAAAATAAATGTTATGAAATAAAGGAGGGAGAAAGGATGCACTAAACTCACTACAAAGAGATGGAAATATTCACATGATGTATTCTCTTCTATAATTCATTTTCATCCATTTGATGATATTTTCAATACATGCATTATTCCATGCATAATATTAAGCATTAGGATTCATGCATTTCTCATTATCTTCACCATATAGGTTCATCATGTTTTATTTTTGCATAAATAATTCATATGCTACTTGTGAGTCTTCATTAGCCACCTAATTCTTTATATCCATTTCTCTTATCAGTAGGCCACTTAAATGATTATTCTCCTCATTCATTCTTATAAGGAGAAGTACTTCCAAGTAGTTGGTAGTTAGGGAAGAGCAATGTAGATAAGGAAATCACATGCACCAAGTGAATGCCTGATTGAACTTGTGATACGTGCTATTTCAGCACATCTTTTCTATGAATTATTAAGCTTGTCACATAGAAATTCTCCATTAATCTCTTGAAAATTGCACAAAATGATATTTTCTGATTTTTATCACAAATCTGACAATCGTTGCATTTTATTGCAATTTTAGGACTTGAGCCGATCAATTGGTACATTCAACCGATCGTCTCATCACATTCAACCGATCGTCTGACTCCATGAAACGCTCGGTTTGCCTTCAAGCATCGATAGTTGATCTCATCAGACGACGGTTGAGATCGCCCGACTCCAGCTACCAGACGCCCGACTGATGACCATTACTGAGCAACACCGAGCGATTTCAACTGTGCCGCCACCCTAATTAGGGTTGGCAACCGATCGATGGGTGTGCATTCCAGAACCTTCCAACTGATCGGCTGGTTCCTGAACTGGTCGGTTGGTGGCGCGCAGACAGCAAAAGTCCCAGCCGCCAACCTCAAAATAACCCTAAACTTAATGTATAGCCCCCCTCCTTCTCCTATAAAAGGAGGGGCACTTCCTCCTCCTTGGGGCATCTGGGATTTCTTGTATTTTGGAATTCTGCAGCAATTAATCTTGTAATCATTCTCATATTATGCAATAAAGTAGGTTTTGATTCAAGCATAGCTCTTTCATTCTTGTTCTTGTCTTTTCCCTCCACCTTAGTTTTAATCTCCTTCCTTCCGTTCTTTATTTCTGGAGCAGGAACAAAGAACTAAGCCATTTCATCATCTCTAGCATAAGGATTAATCTCCTGACTTCTGGGCTAGACTATGGCTTCATTTCTTTCTTCCTCCGTCTCCCATTTCTCCATGTGTGAGTAGACTTTTATCGGGGCAAGGGGAATAACCCCTTAGCCATGGTTTTAACGACTTCTTCTTAAATGATTAGATGGTAATTGATTTTAATTGAATGGTTGATCTTCAGATCGCATGTTAATCTGGATGGATATGACCATGGAAATTCGGGTTTAGAACAATAAAATCAATTACATAGACGTTTTGATATGATCGTGGATTTTTGTCTTTTAGGATGATAAACTAGGAAGCATGAGCACCAAGACCAATGGGCTCATATGGAGTTTCTCTCTTGTGAGTTTTTAAATTTGCAAACCTTCATCGAATCGTCGTTTAAGATTTAGTTGTTATCACCTAGTCTAAGGTGGTGAAAACCCCTACGAGCCTCAATTTCCTTCTCTTGATTTAATCACCGCATCCTTTGTTTGTTTTAATTCTTAGTCTTCCATTCATATAGTTTTGCTTGTGTTAACAATCTTTTTATTATTTCCTTGTGCATGTTTATTCTTGTTAAGTGCTTTCCTACTTGCATTAGTGTAATCACTCAAACCCCAACTGGACTTTACTTTCTGCTTTAATAAAAAGAAAAATACCAAAAACAAATAATAAAGTTCTTCAATCTTTGGGTTCTAAGAACAATCTCTAAATAGTTGTCCTGTGGGATCGACCCTTCTATACTACCCTTAAAATCGGAAGTTAAAAAAAGGTTTAAACTCTAGGATTAACCATCTTAGTGATTGATATTGAAAAACGACGATTATCAATTTGGCACCGTTGCCGGGGACAACAGATTGTTTTCTCGAACCCGAAAAAAATTTTGAATTTTTTTTCCTTTTTTTCATACCTTTCGAGTAACATTCTGGAAGTGTACTCCACTTTCTGTCGAGTTTCCATTCCGGCAGTACATTTTTTCTGCACACGAATTAACTGCTTTATTTGTGCATGCGATGCCCAAACGACGATTTTCAACCTTTCGATCCGGAAATAGAAAGAAATTTTCATCGTCGAAACCGTCAAAATCTAGTGAGAATGAATGAAGATGAGGTCGCCGGTAGAATCGACCAAGCTCTTGCAACTCAAAGAGAGCTCATCCAAGCAGAACAAGTGGAAAGAGAAGCTGCTTTGCGAGGAACCTTTAGGGCCGAACAAGAAACCATAGAAGCCGATAGGAGGGAAGCCGAAAGGCAAAAACAATTAAAAGACTTTTCTATTCCCAAAACGGCCTATGTGCAACACCCAGTCATACCCCCGATATTATTGCTCCACCTGCAGGCTTTTGTGTAAAAGGCCAAGAGACAGTGCAGGTGAGGCGTTGAAGGCTGGTTGTATCCGTTTTTTACTTTTATATATTTCTATACAGTTGGCGAGGAGGACACGAAAAATTGACAGTGGCATCGTAGACCGGGGTCGGAGGATGCAACGGAAATCTTCGCGTGTCAACGTACGCCTGGTTTTTGTATTAATGTAAATTGTATCGTCCCCCGCTTTTGCATCGTCTATTATAGTGTTCAGGATGAAAATGTCCTGAGCATCTAAAGTAGAGATGGCTGTCCTGTCAAGATCATGCATTTTTTGTGGAAGAGGGGGGGGGGAGGTTTTGTGGTGGAGGGGGGGCGTGTTGTTCGAAGGCTTCTTCATGGCCTTTGATATTGTCATCCTGGTCGGAGGCGGAGTCAAGATCTTCGTCTGTATCTAGACTCACTCGGTCCGCGTCGTCCAGGTGAGGGGGAGAAGGTGTTGAATAGGGAAGAGGAGTTTTCAGCGAGGTAGCGCTGGCTCCTTTTATGCACTGTTGGAGCTCAGCGAATGCTGCATCTTTGGCGGCTTCTCCCATTGACCCCATAGCGGAGTAATCAAAGAATTGGTCCCCATAAGAAATGTTGACGTTATCGTGCTGTGGGGACTTGGGGTGATAGTCACTTTCCTGGTGACCTTTATCGGACCCTTTATGGGAGGGTCCTGCAGCATTCCCTGGATCTTCGCCATCATCGTGCTTGTCTCCTGGAGGTGTGTCTTTATTGGAGTCAGCGGATGAATAGGAGTCTTCTTCTTCTTCATCATCATTGTCGTTGTCAGCCGCAGCTTCGTCTGTTTTCTTCTTATTAGACGGCTTTTTACACCGCCGGTGAGTGGCATGTAGCTCATCGAAAGCCATCTGCAGATGCTCGTGTTTTTCGAGCAATGCGTCGTGGGCTTCTTTGAGATCTGTATATCTGTCCTCGGCGGAGAGGAGGCGTGCAGTCAGATCTGTGACTTGGGCACGTAGTTGTTGTATTTCATTGATGGTAGCCTCCTCTTGATGATGGTGGAGCTGCGTAATTGTTTCGTCGATGGTAGCCAGGCGCGAGCTTAGCTTGTCTTAGTTTTGCTCAAGCTTGCGGAGATTCTCTTGCAGAGGGTGAGTCTGGGTCGAGATCTCATCGACTTTTCTCGTCGTAGCTTCTTGCTGACGTGTTGCCTCAAGGATCAGGTCCGGCAGGTTGTTGGTGTGGCTGTTGATATGTTCAACTTGCCTAGCCACTTCATCCTGTCGTTGCTGAATACCTTGTAGGACGACAGGAAGAGCTTGATGCTGATTGTCGATCCTGGTTACCTGTTTAGTTAAATCCTGTACACAAGAAAAAAAAGAATGTAATAAGTTAGAAGGATCGGTGAGGAGGTGTCAGACAGCGTCAAATTGACGGCCGAATTCCTCACCGATGTTAGTAAAGGGGGCCCCAGAGGCGGAAGGGTGATGTGGCTGGGGCCTATGTGGGATGGTGGTAGTGTCTTGCGGAAAAGACACTGATGAAGGCCCGAACTGCGTAGTGACTGTTGATGAGGTCACCAGCGGTGTCGGGGTGGTGGCGGATGTGAAGAGTGGTGGAGTTGATGATGAAGGGGTGGGGATTGTGGATGGTAATGGAGAGATGGTGAAGTCGGGCATTGAGGTGAAGAAAGGTAAGCCCGATGTTGGGGTGGGTGAAAAAGTGGATGTGAATGCTGATGTGGATGCGGAGGCGAAGGTGGTGAAATCAGGCATGGAGGTGGGGAAGGGGAAGCCCGATGTTAGGGAGGGTGGAAAGGTGGATGTGAATGCTGGCGTGGAGGTGGAGGGGAAGGCGGTGGTGGGAGCAGTGGAGAGCTGCTCGTTTAGACTCTGGATGAAAGAGTCAAGGGAGGATGTTGTGAGAATTTCATCGTTGAAATGCTCATCCTCCGGGTTGGGGCGGGATGTTGGCGTCTCCGACAGCTGCTTGGCCTGTAACAACCTTCTAGAGAGCCGTTTGACAGGGATTTTTGTAAGTCGTGCTGTCGGGGCTGTAATGCTCATCTCGGTTGGACCCGCAGTTTTTTCTTTCTCGGCGGGTTTGATCGAAGTTAGCAACTTAGTAAGCTCGTCGTCAGAAAATAGGAGCTGTGTCATGTCATAGTGTGCTAGCTCTGGTAGCGGAAGGAGGGTTCTTGAAGATTTAACCATCAGGCAGAATACGTAGTGTATTTTCCCATCCTTTTCTTTGATTATGAACGAGTTTTTCAGAGATTGCTCATTCGTAAGGATGTCGCCCTTGATTGGCGTGCATTGGGGTAGTAGCCTGTCCATCTTAAGGAATTTTATTATGGAAGTGACATGGCCCCCCAAGCAGATCTCTTTCCCTATTAGGGCAGCAGAAAATTTCTGGACCATCAATCGTCCAATGTTTACTGGCTTGTCGTTGAGGATAGACCAGAGGACAAAGAGGTCAGATATTGTGACGTTTCCTCCTTCCGATCTTGGAAAAAGCGCGCCAGATAGGATTTTGTGCAAAGTGCGCACAAATCCGGAATGTATGTTGGACGCTTTACAGGTTTTTGCGTCGTAGGTGGGAAGTCCGGTTAAGCTTTTCCAGAATGTATGGCGGTTGAATTCTGGGTGATCGGTTCCCACTAGCTTGGCCTTTTGTAGCTGCTCCGTGTCGTCGATGAACATAGAATTCAGCATATTTTCTGTCAAGACGACATCGCTACCAAAGATCTGGGTGACAATTCTTCTTTCACCCCCATCCCGTGACCTATCAGCGATGTCAACGGGCTCCTTTCTCAGAAAGGAGAAGAATTCCGCCGTAGGTTCAAAGTATGACACTTCAGGTAATGAGCACAACCTGGCGAGGTTGGCTTTCTGTAGTACGCTGAAGATGCGATCTTGAATTCCCATTTTGACTAGTATGCTGGAGCAAACATACTTAGTCGGTTTGAGGGTTTTGTCAATGGAGATGGAAGGTTGTATGTATAGGTTTTGTGGTGGTGGAATTGGAGCAGTAATGGGAATGAAGGTGGTAGGGATAGTAGCTGCAGGGGTGATGGTGGAAGCAACGTATGTGGATGGTTTGGCGAAGGGTTGGTCCATGGCGGATGAAGGGTGGACCTGTTTTCTTGCCCTTTTTGGAGGCTGCCCAGATGCAGCCTTTGCAGCCTTGCGTTTCCCCTCTGTCTCTTGGGCAGAGGAGTCCTCATCGGGGTTCGGCATGTAATCCGAACCTTCATCGTCGTCCGAAGAGATATGCTCAATCTCTTCTTCAGGAGCCTCACCCAGGCATTGGGTAAGGTGGGTTATTTCGCATAGGACGTCGATGATCTTGATTTTTGGAGGGACAACTCCAGTGGTGTTGTAGGTGTCCCTGATTTGCACGAGCTTTTCTCGCTCCTCCATCATCTGCTCCCTTGTCAGAGCAGGGGCAGATCCGGAAGTCTTGTTTGATGCCATTTCTGAAAAAGATACAAGTTTCTTAGTTAGAAAAGAGGATTGGAACAATTTAGATTAAGAAACAATTTAGAAGTTTCTTAGTTTCAGGACCGTTTGATTCCAAACGGTTTGAGGACCGTTTGGTCCCAAACGGTTTGAGGGCCGGTTGGTCCCAAACGGTTTTGAGGACCGTTTGGTCCCAAACAGTTTCAAGACCGTTTGGTCTCAAACGGTTTCAAGACCGTTTGGTTCCAAACGGTTTGAGGGCCGTTTGGTCCCAAACGGTTTGAGGGCCGTTTGGTCCCAAACGGTTTCAGGACCGTTTGGTCCCAAACGGTTTCAAGACCGTTTGGTTCCAAACGGTTTCAAGACCGTTTGGTCTCAAACGGTTTCAAGACCGTTTGGTCTCAAACGGTTTCAAGACCGTTTGGTCTCAAACGGTTTCAAGACCGTTTGGTCCCAAATGGTTTCGGGATCGTTTGGAAAACCATTTGGAAAACGAAGAGTCGCAGGTTGCCGGCGCAGGGGAAGGCGAAACGGCGCGAAGGTGAGCGCGCCAGCGACCTCGACGATGACGAAGACGACAGGAAAAACGGTGACGGCGGTGGAAGCGGTGGAAGAATCAGAGTTTCTTTTGACAGCGACGGTGGTAGCGGAGAAAAAGACGTTGCGCGATGGTCGAGGAGACGGCGACTGGTTTAGTGGTGGTGGCGACACAATGGCGCGGTGACGAAGGCGACAGAGGAGTCGGAGAACTTCGTTTGATGACGGCTGCGATGGCGGTGTAGGAAACGTCGGCGTGAGCGGCGTGTTTGGAGTCGCCGGACTACCTTGCGGAAGAAGGCCGAACGAACGGGTGAGCGGCTAGGGCGAATGCAACAGTAGCAGGAAGAAGACTCTTTGCACGAACGCTCTGGAGAATTCGAAGATTCGAAGAGAGAAAGATGGAGTAGAGATGGTATATATATATAGTGATTGGTTGGTGGTCTTTCGTATTCCAAACGGTTTTGAAGACCGCTTGGTCCCAAACGGTCTCAAGACCGTTTGGTCCCAAACGGTTTCGAGACCGTTTGGTCCCAAACGGTTTGAGGACCGTTTGGTCCCAAACGGTTTCGAGACCGTTTGGTCCCAAACGGTTTGAGGACCGTTTGGTCCCAAACGGTTTCGAGACCGTTTGGTCCCTAACGGGTTTAAGACCGTTTGTAGGTAACAAAAGGGGTTATATATTTTTATGTTTTTGAGTATATATATATTTGTATATTTTTTTGTATTTTGGTTTATGGATTTTTATGTTGTTTGTTTTATATATTGTTTTTGTAGTTTTTATTATGTAGATTTTTTTTGTATTTTTAGATTTAGTAATAAAAGAACTTAAAGAAAGCAAAACAAAATTAAGAGAGAATAAAACTAGAAAATAGAGAAATTGATGTTCAGGTCTTGGGTTGCCTCCCAAGAAGCGCCTTGGTTTTACGTCGCTGGCTCGACAAGATTATTGCTCCGGCTATGCTGACTGTTCAGGGTTATGACGGGGGTTTGCCTCTGGTTGCCCAGCAAAAGTGCCGGCTTGAGGTTTCAATTGAGCGGCAATCTGTGCCAGTTGAGCTTCTACGGATTTTTGCTGAGCTTGTTGATTTGTAAGCATGGTTTGTTGCGATTGAAGCATTTGTCTAATCAAGGATATCTCATCAGATGATTGGGGAGGAGCACCCCTTTGTTGATACTGAGTAACTTGCTGTCCTGGTTGTTGTAAAGGTGCAGTTAACTGTGGCTGCAGGGGCTGCTGCAACTGGGGTTGCTGTGGCTGCTGCAGCTGGGGTTGTTGCAACTGAGGGTGCAGTCCCGAATGGGTGTATTGGTAAGACGGATTCCTGGGATAGGTAGGTCTTTGAAAACCTTGTCTGTAATTCCCTTGACTGAAGTTATTCTGGAGTCCCGGTGGTTGTCTGTTGAAAGATCCACCTTGTGCCTGCCGTTGTGGGTTGGCAGTCCCTGCAGGATTCCCGTATTGGAAACCAGGATGGTTCCTTGGTTTATCTGGGTTGTAATACATTTGGCCAGGTATTGAATGTATGGAGTTGACTTGCTCTGGCATTTGGTCTTCAGGATGCTCGATGATGGGTTCATATTGCGGCATAGGTGGTTGTAAATCCATCATGACATTGTACAACAATCCACATGATAATGTGGGATGATCGGATGCATGACAGGCTTCACAAGTTCCAGTAGCTGCCTTAACTTGTTGAACCTGGGAGCTTTTCTTCTTATCATATTCCCCGAAAGAAGTTTCGAGGGCTTGTTGCTTGCTAGCAATAGTCTTCAAAGCCTCAGCAATGGCTTTGAGTTCCATAGATTCTTCCGCTTTGTAAACCTTGAGAACGCCTTTGGGTTGGTTAGATGACCTTCCCCAATTGGATTGGTTCTCGGCCCCCAACGTAACTATATTCCAGGCATCTTCGTAGTTCTTTCTCATAAAGTTTCCTCCAGATGAGGAATCTAGGAATTGCTTGATATCATCACTTACTCCTCTGTAGAATGTTTCTATTAGTTGATTTTGAGAAATGCCATGGTGAGGACACTTTCTCAGGAGTTCTTTGAATCTTTCCCAAGCTTCAGAAAGTGTTTCTCTAGGTAATTGGGAAAAGTGATTAATCTGTCCCCTGATCTCATAGGTTAGGGAAGGTGGGAAGAATTTCTCAAGAAACTTCTCTTCTAAGGGAGTCCAGGTAGTGATGATAGGGTGTCTATCCAAAGCGTTGTACCAGCTTAGTGCTCTTCCAGATAGGGTGAAGTGGAAAAGGTGTAACATGATTGCTTCCATTGCAATGCCTGCTTGGGGTACAAGTCGGCAGAGTGACTTGAACCTCTTAAGGTGATCCATGCAATCATCTCCGTGTGCTCCGGAGAAAGAGATGCCTTGCATGATCTGGATCCATTGCGTCCGAATTTCAAAGTGTGGTATGTTGATAATCGGTGGTCGGACAGGATGATCATCTTCATAATTCTTTGGGACTGCATAGTCCTGAAGTTGCTTGTTTCTTAACGCAAGTTGAGAAGCAGCCTGCTCTGCTTGGATGCGGGCTTGTTCCTCAGCTCGGATCTCAGCTTGCACCTGAGCACGAGTGTCAGCAATGAGTTGTGCTCGTTGTGCTGCTATGGCGGCGTTAACTCTTTCTGCAATAAGGTGTTGCTCTTCGGCCATCTGTCTGGCTCTTTGGCGGTTAAGTCTATTCCTTCGGTGAAAACTTCTTTCTACCTCAGAATCGTATTCTGGTTCATGGGAGAATCCGATGCTATGCGGGGGTTGCATACACGTTTTCTACCTGAGTAGAAGGAAAATCTCAAGTTAGAAAAAATGGAAGGAAATGAAAAAGATCAAGAAATATTGGATTGGTTATTAAGAAAAAGTGTAAAATCCTAATCAACCAAGAAATTGGTAAGTAAAAACTAAAAAGTTCCGTTGTCCCCGGCAACGGCGCCAATTTTTGATGGAGTTTGTTTTATGCAACACCACTACAAATCCTAGAGATGATGAGTCTCTAAGTTTAGCCTTGCTAGTACTATGGTAAGAACTCCACCCACATGTGCTAAGACATGTGGAAGTCTTATCGTAGTATAGTTAAGGGTCGAATCCTCGGGACAACGGTCTTGACGAAGTCAAGATGGAAAACCTTTAGCCTTTACTTAACAACTTAAAGATTGATATTTAGATCGAAAGTTTGATTTGGTTGTTTTAAACTAAGTACAAAGAAAGTAAAGCAAGAAAGTAAATAAAGCAAGTAAATCTTAAGAGTTAACAAATGATGATGAATCACTGGGGTTAAGCAGGTATTTACCACCGCTACACATGCATTGTATATGTACTAAGCAAGACTTATAAGCTAGATGCATGGATGTTTCCACAAGACCGATGCCTTATAAGACAAGAGCGATGCGTTGCATCCAAGGATGTTCCACAAGACCGATGCCCACATAAGACAAGAGCGATGCATTGCACCCTTCGATGTTCCACAAGACCAATGCCCATATAAGAAAAGGGCAATGCATCTCATCCTCCAAGGGTTAAGTAACTCTCATGCGGTACATCACTACGCGTCACTGAAGGATGTAGTCTCCGAAGAGAGAATCTTACTCAGCCTCAAGAAACGTGCATCTAAAACTAATAAGCGAGCGATAATTACCAAATCGAATAGCGTCCTTGTAGGCCTAGTCTCCTATTCGGATAACCTAGCTACGAGAAGTGCGGGAATGATGCAACGCCAGCCATTCCCGAACAAATGGTCACATACTTTACATCATTCCCCTCGCAAAGTGTGTTCCTCGACTTACCAAAGGTCTCTTCCATACAGATGGGAGTGTGCCAAATGATAGTGAGTTTACTCCACTCTTTGAGATACACTTCTAGACACCGAAACGGATGCGTGGTGGATACACACACCAGAAACCAACACTAAATCGGTATTCAAGCCTCGATAGCGGTCGTAGACAAACCACAACGAAAGACAATAAATGCATACAAGAATGTGGCCATCATTCAAGCATGTGTGAAACGATTTAGTATTAAAACGAAATGATAACATCTTTTTTACAGTACAAACTACAAAACATGGGCAGCGGGGCTAGTCCCCGCGCCCCAGTGGATGGAACTACTCGCTCCTCATAGAGGGAGCAACAAAGAAGGAGGCAAGAAGAGATAGAAAGAACATCATCTCCACTGAGGAGAGAAGGTTGAACCCTTGGTGGAGAGAGCAACGATCTCCACCCCTTGTAGCTTGCTTGATGACGGATCTTCTCCTCTCACCTTCCTTGTTGATGAGAGAGAAAGTAGCTTGCAATGGACGTGAGTCTCAGACCGGCAGCCTCGAGTGATGGATGGAGTTGTTCTGGTAGTGGAGAGACAGCCTCTGGACGTCTGGACTCCCCCCATGAACGGCCCTGAGGTCTTATTTATAGGCTTTGAGTGAGATCCAAATGGTTTGGAGACCGTTTGGGCTCAAACGGTCTTGGGACCGTTTGGCGTCAAACGGTCTTGAGATCGTTTGATGTCAAACGGTCTTGGGACCGTTTGGCGTCAAACGGTCTTGAGATCGTTCGGCGTCAAACGATCTTGAGATCGTTTGGCGTCAAACGGTCTTGGGACCGTTTGGCGTCAAACGGTCTTGAGACCGTTTGAGCTTCATGCGGTCTTGGGACCGTTTGGCTTCATGCGGTCTTGGGACCGTTTGGCTTCATGCGGTCTCGGGACCATTTGAACTCCATGCGGTCTTGGGACCGTTTGAACTCCATGCGGTCTTGGGACCGTTTGGCTTCATGTGGTCTCGGGACCGTTTGAACTCCATGCGGTCTTGGGACCGTTTGGCTTCATGCGGTCTCGGGACCGTTTGAACTCCATGCGGTCTTGGGACCGTTTGGCTTCATGCGGTCTCGAGACCGTTTGAACTCCATGCGGTCTTGAGACCGTTTGGCTTCATGCGGTCTCGGGACCGTTTGAACTCCATGCGGTCTTGGGACCGTTTGGCTTCATGCGGTCTCGGGACCGTTTGAACTCCATGCGGTCTTGAGACCGTTTGGCTTCATGCGGTCTCGGGACCGTTTGAACTCCATGCGGTCTTGGGACCGTTTGGCTTCATGCGGTCTCGGGACCGTTTGAACTCCATGCGGTCTTGGGACCGTTTGGCTTCATGTGGTCTCGGGACCGTTTGAACTCCATGCGGTCTTGAGACTGTTTGGCTTCATGCGGTCTCGGGACCGTTTGAACTCCATGCGATCTTGGGACCGTTTGGATCTACTCGACCCTCGGGCTGGTTTATTCTTTTGTTATTTTTTTGTGCTTTTTCTGCAATTATAAAAGGAAAAGTTAGTTTGATGATGTATTTACAAAAAGGGGTAAAATTAGGTTTAAGTACAATATAAACGTAGAAAGAGTAAGGAAAACTAAAGAAAAAGACTAAGATAAACTACTAAAATAGGAGGTTATCACTCCACAATTTGAAATCCGAATACAATGGATCACTATGATGCAAGCCAACCCCTTCTCAGGCAACAATGGAGAAAGTTGTCAAGATCATCTTCAAAGGTTCATTGACCTTTGCTCCTTGAACAAAGTCCTAGGTGTCTCTGAAGATGCCATCCGCCTTAGGTATTTCAAATATTCCCACTCCGGCCAAGCTAGTAGCTGGTACAACACCATGGAGAGAGAAGAACATGTCACAACTTGGGAAGTTCTCCAAGGCAAGTTCCTTGAAAAATTTTACCCCCCGTCTCTCACCTATGAACTTAGGGGTCAAATAACTCATTTTTCTATGTCCCCAGGAGAGTCTTTAGGTGAAGCCTGGAAAAGATTCAAAGATTTACTTAGGAAGTGCCCCCACCATGATATCTCTCAAGCCAAACTCATAGAGATTTTCTATCGTGGTGTTGATGATGATACCAAATTCTTTCTAGATTCCTCATCTGGAGGAAATTTCATGCATCAAAATTTAACTAGCGCATGGGAGGTAGTTAAATGGACTTCCGAAACAAGGGCTAGAAGAGGGATTGGAGGAATCCTTAAGGTAGCCAAGGCAGAAGTCAATAATGATATCCAAAGCATAGCGGAAAGCCTAAAATTAATTGCCTTAAAACAAGATCGGTTAGAGTCATCATTGGTCACCCTTAGGGAGTCACCCCATCAACTAAAAGCCATGGATTCCCTTTGTGGTATTTGCCAAGGATACGACCATACCACCCTCCATTGTCAATATCTCTACAACACACCCATTCAACCTGAAGTAGGACAACAAACAGAAGACCTCAACTCAATTCATACAATACCAGGCCAAGGTTACTACAATCCCAACCAACCTAGAAATCACCCTGGTTTCCAGTATGGGAACCCTTCAGGTGCCGAGAACTCTAACCAAGTTCAACAAAGACCTCCCTACCCTCAAAGTAACAATCGATCACCACCTGGATTCTCATACAATAATCAAAGAAATTTTGGAAATCACCAAAATTGACAACACTACCAACAATTCCAAAACCTAAACCTTCCACCCCAAAATCTAAACCAACCTCAACCTCCCCAACCTCCTCAAAATGCCCTCCCTCCTCCTCCCCAAAGTAATCGTAACTGGGCAAGCATAGAACAAACCCTCGTGGCCATACAAGCCCATCAAAAGGCAACTGACGCACAGTTGGCCCGTCTGTTTGCCCAACAAAAACCTCCTGTGGGGACTTTTGCAAGACAACCTGAAAACAATCCCAAACATCCTAAACAACTCAAAGTTGTCTTTACCCATTCGGGAAAGGTGCACGCCCCTCCCCCTCTAGGAAATTCTTCAGACCCACCTCTATAATTCGAGGATGAGGTCATGGTAGTTATCGAACCCGAAGCCACACCAAAACCATCTATCCCTGAAACCCCTCAAGTGGACGATAAATAACCAATTTACAAACCTCGACCTCCCTATCAAGCCCTCCTCAAACAAACAAGACTTGATGCCCGCTTCATGAAATTTAGGGATGCTATGAAAAAAATACATGTCGACATTCCCTTCCTTGATGCTTTAGCAGACATGCCCACCTGGTCCAAGTACACGAAATCTCTCTTGACTAGGAAGTATGTTACTAAAGAATATGAGACTGTTAAACTTGCTAGGACTACCTCAGACATTATCCTAAGTAAAATGCCTAAAAAACAGAAGGATCCAGGTTCTTTTGGAATAGGATGCTACTTAGGTGACAATGCTTGTAGGAAAGGCCTAGCAGATTTAGGAGCCAGTATATCTATCATGCCATATAGTCTTTGCAAAAGGTTAGGATTCAATGACATGTTACCCACGACCATGACCATCCAACTGGCAGACTCATCCACAACTAAACCCATGGGAATCATAGAAGACATTCCGGTTAAAGTTGGAAATGATGCTTACGTCCCTTGGGATTTTGTGATCATGGATATCAAGGAATATTTATGCTACTCCCTCATCTTCGGACGTCCCTTCTTAGCCACTGCTCGTGCCTTAATTGATGTTGAGGCTGGTACCATTGTGTTAAGACTAGGGAAGCAAAACCTAGAGTTTAGGGTGTTTGAAAGTATGAAAGGACCTAGTCTTGAGGAAGAAGTCTACCTCCTTGATTGCATTGATGAATTAAACCAATTAAGGCAAGAATGGGAATTAGTTGATGACCCCCCATGCACTGCTCTCACCATCCCCACCAAATGTGATTTTGATAATGAACCATCAAATCAACTTAAGATTCATTTGGACAACTTTGAGGAAATCCCATGTGCTGAGATTGAAGACCTTAAGATGATCTCCACCATAGACGAACAACCTGAACCACTAAAGGACCCAGAAATGAAGGCTCTCCCCATAGGTCTGAAATATGTGTTTCTGGATGAAAAACAATTATGCCATGTTATTATCAATTCTGACCTTACCATTGAATAGGAAAATATGCTTATGGGAGAACTAAGGAAAAGGAGAACAGCCTTAGGGTACAAAATTTCGGATTTGGTTGGGATAGATCAATCCATTTGCATCCACAAAATCCCAATGATTGAAAACAGTAAACCTTCCCGAGACCTACAAAGGAAACTCAACCCAAACATGAAGGAAGTTGTCCGTCTTGAAGTGATTAAACTTTTGACTGCAAGAATCATCTACCCCATCTCTGACTCTCCTTGGGTCAGCCCTGTCCAAGTCGTCCCCAAGAAGGGTGGGACCACAGTCGTTAGGAATGAAAAGAATGAGGTCATCCCCACCCGTACCGTCACAGGGTGGAGGATGTGCATTGACTACAGGAAACTCAACAAAGAAACTAGGAAAGACCACTTCCCTCATCCCTTCCTCGATCAAGTTCTTGAACGTTTAGCTCATCAACAATACTTTTGCTATTTAGATGGCTACTCAGGTTTTTATCAGATTCCCATTTCTCCTGAAGACCAAGAGAATACCACTTTCATATGCCCTTTTGGTACATATGCTTTTAGACGAATGCCCTTTGGCCTGTGCAATGCACCAGCCACTTTTCAAAGATGTATGTCTGCCATTTTTTCAGGGTTAACTGAAACTATCATGAAAGTGTTCATGGACGATTTCTCTGTCTATGGAGACAGTTTTGATTCCTGCCTTCAAAATCTCTCTCTTGTCCTTGATAGATGTATTGAATCACACTTAGTCCTTAATTGGGAGAAGTGTCACTTCATGGTCAAGGAGGGTATTGTTCTAGGCCATAAGGTGAGCAACCAGGGCATTGAAGTAGACCAAGCTAAGGTTAAGGTCATCACCAAGATTCCCCCCCCCCCAACCTCAGTAAAAGACATCCGAGCCTTCCTAGGACACATCGATTTCTATCGGCGATTCATCCGTGATTTTTCCAAAATCACAAAACCTCTCACCAATCTTCTTCAAAAGGAGGTGCCTTTCCATTTCGATACATCATGCATGGAGAGCTTTCTATGTTTGAAAAAGGCTCTCACCACCACTCCTATCATCTGTGCTCCTGACTGGGCCTTACCTTTTGAAAGCATGTGCGATGCTAGTGATTTTGCTATAGGTTCCATTTGAGGAAAAAGAATTGACAAAAAACACCATGTCATTTATTATGCATCCAAGACCTTATATGAGGCTCAGCGAAATTACAAAGTCACTGAAAAAGAAATGCTAGCCATTGTCTATGCATTCGATAAATTTCTCTCATATCTTGTTGGTTCAAAAGTTGTTGTTTACACTGATCATGTAGCTATTCGCTACCTAATGAGCAAAAAAGATGCCAAGCCTCGACTCATAAGATGGATTTTGTTATTGCAGGAATTTGATCTAGAAATCCTAGACAAAAAGGGCTCCTACAATGTCATAGCTGACCACCTCAGTAGACTTAGCTATAGCCCCATTAATGAACATCCCATAAATGAATCCTTACCCGATGACCAATTGCTCAAGGTTGACTCCCAATTTCCTTGGTTTGCTGATTTTGTGAATTATTTCACTGCAGGTGTATTGCATCCCGAGTATACGGGACATTCTAAAGCTAAATTTTTACATGATGTCAAAAATTATTATTGGGATGAACCTTATTTGTTTCGACTTTGCACCGATGGTTTATATCGTCGTTGTGTGTCCCATGAAGAAAGCATTGCCATTTTGGAACAATGTCACTCTGGCCCCTATGGTGGTCACATGAGTTCCCAAAAAACGACTAGGAAAGTCCTACAATGCGGATTCTTTTGGCCCACCATCTTCAAAGACTCGTATGATTATGTGCTTTCATGTGACCAATGTCAAAGGACATGTAACATTTCCAAGCGTGACCAAATGCCTCTCAGCTCTTGGCAAGAATTAGAGATTTTTGATGTCTGGGGAATCGACTATATGGCCCCATTTCTTTCTTCTTATGGGTTTACTTATATTTTAGTCACAGTCGATTACGTGTCCAAGTGGGTTGAAGCCATACCTACTAAAACATGTGATTCTAAACCCGTTAAAAAACTTTTTAAAGATGTCATTTTTCCTAGATTTGGAGTCCCTCGCACCGTCATTTCTGACGGGGGATCCCATTTTTTGAGAAAAGTTTTGAGGCTCTTTTGAAAAAATACGGGGTCTATCACAAATTCACCACTCCTTACCATCCTCAGACAAGTGGGAAGGTAGAAGTATCTAACAGACAAATCAAATCCATTTTAGAAAAAACTGTTGGACGAACTAGGAAAGATTGGGCGTTAAAAATCAATGACGCCCTGTGGGCATATCGTACTGCCTACAAAACACCTATTGGCACCACCCCTTTCAGACCGATCTATGGTAAATCATTTCATTTACCAATAGAGTTAGAGCACAAAGCAAGTTGGGCCATCAAAAGTTTGAATTTTGATCTTTCCATGGCTGGAGAAAAACGTTTTCTCCAAATGAATGAGCTTGACGAACTTAGGATGAGTGCCTATGAAAACGCAAGAATCTACAAAGACCGAACCAAAATGTGGCATGATGGTCACATCAAGCTCAAAGACATTAGAGAAGGGGATCACGTTTTAGTTTTTAATTCAAGATTATGACTTTTCCCTAGAAAACTCAAGTCGAGATAGTATGGTCCCTACATTGTCAAGTGTGCTTATCCAGATGACACTTTTCTTCTCTGGGATAAAGTTCTGGGCGAGTTTAAAGTCAATGGGCATCGTCTTAAAAGATATATCACCACTGAAGATGTGGTCACTTCAGACTCAACCAAATTTCCACCTTTGCAGGATCTGAACCTCACTGACCCTTCACCTCCCCCGGACTCCAATTAATCTAATCTTGGTCGAGCCACAACGTAAAATAAGGTGCTAGTTTGGAGGCAACCAAACACTATCTTCCCTTCTTGTTTGTTTTCTTATTTTTGTTTTTCTGTTTTATTTTTCCTTGTTCCTGCTGTCGAGCCGATCGGTTCGCTTTACAAGATGCTCGGTTGGCAGTAAGAAAACGACCGGTTCGAAAGCCAGACGCTCGTCTCGTCCGCCAACCATTCCACAATCCTTGAATGCGGCCTCTGTCCTTTCAGTTTTTGTGTTGGCGGCCGAAGCAGACCATCTGATTGTCTCGTCGTCCAATCGATCGGTTTGTGGATCCCTTGCTCTATATAACACTTCAGTCGCGAGGTCTTTCTTCCATCTCTTCATAAACCCTAGCCGCCCCCCCTTCATTGTTCACTCGATCGCTCGCAAGCTCCGCCCGATCTTTAGCCGCCCACTTTGATCCTCAGCCGGACGACCAAGGTCCACTCTTCGGCTGACCGGTTCTCCCTCAGCCGACCATTCAGACCTTCCGCCTGACGAGCAGCCGCCCGTCTGACGAGCACGCGGCCCATCTCGAATGGTAGATAGAGTCTCCACAGCCGCCGCTCGCCTGGCTCGACCACCACTCGCCTGGCTCAACCACCGCTCGCCTAGCTCAACCACCGCCCACCTGAATCTACTGCCGCTCAGATCTAGCCTCTAGCCACCCGTCTCAGAGGCCTAAATGCCCATTTCAGCCACCCGACGATCGGTGGGTTTTTCCAGACGACCTACGTCGTCAGCATCGCCGCTCCAGAACAAGACAGCTGTCCGCTGGAACTCTAGCCGCCTGTTTAAGATGATTCAACCGCCCATTTCAGATACCGGCCGATCGGTTGGCATCAGCAGACGATCGGTTGGCATCAGCGGACGATCGGTTGGCTTCAACAGACGATCAGTTGGCCTCAGCAGACTATCGTTTTACCTCTATAGCAGTCATGTTCAGCCATTTTCGCAAGGGCAAAGGCAAGGCCCCTGCACCCTCTTCCATGGACCCTCCTCGTCGTTCTAGTTCTCATCCCGAAATCCAATTCCGCACACCCTCTCCTATGGGTGAGTCTTCCCCTGAGTTAGCCGAGGATATGCTTCAGGACATCTACGAGGTGGATGAGCTTCTCCGCGAGATGGAGGGAACTCATAAAGCCACCAATGATCCAGATTCGACCACCCCCCACCCCGTATAGAACCTATTCCAGGTAGCTATGACCATTTCACTAACGCTGACCACCACCAGCGTTATGAAGATATGTTCACAATTGGTGTTTCTTTGCCTCGTTGGGCATGCGACACAACCCTTGATGCTTTGGGCATCCATGACGCCGTCGACGATATCCTCCACAGAAACCACATGCTTGTCTTCCCCTACCATGTCACCTCGGTATATTGTGATCTTACCCTTGAGTTTTTAAGCACTTTTCGCAGGCTACACAATTCTTTCGATAACTTGAGTTGTAAGTACTGGATTTTTGGGGAAAATCTGGAATCATCCGCCAAGCAAATCACTTCTTTCATCCTCGACGATAGGGATGAATACTGGCTAGACCAATGTATGGCACAGTCTCATGACTCCTACCCAGACCATTATGACAGAGACAAGTTTTGGGCAGAAATCACCGGGCTTCTTCCCCGTCTTCCTAGTGTCCCCAAGGCCTCCTGCATTCACAACCCAGTTGTTCGTTACCTTCACCGTATTTTGGCTTGCACCATTTTCAGTCGAGAAGGTACTCAGGGTGAAATTACTCAGGTAGAACTTTATGCTCTTTGGTGTCTTTTACATGAAGAACCTTTTAACTGGGGCAATGCTATCATTGAGCATTTTGGTACCCAAGCTAGCCGAGCCACTTCCTCTTCTTTCCGCATTGGCCACTATGTTACCCAGCTCGCCATCGTTTTGGGCTACACCCACATCGCCTTTCCTCCGCTTGAGCTCAAAAACCACATCATCAACACTCACTATCTGAAGAATAGTAGGTTTATTCGTTTGGGCACCGAGGGCATTTATTACCTTTTGTTCAAAGACACTCAGGTGGTCCTACAGCTCCCGTTACACTCGCGGTTTGCAGCAGCAAACTACGTCTATGAGTTGACTGATTTACCAGGCCATATCCAGAGATTCTACCTGGAGCATCCAGATCCAGATACCTTCCCCGAGCCACAGCCTCACAGGAGGATCCTATCTTTAGAGGCACACGACGACGACACTAGACCACCACCGCCACCACCTTCCAGACGTCGCACCAGGCGGCGACCAGATGATGACTCCGGTCCTTACGGCTTCTACGAGATCCAGACTCAGCTGGATGAGATTCAGCAAGAGCAGCAACGACAGGGCCACCATCTCAATCACATGTACCTGATGCAGTGTTTGCAGGAGTCTTGGCATGTGGACAGCAGTCACTACGCCCCTAGTCGACCAGCTTATGATGAGTATGGAGCACAACAAAGTTATCCAGGGCCTGATTCTCCTTATTGGGAAAACTACTACTCTTCCCACTGGCAACAACCTCCACCGCAGTGACTCTTCCCTCCATCTCGCTCTTAGAGTTTGCTCGGGTCGAGCAAATTTTTAAGTCCGGGGTGGGGGTGGGTGGTACGTGATCCACCCTTTATCTTCCCTTTTCAGCATTTCCTTCTACATTTTTATTTGTTTGCTCTGTTTACTTTCAAACATAAAGCCTTTATCTAGTCAACCGAATGTTGTACTTTATCTTCAAAATCAATTGCATTATCAAATTTATTTCAAAAAACTTTGCAATATCAAGTTCCCTATGATCATGATAGCAATTTTTGGAAACGGTGGCAAGCCTTAGAGTATCAAATAGAATCAATTGCAGATTTTCTTAATTTTAGCATTAGATTAGCTTATTCTTTTTACTTTCATGTAATGTAGCTACATGTCTCTTTCTATCTTATGCAATGACACCTAGTTCAAAAAAAAGGTTTTTTTTTTGCACGGGAAAAATAAATCGCATGCCAAACCCTAAGTTCGAGGTGGCATGCCCTTCTTCCATACCCCACAAAGGGGCGTACCATCAAAAGATGCCAAAAAGATCACACAAAAAAAATTGTGGTCAATGTAATCACAAGTCCATGAAAACAATTATATCCCAAGTCGAATAGAGGAGGGATTTTTTCTGTCACACCTCAAATTCTCTATTCCCGTGCAACAATCAACCCAATGAAAAAAATGAAAAATGAAAAAAATGATGAGTGTCGAAGCGCAAGTTAGATCAAGATTGTCTTTACAAAGTATGAGTTTAAATAAATAAGTTATAAAAAATGTTTTCTTGAGAAACATAGTGCTTGCAATTTGTGGTTCTAGGAGATGGGTTTCTTGGCCATGAAAAGGATAGAAGAATTGCTAATCTAGGGAGGATGAATTTGTTGATCCAAAATTTTTTGAATCATTTTTAATTTTTCAAATTGCTTGAGGACAAGTAAAACTTTAAGTCCGCGGTATTTTGATACGTGCTATTTCAACACATCTTTTCTACAAATTATTAAGATTGTCACATAGAAATTCTCCATTCATCTCTTGAAAATTGCACAAAATGATATTTTCTCGTTTTTATCACAAATCTGACAATCATTGCATTTTATAGCAATTTCAGGACTTGAGCCGATCGATTGGTACATTCAACCGATCGTCTCACCACATTCAACCGATCATCTGACTCCATGAAATGCTCGGTTTTCCTTCAAGCGTCGATCGTTGATCTCATTAGACGACAGCTGAGATCGCCCAACTCCATCTACTAGACGCCCGGCTGATGACCATTGTTGAGCAACACCGAGCAGTTTCAATTGTGCCGCCACCCTAATTAGGGTTGGCAACTGATCGATGGGTGCGCGTTCCATAACCTTCCAACCGATCGACTAGTTCCTGAATCGGTCGGTTGGTGGCATGCAGACAACAAAAGTCCCAGCCGCCAACCTCAAAATAACCCTAAACCTAATGTATAGCCCCCCCTCCTTCTCCTATAAAAGGAGGGGCACTTCCTCCTCCTTGGGGCATCTGGGATTTCTTGTATTTTGGAATTCTGCAGCAATTAATCTTGTAATCGTTCTCATATTATGCAATAAAGTAGGTTTTGGTTCAAGCATAGCTCTTTCATTATTGTTCTTGTCTTTTCCCTCCGCCTTAGTTTTAATCTCCTTCCTTCCGTTCTTTATTTCTAGAGCAAGGAACAAAGATCTAAGCCATTTCATCATCTCTAGCATAAGGATTAATCTCCTGACTTCTGGGCTAGACTATGGCTTCATTTCTTTCTTCCTTCATCTCCCATTTCTCCATGTGTGAGTAGACTTTTATTGGGGCAAGGGGAATAACCCCTTAGCCATGGTTTTAACGACTTCTTCTTAAACGATTAGATGGTAATCAATTTTAATTGAATGGTTGATCTTTAGATCGCATGTTAATCCGGATGGATATGACCATGGAAATCCAGATTTAGAACAATAAAATTGATTACATAGACATTTTGATATGACCGTGGATTTTCATCTTTTAGGATGATAAACTAGGAAGCATGAGCACCAAGACCAATGAGCTCATGTGGAGTTTCTCTCTTGTGAGTTTTTAAATTCGCAAACCTTCATCGAATCGTTGTTTAAGATTTAGTTGTTATCACCTAGGTTAAGGTGGTGAAAACCCCTACGATCCTCGATTTCCTTCTCTTGATTTAATCACCACATCCTTTGTTTGTTTTAATTCTTAGTCTTCCATTCATATAGTTTTTCTTGTGTTAACAATCTTTTTATTATTTCCTTGCGCATGTTTATTCTTGTTAAGTGCTTTCCTACTTGCATTAGTGTAATCACTCAAACCCCCAACTGGACTTTACTTTATGCTTTAATAAAAAGAAAAATACCAAAAACAAATAATAAAGTTCTTCAATCTTTGGGTTCTAAGAACAATCTCTAAATAGTTGTCCTATGGGATCGACCCTTCTATACTACCCTTAAAACCGGAAGTAAAAAAAGGTTTAAACTCTAGGATTAACCATCTTAGTGATTGATATTGCAAAACGACGATTATCACCTTGATATTAACTGCTCTACTGATAGTGTTTCATAGATCTAAGGGAGGACAACATTTATGGATATTTTTGGTCACTTTAGAGGAGTTGATTGTTCACGGATCAGTAAAGGCTACTTTAAGACTACCAGGTAGGGATAGTTGAGAAATGAAATTCATATTTTATGTCCTTTTACTGACTTGTCTCAAATAGATTTGAGGGTGTCTTACTCGAGGAAAAGCAACATTTACACATAGGAGAGTTTGATGCACCAGATAATTCTCATTTGCACATGCTATTTATTATTGATTTATGTGCACTTATTTTTCATTTTCATTTTAATTTGTGCATTATTTATTATCATTAGCATGTGATAATTAATTGCATCAAATAAATGTATTTTTAATGTTTCTGAATGATCTAATATATTTCAAGAACTTATGTTTGGCTTTTGTGTATTTTAGGTGAATCTACACAAATCTACACAACTCAATACTACCAAATTTTTCATCGGTGGTACCGACACTTGCTCAGTTTGGGACATGTTGAAATTGAGAAATCTCAATAGTACCGACCTAGAAGTTGATACTACTAAAACATCACAAGGATGAATTAGAATTTCACAAAAAATCTTGTTACTATCGACTTCAACTCGATAGTATTGATAGGTGCACATGCGACTGCAACTATCGAAGGTGTTGATAGTATCGACACCCTGTCGGTAGTACTGACACTTCAAGATCAGGCAGATATGAAAATCAAGTTTAATCCAATGGTTGGTAATTACTGATACCCTAAGTCACTTCTGTGACTTAGAGAGATTTTGGTCATAACTAATTATCTCATTTTATTCCGTCAGAGAACACCCAAGAGCAAGGAATGGAGAAAAAAGAGAAGAAACCCACATTTTGGGAGATTTGAGCACCTCTAGTGGATGGATTTGCAGCCAGAAGGTAGAAAACTGCCACGTTCGCTAGAGGGGATCATATAGACCATCTACTTCATGGGTTCCTTTAGTTCTCTAATGTTCCCCATGTTTTTCTTCTTCTCTCTCATTTATTTGACAATGGAAACTATGCGGGGCTAAACCCTTGTTCCTTAGGACTCGGGAGTAGCCCAATTATGCATTGTAATTGACTTTTATGTATTAATATACATGTTGCTCTTAAATTCTGGACATAATTCTATGAAATTATAACAAACTATCCATGCTTGATCTCCATAGGTAGTTAATTAGACTATTAATTACTTCAAAAGAGGGATTATGGGTTCAAAAACTATATACTTACATGTTTTGTATTGCTCTTTGAGAAAGGAGGCTTACAAATGTGAAGAGATTACTCAGAGTTTTTAGTAAAGCACCTAACTAATAACACAATCGTTACGAGAGTGGGATTGGCATTAGATTAGGTAGTGAATTATGCTGAGAGAGTTGGTATTTCTTGCTACATGTCTCTTTGTCCAGGGTTAGGGGAGATAATTATTAATGATATGATGTTAATTGCATTGTTAACCGAACCGACAAAAATTGCAATGTTAACCGAAGTGAAATTGTAGTCCTAAGGAATTCACATCATTTGAGATCAAAGAACCAATAATCTTAGATTTATTTTCTGCATGTTAGTTAATAAACCTTGAATCAAAGATTTCATTGGCATAGTTGATCACATTATAGTTAGTAGTAGTTTTTGGATAACTTTTCTCTGAGTTCGACATATGGCCCTCTTAAGGCCTATATTATATACACGCTTGTGTTTGACGTACAATTTGCACGTATCATAGAGACAAGTGAAAATTATAGAAGGAAAGCTGAAAGTGATAAATGATGATAGAAACATACTTGTAGCTATTATAGATTCCATAGAGGTACCCACATGCAGAGTTGCAATGGTAATTATCTACATATCAGTGATAATACTGAGTGAGTGGTACACATTGGTGCTTCTTCCCACATCAACCACAATTGACACTTCTTTATCTCCTATAAGTCTGTGACTTTTAAATGATGAAGATGGATGGTGAAACATATGAAAAATAATTTGATTTGGTGTTGTGTGCATAGAGATCTAGTCGGGCTATTCCATTTTGTTGAAGAATTCAAGACATATTTTGACCATTCATTATAATATAATATCTGACTATAATTAGTTATACAACACTATCATGATCATTTTGATGATATGAAATCCAAGGTCATTGAAGGATAGTTGGTTATGGCTAGAGGAAAACTTTATTGCACTTCGTAGAGAATGAACATAAAGGTTTGTACTGATGGTGTCAATGTTGAGGAAATATCAAGTTCTCCTAATTTAGAGCACAAACGAGTTATGTACATGAGCGAGAAAGGGCTACAAATGCTTACAAAGAATGTTCTGATCCCTTGTGTGAAGAATCTAATCTTAGTCATAATGAAAGACATTTTCTTGGGAAGAAACAAAATCTCCAGTTCAATGCTCAGTGTGAGAAAAATCAAATGTCTTGGACATGATTTTTTATGATGTATGTGGTCCTATGGAAGAAAACTCCTGGATTGGAAATAAATTCTTTGTGAGTTTTATTGGCGATGCATCTAGGAAAGTGTGTGTTTAATGTTGCAAAGGAAATATCCAGTATTTGATACTAAAAGGTTCCATGCCAATTTTTCTAAAGGGAGACTAGTAGAAAGTTAAAATGCCTTCATTATGATAATGGAAGAGAGTACATTTCTATGGAGGTCAAATCTTATTATAAAGGATCAGGTATTTGGCATGAGAAGATAGTTCTGAATCCCACAATAGCATAAAAGATTGGATGAAAAAATGAAAAGATCCATTATGGAGAGAGTCAGATGCATGATGAAGAGTGCAAAATCACCTAAGGTGTTCTTGGTTGAATCTTGAACATTGTTTGGTAAAACTAACCAATTATCATCAGTTCATTTGGAAATTCATACTCCAGATATTCCATGGATAGGAAAGTCATCTGTATAATTACTTTTGAGTTTTTTGGGGGAAGGCATTTGCACATGTTTCTAAGGAGAAAAGGATGAAGTTTGATGTCATGTCTATTTGTGTTTTTCTTGACTAAGGTGATGAGAAATTTGGCTATGAGCTTTGAAGCCAATAAAAGATGATGATCATCAGTTTTAGAGATGTGATCTTCTTTGTGTATGTATTTCAATATTGTGACGACAAACTATGAGTGACATGAAGATGATAATGTGATTCATACACTAGTTTCCTATCTAGTAGAGTGACAATACAAAGAAGACTTAGAAATATGAGACCCCTCATGATGATATGATAGAGGGAGATACTGATGTTGATGACGTCTATCACCAGGAGTATCCTATGTAGGGGGAGAAACATTAACGATAAGATCTTGTAGAGCCTTAGTCAAGGAGGTCTACCAGAGAGAAAAGGATGTCTGTTACATATTATGATTTATAATTGTCAATAATCATATAAGTGGGTTGGGGGAAAAAAGCTACAACAAAGGAAAATCTCATCAAGAAAGAAAAAAGTGAATGGAGGTAATGTAAGATGATATTGTACTACATACGAGTTATACTATATTCTTGAAGGTTGAGAAACCTTAAAGAGAAAGTGCATCATCAAGCTAAATAATGATATGAATGACAACAACTTGAGATGCAAATCGATATTCATAGTTAAAGGATTGGGGAAAAAATATGGGATTTACTTTGTTTAAATGTTTTCTCTAGTTGTGAAAATGACTTCCATCCACACTATTTTTGGCTTGGCATCTAGTTTTCGTCTTGATATTGAGTAGCTTGCTGTGAAGACAATCTTCCTCCATGATGAGCTAGAAGATGCTATATATATCAAGAAACATGAAGGATATGTAATGAAATGAAAATAACACACGATTTATAGGTTAAAGAAGAGTTTCTATGGGTTGAAATAGGCACCTAGGAAGTGGTACAAATGCTTTGACTCTTTAATGTTGAATCAAGTGTACCACATGAAAATAGTTGTGTTTACTTCAGGAGATATTAAGGTGATAGTTTCATCATTATCTTACTTTATGTTGATGATGTGTTGATGTTGGAAAAGATGCTTAGATGATTTAAAATCTGAAAAGAATTGTTTATGTTTTTTTACATGAAATACTTGGGACCAGCCAAACAAATTTTTGGATGGACATCAAACGTGATAGGAAAGCTAAGACACATTAGTTATTGCTTGGGAACCGTGTTGAGTGGATACTTGATATGCTCAATGGGATGGGAGTGAACACTATTGATACTCTCTTCTCCAGTCCCTTTACATTGAGTACAAAATAATCTTCTTCTAATGGGAACAAAAAGAAAAAGGTGTCTCCCATGTGCTACTCTTATGCATTAGGAAGTTTTATGTATGCTATAATGTGCACTCAGCCTGATATTTCAATTGAAGTTGGTGTGACTAGAATGTTTCTACCTACTTTGGATAGGATAATGGGAATATAGTAAAATGGATTCACAAATATTTGAGTGATACATCCAATGCTTGTTTATGTTGTAGTAGAAAACCACCAGTTCTTATGGATTTTAGAGAATTATATTTAGAAGATGATCAGGAACATAGAAAGTCTACCTTGGGTTTTCTGTTCATTCTTTTATGCAGAAACATTGGTTGGTAGTTTAAGATGAAAAATTATATTTCTTTATATATTGATGTCACATCTTATATCATAACTTTTGAGAAATGAAAAGATATGGTTTTAATCAAACATCTCAGTGAAGAACTGATTTGACGCGAAATGGGAAAAATATATTTTGTGAAATTTAGAGTCCAATAAACTTGAGAAAAACTCTTCTTATCACTCCAAGACACCGTTGGCTACATGAAGCAATCACTATGGACTAGCTAAAGCCAAATTCGGGCTAATAATAAACTTTTTGATATGATGACAAAGGAAGTTCCTACAAAGAAGCTTGTTGCTTGTAAGGAGCTTGTTGGATTGGAATATAAATGAGGGGTAATGAATACAATCTCTTCTATGAATTGGAAGCATAGATTGATAGGGATACATCTTGGTTCTCTCACTTGGGTGGGGATGATGCACTATTTATTTGTCATTTTCACAGGCTACTTTGTATTGATTTTTATGCACTTTTTGGTCTAATGTCATATTAATAGTGCATGATATACTTTTATTATCCTGTGATACTCGTTTGCATCAAATAAGTGTAATTTTAATATTCCCCAATGATTTAATATATTCTCAGAACTTATGTTCAGATTTTATGTATTTCAGGTGAATGTACAAGAATTTACACAACTCGGTACTATTGACTTTGGAGTCAGTGGTACCGACACATGCTTAGGTTGCAACAAAAGAAATCAGGAAGACTCGATAGTACCAACATTCAAATCGATACTAATGACAACATTAAAACATTTTTATCAAAGAATTTAGAAGCAACTCGGTATTATCGACAACCAGGTCGATATTACCGATAACTTGATAGGTTGCCGCACAATTAAAGGAGTCAGTAGTACCAACATGTCGGGATCAGGATGATCTGAAGGCTTTGTTTAATCCAACAACTAAGGTTCTAAATCGCCCTAAGTCATGCCTATGACTTAGTAAAAGTGTGGTTAAACCTAAGTATTCGACAACCAAGAGCAAGAGGAGGAGATAGTGAAGATGAAGGACATGTTCCGGGCGATCATGAGAACTTCTAGCAAGTAGAATTGCATCCAAAAGGCAGAAAATCTGCACGTGCGTGAGAAATGATCATTTGAATCATCTATTTCAGGGTTTCTTCATGTCCTCCATATTTTTTATTTCTCCATTGATGTCTTTGACTATGGAAACCATGAGGGTCTAATCCCCACGTTCCTTAGGAACAGGGAGTATCCCGATTATGGATTGTATTTGACTCTTATGCATTAATTCATCAATTTCTCTTAAATTTTGGATTTATTACTCTGTGAATGAACGAACTATTTGTGATTGATCACCATAGGTAGTACTTGGTCTATTAATTGCTTTGAAAAAGGAAATTTAATGGACAAAACCTCATAGAAATACAAGTTTCATAAAACCCTTTGAGAAAGGTGGTTTTTAAATGTGAGGAGATTACCTAGAGTATTCAATAAAGCACCTATCTAATAACACAATCGATACGAGAGTGGGGTTGGTATTAGGTTAGGTAGTGAATTACACAATGAGAGTGGGTAATTCTTGCTATAGGCTCTTAATCTAGAGTTAGGAGATATTTTTATGAATGTATTGAGATTAAAGTGCAATGTTAACTATGGTGAAACCAATATCCTAAGGAATTCTCTAAGACTGAGAACAACAACCAATAATTTAGATTAATTTTCTATTTTAGATAATTAACCAAATCATTTAAGTTTCTTTGACCTATGTTGATTGCATTACAGTTAGTAATAGTTTCTGAAGTTATGTTTACATGTGTTCTACATCCAGGCCTCGTTGTCCTATATTACTAAGATAGCATATACTTGCATTTTAAACGTATAGAAATTACCTATCATATTTTTGGCATTGTTGTCGAGGAAACAATAACTTTAGCACTACAAGTATTGTAGTCAGCCATTCTAGGCCAACCCTTTTATTTTTCTTCATCCATTCAAAGCAAAATTTAAAATATTCTTATTGTTTATACCATTAGTAGCATGCTTTCACAATCATTTTTTGCTATTTGTAGGTACTAGTGCATGGTGTATACCTGAGCCCATGACTATAGAGAGTCATCCCCACAGGGCTTAGGTCAAGAAGAGATCCTACACAGAGGATGGGAGTACATAGGATCAGTGGATAGATTTAATCAAACTCCACCACCTTTACCTCCACCAAAAGAACTTGAGCCACCATAGGAACTTGAGCCAACATAAATGGGTGACCAAGAAGAAGAATAGACGATCTGGGAAATGATCAAGGAATCTTCTTGAACTGCTCAAAAATGGTCAATCAAAAGATAAGCCATCAATGTTGATAGCTAAAAGATTGATCCAGGGTTGGTTTCATTAGTCAAATCACCAGCCTTTCATGGATACATCTCTAAACATCCAACGATGCATATCAAAAATTATGTCAAAAGTTGCGGTATTATCAAGATAGATAGGGTGTTGGTGACCATCATTTATTTGAAGCAATTCCCATAATCATTGGCAGACAGTGCTAAGTCTTGATTTCATAACCTTGATGATGAGTGCATTAAAACTTGAGAACAAATGATTGATGCTTTCTTCAAGCGGTACTTCCCATCCCAGAAGGCAAATGACCTGATCAAGAAAATCAATAACTTTAGACAACAAGCTGATGGGTCATATTCTAAGGCATGGTAGAGATTCTAGAATATGTTGCAAAAGGTCCCTCACCATAGCATCGATTTGTTAGGTCAAGCGAAGATTTTCTAATATGGATTGCATAAGGGAGAAATGACTATGCTTGATAGCACTGGAGTGGGCATCTTCCTCAACAACAAGCTATCCCACTATCATGAAATCTTACAGAACATGTCCAAGAATCAGACATAGTGAGAAGAGAGAGAGCACCCTGCAACCCTTAAGAGGGTTGGGGAGTCCAAGGTTATTTTGGCACTAAATGAAAAGTTGGACTTGATTTCTAAAAAATGAAAGATGGAAATTATTCACAAGGGGAAGATGAGGAGTGCAAGTTTGTACGAAAAAAACAACATTACATGAATAATGAATACTCTTGGATGAAGGATCCTAAGTTATCCTGGAAGGATCCCAATAATTTCTAGCAAGACTCGTCTGATGCACAACAGAATAAACCACAACATGTTGGTGGTCAAGAAAAGGATAGGGATCCCAGTAAAATCGACCACATTGAAGAGATGCTCAGGAAGTTAGTAAGACAAAATGAAGTTCTTATCGGCCAAAATCAAAGAGAGCTACAAAACCAAACAACACATGTCCATAGTATAGAAACACAAATATATCAAATTGCAATGGAAGTGGCTTCCTTGAAGAAGCCAGGAAAACAAGGATTTCCAGTGAACACTAATGTACCTTCTAGAAATCAACTGATCAAGGCGGTCTTACTTGTTAGTGATATAAAATTTCTAAATGATACACAATCTGTTTTGGTTACAGGAGAGGCCACATGTGCTAAAGACAAGGTAGTGACTGTGGATACAGTGGAACCACACACTATAGAAGACAAACCAATAGTTGAGGAAGAGGTTGATGAGACAGAGGAACAAGAAAAAATACATATGTCCCACCTCATCAAAGGAAAGTGGTAAATTTGGCACCCTTTCCAAACAGTCTCAAAGAAACAAAGGCTGATCAACATTTTCAGAAATTTTTAGACAACTTTAGAAAATTGCCTGTCAATATTCTTTTGATTGATGCAATTGAGTAGATCCCTTCCTATGGCAAATTTGTAAAGGATCTTATCAAAAAGAAAAGGAGGATAGATGATTCTGAGGTGGTAGTTCTAAAAGAGTAAGTCAATGCATTCATTCTGGGTACATTGCCACCGAAAAGACAGGATCTGTGATGTTTTAATATATCTTATTTTATTGGAAAGACAAAATTTGGAGAAACCTTGTTCTAGATTCAGTCTAATTCCCTTGACCACCTTCAAGAAGCTAGGTCTATAGGAGTCCAGAAAGGGAAATATGACTATTCAGCTGTCAGAGAATTATGTGGTGAGGTCTTATGGTATTTGTGAGGATGTTCTTGTCAAGGTGGATAGGTTTTTTGTCAAGGAGATGCAGTGTGGGCAAGGAAACAAGATATTACTAGGGAGGCCATTCCAAGCCACAACTTATATTATTCTAGAAAAGGGCAGAGGAAGAATGAAATTGGGTAATATAAAAGAGTTATTTGAAATCTTGATGCCCAAGATTACACATACTTTCAAAGCTAAAGCCCAACGTCATATGTTGTAGTAGGTCCAAGAAAATTTGTCATTATTTCTGGGAAAGACGTTTCTTGAGATGGATCATGTGATGATGCAAGTCCATAAGGGCACACTAGTAGTGGACATCTTGGACAACACAAAGGAGATATATTTGATAAAGGCAGTGCAACATCTCGATGATAAAAAAGAGGACATTTGCCCAACAACAATTGAGGAGGCAACGTCAACCGCTATTGTACAAGCATATTCGTGGCTGCCTTTAGAGGCATGCCTCATAAATCTGGTAGATGCTTATACCAAACATTGGTCCTTGGAGGAGTGTGTCTTGCTTCTCAAGACCTTTGCTTGCTACTATACCATACATTTTGAGGATCTTGGACCACCTCCACCACCATTGTTCCCTTCTTTGTTGAGTCCCCCAGAGTTGGAGCTAAAGCCATTGCCACCTCATTTGAAGTACATTTTCTTGACAACATACGAGAAACTCTCAGTCATAATATCAAATTCACTAAGCATTTGAGAAGAGGAGCAATTTCTTGGGGTTCAAAAGAACCATCGTGCTGCATTCAGCTGGTCAATAGCATATATAAAGGGGATCTTCCCTAGTTTCTGTCAAAACAAGATCAGACTGGAGGAAGGAGACGAAGCCATAGTACAACCTCAACGTCGCCTCAACCCCATTATGACTAAGGTGGTGAAAATGTGGTAGTGAAAATTTTATCTATAGGTATTTTATATAATATCTCTAATTCAAATTGGGTTAGTCCAACCCAAGTGGTTCCTAATAAAGGGGTATAATAGTCACTACTAATTCTAATGACGAGATGATTTCTACTAGACTAGTGAGTGGGTGGCATGTTTGCATAGACTATAGATGCTTGAATGTCACCATGCTAAAAGATAATTTTCCACTCCCTTGTATTGACCAAATTTTAGAGCGGCTCGGCGGCCGGCCTCATTTTTGTTTCCTTGATGGTTATTCGAGATACAATCGAATTTCCATCGAGCCACAAGATCAAGATAACTTGACCATCACTCGTCCCTATGGCACATTTCTATATTGTATACCGTTCGGTCTTTGCAATGCACCGACCACTTTCTAGCGATGCATGCTTGCCATTTTTTCCGATATGGTGGAGCGATGTCTGGAAGTGTTTATGGATGATTTTTTGGTGTACGGGGGAGTCTTGTGATGATTTCCTTGACAATCTAGATAAAGTTTTGCAAAGATGCGAGGACACTCACCTTGTTTTGAATTGGGAATTTTTTTTCATGATGATGAGTAAAGGAATTGTCTTGGGACATAAGGTGTCCAATAGAGGCATGGGGGTAAACCTGGTCAAACTAGAGATGATCTCCAAACTACCTCCACTATCATCGGTGAAGGAAGTAAGGAGATTTTTAGGACACACCAGATTTTACTGCCATTTTGTCAAATATTTTTCCAAGATTGCTAAACCACTCTCAGAGTTGTTGGAAAATGATGTTGACTTTAAATTTGACGAGTGATGTTTGAAAATTATCAAGGTGTTGAAGGAGAAGCTGGTCTCCGCACCCATTGTCCATGCTCCATATTGGAGCCAACCTTTTGAACTGATGTGTGATGCATCAGATTACACAGTAGGGGCTGTTCTAGGCCAACACTAAGATAAAGTCCCTTTTGTCATCTATTATGTGTCTAAAACTTTAAATGATGCCCATATGAACTATACAACAACTGAAAAAGAATTATTGGTATTTTTTTCTCTTTTGAGAAGTGCTGTCAATATTTGATTGGGGCCAAGGTTGTGGACACACAACCATCAAATACTTGTTGTAGAAAAAAAATGCCAAGCATCGGTTGATTAGGTCGATCTTATTATTGTAGGAATTTGATATAGAAATCATGGATAAAGTCGGCACAGGGAATGTGGTGGTGGATCATCTTTCAAGGCTTGAACATGTGGATGAAAAGAATATTGGTATACCCATTATGGAAGAGTTCCCTGATGAGCATCTCTGTTCTTTGAAAAGCAAAGACCCATGGTTCACAAACAGTGTGAACTTCTTGGCATGTGGAGAGCTACCAAGAGATTGGGGATACTGGGATAAGAAAAGATTTTTCCACTCTCCAAGGTATTACATATGGGATGACCCTATCTTGATTAGGTAATGTAGGGATGGGATTTTGAGGAAGTGTGTGTTGGATTATGAATTCTAGAGTATTTTGGCACACTGTCATTCTTTACCTATAGGAGGTCATCATGAGAGTTCTAGGACTATGACCAAAGTTTTAGAATGTAGTTTTTAATGGCTGACAATTTTTAAATATGCATACAATTATGTTCGTCAGTGTGATGTGTGTCAATGTGCAGGTAATATCTTAAGAGGACATGAAATGCCCCTGAATGTGTTTTAGGAAATAGAGGTGTTTGACTTATGGGGCATAGACTTCATGGGCCCTTATGTGTCTTCAAATTCCAATCTTTATATATTACTTGTTGTAGACTATGTATCTAAATGAGTGGAAGCAATTCCAACCCGCACCAATGACGCTTAGGTGGTATGTAGATTTATGAAGGAACACATCTTTTGCAGGTTTCGGGTGCCCATGTTGATAATTGGTGATGGTGGTTCGCACTTCACCAATAGAAAATTTAGGCCGTTGTTGAGAAAATATGGGGTGAAACATGCGGTAGGTACTCCATATCACCCCAAACCCAAGGACTAGTTGAAGTGTCTAATTGGGAGATGAAGAAAATATTGGAAAAGATAGTTTCAACCAATAGGACTAATTGAAGAATGTTGCTCAATGATTCTATTTGGGCATATAGGACCACCTATAAGACACCTACAGGTACTACAAATTTTAGGTTGGTTTATGGGAGGGCTTGTCATCTACCTATAAAGATAGACCATAAGTCCAAGTGGGTTCTAAGGAAATTAGACCACAATTTAGACAATGTAGGAAAAAGAGATTGTTAGAGTTGAATGAATTGGATGATATTAGGTTTGATGCATACGAGACTTAAAGAATTTATAAGGAGAGGACTAAGAAATTTTATGATGGTCATATTTTGCATAGGACATTCACTACAAGATAGAAGGTCTTTCTATTTAATTCTAGATTGAAGCTACATACTGGTAAGTTGAGGTCTAGATGGAGTGGACCCTTTGAGGTGATCAAAGATTTCCCCCATGGAGTTGTGGAGATCAGAAATGGGGCTGAGCCATTTCTTGCCAATGGCCATCATCTTAAGCATAACTTTGGGGGAGATGTGATTAGGAAGGAAGATGAGTTGAAGCTCATGGAGCTTCACTAATCTCATGGGATTAGGATCATTGAGCCTATGATGTAAAACAAGGGCACTTGTAGAGAGGCAACCCAACCATCTTTCATGTTCTTTACATTCCAATTTGTAGTTTTGTAGCTTTAATTTTCATTTTTACTTAGTGTGATATAAAAAAGGTACCTTGATCAATTTGGTGTAGTGTGTAGGCTGAATATTACTTGTTACTACTAACATCATGTCGGTTCTACCGCCAAGGTTACATGGAAAAAGATGGAGCCGACTGTAAGAGTTAGTACTACCGACAACCAACTCACTAGTATTGTTGACATCACAGGAAATTCATACAAATTGAGTAAACAAACTCGATACTACCAACCCCAAGTCAGTAGGACTGACTTTCTATAGAGAAGAGGGTCGATTAACTGATAAGGACATGGTACTATCAACAAAACAATGCACCCTAGGTTTGAGACACTGAGTTCTGCTTGGAAGCACCGACTGAATTTGAACCACTCAGAACTACTGACACAATCTCAGTACTACTGACATATGACGTCAGTAATCCATCGGGAGACCAACAAGTGATCGAGATCAGCCACATCTAATGCTCAGTAATACCGATCTGTGGGTATGTTAGAACTACCAACGATGGTCGATCAGCATCATCAAATCCAACTAATCAAGATCGTCGATACCACCGATCACTCAGATTCACAACCAAAACTTGGTACCACTGACACATCATCAATAGTACTATTGCGGCAGTAGAGAGGTTGGCACATCTATAAAAGGAGCGGTTCTTAATCGTTTTTATTCTCACCTTCTCTACTCCTCTCTAAATAAAGTGTGTGCAACAATCTTCGAGCATTTTGACTCTACACCAAGCTCTTATTTCCTTAACCTCTTTCTTGTTCTAGAGACGACACCAAGGCGTGAGGCTTCTTCATCAACAGGGGTTCCAAATAGTGTTCCCAAACTAGGCCGAATAGACCATCCCAATGCCAACATCAATAGATCAACCAGGAGTTGTAAAAGTGGGAGATCCATCCAACCCGGTATGATGACCATGAGTTCATCGCCTTCATTGGATTCATCAATAGCATGCACATGGTTTGTGAGCATTAAGGGTTGGTAGGAAACCATCCCTTCGTTAGTGACTGGCTGACATACCCATATATCAGCTGTGAGTTCCTGGCATCACTGGAGGTATACATCATCCCCAAGAATGGGGATGAATCGAGGGGTGGGATCATCAACTTCCATCTCTACAACACCGACTACACCTTGACGCTGCAATAATCCAATGACATTTATGGATGGCTAATTGAAGGAGACCTCTACTACCCCAACAATTTCAATTTTTTGACGGCATGGGAGTTACTACTTGAGCCACTGAAGGGCCAACACATCAGTTGGCATACCAACTCTATCAATGACATCAAGCATCAGTTTTCTCACATTCTCCATCACCTCATCACCAACATAATCTTCTCCAGATCCAGTCAAGGGTAGGGGAAAACCTAGTGGGTTGGCCTCTACTTTTAGTACAAGTTGCTGGAGCTAAGGGCAGAAGTTAGAACTTTAGTGCCTTCTTTCTTTAGCACGTGATGGGAGTCAAGCACCAGGTGGGGAGGAAACATACAATTCATTTTGGAGGTTGATCACTCCAATTGCTCTCCATATAAACCTCGACCTATCCACTGCCAAACCGTTGAAGGCCACTCAAAAGATTGATCTCAAACATTTCTAGAAATTCGGCCTCGTCAATACACGCCTTACTACTGTATATGCATGTTTTATAGTAGGCACACAATATAAGGAGAGGGTGCTGCTAGATGTTGTTTTCAACCTACAGGGAATCCACCTCATGTAGTAGCATGTGGTGAGTTCATCAGACGAGGAGGAAAAAGAGGTAGGTGAAGTAGAAGACCAACTACAGGAGCACAATGAAGAAGAAGAGGAGGAGGTGGTGGAGCCAACAATCCCACTCACAAGGAGGCTAGTTACATGTAAGCGTCCACGACATTATGCAGCTTCCACTTCTTCTTCTCCCCCACCATCACAAGAAGATGACCCATACTCCATGGTGGGAATGTATGGCATGTTGCTGGAGATCTAGAAAGGATAGCAGCAATAGTCAACTATGTTGACAGGTATCTACGACGTGTAGGGAAGGCTATACCAAAACCAGAAGGACATATTTGAGAATGAACAACTTCTCTTAGCCAACCAAGATAACATGCATATGCATCTACAATGGATGGAGGGTTACCAACAACCATTCTTTGATCATTATTGGAACCAGGGTACTTTGGTGGATATCCACAACCCCCACCAACGCCACCACAACTGCCAAGTTTTCAAGGGGCATTATACCCCTTTGATCCCACCATGACAGAGCCTCCACCACCACCCATGTGATCCGATACCACTATTCCACCTCTTAAGTAGAATTTTGACTATGTAGACATAGTCAAGTTCAATCTTGGGGGTGTATCTGGAACATTCTCTATCTTTAGTTTTATTCTCTATACTTTTTAGTCTTTAATTTGTTTCTTTTAGTTTCTCTTTTTAAAAGTTGTAGGATCCACATTTATCTAGTGTCAAACTGGAACTTAAATTCATGTCTCATGCCTATGTCAATTGCTTTTTTTGTGTGCAATGAAGTGGATTTTTTTTAAGAGGTGTTAGCCTAGTTGTAAAATTCTTGAGTGCATGACTTAGAGGAAGTGTATGGGAAAGTCAGTTAAAGGATAGTTAACATGAATGGACATCTTAATTATTCATGAAATTTGGATGAAGATGGGGTTCGAGCTTGATTTGATCAAATAGTTAACAGGACCTTAAATTGAAATTTAAGAAAGAAATCCTAAGGTTACCTTGTTCGTAGGTCATTAGAGAGGGACATATCATATTTTCATGGAAGGATTTATCTGTTAATTATGCGATTCCACCCATCTTCCACTCATTATTGAAATACCACCTTAAGATGAACAAGTATTCCAAATTATTTCCTCTTGTTGCATTGCATGGAATAATAGGTGACACGATAGTTAGGTTGCTTTTATTGCATTAAGAAAACAGTTTTTATGCATATCATTTTAATTGCATAAATAATTTAATACAGATTACATGCATTCTATACCATTCATTTCTTATCATGTGGATATCAGTCTCTGTAGAATTTTGAGTGCAGGTTTATTCATTCATACCCGAAGATAAAAAACAAACAAATAGGAAAACAAATGAATGGTGTTAATGAAGCCCACACATAATTTTCCGTCATGCTAAAATAATGGGGCAATAAATGAAGAAAAGAAGAAGTTTTATTAATGTTTCAAAGTTAGGAGGGAGAAAGGATGACCTTAACTCTTCTTAAAGAGATAGAGACATTCACATGATGCAATCTTTTGCTTTCTTATTTCATTCTCATTTAGTTAATCAGATTGTTTGATTCATGCATCATTTTATTCAAAAAAAGGTAGGCATTAGGATTGATGCATTTTCTCACTTTCACTCATATAGGTTCATCATGTTTATTTTGCATAAAGGATTTGTATGTACTTGTGATTCTTCAATAGCCACCCATTTCATGCCATCCATTGCTCTCATTGGTAGGCCACCGATATGATTTTTCTCCTCATTAATTTTTATATGGAGAGTTTCTTCCAAGTAGATTAGTAGTTAGGAAAGGGCAATGTAGAATAGGGAATCACATATTCATCAAGCAAATGTCTGATTGAGTATGATGTTAACTTCTCTCTTGATAGTGTTCATTGATCTAAGGGTGGATGCCTTTTATGAATGTTTTGGTTGCTATAGAGCAGTTTAATGTTCAGTGATTAATGAAGTCCAGTTTGGGACCACCAAGTGGGGATAGTTGAGAAATGCTATTCATATTAGTCTATCCTTTTGATGACTTGTCTCAAATAGATCTGAGAGTCTGTTGCTCGAGGACTAGAAACATTTAAGCTTAGGGGAGTTTGATGCATTGTTTATTTGCCATTTTTACAGGCTACTTTGTATTGATTTTTGTGCATTTTTTGGTAAAATATCATATTAATCGTGCATGATTTACTTATATTAGACTGTGATACTCATTTACATCAAATAAATGTAATTTTAATGTTTCTGAATGATTTAATCTATTTCCAGAGCTTATGTTCGAATTTTATGTATTCCAGGTTAATGTATAAGAATCTACACATCTAGGTACTACCGACTTTGGAGTCGGTGGTACAGACACATGCTCATGTTGCAATAAAAGAAATTGAGAAAACTTGGTAGTGCCAACATTCATGTCGATACTACTGACGATGTTACACCCTTTTTATCAAATAATTTCAAAACAACTCGGTACTATCGTCAGCCAGGTCGGTAGTATTGACAACTTGACAGGTGAAGTGATGATGCAATCTTTGTTAGACTAACAACACTTTTTTTATTCATGTAGATAATTTTATAACATAAACTACTTGATGCCCTCCATTTTTTGAGAAACCACTGAGATCATTCATTCATTCATTCTATTCTTGGGTTTTAGACAAACATGGAAGACTTACATTCCTATTTGATAGGGTTCAAGCTCCTCTTCATATGTGACATAGTTTATCTCAGGCAAAACATCCCTTGTAAAAGTTTCAATACAAGTGATGATGCAATCTTTGTTAGACTAACAACACTTTTTTTATGCATGCAGATAATTTTATAACATAAACTACTTGATGCCCTCCATTTTTTGAGAAACCACTGAGATCATTCATTAATTCATTCTACTCTTGGGTTTTAGACAAACAAGGAAGGATTACATTCCTACTTGATAGGGTTCAAGCTCCTCTTCATATGTGACATAGTTTAGCTCAGGAAAAACATCCCTTGTAAATGTTTCAATATAATGCTTTAGGTCCAACATTGAATTTTCATATAAGTTTTTGTATTTTCAGAAAACCAAATATAGTTGTGACTCTTCTGACTAGGATGAACAAAACATTATTTTGATAACCACAAATCTGTGTCTAGATCTACTCAGTGCTAGTTTGGTAGGGTGTAGTTGGGCTATAAATTGTTAGTTTGATGTATAAAACTACATAGAATATTCATAGTTTGTCATCTAATTAAATCCAGCCTGATAGGCCCTTGATTAAAATATTGTCCTACTCCCAACAATGATTCATTAGCGGTATCAAATAGTAGGTTGTGTTGTCAAAATGAGAGTTTGTTTGAAAGATGTAGTGGTTATCCTTTGGCACCAAGTAATGCCAATCTAAATTAAGATATCCTCCATCCAGTTGTAGATAATTGAAACAAATGGCATGGTAGTGATTGAATGGAAGCATTACATATCTTCTACTTATTTTTCCAGCAAAAACTATATTTTCTTATATGCTACATTCACCGTCCATGATCATATTTACTTAGTGCTTTTTTTATTTTTTTTCATTGTTGTAAAAGATTGATGAGTGCTTTATTTGAAAATGTGAATTCCCTGATGCATAGTTTAACACATATCACTTGGTGGCATCAAGACATCTTACCAAATTTGGCATGATGAAAATTGAACGATATATTGATGGAAATGCATGAGTAGAAGAATGGTGGATTTCTGACAATGATTAGTCGATGCGTCCTCACCCATGGATGCACTTTTCTATGTTCTATCTTTTTATTTACCATGATAATATAATATTTTTAATCTTAATTCCTAACAAACCATGAATAATTTCAAAGATTGTGGAAAGAAATAAACATTTTTAAAAATAAATTATATTATTGTTTTAGATATGTTTTACTAGGTTGACCTTTGTATTTTGGCATGTACATATATTATTTATATGATATAAGGAAGATGTGTTCCTTTTTGCTTTTTTGTAATGTTATTTATATGTTATGTTCTTTTTAGATATGGTTTTCCCACTATGAAGACCAAAAAACTAAATTTTAGTACTCCAATTGTTTAATACCTCATTTCATGCAAATATTTTGAAGTGTATGGTATTTTGTAACTAATTTGTCATGATCATGTCAATCCTATTGTATAGAAAATAAATGAGATGTAATCTAGATAGCCTTAGTAGATTATTTTTTTTCTTCCTTTTCTTATTAACTAATAGAATAGAAGTGGTTGTAATATTCTTATTTCATATAATAATGTAATAAATATGATCCAATCCAAATAAAATTTTGAAATGTTGTGAATGGTTTTTTGAGTTAGTGTTGTTCTAATAAAAAGTTAGTGTTGTTCTAATAAAAAAGTTCACTTCTGATCATGATATGCTCTTCGCATATGTTAGATCTTACATTTGATAAATGTTTCTATCTAATAGAACTTGTTATTTGGGTTTCAAACAAGTATATCCTTTTTGAATAATACATAATTAGATCTAATTGACTGATAAAATATATTATATTTATAGTCATATGGATTTTTTGGTTCTAACTCAACAAATAATGATAAGCTTTATAATTTTAGACTAGTGGTAATTGTTAAAGAAGTAGAATTTTTGTCCTCCAATGGACAATCATTTTCTTCTTGAAAATAGTAAGATGCAATGCATAAGTCTATCAATTATCCACATGCATGTACTTATAATACCAGTTCCAATGGACCACACTACATATGTGCCCATAAGAATTCATTTTTGTTCCATCCAAGAGAAGTGGAAATCATGATTGGTATGAGGATGCACAAGCACTGTAATTGAAGGCCTAAACGAGCTATTTTCTAGACAACTATCTTGCAATAATAACGTGGTTATTTTTTAACTACAATTAAGGATATACTAATTGTTAGACTACACCCAAAAATGCATCATATCATTACTCCTTGAGTAATGTAGTATTTCGTTTTCCAAGTTACAAGCATTGTTTCTTTTTTTTCTAGTTCAAAAATGAATTTAATTGTCATACAACATTCAATGAGACTAGACTAAATGTAATGTTTTCTCATGTATGCTAATTGTTTTGTCTTACATGAATATCATTTATGGAATTAAATATTTTCATATTACAAAGTGAAAATATCTTAGCATTGTAGGATTATTTAGAACAAGTGCACAGTGGGATAACATAAATCTTCCCTATATACCCTAGTTGTCAGATCCATCATAGCTACAAATGTCAGTGAACAAAAGACATGGAAGGGAAAAAGTGTATACCTTTGAGAAAACTAGTTATCCAATAACTAGAAACATCTTTTTGGTAAATAACTCGATCTGGATCTATATGCAAATTGGTCACAAAGAAATTCAAATCATCAACAAGAGATATAGATTGGTCTCCAAGTTGTTGCACGATTTTCTTATTAGCTTCACCTTGTTGTATTCTTGTGAAATAGATTCTCCATGCAACCACATGTGTGTCTCAGACAATACTTTTTACACATATATGAGGAATAACATGGAGTACCACCTTTCCTACTAAGTCAAAGAGGAATAGGAGTTGTTGACGTGCTAACCATATATGAACTCTCTTTCTTCTCCTATCTTGGGAAACAATCCCTTGAGTTTCTTCCTCACTTTAAGAAAGAAGTTTGATGGTCACCTTGTCCCATAAGTTGTCTCAAAAGATGTGGTGAACCCTTTGGAATGTCCCCCCTTTATATAGGACAGTCACAGGCTTGGAAATCCTAATTCCAATCCCTTTCCTAATTGCATTCCCAAAAATAGTTTAATGTTTAAAACTCAAACTAGAACTGTATTGGCTAATTCAATTACTTGATTGACCGATCAAGGTCCTACTGGGAATCATAAAGCCTCTGATTGGTCTATCAGGTTATTTTTTTGGCTGACCATGCCAATTGAGATCCAGATCTGAATTGCTTTCCAATTTGAGACCTTCCCTATTAGATTCTGATCGGACAACCAGGTTACCTAACTGACTATCCAGACTAGTCCATGAAAAACATAGTGAACCAAATGACAATCAATTGATCCATTGACCCAGTCAATCCAATCATCCAACTAGAAATTCATGTCGCTCAAGTAAATAGGAAACTAGGTTGTTTATGATTTAGATTCTAGTCATTTGTTTGATTGCAAACTTCAATTACCTTATGAAACCTTATTTGTGTGACCCAATAGGTTCCTAATTATCTTGGTACTGATGTCCAAAATAATTCAACTAAACATTGGTGGCCAACCCACACATTATTGCAATATAAGTAATAGGAATGAGTTGGAGAACAACTAAAACATGTAAAGTGACCAATGTTACCATTACCATATAACCACTTTATCATAGATATCCAGATTGTAACTAAGACATGAAATGTAATAATCTTACCATTCAATGTATGTTCCTTGAACTAGAGCATAATTTTGCAATATTGTGAGTTCAATATAATATACTGACTCACATGAGCATAACCTTATACTTCATAGTATCGTTTATCAAGTTGTTTTATATTACTCCAAATGGGGGGAAAATTCCATCTATATCACTCACAATATTCCCCATGTGTCACAATGTACCAAATCCCTACCATTTTGGCAACCCTTATTTTATACTCATTTTGGGATAGTTTTATAGTACATAGAACACCATGTATTACTATAATGAGTTCTTGTTCCCTTTCAAGTACCCATGTATCTTAGTAGATATGCAATATCATGACTAAAGAGACACAGTCATCACTGAATATACATGCTAATCTTGTCTATTGTTGTTGTCCTATGCTATCTATAATAATAGATTTGTGATATAATAAGAATGAGTGCTATTTAATACATATGATCTCATGTTCAGGTCCTCAACCCAAACCATATGTCATCGACTTATAACATTCTTATGAAATTATAAGGTTATACATTATCTCAACACTGAAAACAACCATAATACATGGAATTTCCTTTTATTAATAATCAAATCAAGTACAAAATATCCCTTTTACAATAATCAAATGATGGCTCTACGAGCATATAACAACAATATCCCATTTGCACTAGATACACATACTTATGAACATGTGTCTAATGAATCTAAAATGACAATCATGCTTTTATTGCAAAGGTTCTTTAGTTAGAGGATCAACACAATACTCTCAGTTGGTACTGTAACATCCCAAATTTCAAGAGTAATTTGAAACTTAAAATGTGCTTTTGTGAAATATAAATATTTTAGGTCCTTATTGCAAAAAGATCATAAAACGAATTTTTTAAAAGATGATAAAGTAAAAAGAGGAATATGAGGCCCAAAATATGTTTTCTCTTTCATATGTACATTATGTGTTACAATTAATTCAAATACACAAATATTGAATTCCTTTCTCTCTCTCCTATCCTTGGAATCATTTAAAAGAAATGAAAAGGCAAGAGGAAATATTTGGAATTAAAAAATATAAATTTGAAATTTATTTCTTGGATAGAAACGTTTTACTATTTCCCTTTTTATAGTCTCCATATAAAGAGAAAGTACAGTTAATCTCTTTTTCTCTCTCTTCCATGGACATTGCTCAAAAAGGCATAAAAGTATAATGATAATAACTTCTAAGTGAGTAATAAGGTATTATCTGGAATTTTGTATCCAGAGTTCACAATGTAAAATCCTTTCCAAAATAAGTAATCAATTAATGCATTAAAGTTAATTTACATGACTAAATGGGAATAGTGTGGAATTTTCTAGAAAAGAGGTGTTAAAGGAAATTAATAAATTATATTCGGTTCAATATTATAATTAAAGAAATAATACACCTAATTCAGGTCGCTTGCCAAGTTTGGATGGAAAAAAGGAGTTAATTGATGTCCTAAATAAATTGAATAAGTCTTTTTCTTAAGGGGCAAGAAAAGGATATCTAGCTTTTGTATTTTGGTCCCAAATCTTTCCCACGCAGATATTTAGTTGTTAACAACTTCCCTTTAAAATTTGAGATTAAAAGGATCAAGAAAGAGAGAGATATGACTTATTAAATCTTTCCTAAAGTGGAGGCGTTTTTTTTTAATGAAATGATTAAACTAGAAAGCAAGGGCCCGACCCCTTTGATTTTTGCATGGCATGTCAGCCTTTGGATCGAGATCCAATGATCCCCTTTTTGTCTTCTACCTTCGACCAAATAGGAAAAAAGGCAACAGTAACTGAGGATTTCATTCTTCCCCTTAATCTCTCTCTAGTTCAAAAGCCAGACTATAAACACTCCCAATGTACCCTTAATCTCTCTCTAGTTCAAAAGCCAGACTATAACCACCCTCTTTAGCCCAGACCTTTACACGAGGTAGGATCCCACTAAGATCCCTTTATTTTTGTTCGAGATGTCCTCCATGATCTTTTTCCGGTTTGAATTTTCACCTATAGTCCCTTCCTTACCCTTCCTTCTTTGCCTACTTCTTTGTGAACCCCCGTCGGTGACCGCCTCATGGTCCCCCTTATCCAGACCGCCTCATGGCCAATTGTGGGTGTCGGTGAGTCCGACTTGGCGAGTCAGAGGCACCGTTGTCCTCACTTTCCTCTCTGAGGCCCTAGATCTTGAAGTCAACTGGTGTGTTGACCGCCCAGGCAGCCTGTTCATGAGGTAGCGTCAGATCAAGGTTGAAGATGTGGCTCTGTGAGATTACATTCCTACCCCCGACTCCCTTCAGCACATGTAAGGGTGTTTTTCCCCTTTTCTCCTTTTCTCTCCCTAACTCAGCAAGTTCCACGCAAGCGTGGTCCACCTTGATGGCACGAGCCCATTGTCTTCACCTTGACACCGTGGCATGGCCATGGCCTAGCCAGCCGCTGAGGTGGCGGTCAGTCATTGGCCCATTAATAAGTAATATTGCAAAATTTGTAGAAATTGCTAGGATGGTCAGATCAAAATAAGGTTTATATGAAAGTTGATCAGGAAAATGAGAGGAACATAAATTAAATATAATTGACACTTGATAATTCTTCTTATTTCAAAATTTCATAATGGTGCTTACTTATATGATCTAATCCATCAAAACCCTGGATTCATGAATTTAATTTCATTACTTGCTTAAATGATTCTAATAGTCAAAGTCTGACCCTTTTGAATAAAAATAGAATCTTGAACCAAATTGGAGATTTAGGATTCATATGTTATTAAAATTAGGGTTTTAGGTGAAAACTGGAATACAATTTGATATATTGAATCTTATGAACAGGGTGCTTAGGGTTTTCAAACCCCAAGGATGTGATTAGGGTTAACTGAACATAGGAAGAGAAATCAGTTCTTCCCCAAGTGTAAGGTAAGTGGTCCATGCTAATTGAACATTGTTAATGGTTGATTTTATGTATGCATGCAATGAATGTTTTGAATGTGCTATCTATTTTAATTGCTTAAAGTCAATGAACTTGTGATGAATGGAATGTAATGTTTTACTTTTTATATTATGGTATCATCTTCATGAATATTAAGAGTAAAGTTAAAGTTAAGTTTTAAGAGCAAAGAAAGAGTTTTCAAGAGAAAGATAATGTAAAAGATAGCTTATATAAGGTCCTCATTAAGAGGCTCCTCGGAGAAAAATTTAAGAGGCACTTTAGTGCATAAGAGAAGAGGCACTTCGGTACAACCCAGGAGGCAGTCCGGTGCATAAGAGAAGAGGCACTTATGTGCAACCCGCAGATCCTCATATATGTCAAGATAAAAGAGAATTTAAAAAGTAATTGTATGACTTTTAAATGTTTAATATTTAATGTTCAAAGTCTATTTTTAGTTTACAAGTTTTCTTTATATTATAATATGTTCAATTCCACTTACCATTGGTTTTATGCATGGCTCGGGGCATGATGCCCGCAGGTAAGGATAAAGATTAGGAGCAAGAAGTTCAAGGGATAGCTCAAGGAATCTTCAAGAAGAAAATACCTAGTAGGGTGCCATTTACCAAGATTATCCAATGTTTATATAGCATTACATCATGTATGGTCTTGCTACCAAAGTAGATTAAGTGTATTTGATGTAGTTTCCTTTTGCCAAAAAGATATGTATGAATCAAATTTACATATTGCAAAGTGTTTCATTTATTCAATTTGCTAATGAATATCATGTTTGTGACACCCCCTTGAGTAAAGTGCTTTCACTCAGTGATTTATACATGTGATGAAAAGTGGGGTGTTACATTATGGTATCAGAGAAATTTGGTAAATGACCACTAGGCAAGGTATGATTCAGATGTTCTAACCCTAGGTATAGAGAGATATTAGAAATCAAAGTAGAAGTCTAAGTTAAGAGACATACGTTTAGATAATTATTAGGGTTATGTTCCTAGATGTTTTTGATTTTTATGTTAACTCTAAAATTGTATGTAGCATTCTCTCTCTTCTTCCCATGTGTTTGTGGTATGGGACATAGGCTTGTGGGATTTTGTAGAGAGAATATTATGTGCAAGGATCATGGTTGTCTTGTCTTTTCAAGTGCATGTGGTATGGGACATGTGTATGAGGAAGGTGATAAGATAGGTGTGATAAAGCTGTCACCTCTGCATACATGAGCAGTCTGCATGTATCCAAAGGAGACAAGAAATTATGAGTTGGCATTAAAAGTTTGAGACATATAGTCACCTAAACTTACTCATATACATAGTAAAACCAAACATGCATACTAGTGTAGATAATTTGACATAGATAGGTGCATTGAAGTCAATATAATACCAAGAACCAAGATTTTGTGTGTAAAACTATGAAATTTAGTTAAGAGGTAAGAAGAACCCTAAGGTGGGTAGTAGCCTAAGGAAATTTTCGAAGACAAAATTTATTTAAGGTGGGTAAAATTGTAACATCCCAAATTTCAAGAGTAATTTGAAACTTAAAATGTGCTTTTGTTAAATAGAAATATTGTAGGTCCTTACAACAAAAAGACCATAAATTTTTTTTTTAAAAGATGATAAAGTAAAAAGAGAAAAATGAGGCCCAAAATATGTTTTCTATTTCATATGTACATTATGTGTTATAATTAATTCAAATACACAAATGTTGACTTCCTTTCTCTCTCTCCTATCCTTGAAATCGTTTAAAAGAAATGAAAGGGAAAGAGAAAATATTTGGAATTCGAAAAATATAATTTTGAAATATATTTCTTGGATAGAAACTTTTTACTATTTTCCTTTTTATAGTCTCCGTATAAAGAGAAAGTACATTTAATCTCTTTTTCTCTCTCTTCCATGGACATTACTCAAAAAGGCATAAAAATATAAAGATAATAACTTATAAGTGAGTAATAAGGTATTATCTGGAATTTTGTCTCCAGAGTTCACAATGTAAAATCCTTTCCACAATATGTAATCAATTAATGCATTAAAGTTAATTTACATGACTAAATGGGAATAGTGTGGAATTTTCTAGAAAAGAGGTGTTAAAGGCAATTAATAAATTATATATGGTTCAATATTATAATTAAAGAAATAATACACCTAATTGAGGTCGCTTGCCAAGTTTTGATGAAAAAAAAGTTAATTGATGTCCTAAATAAATTAAATAAGTCTTTTGCTTAAGGGGTAAGAAAAGGATATCTAGCTTTTGTATTTTTGTCCCAAATCTTTCCCACACAGAGATTTAGGTGTTAACAACTTCCCTTTAAAATTTGAGATTAAAAGGATTAAGAAAGAGAGATATGAATTATTAAATCTTTCCTACAGTGGAGGTGTTTTTTTAATGACCTGATTAAACTGGAAAGCAAGGGCCCGACCCCTTTGATTTTCGCATGACACATCAGCCTTTGGATCGCGATCCAATGATCCCCCTTTTGTCTTCTACCTTCGACCAAATAGGAAACAAGGCAACCGTAACTAAGGATTTCTTTCTTCCTCTTATTCTCTCTCTAGTTCAAAAGCCAGACTATAAACACTCCCAATGTATTTGTAAGGGGTTTTTGCACAATTTTGTCCCTGGTTTGATAGCCTTTTCTAGTCTACAGAGCTTTTTCCCAATCTGCAGTTTGGCCGTCGGCCACCCTCTTTACCCCAGACCCACGCACAGGGTAGGATCCCACTAAGATCCCTTTATTTTTGTTTGAGATGTCCTCCTTGATCTTTTTCTAGTTTGAATTTTCACCTATAGTCCCTTCCTTACCCTTCCTTCTTCGCCTACTGCTTTATGAACCCCCGTCGGTGACTGCTTCATGGTCCCCCTTATCCATACTGCCTCATGGCCAATTGTGGCCGTCGGCGAGTCCGACTTGGTGAGTCAGAGGCACCACTTCCCTCACTTTCCTCTTTGAGGCCCTAGATCTCAAAGTCAACTGGTGTGTTGACCACCCAGGTAGCCTGTTTCTGAGGTAGTATCAGACCAAGATTGAAGATGAGGCTCTGTGAGATTACGTTCCTACCCCCGACTCCCTTCAACATAGGTAAGGGTGTTTTTGCCCTTTTATCCTTTTCTCACCCTAACTCAGTGAGTTCCACACAAGAGTGGGCCGCCTTGATGGTGCGAGCCCATTGGCTTCGCGTTGACACCGTGGCACGACCATGGCCCAGCCAACCGCTGAGGTGGCGCTCATTCATTGGCCCATTAATGAGAATTATTGCAAAATTCATATAAATTGCTATGATGGTCAGATCAAAATAAGTTTTATATGAAAGTTGATCAGGAAAATAAGAGGAACACAAATAAAATATAATTGACACTTGATAATGCTTCTTATTTCAATAGTGCATAAAGGTGCTTACTTATATGATCTAATCCGTCAAAACCCTGGATTCATGAATTTAATTTCATTACTTGCTTAAATGATCCTAATAGTCAAAGTCTAACCTTTTTGAATAAAAATAGAATCTTGAACCAAATTGGAGATTTAGGATTCATATGATATTAAAATTAGGGTTTTAGGTGAAAAATGGAATAAAATTTGATATATTGAATCTTATGAACAACGTGCTTAGGTTTTCAAACCCCAAGGATGTGATTAGGGTTAACTGAACCTAGGAAGAGAAATTAGAAATTCCCCAAGTGTAAGGTAAGTGGTCCATGCTAATTGAACATAGTTAATGGTTGATTTTATGTATGTATGCAATGAATGTTTTGAATGTGATATCTATTTTAATGGCTTAAAGTCAATGGACTTGTGATAAATGGAATGTAATGTTTTACTATTTATATTATGGTATCATATTCATGAATATTAAGAGTAAAGTTAAAGTTAAGTTTTAAGAGAAAAGCAAGATTTTTCAAGAGAAATATAATGTAAAAGATAGCTTATATAAGGTCCTCATTAAGAGGCTCCTCAGAGCAAAATTTAAGAGGCACTTTGATGCATAAGAGAAGAGGCACTTCAGTGCAACCCAAGAGGCAATGCGGTGCATAAGAGAAGAGGCACTTAAGTGCAACCCGATGATCCTTATATATGTCAAGATAAAAGAGAATTTAAAAAGTAATTGTATGTCTTTTAAATTTTTAATGTTTAATGTTTAATATTTAATGTTCAAAGTCTATTTTTAGTTTACAAGTTTTCTTTGTATTATAATATGTTCAATTCCACTTACCATTGGTTTTATGCATGGCTGGGGGCGCGATGCCCGTAGGTAAGGAGAAAGCTTATGAGCAAGAAGTTTAAGGGATAGCTCAAGGAATCTTTAAGAAGAAAAGACCTAGTGGGGTGCCATTTACCAAGATGATCCAAAGTTTAGATAGCATTACATCATGTATGGTCTTGCTACCAAAGTAGATTAAGTGTATTTGATGTAGTTTCCATTTGCCAAAAAGCTATGTATGAATCAGATTTACATAATGCAAAGTATTTCATTTATTCAAATTGCAAATGAATATCATGTTTGTGACACCCCCTCAAGTAAAGTGCTTTCGCTCAGTGATTTATACATGTTATGAAAAGTGGGGTGTTATAGGTACTCTGCAAATCTTTATATCTCCTTTCTATTTGATCTTGTGTATGAAATGATAACCCTTGAGTATTTTCTTAGAATGGAGATGTGAACTAGGTTCCTTAGCTTATGCAATTGATCCATTCTTGTCACAGTAACGCATTATTACTTCTTCAATAGTTGGAACAAACCCAAGTTTAGTAATGAACTTCTTCATCCATATGAATTCATTTGACATACTAGAGCCAAAAATGTACTCAACATATATTATAGAATCAACCACTATCTCTTTCTTGGAATTCTTCCATCTTACAACTCTATCATTTAGGAAAATCATGAATCCTATTTTCAATCCCTTATCATCCTTGTTAGTAGGAAGATTATGTTCATGAAACCTTTTGAAATCAACTCTTCCTCACCATCATTAATTAGGAATTTTTATTTTGTAAATGGGTAAATATATTGCCAAAAGGAGGGTAGAGAACTACCACCTTACAAGTCAGAGATCATGGGGCATGATCGGTAAAGATGGGGGTGTAAACAAAAACCCATCAAAATTAGACTAGTATAGACAAGGTTACAAACAGAAGCCCCAGTATACTTTAGCATGGTTGGAGACACCCTTCAAGATGTCTTTCTTAACAAAGATTAAATTACACAGATCAAAGTTAATCTTTTTGATCAGATCAATCTCTGCCTGGCTACCTTTAGAGTGGACTCTTCTATTTCTTTCATCCCAAACATTAAAGCTAAAAGTGGTAAAGCAGACGCCCCCAAAAGCCAAGCGGTGTTTGTCTTTAAGATTAACCAGTAACCAATCCACCACGACAGCCAGGCTGTAACTCTGGTTAGTGCCCCACTCATTCTTAAGGCACATCGTGGCCCAGATGAGCCTGGTGTAGCTGCACTCGAGGAATAGGTGCCCATGGCTTTCATTAGCTCTCCTGCAAAGGGGGCATAGCTCGTCAACCTGTATGCCCCATTTCACCAGCCGGTCCTTAGTTGGGAGCTTCCCCAAAACAGCCCTGTACGTAGCAGTGCTCCACTTAGGACAGTGGAAAGGCCCCCAAAGCACCTTAGCCCATCCGGTATCAGTAGTAGTATCAATGTTGATCCATGGGGTAGTGTGTTGATGAACAAGACACACCATCTCATGCTCATCAACCTCGTACAAGGGGCTGACCTCCCTCCACCTGTTACACATGTTTTTCCACGTCCTAGAAGTGGCCATGTCGGTGATGTTAAGTATATAACCATACCTTCTAGTCATCCATTTGGACCACACATTGTTCTTATCCCTTAGGAACCTATCAAGTCGCTTGGCTTGGGCAGTATGAATGATAGCCTTAGGATGTAGGACATTGAGCCCTCCTTTACAAAAGGGTCGGGCGATAACATCCCAGGCGACATCATGATTTGTACCCCCCCCCACAGGAAGCTAGCTATGATCTTTTTCATAGAATCCGCCGCATTCATAGGTATATCACAGACCTCAGCCCAGAAACGCACCATGCTTTGAAGCACAGCTCTAATGAGGACCAATCTACCTGCAAGAGAGAGTCTGATCCCCATCCAGCCCTGCACTTTAGTTCTAAGGCTGTCCACACACAAAAGATAATCTGAAGAAGTTCCTTTCCCACCTGCAATAGGTGCACCCAGGTACCTAGTAGGGAGCCTGCCCCCACTAAGGTTAATAGCCAGCTTCAGTCTCCCCCTCCTGGAGTCACAAGATTTGGAGAGAAATTTTTTTGACTTGATGGCACTAATGTAAAGCTCGGTCAGGTTGCCAAATTTAGCCAACACTCTTTTAAACTCCTTTAGTCTTTTAGCATTGCCCACTGAAAACAACATTACGTCATCTGCAAAGATGAGGTGTGTCTTTACTTTGATGCCCTTGATCTTAAACACAGTGATCTTCCCCCTATCCTCTACTTTATTGATGATATTTGTCAGCCCTTCCATAAGGATAGTAAAAAGCAGGGGGGAAAGGGGGTCCCCTTGTCGCAGCCCATTAGAAGCCCTAATGAGTCCCACTGGTCCACCATTAACCCGGAAAGAGAAGGAGGCAGTATGGACACACTGTTTCATCATATTGATCCACCTTTGTGAGAACCCCATGTTCACCATGATATCCCACAGGGCCTCCCATCTAACGTAATCATAAGCTTTTTGAAGATCGATCTTCACACAGGCTTTAGAGCTGGCATTCTTAATGTTGAAGCTCATTAGAAATTCAGCAGCCAGAAGGGTGCAATCAGCTAACTTCCTCCCCTTAATGAAAGCACTCTGCTCCTCAGAAATTATAAGGGGAAAAATGTTCCCAAGTCTACGGGCAAGAAGTTTGGAGATGCACTTGTAGAGAACATTGCATCAAGAGATGGGTCTATAGTCTGTTATGTCAACCACCTCCTTCCTTTTGGGTATAAGTTTAATAAAAGTGTGGTTTGCAGCCAAAACCATATTCCCACCATTTATGATCCATCTTATAGCATCGCTAATGTCATTGCCGATGAGGTACCACATTCTTTGGTAGAACATCCCATTGAAGCCATCAGGCCCCGGAGCCTTAGACGGATTTATAGAGAACACAGAAGCCTTGATTTCTTTGTTAGTAGCAGGTTGGCATAATTTTTCATTCATGTCTCCATTAATTCTTATACCGGGAATCAGGTCACCATAATTACTAATTTGATACATTGGTTGGTTGTAGATACTTTGGAAATAGTTTATTGTAGTTGCAACTATGCCTTCTCTTCTGTTGACCACCTCACCCTTTTCATTTATCAGTTGATGGATTGTTTCTCTGAGTTCCTTCTTCTTGACTGCAGCATGATACACCCTGGTATTCTAGTCCCCATCCGTTAGCCATTTCATCCGGCTACATTGCCAAAAGAACTGCTCTTCGGCTTTCTTCAGTTTCCTCAGCCTGTCTTTAGTTTTCATTTCATTATTTATAAAAAGCACTTCCTCAGGTGATTCTCTGGCCGCAGTAGCAGCTTCTTCGTACTCCTTGGTAGCTGTAACAAGGAGGTTCTTCAGATTGACCTTCTCCCTACTCCAGGATTTTAAAGCCTTTTTTGTGTTATGTAACTTCTTTAAGGCTCTATACATAGGGTTACCTACAACATCAATACCCCAGCTGCTTTCCACCAGCTCCTTGAAACCAACCCAGTCACACCAGAGGTTAAGGAACCGGAACAGCTGTTGGATTTTATCCCTGGTCACGAACTCCATCTTTAACCAGCACTGATCACTCAATATGTTAGCACCCATCTTGACAACAGCGTTAGGCTAGACATTGAGCCAAGCTTCGTTAACCAATGCTCGATCAATAGCACTAGAGATTCTTCGACCCGGTTTCTATTTATTAGACCAAGTAAGCAAACCACCAATTCTATTCAGCTCAATAAGGGAAGCCTCTTCCATGGTGTCATTAAAAGCAGTTGTGATTCTCTCAGGGACAGTAAGTCCTCCTATCTTTTCTTTCGTCCTTCTGACATTGTTGAAGTCCCCAAGGACCAGCCAGGGGACCTCAAGCTGTGTCATTTCTTTTATGGTTTCCCACATTCTCATTCTGTCTCTTTCCAGGTTCTCACCGTAGATCCCAGACACAATGAAGTCCATACCTCCTTTATTACAGCAACTGACAGTAACCAATTGGTCAGTGGCATTGATGAGATCAATCGCCCAAGCAGCCGGGTTCCACCCAACGACAATTCTACAACCATCTCTACTTTCAATATTTGATAGAGTTTGCCACCCTACCGGGAAAAGGGTTTGTATCCTTTCCTTGACTTTGTTCCTGATTCTAGTTTCCATACAGAAAACTAGGCTGGCTTCTTCCTCCACGATCACCCTTCGTACCTCCCTCTGCCTCTCAGCAAGTGAGGCACCCCGCACGTTCCAAGTAAGCAGGGACATATCTAAATGAACTTTTCCCCACTCCCTCCCTTGGAGCAGGATATTTCCTTGGCCTTCTTCTTCTGTTCTTTTGTAGCAGTACGCGTCTGTCTGGGACTCCTGCTGCGTCTGTTGGTCACAACACCAGGCGCCTCAATTAGAGGACTAGACCTATGTGTCTAACATTCAGATACAACCAGACCTATTAGTCAATTTAGTGGTTACCCAGTTAGCCAACCTAGAGCTTGACGAGATAAAGGGATTTTTATAAGAACCTCAGATATGCCTCTCAAGAAAAGAAGGTGATGAAATCCACTATTAGAGTGTTTTAGGGTTTCTGAGGGTTCTCTCTTATGGAATCATGTCATGCAAGAAGCTCATGATTTTAAGTACATCGTACATTGTAGTACTACCAAGATGGGTAAGGTTTGCAGTAGCACTTTGAAGGCCTGAGATGAAGAAGGATATAGAGGTATGTGGCTAGTTGCAATACGTACTAGAGGGTGAAGGCCGAACACCAGTAACCCAGTGAGTTGCTACAGATGTTGAGGAGTCCTCGAGGTGGAATGGGAGAAGATCACCATGGACATTGTGGTGGGTCCCCTAGACTAAGAGAGGTCATGATACAATATGGGTTATGGTAGATCACCTTACCAAATATACACATTCTGGTATGATAGATCTGGTTGAACCATATATATGAGAGAGAGATAGTTCAACCATGCAGTAATACATGTTCGAATATCTTGAGTATGAACTCAAGTTCACTTTCATGTTGTTGAAGTAGGAACATGAAAAGTTTGATACTAGATTGAAGTTTGGTACAACATATCACCCCCTTACTGATGGACAGTCAAGAGAGTATGATCTAGATGTTAGAGGGTCTGATGAGAGCATATGTGCTAGTTTAGGGTGATATATGGGAGTAGTTCCTAACCCTTGCAGAGTGTGCTTGTTATGACAACCACCAAAGCCAGTATCGGGATGTATGAAGCTCTGTAAGGGAGGTTGTGTCAGTCACCGCTTCACTGGGGTGATGTCAGTGAGAGGACCTTGTGAAGGTTAGAGAAACCACAGTGTATGTAGATGAAGTCACTTTGATTGAGCAATGGCTAAGAAAGCCCAGGATCGACAAGAGTCATGTGTTGATTTGAAGCAGACAGACATGCAGTTCATTATGGATGAACATGTGTTATGAAAACCTGACCCCTCTGAGCTATAGCTAAGAAATTTGAGTCCCTGATACACGGGTCCATTTGAGATGGATTGGTGAAGTTTCTTATGTTTAGTCTTACCCCATAGGATAATATGATGTATGATGTGTTCCATGTGTCTGATCTAGAGCACTATGTGATGTACCTGATCCATGTGTTAAGAATTGAACCTATGGAACTCCAAGGGAGGTTAGAATATCCTGAGTCACCTATGAGGATTCTAGATACTAAGGTGAAAGAACTCAGATGTAAGAATATAAGATGATAAAGGTTCTTTGGAAGCACCATGGAGAGGATGAAGCCACATGGGAGCTAATGATGGACATGGAAAAAGCCGTATCCTGTATTGTTTGTATGTTTAGTGGAATTTTGAGGGCAAAATTCCTATAAGAGGGGAAGGATGTTACAACCCCAATTTTTGGGCTTGAATGGTTTGAAATGCAATTTCTCGAATAAATATATAATCATGGGAATTGGATGATTTATGTGCATTGAATGGATTTCCTTTGCAATATTTCCTTTTTGCATGTGATTTTGTGGATCATAATATGTTAATGAGTCCAATATGATTACAAAGAAAAAGAAGAAATCCAATAATGCATTATTTAGAAGGAAATTTGAGATAATGATGAAAATATGAGAAATATGTGGAAAGATTTATGATTGAATCATCATGGATGAGATTTCAAATTCACAAGGTTCCTAATGGTAAAAGGAATCCAAATAAAGAGAATAAAAGAGTAAGAGAGAGAAAATATTTATAGAATATTCCTTATTAAGATATAACTTGCATATGAAGAAATGTATATTATACTTTTGCATTTGAGTCCCAAACTTGGTACACAAGTACATTATGTCATCGTGGACTTTCCTCTAAAATTTGGAAGCAAAAGGATTAACGAGTTAAGAGATATGGATTTTAGAAATAATCCTAAAGTGAATCAATACCAATTAATTTGCATTAAATGTCGCAATGTATCTAGGATATATTTTTAGATATGGAATGATGCAGGTGACCATGACCATTAATCTAACAATCCAATGACATAGGATCAACATGTCAAACCCAAGACAGAGTGGGAACTAGAGAAGTTCCACCTCTGATTTCCTCGCACTCAGATGCATGAGTGGCAATGGAAACCTTCCCATTGCATCCGTGATGCTCTCCCAATTCATTCTATCCCAGGTTTTTTGGAGTTTGGAGGACTACCCTTAGTTTCCCTAATTTGATAGGATTGGGATACTCCATGTCAGAGCGACACACCTATATATAAGGGGTGATGGATTCCTCTGAAGTCATTAACCCCACAGATAACTTTCCCCCGACATTTGCCTAGCTTTCTCTTCGTCCAATTGCGCCATAGCATACGTCGAGACCCACCTTGCTCATCACATGATGTCAGGAGGTCTTTCCTACTCAACTCATCAATCCCAATCACCCCTGAAGGAATTGGGAGTGGGTATGAGTTTGCCGGGACATGGCGAAGATGAGTGTACCATTACTTTGCGGTTTGGGGGACAAGGGAGTGAGGTCAACCATAGTGTTTACCATAGTTTGACACTATTCTATGCATGAGGACCCTCATGAGTTAAAAGATGAGGGCCGATGGTTTTACTATCGTTCCCCTGGAGAGAATGCACACTAGAATCAGGGAAACGAGGCTACAAATGTCTTTTCCCCTCATCCCATGTGGAGGAGAGGTGAGGCTCGTGTGGGGTAGGTCGCCACACAACCAGTAGTGATTCATGGAAGCTTATCTGTGTGGAAAAGGAAAAGAAACCCTGGATAGCCAACGTGGCACACCATCATTGGCCCAAAGGTATTTATCTCATGGAATTTGTATCTAATAATTCATAAATCGGATGGAGACAATGTATATATGAAAATTGATCAAAGAATTATGTACATTAAATTAAAAATAGTTTTAGAGCCTAAATATGATCATAGTTCAAAAACTATCTAATGTTGCTATCCTGAATGCTTTCATAACTAACAAACCCTAATTTGATGATCTATGAAATTGGGAATTAATATGGATGTTTTGTGAGAATAATTAACCTGCTGTTAATAAAGAGGATGTTATGTATCTAAATAGAGGATCCATATGCTTAATAGGCTAATTTAGGGTTTCCTATGTTAATGTGCATTAATAGGCTTAGAAACCCTAATCTAGGCATTAATGGTTTTTCATGAGTTATATTTCAAGATCCTTTGTATAAAATGATAATAAGTTAATCCCAAGAAAAATTGATATTAAAAAGGCTTCAATATGAATAAGTTGAGTAATTACGGTTTTGGTATATATGTTACTATTTTAGGGTTTTATTGACATGAAAAGGGAAAGTTGAGAAATAGATCTAAAGAACCCTAAGGAAACCCTAATTTGGATTAGAAACCCTAAGAAGTATTCCCACATCAATAAATTAACTTCTTGATGAGTATGTAGTGAATAGGTTGTACATGCTTTTTAGGATTCTGTTATGTTATGTGATTTTCTTGATTGATTACTTAGGTTTCTTGATTGGATTGGATTATGCTTATTTCCTGTGAGATCTTCAAATTAGGTATGTGGTTATGCTTATGACTAATCACTCTAGTTTCATGGAATTTTCTAAGGTTTTATCGGTTGCTTAGAAATAACTGCTTGGTTGACTTTTATTTCAAGCAACTGTAAAGTGGCTATGACTATCACCATAAATATATGTGCATGACTAACTTAGATCCTAGTCCTCCTCTTTAGCTTTGATGATCATGATATGGATGACCTAGTACATGGTCTACCCTTGGGGTAGGATCATCAGGTTATCATGAGTCGATGTGTTGGTCTACCCTTGGGTAGGACCATACGACTACACAACCCTAGGTCATGGTCTACCTATAAGGTAGGATCATAGGGGTTATTTGAGATCTACTATATGAGAGAGGTAGTATTCATATCCACTGTAGAGACATCATAGAGGCAAGGATATGTAGGGAATGAGTAGTTATGTTTAATATGTAATGTTTTATATGTTAAACAATAATTTGGTTGCATTATGTTGTTACAAATAGATGCATGATTTTTGGTTCCCCCACATACCAGTATAATTCATTACACTGACTGGCGTTTTGTTTGTCAGCATTTTAGGTTTATCAGAAAGTGGATATTCCTTTAAAGTGACACTGAATGAATAAACCTTATTAAAGAACTAGAGGATTGTAGATAAATAGTTTCTTATCTAGGTAAAGTCCCTCAAATCCTATATTTTGCAAGGTATGTGAAAAGAAAATTTTAATTTGTTTAAGCTTAGTTGTGGTAGAATTTATTAATTATTTTTTATTATTTGCAAAACCATATGAAACTGTTTTGGGATACGTCTCTAGCTTCTTGGTCTTCCTTAATTGGGGGTTACCGAGGGGTGGGGTAATTATAAGAACACTAAGTGAATCCCCTTTTATTATCTTTATAAGATAGGACTGCAAAATGATTAATATTTATAAAGATACAACAATATAAGATGTCCAAATCAAGTTACATCATGTATTCATAAGAAAAAACTGGGTAAAACAACTATCATGTACCTCATTAACTACATTTCCAAAACTCATGATAGAGAGAGTACATGGACATCCTAGATTTAACTATATTGTTTCCTATAACATCTTGATCCACATGTCCTTTCTTCTTCTGAAAAAAACCTAAAAGATAGAAGGACTATGAGTTTGAGATACTGTAATGACCCCAACTCCTGGTAACCCCCAATTAAGGGAGACCAAAAGGTCAGAGCCGTTAACTAATAAACCGGATCAAAGGTTCAACATATAATCAATAATAATTAATAAACTTTACCAACTAAACTGAAATATGGTAAAAATAAAAACTTTTCTTACCTTTTTAAAAGTTGGGTTTTCTAAACTTCTATCTATGTAGATACTAATCTAACTAATCCTCCTGTGTACATTATTTCTCATTTAGTTCCACAATATGCCACTTTACTGTTTGTTCTTTTCATTTGTACCTAAAACGCCGATAAACAAAACGTCGGTCAGCAAGAGGTTGGTATGTGGGGGAAATAATAATTGTGCAACTATGTTAACAATGTAGTCAACCAAATATCATTTAACATCCAAGATTATGTTTTAAGAAATACTGCTCAATCCTTGCCTATCCCCTATCTCTGTACCATCCCTATAGTGGACATGGATACTACCTCTCTCATATGGTAGATCCTTACCCCCATGGCCCTACCACACAGGTAGCCAATTCTTAGGGTTATGGAGTTGCATGGTCCTACCCAAGGGTAGCCCAATCCCTGACTCATGATGAATTGATGGACTTACCCCATTGGTATCCATTTACTAAGTCATTTAATGACTTGATGGTCCTACCCCATTGGTAGCCATTTACTATGTCAATCTATAAAGCTATAGAGGGGACTAGGATCTGAGCTAGTAGGCACATCTCTTATGTGATAGTCATATTCACATTATAATTTGCATGAATTAAATGCAACCAACAGTTTAATTTGAGTCAACGATAAAACCTCAAAAATCCTCGAGAAACTAATTCGGGATATTCATAGGCATAACCACATACCTGATTTGATGATTACACAAGCATTAAGTAATTCCAACCAAGAACGCAATCCAAGCAAGCAATTCAACAATCACAAAATTCTTGAAAAGAATATGTACTCTATTTATTACACACTGTATCAAGAATCTACTTTATTGACTTGGATTCACTTTCTAGGGTTTCTGAATCCATTTTAGGGTTTCATTTTGCAATTAGGGTTTCCCTTCATCTTTTACCATATTAAACCCTAATTTTATGCCATTACTCAGAAACCCTAATTATCTCATCTATTCTTCAATATTAAGGTTATCTTAACAACATTTAACTCTATTTCCATATTAAAGGCACATTAGTCATTAATTAATTTCATTAAATATACTAATTTTATCCTTTTAATCCATGACAAGATCATTATGCACATCTATCATTAATTCAAAGTTCATCAGGGTCTAATTATCATATGAACTCATTTTGCCATCAATTCCACCTTTTATTCATAAAAAGACCCTAATTACTACATTTAGTGTATTTATCCATAGTTAAGGTCTTTTATATACAAATAACTTAGAACCATCATTGAACAATCATATTTTCATATCTTTCAAAATATATATGATCCTATCCTCGTTTACCCTAAATTAGGGTTTCTAAATGCTTAATCATTCTCATATGAGGTAAAACCCTAAATCATGTAATTTCACATCTAGATCAGGTTCGAATCTAACATTATCATTCAACAGGTTATTAATACTTAAATTAACCCGTTAAGCATACTAGATTCAACCTTTAATCACAAAAAGTGTTTTTAACTTAACTTTAATGCACTTTTCATCAACTTATTGTACTTTTGCAATTAAGAAAGGAATCAATCTTTAAAAGTATTTTTATTGAATTCCTCTCGTTCTCCTGATCAAAATACATGTATTATTTGTATTTATCCGAGCTACGGCCTATTAGATATGAAATTTGCAAGTTTACTTACTTTGGGCCAATCAAATTACGCCACGTCGCTGCATCCATGCAAAGCACTCGATTTGGAAAATATAACAGAAGTACATCTTTTCCCTTGGTTAAGTTAAAGGATCTCCATCCCACGAAGGGGCATATATGTCCAATGGCCCGGTCCTCTTCCTCCCGCGCACGCCCTAGCGCGGCCACAACAGCAAAGAGCAGATGTGGCTGCGCCACCCCTCTCCGGACCTCGTCGGTCACCGGGGATGGCTCCCCTACCTCCCCCGCCCCCTTCCGAGTCCGCCAAGGCCTTGAACCATGGACAAGTTTACCGGGTGCAAGGCTACTGGGTCTGCAACCCACAACGAGAGTGCAGACCTTCTGCAGGTGCTGCATGAAGGTGACAGTAGGGAGATGACGACCGAGCATCTTCCCGGTGGTGTGGGTGTGTCCGCCCTCCTTTGCACTCCCTTCCACGGCTCTATACCCTGGCTATTCATTCCTCTAGGCGATTCCTCCTTTCCTCTGGTGTGGCGAGGCATTGCAGCAGACAAAGCTGCCTTCTTTGACTTGTATGGGAGCCGCCCATGGGTGAAGACAAGAGGAGGAAGGTCAACGTGTCCCTCCATAACCAAAGAACCATCCGCAACCGCTGTTCTGGCATTTTAGTGGGGTTCATTGTCTAATTAGGGAGCAAGGCTAGAGGAACAACTCCCTAAGACTACCGATGATAGATACCCCATTTTCCTTTACCAAAGGGGCCCTTATATAGGTCTCAGCAGGGTCTCTGAAGCCCTGAGTATCTAAGGAAAACATGAAAGGAAAGAGAGTCGCACGTCTATGTTTCCTTTGATGTGAGATAGTTTACTGATATGGGAGTTATTATCCTCACATTAATCCATTGGAATTATCCTTATTCTCATGTATTCTTAATCGTTAAGAATTATCTACTCCTTCGCATATTAGAATTGCTCAACTCGTTCTCGATGAATGTTCACGAAGGAAAATTAGAATTATTAAGGAAGGTGTTTTGTCATGCATAGGGTGATTATTCATCACTTGGTAATCTAGATTACTTTTCATTTTCTCTTTCTTTAATCTTTTATTTTCTTGATTCTGATTCCTTTTTCCATTAGGACTATGTGGACGCAAAATCTCATCCAAGATGGATTCATTATCCATATTTCCACATATTTCTTGTAATATTTTCATTATCTCTCATTTCTTCTAAATAAGGCAATATTTAATTAATCCTTTCTTTTCATATTGCATTATCTATGCAATGTTGGATTCCTTGGAACCCAAGAGGTACGAAATCCCTCTTTGGATTTGCCTTCTAGAGGTTTCCACATTTTTCTTTTCTCTATTTACTCAATAACAATGGAATTTCTTTTATCTTTTCCTTTATTGGGCCCAATAGCCGATAAAGCCGACAAAACAACCATCAAGGCTATTGTAAACGAAATTCATTTATTCAAAACAAATTACATCATTATTTTTTCCAATATATTTAATATGAGAAATTACATTTCACAACAAATGAACCCAAAATTGGGGTTGTAATATCCTTCCCCTCTTATAAGAATTTTGTCCTCAAAATTTCATCAAGCAAACAAACAGTTCAGGATAAGCCTTTCATATGTCCATCATGGCTCCCATGTGGATTTACCCTTTCCATGGTGCTTCCCAAGAACCTTCATCATCTCATATTCTTCCATCTGAGTTCTTTCTTACATTGGTATATTATACCCTCATAGGTGACTCAGGACAATTCAGCCTCTCAAAAGTTGATTTGGTTCAGGGCTCAGTACATGGCTTGGGTACCTCGCATAGTGCTCTAGATCGGACTTCTGGAACACATTATTTATCACGTTATCCTGAGGGGCAAGCCTAAACACAACCATCTCCACCAATCCATCTCAAATGGACCCATATATCGAGGACTCAGCTTTCCCAACTGAAGCTTAGAGGGGTCGGATCTTCACATCACATATTTTCCCATAGTGAACTGCATGTCAGTCTTCTTTGCATCGGCTCGTGACTCATGTCACCACTGGGCTCTCTCTCGGCCATTGCATGATCAAAGCGACTTCATCTACACACACTATGGTTCTTTACTGACCTTTGTGAGGCCTCCTTCACCAACATCATCTTAATGAAGTGGTGACTAACACAACCTCTCTATAAGACTTCTTGCATCCTGATAAAGGCTATGGTGGTTAAGATCACATCTTAATAATTCTCTCTATGTATCACTCTAAACAAGCACACTGGCTCTCATCAGACCCTCTAGTCTGGATTATAGTAACCTTTAGTAGGGGTGATACACTATACTATCATCAAGCTCTTCATGTATCTACTTCCACCTCATCGAAGTGAACCTTGGTCAAACCCAAGAACTTTTGAACTCGCATCATGGTGTGGTTGAACCATCTTCTCTCTTAAGTAGTTCAACCGAATCTATCTCCTGACAGTACTCCTCCTTTCTCATGTCATCTAGGTAAGGTGATCTACCATAACCCATATTAGATCTCGACCTTCCTTGGTCCAGGGGAGACTTACAACATCCATAGTGATGAACTCCCATTCTACCTCAGAAACTCTTTGTACTTTATATCCATGTACTGGGTTACTGGTGTTTTTCCTTCGTCTCCTAGCTTGCATGGCCACATGCTACATGCAACTTTGTTTTAAGCATCCAAAGTGCTACTATCACTTACTATATTTGTAGTTTCACGGTGTGTGGTGATCTTAAAACCATGATTCCTGGTAAGTCATGATTCCTCAAGATCGATACCTCGGAAACCCTAAACTACTCTCATCAGGGTTTCATCACTTTCCTTTCCAAAGAAGTACATCTGAGGTTCAACAATCATCCTTTCATTATATCATGGATTTGACTGGATAACCAATCAATCATTTACTTGATTAACTTCTATTGATAGATCTAGGTTTTAGCCAAACTTATCTCTTTTTCTCAACTGAAGGTTAGCCTAACAACTTCAACTTCTTCTAGCTTCAAGCTAAACCAGGCATCTATATCTCAACCAGATCATTCATTACAACTTCTTATCCTTAGGTGTTAAGTATTTTTGATGACATACACCTCCATGTATCATCTCATCTCAAACTCTAATCCTATATTCATCAAGAACACTCTGATCTCATCCTCTTAGTTATCAGGCTCCACCTTGTGATTCCTTGTAATACTTGCAAAAATCCACCTAGTTCAAGATAAAATATCATCACAAGATGATTTCCTTAATACTCTTAGTGTTTGTAAACCATCCATGTATCATTCGCTCCACTAGGGTATGTTATCATCTTTGTCCTCATACCTCATAGAAACGTTCCAACTCACATCATCTTTATCCTTGGTGTATGGCATGTGTAATGTCCTATCTCTCACTCCCATAACAAGAGGAAATAAGCATTTGGCTGTAGTCCAAATATAGAGTTCTTCTTGTTCCAAGAGTAGAGATGGTACAGCCCACCTTGCCAGTACACTTCCAAATCTAAGTTGAAATGTACAACTTATGTCTCTAGAAACATCTCGATATTAAAAAAATTACTTCCATGGAAAACTGGTCTCGAACCTACTTGGGTCACTACACAATCCTTGCTCATCTCCTCTAGGTCTATAGGGTGCCGACACTTTTGGGGTCATCCCTCTTCCCTTATGCATTCAGAGAGTTCCCTACTCATCTGTCCTTTGGGTCCCATGAGTTCATGAAGGTTATCAATCTCCTAACCCATGGCCCTCAGACAATGATAGTTGTTACCTCACGACCCTATGGTCATGTGCAACTAGGGAATTAGGCAACTCCTTCTTCCATCAGTCTTATCCCTACCTGACCCTAGGATAGACTTAGGATTCTATTATAGTACATGTCCAACTTAGAACCTTCCCAAGCATTTATCATCTCTCTTCCTGCATTCGTGGCTGACTTTCATCCTTTCATAGGGATCATGGCAACCTGCCTACCTTGGTGAAGCCCCATACCAGTTACCGTCATGGTAACACATCCACATGCGCATAGAGATGGTTATCTATGGGTCTATAGGTTCATTATCATGCCATGTACTCTTCACTTAGCTTCTCAAGATCCTATGAAACCTCCTTAGGTTACCTCAAAACCAACCAAACTGGTAAACCCCCTACCAAAGGGTCCCTCTCCCTGGATGGGAGGAAACTACACCTTGATAACAAAGGGCACAAGCGTCCTTAGGGTTTACCTTCACATGAGCATGCTTAATCCATCAACTACTAAGGCACAAGCGTACCTACTAACAATGCTAGGTCACACTTGTTCTCATCCTCAACATTAGATCAACTTAGTCATGAGGGGTTCATCAAACATACCCTTAACTTAAGGGATTTCCTTTACCTCTACACATGAGGAGTACCATGCTCGAAACTATAGAGACTCAAATCTCATCATGAGCATTGGATACATCGCTTCCCCTCTTAGGCCTAGGAACCCTAGGTTCATATTTGGGTGTCTGAATGCATGCTCACTGTCTTAACCATGATTCAAGCATGTCCAAGGTATGTCATGTACTTCCATGATCCTTCTACTCGCAACACTTCTGATTTGAGTCCTCTTCCAGGACAACCAACTAGGTATAAAGCCTCACAACTGGTTACTTAAACCTCCTCAGGGTCTAAAGCACTCTTTATTCCATCCAGCAGGTAATCACTTATACCATAGGTACTAGAAGCATTCACTATCATCCACTATCATCCACTTAGGTCGCATCATCTAAGCTTTCAACCTTCTTTCTTGGGTCCTTCTTTCTCTCTCTATATCTAACTCTACATGCAGCCTCACTTCATGAAGTTGGATCAAGCTTACCAACATATCCCTACCTGGGTGAAGCCTTTGCTCAACTGATATTTGGCTCAAGATTATCCTTAGCTCTTTATGTTTATCTCATAAGACATCCAGCATGATTCACTTGTCTAGGGTTTCATCCTACTGTCAGCACTACTGACGTACTCTGGGTGCAAGCTACACCCTACTTGCACAAGCCCATAGGGTTCTATAGGTTCTTCTCTAACTTCATCCATGAAGGAGCTATCCTTCTCTCAAACATGCACGACCCTTCCCAGGGTTGGGTTGCCAAAAGGTGCTAGGTCATCAACTTCTCATGGCTCATATGGCATCCAAGGCATGTTTATCCAAACACCTGGTATAATTTCATCATGCCATCTCTCTCTCTAACCTTTACTTAGGGTTAGGGTTAACATCATCCTTAAAGGATGTGCTAGGTATCTACTTTTAATGGAGGTCTCTAACTCCAAAACTAACTCTCTCTACTCATCCTCCTATCACAGAGGTCTATCCTCAGGTCTCTCCTGAGGGCAATGACAACTCGTGTCATATGACCTAAGCATGTATCTATTCCTTTACGCTTACTCTATTAAGTGTATGTCCATGACATCTTATTTACATGCTTTTTATTAATTTGGTGGAGGATTCCTTAATCCTTATCAACCTTACCCATACATCAAGAGGGTGAGGAGAAGAGAGAGGAAACCCTAATCCTTAAGGTCCTTAACAGAATTTGAGTTGAGAAGGGATGAATAAGATGAGAGAGTCCTCAAGGTATCTTATTTCGAGTCATATCCTAAGACATCGGCCAGGCAGTCACACAATCCGGGAGTCCTCGTATTCCGACTAGCGGTGCGGAGGAAAATATTGCCAGCCCCCAGACGTGATCCTTTTCTAGGCACCTCAATCTTTCGGACAATCCTCTAATAACTCCCTTGGGTTCAACAAATTTGTAAAATTTAATAATTATTAAAGATTAAGTGAGGAACCTTCGCTCTGATACCAATTGTAACGACCCCGACTCCCGGTAACCCCCAATTAAGGGAGACCGAAAGGTTAGATCCATTAACTAATAATTCGGATCAAAGGTTCGACAAATAATCAATAATAATTAATAAACTTTACCAACTAAACTGAAATATGGTAAAAATAAAAACTTTGCTTACCTTTTTAAAATCTGGGATTTCTAAACTTTTATCCATGTAGATACTAATCTAACTAATCCTCATGTGTACATTATTGCTCATTTAGTTCCACGTATGCCACTTTATTGTTTGTTCTTCTCATTTGTACCTAAAATGCCGACAAACAAAACGTCGGTCAGCAAGAAGCTGGTATGTGGGGGAAACAATAATTGTGCAACTATGTTAACAATGTAGTCAACCAAATATCATTTAATATCCAAGATTATTTTTTAAGCAATACTACTCAATCCTTGCCTATCCCCTATCTCTATACCATCCCTGTAGTGGACATGGATACCACCTTTCTCATATGGTAGATCCTTACCCCCATGGCCCTACCACATAGGTAGCCAATTCTTAGGGTTATGGAGTTGCATTGTCCTACCCAAGGGTATCCCAATCCCTGACTCATGATGACTTGATGGACTTACCCCATTGGTATCCATTTACTATGTCATTTAATGACTTGATGGTCCTACCCCATTGGTAGCCATTTACTATGTCAATCTATAAAGCTACAGAGGGGACTAGGATCTGAGCTAGTAGGCACATCTCTTATGTGATAGTCATATTCACATTATAAGTTGCATGAATTAAATGCAACTAAAAGTTTAATTTGAGTCATCGATAAAACCTCAAAAATCCTCGAGAAACTAATTCGGGATATTCATAGGCGTAATCGCATACCTGATTTGATGATTTCACAAGCATTAAGTAATTGCAACCAAGAACACAATCCAAGCAAGCAATTCAACAATCACATAATTCCTGAAAAGAATATGTACTCTATTTATTACACAATGTATCAAGAAACTACTTTATTGACTTGGATTCACTTTCTAGGGTTTCTGAATCCATTTTAGGGTTTCATTTTGCAATTAGGGTTTCCCTTCATCTTTTCCCATATTAAACCCTAATTTTATGCCATTACTCATAAACCCTAATTATCTCATCTATTCTTCAATATTAATGTTATCTTAACAACATTTAACTCTATTTACATATTAAAAGCACATTAATCATTAATTAATTACATTAAAGATACTAATTTTATCCTTTTCATCCATGACAAGATCATTATGCACATCTATCATTAATTCAAAATTCATCAGGGTCTAATTATCATATGAACTCATTTTGCCATCAATTCCACCTTTTATTCATAAAAAGACCCTAATTAATACATTTAGAGTATTTATCCAGAATTAAGGTATTTTATATACAAATAACTTAGAACCATAATTAAACAATCATATTTTCATATCTTTCAAAATATATATGATCATATCCTCGTTTACCCTAAATTAGGGTTTCTAAATGCTTAATCATTCTCATATGAGGTAAAAACCCTAAATCATGTAATTTCACATCTAGAATAGGTTTGAATCTAACATTATCATTCAACATGTTATTAATACTTAAATTAACCCATTAAGCATACTAGATTCAACCTTTAATCACAAAACGGGTTTTTAACTTAACTTTAATGCACTTTTCATCAACTTATTGTACTTTTGCAATTAGGAAAGGAATCAATCTTTGAAAGTATTTTTATTGAATTCCTCTCGTTCTCCTGATCAAAATACATATATTATTTGTATTTATCTGAGCTACGGTCTATTAGATATGAAATTTGCAGGTTTACTTACTTTGGGCCAATCAGATTGCGCCACGTCGCTGCATCCATGCAAAGCACTCGATTTGGAAAATATAACGGAAGTACGTCTTTTCCCTTGGTAAAGTTAAATGATCTGCAGGGCATAAACATCCAATGGCCCAGTCTTCTTCCTCCCGTGCGCACCCTAGCGCGGCCACAGCAACAAAGAGCAGATGAGGCTGCGCCGCCCCCGCCCCCTTCACTTAGCTTCTCAAGATCCTATGAAACCTCCTTAGGTTACCTCAAAACCAACCAAACTGGTAAACCCCCTACCAAAGTGTCCCTCTCCCTGAATGGGAGGAAACTACACCTTGATAACAAAGGGCACAAGCGTCCTTAGGGTTTACCTTCACATGAGCATGCTTAATCCAACAACTACTAAGGCACAAGCATACATACTAACCATGCTAGGTCACACTTGTTCTCATCCTCAACATTAGATCAACTTAGTCATGAGGGGTTCATCAAACATACCCTTAACTTAAGGGATTTCCTTTACCTCTACACATGAGGAGTACCATGCTCGAAACTATGGATACTCAAATCTCATCATGAGCATTGGATACACTGCTTCCCCTCTTAGGCCTAGAAACCCTAGGTTCACATTTGGGTGTTCGACTGCGTGCTCAATATCTTAACCACGATTCAAGCATGTCCAAGGTATGTCATGTACTTCCATGATCCTTCTACTTGCAAAACTTTAGAGTTCAGTCCTCTTCCAGGACAACCAACAAGGTATAAAGCCTCACAACTAGTTACTTAAACCTCCTTAGGGTCTAAAGCACTCTTTATCCCATCCAGTAGGTAAACACTTATACCATAGGTATTAGAAGCATCAACTATCATCCACTATCATGCACTTAGGTCACATCATCTAAGATTTCAACCTTCTTTCTTGGGTTTTTCTTTCTCTCTCTAGATCTAACTCCACATCCAGCCTCACTTCATGAAGTTGGATCAAGCTTACCAGCATATCCCTACTTGGCTGAAGCCTTTGCTCAACTCATATTTGGCACAACATTATCCATAGCTCATTATGTTTATCTCATAATACATCCATCATGATTCCCTTGTCTAGGGTTTCATCCTACTGTCAGCACTACTGACGTACTTTGGGTGCAAGCTACACCGTACTTGCACAAGCCCATAGGGTTCTATAGGTTCTTATCTAACTTCATCCATGAAGGACCTATCCTTCTCTCAAACATGCACGACCCTTCCCAGGGTTGGGTTTCCAAAAGGTGTTAGGTCATCAACTTGTCATGGCTCATATGGCATCCAAGGCATGTTTATCCAAACACCTGGTCTAATCTCATCATGCCATCTCTCTCTCTAACCTTCACTTATGGTTGGGGTTAACATCATCCTCAAAGGATGTGCTAGGTCTCTACTTTTAATGGAGGTCTCTACCTCCAAGACTAACTCTCCCTACTCATCCTCCTGTCACGGAGGTCTATCCTTAGGCCTCTCCTGAGGGCAATGACAACTCATGTCATACGACCTAAGCATGTATCTATTCCTTTACGCTTACTCTGTTAAGCTTATGTCCATGACATCTTATTTACATGTTTTTTTATTAATTTGGTGGAGGATTCCTTAATCCTTATCAACCTTACCCATACCTTAAGAGGGTGAGGAGAAGAGAGAGGAAACCCTAATCGTTAAGGTCCTTAACAAAATTTGAGTTGAGAAGGGATGAACAAGTGGAGAGAGTCCTAAAGGTATCTTATTTCGAATCATATCCTAACACATCGTCCAGGCAGTCACACAATCTGGGAGTCCTCATATTCCGACTAGCAGTGCAGAGGAGAATATTGCCAGCCCCCGAACGTGATCCTTTTCTAGACACCTCAATCTTTTGAACAATCCTCTAATAGCTCCCTTGGGTTCTACAAAATTTGTAAAATTTAATAATTATTAAAGATTAATGGAGGAACCTTCGCTCTGATACCAATTGTAACGACCCCGACTCCCGATAAACCCCAATTAAGGGAGACCGAAAGGTCAGAGCCGTTAACTAATAACCCAGATCAATGGTTCGACAAATAATCAATAATAATTAATAAACTTTACCAACTAAATTGAAATATGGTAAAAATAAAAATTTTGCTTACCTTTTTAAAAGCTGGGATTTCTAAACTTCTTTCCATGTAGATACTAAACTAACTAATCCTCCTGTGTACATTATTTCTCATTTAGTTCCACATATGCCACTTTACTGTTTGTTCTTTTTATTTGTACCTAAAACACAGACAAACAAAACGTTAGTCAACAAGAAGCTGGTATGTGGGGGAAACAATAATTGTGCAACTATGTTAACAATGTAGTCAACCAAATATCATTTAACATCCAAGATTTTGTTTTAAGAAATACTGCTCAATCCTTGCCTATCCCCTATCTCTGTACCATCCCTGCTGTGGACATGGACACTACTTCTCTCATATGGTAGATCCTTACCCCCATGGGCCTACCACACAGGTAGCCAATTCTTAGGGTTATGGAGTCGCATGGTCCTACCCAAGGGTAGCCCAATCCCTGACTCATGATGACTTGATGGACCTACCCCATTGGTAGCCATTTACTAAGTCTTTTAATGACCTGATGGTCCTACCCCATTGGTAGCCATTTACTAGGTCAATCTATAAAGCTACAGAGGGGACTAGGATCTGAGCTAGTAGGCACATCTCTTATGTGATAGTCATATTCAAATTATAATTTGCATGAATTAAATGCAACTAAAAGTTTAATTTGAGTCATCGATAAAACCTCAAAAATCCTCGAGAAACTAATTCGGGATATTCATAGGCGTAACTGCATACCTGATTTGATGATTTCACAAGCATTAAGTAATTACAACCAAGAACGCAATCCAAGCAAGCAATTCAACAATCACATAATTCTTGAAAAGAATATGTACTCTATTTATTACACACTGTATCAAGAATCTACTTTATTGACTTGGATTCACTTTCTAGGGTTTTTGAATCCATTTTAGGGTTTCATTTTGCAATTAGGGTTTCCCTTCATCTTTTACCATATTAAACCCTAATTTTATGCCATTACTCATAAACCCTAATTATCTCATCTATTCTTCAATATTAAGGTTATCTTAACAACATTTAACTCTATTTCCATATTAAAGGCACATTAATCATTAATTAATTACATTAAAGATACTAATTTTATCCTTTTCATCCATGATAAGATCATTATGCACATCTATCATTAATTCAAAGTTCATCAGGGTCTAATTATCATATGAACTCATTTTGCCATCAATTCCACCTTTTATTCATAAAAAGACCCTAATTACTACATTTAGAGTATTTATCCAGAATTAAGGTCTTTTATATACAAATAACTTAGAACCATCATTAAACAATCATATTTTCATATCTTTCCAAATATATATGATCATATCCTCGTTTACCCTAAATTAGGGTTTCTAAATGCTTAATCATTCTCATATGAGGTAAAAACCCTAAATCATGTAATTTCACATCTAGAACATGTTTGAATCTAACATTATTATTCAACAGGTTATTAATACTTAAATTAACCCATTAAGCATACTAGATTCAACCTTTAATCACAAAAAGGGTTTTTAACTTAACTTTAATGCACTTTTCATCAACTTATTGTACTTATGCAATTAGGAAAGGAATCAATTTTAAAAGTATTTTTATTGAATTCCTCTCGTTCTCCTGATCAAAATACATATATTATTTGTATTTATCCGAGCTACGGTCTATTAGATATGAAATTTGCAAGTTTACTTACTTTGGGCCAATCAGATTGTGCCACGTCGCTGCATCCATGCAAAGCACTCGATTTGGAAAATATAACGGAAGTACGTCTTTTCCCTTGGTTAAGTTAAAAAATCTCCAGGGCATAAACGTCCAATGGCCCAGTCTTCTTCCTCCCGTGCGCACCCTAGCACGGCCACAACAACAAAGAGCAGATGAGGCTGCGCCGCCCCTCTCCGGACCTCGTCGGTCACCGGGGATGGTTCCCCTACCTCCCCCGCCCCCTTATGAGTCCTCCAAGGCCTTGAAACATGTCCGAGTTGACCGGGTGCAAGGCTGCTGGGTGTGCAACCCACAACGAGAGTGCAGACCTTCTGCAGGTGCTGCGTGAAGGTGACAGTAGAGAGATGATGACCGAGCATCTTCTAAGTGGTGTGGGTGTGTCCTCCCTCCTTTGCACTCCCTTCTGCGGCTCTATACCCTGGCTATTCTCGCCGCTAAGCGATTCCTCCTTTCCTCTGGTGCGGCGAGGCATTGCAGCGGACAAAGCTGCCTTCTTTGACTTATATGGGAGCTGCCCATGCGTGAAGACAAGAGGTGGAAGGTCACTGTGTCCCTCCATAACCAAAGAACCATCCGCTACCGCTGTTCTGGCATTTTCCTGGGGTTCATGGACTAATTAGGGAGCATGGCTAGTGGAACAACTCCCTAAGACTACCGATGACAGATACCCCATTTGCCTTTACCAAAGGGCCCGTTATATAGGTCTCAGCAGGGTCTCTAAAGCCCTGAGTATCTAGGGAAAACATGAAAGGAAAGAGAGCCACCCATTTACGTTTCCTTTGATGTGAGACAGTTTACCGATATGGGAGGTATTATCCTCACATTAATCCATCAAAATTATCCTTATTCTCATGCATTATTAATCGTTAAGAATTATCTACTCCTTCCCATATTAGAATTGCTCAACTCTTTCTCGATGAAGGTTCACGATGGAAAATTAGAATTATTAAGGAAGGTGTTTTGTCATGCATAGGGTGATTATTCATCACTTGGTAATCTAGATTACTTTTCATTTTCTCTTTCTTTAATCTTTTATTTTCTTGATTCTGATTCCTGTTTCCATTAGGACTATGTGGACGCGAAATCTCATCCAAGATGGATTCATTATCCATATTTCCACTTATTTCTTGTAATATTTTCATTATCTCTCATTTCTTCTAAATAAGGCAATATTTAATTAATCCTTTCTTTTCTTATTGCATTCTCTACGCAATGTTGGACTCCTTGGAACCTAAGAGGCATGAAATCCCTTTTTGGATTTGCCTTCTAGAGGTTTCCACATTTTTCTTTTCTCTATTTACTCAATAACAGTGGAATTTCTTATATCTTTTCCTTTATTGGGCCCAATAGCCGATAAAGCCGACAAAACAACCATCAAGGCTATTGTAAACGAAATTCATTTATTCAAAACAAATTACATCATTATTTGTTCCAATATCTTTAATATGAGAAATTATATTTCACAACAAATGAGCCCTAAATTGGGGTTGTAATATCCTTCCCCTCTTATAAGAATTTTGTCCTCAAAATTCCATCAAGCAAACAAACAGTTCAGGATAAGCCTTTCGTATGTCCATAATGGCTCCCATGTGGATTTACCCTTTCCATGGTGCTTCCCAAGAACCTTCATCATCTCATATTCTTCCATCTGAGTTCTTTCTTACATTGGTATATCATACCCTCATAGGTGACTCAGGACAATTCAGCCTCTCAAAAGCTGATTTGGTTCAGGGCTCAGTACATGGCTTGGGTACCTCACATAGTGCTCTAGATCAGACTTATGGAACACATTATTCATCATGTTCTCCTGAGGGGCAATACTAAACACAACCATCTCCACCAATCCATCTCAAATGGACCCATATATCGAGGACTCAACTTTCCCAGCTGAAGCTTAGAGGGGTCGGATCTTCACATCACATATTTTCCCATAGTGAACTGCATGTCAGTCTTCTTTGCATCATCTCGTGACTCATGTCACCATTGGGCTCTCTCTCGGCCATTGCAAGATCAAAGTGATTTCATATACACACACTATGGTTCTTTTCTGACCTTTGTGAGGCCTCCTTCTCCGACATCATCTTATTGAACTGGTGACTGACACAACCTCTCTATAAGACTTCTTGCATCCCGATAAAGGTTATGGTGGTTAACATCACATCTTAAAAACTATCTCTATGTATCACCCTGAACAAGCACAATGGCTCTCATCAGACCCCCTAGTCTGGATTATACTAACCTTTAGTAGGGGTGATAAACTATACTACCATCAAGCTCTTCATGTATCTACTTCCACCTCATGGTAGTGAAACTTGGTCAAACCCAAGAACTTTTGAACTCACATCATGGTGTAGTTGAACCATCTTCTCTCTTAAGTAGTTCAACTGCATCTATCCCGTGACAGTACTCTTCCTTTCTCATGTCATCTAGGTAAGGTGATCTACCATAACCCATATTAGATCTCGACCTTCCTTGGTCCAGGGGAGACTTACAACATCCATAGTGATGAACTCCCATTCCACCTCGAAAACTCTTTGTACTTTATATCCATGTACTGGGTTACTGGTGTTTGTCCTTTGCCTCCTAGCTTGCATGGCCACATGCTACATGCAACTTTGTTTTAAGCATCCAAAGTGCAACTATCACTTACTATATTTGTAGTTTCACGGTGTGTGGTGATCCTAAAACCATGATTCCTGGTATTTCATGATTCCTCAAGATTGATACCTCGGAAACCCTAAACTATTCTCATCAGGGTTTCATCACTTTCCTTTCCAAAGAAGTACATCTGAGGTTCAACAACCATCCTTTCATTATATCATGGATTTGACTGGCTAACCAAGTAATCATTTACTTGATTAACCGCTATTGATAGATCTAGGTTTTAGCCAAACTTATATCTTTTTCTCAACTGAAGGTTAGCCTAACAACCTCAACTTCTTCTAGCTTCAAGCTAAACTAGGCAGCTATATCTCAACCAGAGCATTCATTACCACTTCTTATCCTTAGGTGTTAAGTATTGTTGATGACATACACCTCCATGTATCATCTCATCTCAAACTCTAATCCTATATTCATCAAGAACACTCTGATCTCATCCTCTTAGTTATCAGGATCCACCTTGTGATTCCTTGTAAAACTTGCAAAAATCCACCTAGTTCAAGATAAAACATCCTCACAAGATGATTTCCATAATACTCATAGTGTTTGTAAACCATCCATGTATCATTCGCTCAACTAGGGTATGTTATCATCTTTGTCCTCATACCTCATAACAACGTTCCAACTCACATCATCTTTATCCTTGGTGTATGGCATGCGTACTATCCTATCTCTCACTCCCATAATAAGAGGAAATAAGTATTTGGCTTCAGTCCAAATATAGAGTTCTTCCTGTTCCAAGATTAGAGATGGTACATCCCACCTTTCCAGTACACTTTCAAATCTAAGTTGAAATGTAAACTTATATCTCTACAAACATCTCGATATCAAAAAAATTACTTCCATGGAAAATTGGTCTCAAACCTACTTGGGTCACTACACAATCCTTGCTCATCTCCTCTAGGTCTATAGGGTGCTAACACTTTTGGGGTCATCCCTCTTCCCTTATGCATTCAGAGAGTGCCCTACTCATCTACCATTAGGGTCCCATGAGTTCATGATGGTGATCAATCTCCTAACTCATGGCCCTCATACAATGATAGTCGTTACCTCCCGACCCTATGGTCATGTGCAACTAGGGAATTAGGCAACTCCTTCTTCCATCGGTCTTATCCCTACCTGACCCTAGGATAGACTTAGGATTCTATTATAGTACATGTCCAACTTAGAACCTTACCAAGCATTCATCATCTCTCTTCCTGCATTCGTGGCTGACTTTCATCCTTTCATAGGGATCATGGCAACCTGCCTACCTTGGTGAAGCCCCGTACCAGTTACCTTCATGGTAACACATCCACATGCACATAGAGATGATTATCTATGGGTCTATAGGTTCATTCTCATGCCATGTACTCTTCACTTAGCTTCTCAAGATCCTATGAAACCTCCTTAGGTTACCTCAAAACCAACCAAACTGGTAAACCCCATACCAAAGGGTCCCTCTCCCTGGATGGGAGGAAACTACACCTTGATAACAAAGGGAACAAGCGTCCTTAGGGTTTACCTTCACATGAGCATGCTTAATCCAGCAACTACTAAGGCACAAGCGTACCTACTAACCATGCTAGGTCACACTTGTTCTCATCCTCAACATTAGATCAACTTAGTCATGAGGGGTTCATCAAACATACCCTTAACTTAAGGGATTTCCTTTACCTCTACACATGAGGAGTACCATGCTTGAAACTATAGATACTCAAATCTCATCATGAGCATTGGATACACTGCTTCCCCTCTAAGGCCTAGGAACCCTAGGTTCACATTTGGGTGTTCGACTACGTGCTCAATATCTTAACCACGATTCAAGCATGTCCAAGGTATGTCATGTACTTCCATGATCCTTCTACTTGCAAAACTTCAGAGTTCAGTCCTCTTCCAGGACAACCAACTAGGTATAAAGCCTCACAACTAGTTACTTAAACCTCCTTAGGGTCTAAAGCACTCTTTATCCCATCCAGTAGGTAAACACTTATACCATAGGTATTAGAAGCATCCACTATCATCCACTATCATGCACTTAGGTCGCATCTTCTAAGATTTCAACCTTCTTTCTTGGGTCTTTCTTTCTCTCTCTAGATCTAACTCCACATCTAGCCTCACTTCATGAAGTTGGATCAAGCTTACCAGCATATCCCTACCTGGCTGAAGCCTTTGCTCAACTCATATTTGGCACAACATTATCCTTAGCTCATTATGTTTATCTCATAATACATCCATCATGATTCCTTTGTCTAGGGTTTCATCCTACTGTCAGCACTACTGACGTACTCTGGGTGCAAGCTACACCCTACTTGCACAAGCCCATAGGGTTCTATAGGTTCTTATCTAACTTCATCCATGAAGGAGCTATCCTTCTCTCAAACATGCATGACCCTTCCCAGGGTTGGGTTTCCAAAAGGTGCTAGGTCATCAACTTGTCATGGCTCATATGGCATCCAAGGCATGTTTATCCAAACACCTGGTCTAATCTCATCATGCCATCTCTCTCTCTAACCTTCACTTATGGTTAGGGTTAACATCATCCTCAAAGGATGTGCAAGGTCTCTACTTTTAATGGAGGTCTCTACCTCCAAGACTAACTCTCCCTACTCATCCTCCTGTCATGGAGGTCTATCCTTAGGCCTCTCCTAAGGGCAATGACAACTCATGTCATACAACCTAAGCATGTATCTATTCCTTTACTCTTATTCTGTTAAGCTTATGTCCATGACATCTTATTTACATGTTTTTTTATTAATTTGGTGGAGGATTCCTTAATCCTTATCAACCTTACCCATACCTCAAGAGGGTGAGGAGAAGAGAGAGGAAACCCTAATCGTTAAGGTCCTTAACAAAATTTGAGTTGAGAAGGGATGAACAAGTTGAGAGAGTCGTAAAGGTATCTTATTTCGGGTCATATCCTAAGTCATCATCCAGGCAGTCACACAATCTGGGAGTCCTCGTATTCCGACTAGCAGTGCAGAGGAGAATATTGCCAGCCCCCGAACGTGATCCTTTTCTAGACACCTCAATCTTTTGAACAATCCTCTAATAGGTCCCTTGGGTTCTACAGAATTTGTAAAATTTAATAATTATTAAAGATTAAGTGAGGAACCTTCGCTCTGATACCAATTGTAACGACCCCGACTCCCGATAACCCCCAATTAAGGGAGATCGAAAGGTCAGAGCCGTTAACTAATAACCCAGATCAATGGTTCGACAAATAATCAATAATAATTAATAAACTTTACCAACTAATTTGAAATATGGTAAAAATAAAAACTCTGCTTACCTTTTTAAAAGCTGGGATTTCTAAACTTCTTTCCATGTAGATACTAAACTAACTAATCCTCCTGTGTACATTATTTCTCATTTTGTTCCACATATGCCACTTTACTATTTGTTCTTTTTATTTGTACCTAAAACACAGACAAACAAAACGTTAGTCAACAAGAAGCTGGTATGTGGGGGAAACAATAATTGTGCAACTATGTTAACAATGTAGTCAACCAAATATCATTTAACATCCAAGATTTTGTTTTAAGCAATACTGCTCAATCCTTACCTATCCCCTATCTCTGTACCATCCCTGCTGTGGACATGGACACTACTTCTCTCATATGGTAGATCCTTACCCCCATGGGCCTACCACACAGGTAGCCAATTCTTAGGGTTATGGACTCGCATGGTCCTACCCAAGGGTAGCCCAATCCCTGACTCATGATGACTTGATGGACCTACCCCATTGGTAGCCATTTACTAAGTCATTTAATGACCTGATGGTCCTACCCCATTGGTAGCCATTTACTAGGTCAATCTATAAAGCTACAGAGGGGACTAGGATCTGAGCTAGTAGGCACATCTCTTATGTGATAGTCATATTCACAGTATAATTTGCATGAATTAAATGCAACCAACAATTTAATTTGAGTCATCAATAAAACCTCAAAAATCCTCGAGAAACTAATTCGGGATATTCATAGGTGTAACCACATACCTGATTTGATGATTTCACAAGCATTAAGTAATTGCAACCAAGAACAAAATCCAAGCAAGAAATTCAATAATTACATAATTCCTGAAAAGAATATGTACTCTATTTATTACACACTATATCAAGAATATACTATATTGACTTGGATTCACTTTCTAGGGTTTCTGAATCCATTTTAGGGTTTCATTTTGCAATTAGGGTTTCCCTTCATCTTTTACCATATTAAACCCTAATTTTATTCCATGAGTATAAGCCCTAATTATCTCATCTATTCTTTAATATTAAACTTATCTTAACAACATTTAACTCTATTTACATATTAAAGGCACAGTAATCATTAATTAATTTCATCAAGCTTATTTTCATTAAAGCTACTATTTTTATCCTTTTAATCCATGACAAGATCATTATGCACATCTATCATTAATTCAAATTCATTAGGGTCTAATTATCATATGAACTCATTTTGCCATCAATTCCATCTTTTATTCATAAAAAGACCCTAATTACTACATTTAGGGTATTTCTCCAGAATTAAGGTCTTTAATATACAAATAACTTAGAACCAACATTAAACAATCATATTTTCATATCTTTCAAAATATATATGATCTTATCCTCTTTTACCCTAAATTAGGGTTTCTACATGCTTAATCATTCTCATATGAGGTAAAACCCCTAAATCATGTAATTTCACATCTAGCTCAGGTTCAAATCTAACATTATCATTCAACAGGTTATTAATACTTAAATTAATCCATTATGCATACTAGATTCAACCTTTAATCACAAAAAGGGTTTTTAACTTAACTTTAATGCACCTTTCATCAACTTATTGTACTTTTGCAATTAGAAAAGGAATAAATATTTAAAAGTATTTTTATTGAATTCCTCTCATTCTCCTGATCAAAATACATATATTATTTGTATTTATCCGAGCTATAGTCTATTAGATATGAAATTTGCAAGTTTACTTACTTTGGGCCAACAGATTCTGCCACGTCGCTGCATCCATGCAAAGCACTCAATTTGGAAAATATAACAGAAGTACATCTTTGCCCTTGGTTAAGTTAAAGGATCTCCATCCCATGGATGGGCATAAACATCCAATGGCCTGATCTTCTTCCTCCCGTGCGTGCCCTAGCGCGGCCACAACAGAAGAGCGCAGATGCGGCTGCGTCGCCCCTCTCCGGACCTCGTCGGTCACCGTGGATGGCTCCCCTACCTCCCCCGGCCCCCTTCTGAGTCTGCCAAGGCCTTGAACCATGTCTGAGTTGACCGGGTGAAAGGCTCCTGGGTCTGCAACCCACAACAAGAGTGTAGACCTTCTGCAGGTGCTGCGTGAAGGTGACAATAGGGAGATGACGACCAAGCATCTTCTCGGTGGTGTGGGTGTGTCTGCCCTCCTTTGCACTCCCTTCCGCGGCTCTATACCCTGGCTATTCATGCCTCTCGGCGATTCCCCCTTTCCTATGGTGTAGCGAGGCATTGCAGCGGATAAAGCTTCCTTCTTTGACTTGTATGGGAGCCGCCCATGGGTGAAGACAAGAGGAGGAAGGTCACCGTGTCCCTCCATAACCAAAGAACCATCTGCAGCCGCTGTTCTAGAATTTTCCTAGGATTCATGGACTAATTAGTGAGCAAGGCTAGCAGAACAACTCCCTAAGACTACCTATGACAGATACCCCATTTGCCTTTACCAAAGGGGCCCTTATATAGGTCTCAACAGGGTCTCTCAAGCCCTGAGTATCTAGGGAAAACACGAAAGGAAAGAGAGCCGCCCGTCTACATTTCCTTTTATGTGAGACAGTTTACCGATATGGGAGGTATTATCCTCCCATTAATCCATCAAAATTATCCTTATTCTCATGTATTCTTAATTGTTAAGAATTATCTACTCCTTCCCATATTAGAATTGCTCAACTCTTTCTCAATGAAGGTTCACGAAGGAAAATTAGAATTATTAAGGAAGGTGTTTTGTCATGCATAGGGTGATTATTCATCACTTGGTAATCTAGATTACTTTTCATTTTCTCTTTCTTTAATCTTTTATTTTCTTGATTCTGATTCCTTTTTCCGTTAGGACTATGTGGATGCGAAATCTCATCCAAGATGGATTCATTATCCATATTTCCACATATTTCTTGTAATATTTTCATTATCTCTCATTTCTTCTAAATAAGGCAATATTTAATTAATCCTTTCTTTTCTTATTGCATTCTCTATGCAACTTTGGACTCCTAGGAACCCAAGAGGCACGAAATCCCTCTTTGGATTTGCCTTCTAGAGGTTTCCACATTTTTCTTTTCTCTATTTACTCAATAACAGTGGAATTTCTTTTATCTTTTCCTTTATTGGGCCCAATAGCCGATAAAGCCCATAAAACAACCATCAAGGCTATTGTAAACGAATTTCATTTATTCAAAACAAATTACATCATTATTTGTTCCAATATCTTTAATATGAGAAATTACATTTCTCAACAAATGAACCCAAAATTGGGGTTGTAACATCCTTCCCCTCTTATAAGAATTTTGTCCTCAAAATTCCATCAATCAAACAAACACTTCAGGATAAGCCTTTCGTATGTCCATCATGGCTCCCATGTGGCGTTACCCTTTCCATGGTGCTTCCCAAGAACCTTCATCATCTCATATTCTTCCATCTTAGTTCTTTCTTACCTTGGTATAGCATACCCTCATAGGTGACTCAGGACAATTTAGCCTCTCAAAAGCTGATTTGGTTCAGGGCTCAGTACATGGCTTGGGTACCTTACATAGTGCTCTAGATCGGACTTATGGAACACATTATTCATCACGTTATCCTGAGGGGCAAGCCTAAAAAAAACCATCTCCACCAATCCATCTCAAATGGACCCATATATTGGGGACTCAGCTTTCCCAGCTGAAGCTTACATGGATCGGATCTTCACATCACATATTTTCCCATAGTGAACTGCATGTCAGTCTGCTTGGCATCAGCTCGTGACCCATGTCACCACTGGGCTCTCTCTCGGCCATTGCACGATCAAAGCGACTTCATCTACACACACTATGGTTCTTTATTGACCTTCGTGAGGCCTCCTTCACCAACATCATCTTAATGAAGTGGTGACTGACACAACCTCTCTATAAGACTTCTTGGATCCTGATAAAGGCTATGGTGGTTAACATCACATCTTAAAAACTATCTCTATGTATCACCCTGAACAAGCACACTGTCTCTCATCAGACCCTCTAGTCTAGATTATACAAACCTTTAGTAGGGGTGATAAACTATACTATCATCAATCTCTTCATGTATCTACTTCCACCTCATGAAAGTGAACCTTGGTCAAACCCAAGTACTTTTGCACTCGCATCATGGTGTGGTTGAACCATCTTCTCTCTTAAGTAGTTCAACTGAATCTGTCTCGTGACAATACTCTTCCTTTCTCATGTCATCTAGGTAAGGCGATCTACCATAACCAATATTGGATCTCGACCTTCCTTGGTCCAGGGGATACTTATAACATCCATAGTGATGAACTCCCATTCCACCTCGGGAACTCTTTATACTTTATATCCATGTACTGGGTTACTGGTGTTTGTCCTTCGCCTCCTAGCTTACATGGCCACATGCTACATGCAACATTGTTTTAAGCATCCAAAGTGCTACTATCACTTATTATCTTTGTAGTTTCACGATGTGTGGTGATCTTAAAACCATGATTCCCAGTATGTCATGATTCCTCATGATTGATACCTCGGAAACCCTAAACTACTCTCATCAGGGTTTCATCACTTTCCTTTCCATAGAAGTACATCTGAGGTTCGACAATCATCCTTTCATTATATCACAGATTTGACTGGCTAACCAAGACATCATTTACTTGATTAACCGTTATTAATACATCTGGGTTTTAGCCAAACTTATCTCTTTTTATCAACTAAAGGTTAGCCTAACAACCTCAACTTCTTCTAGCTTCAAGCTAAACTAGGTAGATATATCTCAACCAGAGCATTCATTACCACTTCTTATCCTTAGGTGTTAAGTATTGTTGATGACATACAACTCCATGTATCATCTCATCTCAAACTCTAAGTCTATCTTCATCAAGAACACTCTGAGCTCATCCTCTTAGTTATCAGGCTCCACCTTGTGATTCCTTGTAATACTTGCAAAAATCCACCTAGTTTAAGATAAAACATCCTCACAAGATGATTTCCTTAATACTCTTAGTGTTTGTAAACTATCCATGTATCATTCGCTCCACTAGGGTATGTTATCATCTCTGTCCTCATACCTCATAGCAACATTCCAACTCACATCATCTTTATCCTTGATGTATGGCATGCGTACTGTCTTATCTCTCACTCCCATAACAAGAGGAAATAAGTATTTGGCTACAATCCAAATACAAAGTTCTTCCTGTTCCAAGAGTAGGGATGGTACAACCCACCTTGCCATTACACTTCCAAATCTAATTTGAAACGTACAACTTATGTCTCTACAAACATCTCAATATCAAAAAAATTACTTCCATGGAAAACTAGTCTCGAACGTACTTGGGTCACTACACAATCCTTGGTCATCTCGTCTAGGTCTATAGGGTGCCGACACTTTTGGGGTCATCCCTCTTCCCTTATGCATCCAGAGAGTGCCCTACTCATCTGCCCTTTGGGTCCCATGAGTTCATGAAGGTGATCAATCTCCTAACCCATGGCCCTCAGAAAATGATAGTTGTTACCTCCCGACCCTATGGTCATGTGCAACTAGGGAATTAGGCAACTCCTTCTTCCATCGTTCTTATCCCTACCTGACCCTAGGATAGAATTAGGATTCTATTATAGTACACGTCCAACTTAGAACCTTCCCAAGCATTCATCATCTCTCTTCCTGCATTTGTGGATTACTTTCTTCCTTTCATAGGGATCATGGCAACCTGCCTACCTTGGTCAAGCCCCATACCAGTTACCTTCATGGTAACACATCCACATGCACATAGAGATGGTTATCTATGGGTCTATAGGTTCATTCTCATGCCATGTACTCTTCACTTAGCTTCTCAAGATCCTATGAAACCTCCTTAGGTTACCTCAAAACCAACCAAACTGTTAAACCCCCTACCAAAGGGTCCCTCTCCCCGGATGGGAGGAAACTACACCTTAATAACAAAGGCCACAAGCATTCTTAAGGTTTACCTTCACATGAGCATGCTTAATCCAACAACTACTAAGGCACAAGCATACCTACTAATCTTGCTAGGTCACACTTGTTCTCATCCTCAACATTAGATCAACTTAGTCATGAGGGGTTCATCAAACTTACCCTTAACTTAAGGGATTTACTTTACCTCTACACATGAGGAGTACCATGCTCGAAACTATAGAGACTCAAATCTCATCATGAGCATTGGATACACTGCTTCCCCTCTTAGGCCTAGGAACCCTAGGTTCACATTTGGGTGTCTGACTGCATGCTCAATCTCTTAACCATGATTCAAGCATGTCCAAGGTATGTCATGTACTTCCATGATCCTTCTACTCATAACACTTCTAATTTGAGTCCTCTTCCAGGACAACCAACTAGGTATAAAACCTCACAACTGGTTACTTAAACCTCCTCAGGGTCTTAAGCACTCTTTATCCCATCCAGCAGGTAATCACTTATACCATAGGTACTAGAAGCATCCACTATCATCCACTTAGGTCACATCATCTAAGCTTTCAACCTTCTTTCTTGGGTCATTCTTTCTCTCTCTAGATCTAACTCCACATCCAGCCTCACTTCATGAAGTTGGATCAAGCTTACCAGCATATCCCTACCTGGGTGAAGCCTTTTCTCAACTGATATTTGGCTCAAGATTATCCTTAGCTCTTTATGTTTATCTCATAAGACATCCAGCATAATTCCCTTATCCAGGGTTTCATCCTACTGTCAGCACTACTGACGTACTCTGGGTGCAAGCTACACCCTACTTGCACAAGCCCATAGGGTTCTATAGGTTCTTCTCTAACTTCATCCATGAAGGAGCTATCCTTCGCTCAAACATGCACGACCCTTCCCAGAGTTGGGTTTCCAAAAGGTGCTAGGTCATCAACTTCTCATGGCTCATATGGCATCCAAGGCATGTTTATCCAAACACCTGGTCTAATCTCATCATGCCATCTCTCTCTCTAACCTTCACTTAGGGTTAGGGTTAACATCATCCTCAAAGGATGTGCTAGGTCTCTACTTTTAATGGATGTCTCTACCTCCAAGACTAACTCTCTCTACTCATCCTCCTGTCACGGAGGTCTATCCTCAGGCCTCTCCTGAGGGCAATGACAACAAGTGTCATACGACCTAAGCGTGTATCTATTCCTTTACGCTTACTCTATTAAGTGTATGTCCATGACATCTTATTTGCATGCTTTTTATTAATTTGGTGGAGGATTCCTTAATCCTTATCAACCTTACCCATACCTCAAGAGGGTGAGGAGAAGAGAGAGGAAACCCTAATCATTAAGGTCCTTAACATAATTTGAGTTGAGAAGGGATGAACAAGATGAGAGAGTCCTAAAGGTATCTTATTTCGAGTCATATCCTAAGACATCGGCCAGGCAGTCACACAATCCGGGAGTCCTCGTATTCCGACTAGCGGTGCGGAGGAAAATATTGACATCCCCCGGATGTGATCCTTTTCTAGGCACCTCAATCTTTCGGACAATCCTCTAATAACTCCCTTGGGTTCTACAGAATTTGTAAAATTTAATAATGATTAAAGATTAAGTGAGGAACCTTCGCTCTGATACCAATTGTAACGACCCCGACTCCTGGTAACCCCTAATTAAGGGAGAATGAAAGGTCAGAGCCTTTAACTAATAATTTGGATCAAAGGTTCGACAAATAATCAATAATAATTAATAAACTTTACCAACTAAACTGAAATATGGTAAAAATAAAAACTTTGCTTACCTTTTTAAAAGCTGGGATTTATAAACTTCTATCCACGTAGATACTAATCTAACTAATCCTCGTGTGTATATTATTTCTCATTTAGTTCCACATATGCCACTTTACTGTTTGTTCTTTTCATTTGTACCTAAAACGCCGACAAACAAAACGTCGGTCAGCAAGAAGCTGGTATGTGGGGGAAATAATAATTGTGCAACTATGTTAACAATGTAGTCAACCAAATATCATTTAACATCCAAGATTACGTTTTAAGCAATATTTCTCAATCCTTTCCTATCCCCTATCTCCGTACCATCCCTGTAGTGTACATGGATACTACCTCTCTCATATGGTAGATCCTTACCCCCATGGCCCTACCACACAGGTAGCCAATTCTTAGGGTTATGGAGTCACATGGTCCTACCCAAGGGTAGCCCAATCCCTGACTCATGATGACTTGATGGACCTACCCCATTGGTAGCCATTTACTAAGTCATTTAATGACATGATGGTCCTACCCCATTGGTAGCCATTTACTAGGTCAATCTATAAAGCTACAAAAGGGACTAGGATCTGAGCTAGTAGGCACATCTCTTATGTGATAGTCATATTCACATTATAATTTGCATGAATTAAATGCAACCAACACTTTAATTTGAGTCATCGATAAAACCTTGAAAATCCTTGAGAAATGAATTTGGGATATTCATAGGCGTAACCACATACCTGATTTGATGATTTCATAAGAATTAAGTAATTCCAACCAAGAACACAATCCAAGCAAGAAATTCAACAATCACATAATTCCTGAAAAGAATATGTACTCTATTATTACATTGTATCAAGAATCTACTATATTGACTGGGATTCACTTTTTAGGGTTTCTGAATCCATTTTAGGGTTTCATTTTGCAATTAGGGTTTCCCTTCATCTTTTACCATATTAAACCCTAATTTTATGCCATTACTCATAAACCCTAATTATCTCATTTATTCTTCAATATTAAGGTTATCTTAACAACATTTAACTCTATTTCCATATTAAAGGCACATTAATCATTAATTAATTTCATCAAGCTTCTTTTCATTAAAGCTACTACTTTTATCTTTTTAATCCATGACAAAATCATTATGCACATCTATCATTAATTCAAAGTTCATTAGGGTCTAATTATCATATGAACTCATTTTTTCATCAATTCCACCTTTTATTCATAAAAAGACCCTAATTACTACATTTAGGTTATTTATCCAGAATTAAGGTCTTTTATATACAAATAACTTAGAACCATCATTAAACAATCATATTTTCATATCATTCAAAATATATATGATCTTATCCTCTTTTACCCTAAATTAGGGTTTCTAAATGCTTAATCGTTCTCATATGAGGTAAAAACCCTAAATCATGTAATTTCACATCTAGATCAGGTTCTAATCTAACATTATCATTCAAAAGGTTATTAATACTTAAATTAACCCATTAAGCATACTAGATTCATCCTTTAATCACAAAAAGGGTTTTAAACTTAACTTTAATGCACTTTTCATCAACTTATGATACTTTTGCAATTAGGAAAAAAGTCAATCTTTAAAATTATTTTTATTGAATTCCTCTCGTTCTCCTGATCAAAATACATATATTATTTGTATTTATCCGAGCTACAGTCTATTAGATATGAAATTTGCAAGTTTACTTACTTTGGGCCAATCAGATTGCGCCACGTCGCTACATCCATGCAAAGCACTCGATTTGGAATATATAACGAAAGTACATCTTTTCCCTTGGTTAAGTTAAAGGATCTCCAGCCCACGGAGGGGCATAAACGTCCAATGGCCCGGTCTCCTTCCTCCCACACGCGCCCTAGCGCGGCCACAGTAGAAGAGAGCAGATGCGGCTGCGCCGCCCCTCTCCGGACCTCGTCGGTCACCGGGGATGCCTCCCCTACCTCCCCCACCCCCTTCCGAGTCCTCCAAGGCCTTGAACCATGTCTGAGTTGACCGAGTGCAAGGCTGTTGGGTCTGCAACCCACAACGAGAGTGTAGACCTTCTGCAGGTGTTGCGTGAAGGTGACAGTAGGGAGATGACTACCTAGCATCTTCTCAGTGGTGTGGGTGTGTCCTCCCTCCTTTGCACTCCCTTCCGCGGCTCTATACCCTGGCGATTCATGCCGCTAGGCAATTCCTGCTTTCCTCTGGTTTGGTGAGGCATTGCAGCGGACAAAGATGCCTTCTTTGACTTGTATGGGAGCTGCCCATGGGTGAAGACAAGAGGAGGAAGGTCACTGTGTCCCTCCATAACCAAAGAACCATCCGCTGCCGCTGTTCTAGCATTTTCTTGGGGTTCATTGACTAATTAGGGAGCAAGGCTAGAGGAACAACTCCCTAAGACTAATGATGACAGATACCCCATTTGCATTTACCAAAGGGGCCCTTATATAGGTCTCAGCAGGGTCTCTGAAGCCCTGTGTATCTAGGGAAAACATGAAAGGAAAGAGAGCCTCCCGTCTACATTTCCTTTGATGTGAGACAGTTTACCGATATGGGAGGTATTATCCTCACATTAATCCATCGAAATTATCCTTATTCTCAGGCATTCTTAATCCTTGACAATTATCTACTCCTTCCCATTATAGAATTGCTCAACTCTTTCTCAATGAAGGTTCACGAAGGAAAATTAGAATTATTAAGGAAGGTGTTTTGTCATGCATAGGGTGATTATTCATCACTTGGTAATCTAGATTACTTTTCATTTTCTCTTTCTTTAATCTTTTATTTTCTTTATTCTGATTCCTTTTTCCATTAGGACTATGTGGACGCGAAATCTCATCCAAGATGGATTCATTATCCATATTTCCACATATTTCTTGTAATATTTTCATTATCTCTCATTTCTTCTAAATAAGGCAATATTTAATTAATCCTTTCTTAACTTATTGCATTCTCTATGCAACTTTGGACTCCTTCGAACCCAAGAGGCACGAAATCCCTCTTTGGATTTGCCTTCTAGAGTTTTCCACATTTTTCTTTTCTCTATTTACTTAATAACAGTGGAATTTCTTTTATCTTTTCCTTTATTGGGCCGAATAGCCCATAAATCCCACAAAACAACCATCAAGGCTATTGTAAACGAAATTCATTTATTCAAAACAAATTACATCATTATTTGTTCCAATATCTTTAATATGAGAAATTACATTTCTAAACAAATGAACCCTAAATTGGGGTTGTAACATCCTTCCCCTCTTATAAGGATTTTGTCCTCAAAATTCCATCAAGCAAACAAACTGTTCAGGATAAGCCTTTCATATGTCCATCATGGCTCCCATGTGACTTTACCCTTTCCATGGTGCTTCTGAAGAACCTTCATCATCTCATATTCTTCCATCTTAGTTCTTTCTTACCTTGGTATATCATACCCTCATAGGTGACTCAGGACAATTCAGCCTCTCAAAAGTTGATTTGGTTCAGGGCTCAATACATGGCTTGGGTACTTCACATAGTGCTCTAGATCGGACTTATGGAACACATTATTCATCACGTTATCCCGAGGGGCAAGCCTAAACACAACCATCTCCACCAATCCATCTCAAATGGACCCATATATCAGGGACTCAACTTTATGAGCTGAAGCTTAGAGGGGTCACATCTTCACATCACATATTTTTCCATAGTGAACTACATGTCAGTCTGCTTTGCATCAGCTCATGACTCATGTCACCATTGTGCTCTCTGTCGGCCATTTCACGATCAAAGCGACTTCATCTACACACACTATGGTTCTTTTCTGACCTTCATGAAGCCTCCTTCACCAACATCATCTTAATGAAGTGGTGACTGACACAAACTCTCTATAAGACTTCTTGCATCCCTATAAAGGCTATGGTGGTTAACATCACATCTTAAAAATTGTCTCTATGTATCACCCTGAACAAGCACACTGGCTCTCATCAGACCCTCTAGTTTGGATTATACTAACCTTTAGTAGGGGTGATAAACTATACTATCATCAAGCTCTTCATGTATCTACTTTGATCTCATGGAAGTGAACCTTGGTCAAACCCAAGAACTTTTGAACTCGCATCATGGTGTGGTTGAACCATCTTCTCTCTTAAGTTGGTCAACTGAATCTGTCTCATGACAATACTCTTCCTTTCTCATGTCATCTAGGTAAGGAGATCTACCATAACCCATATTGGATCTCGACCTTCCTTGGTCCAGGGGAGACTTACAACTTCCATAGTGATGAACTCCCATTCCACCTCAGGAACTCTTTATACTTTATATCCATGTACTGGGTTACTGGTGTTTGTCCTTCGCCTCCTAGATTCCATGGCCATAGGATACATGCAACTTTGTTTTAAGCATCCAAAGTGCTACTATCACTTACTATCTTTGTAGTTTCACGGTGTGTGGTGATCTTAAAACCATGATTCCCGGTATGTCATGATTCCTCAAGATCGATACCTCGGAAACCCTAAACTACTCTCATCAGGGTTTCATAACTTTCCTTTCCAAAGAAGTACATTTGAGGTTCGACAATCATCCTTTCATTATATCACAGATTTGACTGTCTAACCAAGCAATCATTTACTTGATTAACCACTATTTATACATCTAGGTTTTAGCCAAACTTATCTCTTTTTCTCAACTGAAGGTTAGCTTAACAACCTCAACTTCTTCTAACTTCAAGCTAAACTAGGTAGCTATATCTCAACCAGAGCATTCATTACCACTTCTTATCCTTAGTTGTTAAGTATTGTTGATGACACACACCTCCATGTATCATCTCATCTCAAACTCTAAGTCTATCTTCATCAAGAACACTCTGAGCTCATCCTCTTAGTTATCAGGCTCCACCTTGTGATTCCTTGTAATACTTGCAAAAATCCACCAAGTTCAAGATAAAACATCCTCACAAGATGATTTCCTTAATACTCTTAGTGTTTTTAAACCATCCATGTATCATTCACTCCACTAGGGTATGTTATCATCTTTGTCCTCATACCTCATAGCAACGTTCCAACACACATCATCTTTATCCTTGGTGTATGGCATGCATACTGTCCTATCTCTCACTCCCATAACAAGAGGAAATAAACATTTGGCTGCAGTTTAAATACATATTTCTTCCTGTTCCAAGACTAGAGATGGTACAGTCCACCTTACCAGTATACTTCCAAATCTAAGTTGAAACGTACAACTTATGTGTCTACAAACATCTCGATATCAAAAAAATTACTTCCATGGAAAACTGGTCTCGAACCTACTTGGGTCACTACACAATCCTTGGTCATCTCCTCTAGGTCTATAGGGTGCCAGCACTTTTGGGGTCATCCCTATTCCCTTATGCATCCAGAGAGTGCCCTACTGACCGGCCTAAATCGCGCGTCTGAAAAGGGAGCGAATTTGAAGTAGTCGGACTTTTAAATTTGTAACCCGAAACCTTTTAGGCCCCCACAACTTTATTATGGAGTCGAAGTAGATATATGTGGGTCGAACACAGGGACAATGGTGGTAGTGTTGGGAACACGGAATTGACACGTTACACTCCGGTATGGGTAAGGAGATGATAAAGTTCCCCCAAGGGAACCTCATGCTAAGATCGATAAAATAAAAGAAAACTATCTCCAACTGGAGCTACGAGGAAAATTAAGGTTTTTAAAGGTTTATCAGTTTTTAGGGTTTTCACGCAACAAAATCAGAAAGGATAATACTATTGCCTTAACAAGGTACGAAGGAGAAAGCTTCAGTAAAACAAGCGGAGGCAGAAACATGTAGTACCCCTTCTCTCAAAGTGGGCACCTCTAACTAAGCATCAACACCTCTCTCAAGGTTGCTGGTCTTAAGTTAGAGTGGAAAGGTCACTAAAGCAACTCTGATCCTGGGCACTCTTGTACTCCCGTATCAGACCAAACACTAGAGCCACAACACCTCTCTCGAGGCTGCTGCAATGGGAAAACACGGTTCGGTAGCTAGTCGAAACGTGATCCAAGCGTACAAGCTAGAGTTTGTATGCTAAACAAAACAACCATCCAACAAAAGGGACCAAACATAAAGTAGCAGATAATTAAAACTCTTCTAATTCCATTAGCATAAAAGGGTCTGGTTACATTGCATAAGTAAAGAAAGTAAATGACTAAAATAAGTAAAGATAAATATCACCTTCTTGATTTAGAAGGGTGACAGGCAGTAGCGGATCCCCAATGTAATATCCTCAAATTTTGGTAAAACCTGAACTATAAAATATGATGCATGAATTAATTTGATAATTCCTCAATGATTTTATTTGTGGAATAGTAATGTTAATTGCCTTTGTCGCACAAGTGCTTTTGGCACAAGACAAATAGATAAACGGAATTCATGCATTAATAAAGAGTAATGACTTTTGATATTGATAAATGTTTTCCAAAGGAGAATAAAGTTAATAATGTGTTAGATAATTAAAAGAATACTTATCTTTCCATTATTGGAAACACAATGGTAGGTAAACAAGTAGTGTTACCTTGGTTTGCCTTTTTGGTATGTTGAAGGATAATTACAATATAAGATAATGAGATGATTTCTCAGATAATCCAAGATAATATGTAGCTTGGATAATTATTTAAAAGATTATCCACCTTTTTCATGGAAGTCAAATAAAGGAACAATACGTTAGTTCCCTAAAGGAAATAGGAAACATGGGTTAAAAGAAAAGTAAGAGAAAGTTGAGATAAATATAGATATGCTTTGGCTTCTCTCTATTCGTGTAATTGGAGATAATTGTGTATAGAAAAAGGCATCTTTTAATGCTTAAAAGAAAGATAAAGGAAAGAAGGGTTGTACAAAGGTGTATGTTTTGTATTTAGTACCTTCCCATTAGTAAGTCATGACCCACGTGGTCTCTCGTTAGGAAAGGAGTCCATCTACCTTTGGGAAGTAATTGAGAGAGTATAAGGAAAGAAGTCTCAAAGAGGTAGGATCAAGGAAGGGTTCGGTAAGTAAGAGTATATATATAGGTATATGCATGCAAGGCATGAGGGCGATGACTCTCCTTGTAGCAGACTTCCCTTCCTAGTTTGTCGTCTCCCAATTCTTCTCGCAGTCTTCTTCATCCTCCTTAGATTAGAGTTCTTTTTCTCCACGACATAATGCCATCCGATCTATAGAAAGTGACCTTCAGAGCGTGGTTATCTGTTGGCTACCATGGAATCAAGATGGGAGAGAGAGCTCGCTACAATTGTGGTATGAGGAAGAAGGCTAGGAGTTTGAGAGCATATGTGTCTTCATGATGGCGGCCATGGAGGTCAGGGTCGAAGAGACCGGTTGGTCCTGGTGTTGATCGTAGGGTAAGGAGCGCCAGCCGTGGTGCGAATCTGAGTCTGCGGACGGCTGTTTGCGGCGCCAGCGGGAGACCACGTGCATAGCAGTATCATCGCGAGAGAGAGGAGGAATCTATCAGGCTAGTTTGTCCAGTGGTTCAGAGGGTGATGATGAATGGATGGTGTCTGAGATGGTGGTTGGGGCTGCGGTGATGAGAGGGCAGACCAGATCCAGCATTGGCGATCAAGAAGCTCAGTTCCAGAGTCCTCTCTGCTCACAGCGCCGGCAGCAGACGGGTGCGTCAGTACGAGTCGGAGTGGCTCCCTGAGCGAGGAAAGGGGACGCACAGGCCTAGACAGTGATGTGCGACCTGGGCGCTGAGTAGCGTGATCTCACACGGCGTTGCATCGCAGAACGGGAGAGACAGACGTGAGGTCGGAGACAAAGACGGAGAAAAGACCATCATACCCCTGACTCAGTGAGTGCCAAGTAAGGGCAAAACAGTCTTTTCATTTTGTTTTAAGGCACAGCCACACTGGGGCACTTTCCTGAACTGGCCGCGGACAATCGGTCTGGCCTGGCCCCATGGATTAGTGGATTTTGGTCACCAGGTTGACGTGGCCTGATGCAATTGGTCCAATAATGTTAATTTTACAAAAATTATAGTTAATTATTGGTAACTCTGTTGGGGATATATAATACATGAAAATTGCTCAGAAAAATGATAGGAATCTAAATAAAATAGTTTTAGAACCTGATTATGCTTCCTATTCGAAAAGTATCTACAATACATGTTTAGATGTGTTTAATGTAAAGGAAAACCCATATTTGTCTTAATCTGATGCTTAATTGTATATGATCGTTCATGTTGAGTTAGTACCTGACCTAGACATGTATAATGAAGAAATCTTGGTTAATGATGAATAATGGGTGATTCTAGATTAATAACCTTATACATGTTGTTTTAGGGTTTTAAAACTAATGTTGACATCTTGCTATGAGCTAATGCTGGTAATGTAACATAGATGTCATGAATAGCTTAATATGTTTAAGTTGACGATTAGGGTTTCACCTAATATGCATAACTGAATTTGTAATCTTGGAAACCAAGATATAATAGATTTAGGGTTTGTCACCCTAATCCATAGTCTAAACATGAGATAACCCTAAACCCTAGTTTAGAAGCGCATCTAGATCTGAGTAATGTAATATGAATACATGGTGACACATATGCAGTATGCTTTGTTTCAGATACCTGTTGATTATGTTGGCTAAATGGACATCTATAAATCCCTTTGTTTTGATTATGACAAACATTTCATTCTTATTGATCTAACGAGCTACTTGAGTGTGCAGGAACAAGGTGGATGACAAAAGCATTAGGGAAATCCATATGCTTATATGTTTGTATTTTCATGAAATGTAATCGCCTTGTAAAAACTTATACAAATATATAATGTACAAGTACTTAGATTTCATGTAAATCAAGCGTTAGATTCTCCCTAGCTAAACACCACATTTAGATAGGTCATCCTCTTCAAATAGGATCACATATGCACACTCATACATATAATTAATGCCTAAATTGAAACATTGAAACATGATCAATCTCAGTCGACAAACTCCTCGACCGAGACACTCTCGGTCGACAATCTTCTCGACCAAGAAAGATCCAAAGTAGCCGTTAGACACAACTGACAAGGTAGTTGGCAGTTGGAGATAAACGTTGCAAAACACTTGTTCCAGAGAGCCTGTCGGTCGACAAAAGTTTGACCGAGTAGATGTCTCGGTCGACCATTCCTCGACCGAGATGGTCTCTGACAGCAACTGCAGAATTAATTAATTAGCTGTTGTTAAAGCAACAAACTTGTACCTAACGGCTAGTTAAGCACTTAGAAACCCCTAGAAGTTGTCTAGAATTTCCTTAAGCATCCTTAGGCCATTCCTATAAATAGGACAAGCCATAGGACACTCAAACACACTTGTTACACTTGAGAAATCCTAGAGCATACTTTGAGCAATCTGTTTGTGAGCAATTTGAGCATTGTGACAATTGGCCATTTCCTTCCTTAGCTCAAAATTCATGTCCTATAGGCTAGTATCTCCTACCCACTGCAATCATAAGTTCATACACTTGGTTAGGAGATCTATACGCTTGATCTAGGCAAATCAAGCCTTGGGCTACAAAGGATAAGTTGTAATTTCCTTTTTCCTTTCTTGTTCTCTATTATCGTTTGTACTCTCCTTGCTACTCCTAGGTTGGAGGCTGCTGATTGGAGAGGGTGGAGATCTTCTTGGTGAAGAAGGTGACTTTGAGCTACTTCAGAAGGCTGGTGCAACAGGAGGTTACTTCTAGAGAGGAAGGCTACTTCAAGGGGGAGCTTGGAGTTACTTCAAGAAGGCTACCTCAAAGTTGGTGCACCTACTTCAAGTGAAGGTTGTTCAAAGGGTGTAAAGGAAAGTATTGTATTTTGTATAAATCCTTGAGAAGGTAATAAAATAAATACTTTCAAAATCCCGGTTGGGTAAGCAACCGGGTAGTGGACTGACAACTTTAGTATTTGCTAAAGTTGGAACCACTCTAAACACCTGTCTCCTTCTTCCAATTTTCAATTGTGGTTGTTTGAGTTTAATAAATTGTTAAAATTATTTTAAAACTCTATTCACCCCCCCTCTAGTGTTTTTCAGATTACATGCCTTGTTGATTGGATGTTTGGATACATTCATAAAGTACATAATGTTCTGCATGGTTTCTTTGATGGCATAAGGTACGTGGTTACACTTATGAATACATGTATCGAATTCTGAGATTGCCGATGTTTTTCGATGAGATTGAATGACAAATAAACTTCTTGCTTGTTTATTTAGTTCTTGCAAACTATAAAGTTCATATGAGTATCATGTAAAGTAAATAACTACATTCTGAACCCTGGGTCAGACTGATCTTAAGGGTAATGCACACGAGCCCCGGAGGGATAGTGATTACACCTGAGGTAGTGGACCAGATAAGGGTTAGAATATGAAAAAGAGTTAATGTTCTTATATTCAAGATAAAGATGTTTGCTTATATCTGTACTTGTGATTATTGTTTGAACCCACATACCAGTATAGAAATATACTGATCGCGTATTTGTTTGTCGGCGTTTTAGGTATCAGATATAATTGATTCATGGACATGAGGGTACAGATAGAGATGTTGAAGACACTACAGTTTAATCATGAAGGTTTAGTCTTAATGGTTTATCTTCACACCTGTAAAAGTTAATTCTATTTAAAAGTTATGTAACTCCTTAGAGGAGCATTTTATCTAAACATGTAAATATTTGATCATTAATGGAAATTATTTACTATTTTGTATTATTTCTTGAATCTGATCCTGGAAATTATGAGTGATGATTTGCGACTTTAAGGTCTTTTAGACACTCAAAAGTGTGGGTCGTTACATTTGGTATCAGAGCACAGATTCATCAACTAATACTTAATAGTTTATAATTTCAAATTATCCTTAGAAATTTTAATAGAAAAATTAAGTTCCTCATCTCACATTTTCATCTACTTCTCATCTCTTTCTTAAAAATCTTTGAAAAGAAAATATTAATAAGAGAAATAAAATGTGAAACTTAAAATTGGTAATCAATATGGTGTGGTGGTATGGGACACTACCCATTTGAAACTTAAAATATGTAATCAACATGGTGTGGTGGTATGGGACACTACCCATGTGAAACTTAAAATCAGTAATCAACATGGTGTGGTGGTATGGGACACTACCCATGTGAAACTTAAAATCAGTAATCAACATGGTGTGGTGGTATGGGACACTACCCATGTGAAACTTAAAATCAGTAATCAACATGGTGTGGTGGTATGGGACACTACCCATGTAAAACTTGAAATCATGAATAAGAAAGATAAGGGATGGTTTAGGTAACCCAATCTCCCATGCATGTGTGCATGAGGAGCATAAAACTTATGTGATAAGTCTTAAGAGATATAAAGACCCAATAGTTGAATATATCAAAAAAATGAAAAGTTGGAATATAATTTGCTCAAACTCCTCATGTTGTCTCTAGAAGTTTAGTGATGGTGGCCAAGCCCGTGGAGGGGAAGGCCGAGGTAGCACCAAGCCCTGGAGGGAAGGTGATGAAAGTTCATTGAATGAACAGAGACCATGAGAGGGTATTCTAGAGATTGAGTAAACATGGGTTGATGATAAGAGTTTTGCCTAATGAAAAAAAACAACGTGTCTAAGAAACCTTTAGGGTTAGTAAGCCAACCTGGGGTGGGTCAACCCAAAGAGTGGGAAGATGACCTAAGAGGGAGGCAAAACCTAGATCTTGGGATCAGGTTGTGGATAGGGAGCCTAACCCCCTCCTATGAGCCAAGAAGGAACCCTAGGTTAGGAATTTCCCTTAAAAGGTAAGTGAATAAATGTAATTAAGTATTGAGATAACCTTAATCCTCACCTAGAGGAGTGAAGAGTTAAAAATATTAAATAAAAATGAAAGCACTTAAATTCTTTGAATCCAAGGATGCCGACTCTGAGTGAAACAGCTGTTCAAGCCCAGGAGGGAAGACCAGTAAGGCACTAAGCCCAGGAGGGAAGGTGGCCTAAGTGGACGACCAAGCCCAGGAGGGAAGGTCATGAAATGGTCAAGCCCAAGAGGGAAGACCAGGCAGGCACCAAGCCCAGGAGGGAAGGTGGCCTAAGTCCACAATGCAGTTGTTTAGGATCAAGCCCCTGGAGGGGAAGATCACAGAGGTCAAGCCCAAGAGGGAAGACCGACATGGCACCAAGCCCTGGAGGGATGGTCGCCCGAGCCCAATGATGGGACGATACTGCATTATGTGTACTCAAAAGAGAGATATGAAGGCAATTCTGGTTAAAGAATTAAATAAGAGAATAATGTGCTTAAAAGATGTGACATCTCAAAAGAAACCCTTAGGGAGGGTAGAGTCCTAATGCAATCCTAGGGTCAAGTAGGGTGTATTAGAGGTACATAGGACCGATGGGTTGGGAGTTGATAAATCTTGAATGGACATGACCAAGTGGTCGGGAGGTAACAGTTGGTTTGCCCTAGGCCCATGTCTTAGGAGGTTGGCCACCTACTTGATGTTCATGTGGCCCAGTAGGGTGAATGTAAAGACACTCCCTTGATGCATGAGGATGAGATCACTCCAAAAGAGTACCTATACCCCTAGAGACCCCAAGGATTTGGCTAAGGCTCATAATGATACATGAGATGTAAATATAAAAGATATAAAGAAGTCATGAAAAACATAGAGAAGTTGTGTCTTAACTTAAGAGTAAGAAAAGGGACACTTGACTTCATGGAACATAAGAATGCTATAAAATTAAGAACAAGGAAGTTTAGAGTCATATAGAGTATGATTCAACTTAATGCATGAAATTGAAAGGTAATATGTGGATGTACCATCTTTGCTCTTGGAATGGAATGAAATTTGTATTTGGACTGCAGCCAAATGCTTATTTCATCTCATTATGAGGGAGGGAGATTGGATAGACACACATTATGAAAAAAATATTGAGATAATGAGGATGAATATCCTACATTTAATGTGTAATGTGTAACCTAGGGTTAGAGGTGTTACCTCACCCTTATGTGAAAATAATAAATAATAGGTTGGAAACCTAGGTGAAAAGAGAAATCACCAAGTAGTAATGAAATCATAAAATAAGAATGAAAACATCAAGTGATGATAAGATGTGTATACTAAAGAGGTAGATATACATTGAATTGAATTCAAGTACCAATTTTAGTCTTAATGTGTGGAATTTGCATAATAACACATATAAAGATGTCTAAGTAGGGTGCTAACCCTAAGACTTGAAACTAAGATGAGTTATAATTCACCTTTTTCTTTTGGGTGTGAATTTTGAGGACAAAATTCCTTTTAAGGAGGGGTGAATGTAATATCCTCAAATTTTGGTAAAAACTGAACTATAAAATATGATGCATGAATTAATTTGATAATTCCTTAATGATTTTATTTGTGTAATAGTAATGTTAATTTCCTTTGTCGCACAAGTGCTTTTGGCACAAGACAAATAGATAAACGGAATTCATGCATTAATAAAGAGTAATGACTTTTGATATTGATAAATGTTTTCCAAAGGAGAATAAAGTTACTAATGTGTTAGATAATTAAATGAATACTTATCTTTCCATTATTGGAAACACAATGGTAGGGACACAAATAGTGTTACCTTGGTTTGCTTTTTTTGGTATGTTGAAGGATAATTACAATATAAGATAATGAGATGATTTCTCAGATAATCCAAGATAATATGTAGCTTGGATAATTATTTAAAAGATTATCCACCTTTTTCATGGAAGTCAAATAAAGGAACAATACGTTAGTTCCCTAAAGGAAATAGGAAACATGGGTTAAAAGAAAAGTAAGAGAAAGTTGAGATAAATATAGATATGCTTTGGCTTCTCCCTATTCGTGTAATTGGAGATAATTGTGAATAGAAAAAGGCATCTTTTAATGCTTAAAAGAAAGATAAAGGAAAGAAGGGTTGTACAAAGGTGTATGTTTTGTATTTAGTACCTTCCCATTAGTAAGTCATGACCCACGTGGACTCCCGTTAGGAAAGGAGTCCATCTACCTTTGGGAAGTAATTGAGAGAGTATAAGGAAAGAAGTCTCAAAGAGGTAGGATCAAGGAAGGGTTCGGTAAGCAAGAGTATATATATAGGTATATGCATGCAAGGCATGAGGGCGGTGACTCTCCTTGTAGAAGACTTCCCTTCCTAGTTTGTCATCTCCCAATTCTTCTCACAGTCTTCTTCATCCTCCTTAGATTAGAGTTCTTTCTCTCCACGGCATAATGCCATCCGATCTATAGAAAGTGACCTTCAGAGCGTGGTTGTCTGTTGGCTACCATGGAATCAAGATGGGAGAGAGAGCTCATTGCAATTGTGGTCTGAGGAAGAAGGCTAGGAGTTTGAGAGCAGATGTGTCTTCATGATGGCGGCCATGGAGGGCAGGGTCGAAGAGATCGGTTGGTCCTGGTGTTGATCGTAGGGTAAGGAGCGCCAGCCGTGGCGCGAATCTGAGACTGCGGACGGCTGTTTGTGGAGCCAGCGGGAGACCACGTGCACAGCAGTATCGTCGCGAGAGAGAGGAGGAATCTATCAGGCTAGTTCGTCTAGTGGTTCAGAGGGTGATGATGAACGGATGGTGTCTGAGATGGTGGTTGGGGCTGCGGCGATGAGAGAGCAGACCAGATCCAGCATTGGCGATCAAGAAGCTCAGCTCCAGAGTCCTCTCTGCTCACAGCGCCGGCAGCAGACGGGTGCGTCCGTACGAGTCGGAGTGGCTCCCTGAGCGAGGAAAGGGGACGCACAGGCCTAGACGGTGATGCGTGACCTGGGCGCTGAGTAGCGTGATCTCACGCGGCGTTGCATTGCAGAACGGGAGAGACAGACGTGAGGTGGGAGACAAAGATGGAGAAAAGACCTACATACCCATGACTCAGTGAGTGCCAGGTAAGGGAAAAATAGTCTTTTCATTTTCTTTTAAGGCACATCCATGCTGGGGCACTTTCCTGAATTTGCCGCGGACAATCGGTCTGGCCTGGCCCCATGGATTAGTGGATTTTGGTCGCCAGGTTGACGTGGCCTGATGCAATTGGTCCAATAATGTTAATTTTACAAAAATTATAGTTAATTATTGTTAACTCTGTTGGGGACATATAATACATGAAAATTGCTCAGATAAATGATAGGAATCTAAATAAAATAGGTTTAGAACCTGATTATGCTTCCTATTGGAAAAGTATCTACAATACATGTTTAGATGTGTTTAATGTAAAGGAAAACCCATATTTGTCTTAATATGATGCTTAATTGTATATGATCGTTCATGTTGAGTTAGTACCTGACCTAGACATGTATAATGAAGAAATCCTGGTTAATGATGAATAATGGGTGATTCTAGATTAATAACCTTATACATGTTGTTTTAGGGTTTTGAAACTAATGTTGACATCTTGCTATGAGCTCATGCTGGTAATGTAATATAGATGTCATGAATAGCTTAATATGTTTAAGTTGAAGATTAGGGTTTCACCTAATATACATAACTGAATTTGTAATCTTGGAAACCAAGATATAATAGAATTAGGGTTTGTCACCCTTATCCATAGTCTAAACATGACATAACCCTAAACCCTAGTTTAGGAGCGCATCTAGATCTGGGTAATGTAATATGAATACATGGTGACACATATGCAGTATGCTTTGTTTCAGATACCTGTTGATTACATGCCTTGTTGATTGGATGTTTGGATACACTCGTAAAGTACATAATGTTCTGCATGGTTTCTTTGATGGCATAAGGTACGTGGTTACGCTTATGAATACATGTATCGAATTCCGAGATTGCCGATGTTTTTCGATGAGATTGAATGACAAATAAACTGCTTTCTTGTTTATTTAGTTCTTGCAAACTATAAAGTTCATATGAGTATCATGTAAAGTAAATAACTACATTCTGAACCCTGGGTCAGACTGATCTTAAGGGTAATGCACACGAGCCCCGGAGGGACAGTGATTACACCTGAGGTAGTGGACCAGATAAGGGTTAGAATATGAAAAAGATTTAATGTTTTTATATTCAAGATAAAGATATTTGCTTATATCTGTACTTATGATTATTGTTTGAACCCACATACCAGTATAGAAATATACTGATCGCGTATTTTTTTGTCGGCGTTTTAGGTATCAGATATACTTGATTCGTGGACATGAGGGTACATATAGAGATGTTGAAGACACTACAGTTTAATCATGAAGGTTTAGTCTTAATGGTTTATCTTCACACCTGTAAAAGTTAATTCTGTTTCAAAGTTATGTAACTCCTTAGAGGAGCATTTTATCTAAACATGTAAATATTCGATCTTTAATGGAAATTGTTTACTATTATGTATTATTTCATGAATCTGATCCTGGAAGTTATGATTAACGATCTGCGAATTTAAGGTCTTTTAGACACTCAAAAGTGCGGGTCGTTACACCAAAGATCCCTCTAGCCTGATACCAGGTGGGAGCCTTTCCTGATACGCCCGTGTCGGGAGGCACACCCTCTCAGGAGACACACTCATGACGGGCGAACATATCGTGCAGGGCGCTCATGCCAGATATGGTTGTGTCGGGAGGCACCCTCTCGGGCGACACACCATGACTGGTGATGCGTATCGGGCTTGGTATCATGTAGGCCAGAGTTTTGCTTAAGGTATCAGGTAAAAATATTGGGTGTCCTCATTGGCTGATATTGGTCTGCTGCGGTGCCCGTGGCCGATCCTAAGTGAATCCTTCCCTCCCTCTCGGTTCGGGGAAGTGCCCACCTAGTATCGCCCGGTACACCTATGAGGCAGGCACACTAGCTCCAGATTCTTTCCCAAGTTGGCTTTCGAAAGGTTCCGACCCATCCCATCGGATTCCTATAGCTACTATTTATAGGCAGCGGTTGGAGGAAGTTGTGGTTCCCCGGACGCCACATGTCCTTCATCAACTCTATCATCGTGGATTCGGGGATGCCCGATATGCGTGTTGCTCGGCACAAGGATGTTGGGCTGTAAGTGTGTCAGTCATCGTGACGAGTGGTGCCTGTCGGTGGGTGGCTTGTGTCACACAACACGCTTCAGTTGTCGTGGTGAGAACTGCTCCCTATCGGGTAAGTGGCGTATCACCCGTCAGATCCTCCTTGTGCGACACCCCCGTGTCACACAGTATGCGTGTCGTGCTGCCATGTGTCAGGCAGTGAGTGTGTCGGCCGCCTGGTAGGAAGGCCGATGCATGTAGAACACATTCGTGGGCCGAGATGGGTCTTTTTGCAGATAAAAGAGTCGAAAAATAAGGAAAAATATACAAAATATGATAAAATTGAGTTAAGAGCATAACGAGGCCTGTTTATTCAAAAACATGACAAAAAGGAGAGGAAAATAGTTTAAAAGAGGAGTTTTGACAGGGAAATAAGGGCCAAAAACATCACAAAATTTTGTGTTATCAACTCCCCCAAACTTAGCATTTTGATTGTCCTCAATCAATCTTTTAAAACTTTGTTTTGTGACTCTTCTTCTTAACCGGTATAGTTTTCAGATCATGGGTTTGAGCGAGCATTGAGATGTCTTACAGAGAATACGGCCTGACCACGAACAACAAACTTTACCTCTCCTGCCTTATTTAAGCAAAATTTTCTCCACAACTTCGGTGAGACTTGGGTGCATGATTTTGAAGTTAGCTTTCACACCAAACAACTTTTGGGAATAGAAAGTTGTGTTTTTGGGTAGGCTTAAGGCTTTTGGGTTTATTTTCTTGTTCCCACCATTCCATCCAAGTATGGGTCCGTTAGCGGGCGAGTGGTCCCTGCAGTCCAAGCTAGTTGGCTTTAGAGCAGTGATTTCACATCCTACATACCACTGCCTCAGATCTACCATGCCTAATGATGGGTACTTTTGGAAAACAAGTGTGTATATATATATTTTTCTTTCTTTTTATTTGGCACAACTCTCATGCTTTTATTCACTCTCATAAGGCTATTATCTCTTTTTGGGATTTTGTCAGGTAAGGTAAAACAAGAGGAATTTTTGTTGTTTGGGCAGCTTTTTCCTTCTGCATACACGTCTCTTAGCTGTTGTGAGATTATTTTTCGAAATTCTTGGTGTGGAAAGTCATAGTCTTTTGTTGTTTGAGGTTTCATTGTTAGAAAGACATAACAAAACCTGCATCTCCTTGGACACATAGAAAACAAACTGGCAAGAAGTCATATCAGGTTTTTTACTATATAGTGTCTTTGTACATATATGTGGAAACAAAATAAGCAAGTTTTTTGTATTTTGTATGAGGCATGTATATGTATATGTACACATGTTATAGAAAGAGAACAAAAAGAATAAAAAAGTGTCGAGTTTGAAGAATATTTTTTATACCTCCCTCACTGGTACATGGTACCCCCCCAAACTTACTCCACACTCTGTCCCAGAGTTGTGAGGTAAATAAGGTAGGGTAATGTTAACTCAGTGAGGGTTAGTTGGTGAGCACGCCTTTTCCAGATAGAAGCTTCCACACATATTCTCCTTGTTTGTTGTGGTAGTCGATGTGGTGGATCTTGTCAGGCATCTCTTTATTTGATATTCATTCCAGCACGAAGATGTTGTAGTCATTGGATAAGGGAATTTGTTGTGGACTGCGGTGGCAGAGCTGGAGCTCGTGCCATTTGCTCGCTGCTGTCTCCAGGAATGGTTATATCAGCGCAGCCCCCTCCTCGTCATATTTTCGTACTAAGCGCTCGAGGGAGGTCAACGTTGTTGATGTACACTGCACCAGATGGTCTTTGTTGCTGTCCGAGATGTTGTAGAAGATTCCTGCTCGTTGGTGAGTGTACATCGTCAGGAGCATACAGTGGTTGTAATGCAGGATGGGCAGGAAGATTGTGTGTGGGACCCTTCGCTGCAACTCTGCCAGAAAAGATTACTTTTCTCCTGACTCATCGACGAGGAAGATGTCATTGAACATCATTGGATGAGCAATGTATGCATGTTCAAACTTTGTCTGTAGTGTCCGGATGTAGGCGGCCGCCACATATATCACCAAACATCCTCCATCTTTTACCATGTCCCTTAAGTCATCTACCGGGACTATGAAACTGCCTGCCTCGTAGATAACATCTGCCGGGGTAGAATCAACTAACTTCAAAAGAATTTCATTGACCTGCTCCTGTGTGAGTGTAGAGCACGAGAAGCGGTCAAAATTGTTGATCAATTCTTCTGAAGTTTCAGGCGAAGCGGCATCTTCGATTCCATGCATTTCCCATAGAATTTCTAACTGCTTGCCTACCCCGTAGATGTCTGTTTCCATCTCAGCTTCTTTTTCTGGGGTGTTGTTGGGTTGTGAAGATTCACCTTCTAGGTCGCTGTCCAGCAGCCTCTCTGGTACCCCTGTGTCTTGGAAATATCACCTGTCTTTGATCAGTAGCAGTGCATATGTGCTTCTGAGCTGATAGAAGTTTTGGCCCTGGAGATGCCTTATGTATCTGAATATGTTGAGCAACTCCATGGCATGTAAGACGATGATGGTTCTATTTTTTCTTCCCTCTTCTGCTTGGATGGGGAAGTCTCCGATAGAGAAGAAGTTCCAAACGCCGTTGTGACGTTGGACTCCTTGCTTGATGGCTCGTAGAAGACGCAGCAGTAGAAGCCTGAGATGCTTGTCCTCTGGGCGACTAAAGATAAGCTCGGAGCGTGGAACCTCCTTATTGTAGCAGCTGAGCAGTTGAACGTCGTGGTTCCGGAGGTCTACCACACAGAGAAACCACATGTTGCGGTGCTTGTACGGGGCCAACACATTGTTCGTGTTGTGCTTTTTGATGTGTTGCAGCATGTTGGCCACCGCAATGGATTCTGGTTCTCCTATCATCAATCTTCTTGCCAAGGTCGGGGTGGCGTTGTATATTATTCTCTGACCTATCCTGGTGCTGATATTCTCTACTATTGCACCTTCTAGGACCCTGAACAGCTTCTTGTCGATGATGGCTAGTGAGCAAAAAATGCTTCTGAGTGCTCCCCGTCATACGGAGAAGTAGTCATCGCTCCAGATGACGTCTTCTTCATCTGCTTGCAATCTCAGGACCTTATTCAACAACTTCTGGTCCCTGATCGACAGGTAGCCGATGACCCTTCTATCGAAGTCAGCCATCTCGAAGGAAGGTAGCTCTGACGGCGCATAGAACTCATCTGCCATCGAGCATCTTCCTCTGGGGGGTGTCTTTCGTTGGTGGCACATATGTCCCCCTCCTCTCCCTCTGATTCATCAGAAGAGTCCTCCCCGACGCTGATGTCTTCGTTGTCATCTTCAGCTTCGTCCAGGGGGACAGAGGGACCTACTTCTTCCAGACTGCGGGAGCTCACCTATCTTGCTAGAGCTCCATTGGCCGATCTTTGTGGCGTCCCTTCCTCGGGTGTTGGGGATGGCCCGTTGGAGGAGGAAGAGGATGATGATCCCAACGAGGAGGGTTGAGAGCCTGATCCAGGAGGCGACAAAGACCTTCTCGGCTGCCTTGGGCACGGATGGTCGTCCCCCCTGTTTAGCCTCCCCTTGATCTCATCAAGGCACCGGAGGGCCTACTAAAGCGTGGCATTGAGTGCCTCTAGTTGGCCGGGAAGGCCAACTAGAGTCAGTAGTACCCTTTGTTGGTTGTTCAACCTCTGCTGGAAAATGGAAAACTTGCGGGTGAGTGAAGAAAAATTAGCAGAGTGGCTTTCTGTTACCTCCCACAAATTATCGAGTTCATTTCCCAGCATTTGTCCGAGTGACAGAGGGACCCCAGCATATCTCCTTCGCGTCCTCACGATGCTCCTCCCTCGTGAAGATCTACCCAACGAGTGTTCTGCCTCACTCGGGGTAGTTTCAATCTACACTGTTCACGAGGTGGATGCTTCAGGGTGACGCGTCAGCACTTTTGTGGTCGTGCCTGCCTCGCCCTCTTATTGAGGTAGAGAAGGTCGCAGTGTGGGTAGATGCTGCTCCACTGCTCTACTGTCAGCAACCTCCTCAGTAGCTGCAACGGGAGACACCGGCGGCGGTGTTGGCATAAGCTGTACAACTCTGAGTTCCATATCTAGGATCTCGGCGAACACTCCATTACTGGCGTCCGACTGTGCTTCTTCTCCTGCCTCTAAAGGATTCACAGAAGCTTCGGGGGTTTTGGCTATCTCTTCCACGACAGCTCCCGTTAGGGTTGGCGTTGTTGTCTTTCCCTTGGTTGTCTCGGCGACCTCAATGATCGCCGGTTCTTCTTCAGCCATGACAGGTGTTGTCGTGATTGTGGATGGTATAGCAGGAGCGACGACAGCTCTATCAACTGTTGTCGTTGTTGGCTATGGAGTGGCGGCTGGCTTGAAAAAGGTCGTTGAAGTTTTGTCCTACCTTGGTTCAAGAGGGATTGATTCTCCTCTCATAGCCACCCTCTCTTGAATACTGGTGGTGGCAGAGTAAGTGACTTCAACTGCCACCGCTTCGATTTCTGCGCTGGTGAAGACCAGCTTATCTGCGTCGTAGCTGGCGCAGCTGGGAAGCCGAAGGAGGATGCTTGTCCTTGTGAAATTGTAGAAGTAGTTTTGCCCCTCCTTCTTGATGATGCCGGCTCTCATGAGGAACTTGAGGTCGATCTTCTCATCGCCTCTTATCCTTGAGAGACTATGCGGCTCCTTTGGGTATCCTAACCCAACCGCGACCAGATTGACGATGCCACCCATACAGTACTCCTTGGTGGCATCCTTTATTGGGTGCAGCCTATTCAGCAAAAAACACTCCAGGTTGATCACCCTGCCCTCCATCACATGCCACATGAGATGGTTTTCTTCAGTGTAGATGTTGCTGGACTCATTTTTGTTGAAGAGTAGGCATGCTACTAGCTTGTGCACTATCCTCCAGAAGCAGGAGTGAACCGCAACCACCTTGCTTCCCGGCTTGAATGAAGATTCGCCGCTCAGCTTCCTCCAGAGCTCCACGGGGTTGAACCTGTCTCCTTCGGTGATCCTTGCACTATTATTAAGCTATTCCTTCTCTTCCATGATTGAGGAGAAGATCTCATTGAGCAGCTTTTCAGAGATGACATGCTCTGAGTTGTAAAGCCACCCCTGCTGTCTATCTGCTCTGTCGTATTCTTTGACTTCTTCGGGTCCATTCTGCACCTGGCAGAGAGATGAAATGAACTCTCTGGTGAGTTCAGTGTAGGAGGCGGAGTGGCTGAAGCAGATCTTTCATAGCCCCGCTGCAGCCAGAACATTCTCAAGCCTGTCGAAGATGCCTAGCTGAAGAAAGGACGACTGGTGGGAGAACCTACTCGGCCTGTAGATTTTTGTTGCCAGTTCTGAGTACCGGCGTCCGTGCTCATCGTCATGGGGCATGAACATGCCAGGTGTATAATTTAAGGACTCTGATGCTACTGTTGGAGTTGTTACTTCTTCCTTTCTTGCCCTCTTCTCAGCTGTGGATGGCCCAGCTGCCTCGGGATTTGGGCATTTCTTCCCGACTGTCGTGCCTTCGACTGTGGCCTCGGTGTCGATTCTCCTACCATGTTCGTCAACTTGAACGACGGTTTTCTTTGTACATGCCATCTCTATTTTTATCAGACAAATTCATTGATCATTTAAATGTTCCGATATTAGGTAGGTACAATCTTAAAGTCGATATCAGTGTTAAAACTGATTGCACGATAGGGAAGGAATCAGCCTGATACAAAAGCTATCTGACACCACTGTATCGGGCTTCAAACTGAATGATATGAAGCTTGCCCGATACGCATGTGTCGGTGGATACAAAACTTTCAAAGAAATCACTGTAGGCTCATGCCCGACACGAGATATGGGTGTCGTCTGTTGATGCGATGATTTTGAGTCGCATTTATAGACCGATTTCATATGTGTTTTGTGCCTTAATTACTCATTTTCATGGATATTATTGCATAATTCACTTTATTTGGTCTTTGCCATAATTTTATATCAAATCCCCTTTGTTTCACTATTTTAAGCATTATTGATCATCTTATCATAAATCGTGTGGATTTACTTGGTCTTGTTGTGCAATTTCAGGAAGAACAAGTATCTGCTTCCGTCGATACCATCGACGGATGTCGATACCATCGACCAAGCCACAGGTTGTCAGCCGAGAAGAGCAATACAGAGTCGATACCATCGACACCCAAGTCGATGGCATCGAGATGTCTCCAGGCTGCTGGCGAGGATGAAGTCGATACCATCGACGCAAGTCGATGCCATCGACACAAGGAGAGCTACAGCGTCGCTAAACGACAACAACCGACGCTAAAGGAGTCGATACCATCGACACCCAAGTCGATGGTATCGAGATCACAACAGGCGCCCAGAATAAAAGAAAGGAAAGCTGCCGCTAATCCGCTGGGTCGATACCATCGACCCGCGTCGATGGTATCGACGTCGGCAGATATGTGTTGGATTTGTTTTGATTTCGATCGGACGACTATTGTTATTTGACGACCTAATTAGGGACTTATACCTAATGACGGCCGCCCAGACGTGATCATCATCTCATTTTTGGATTGCACGAGTGCCGAGAAGGAGAGAAAGGAGAACGGAGGCCGAGAAGCTCATCCCGGTTGATTCGGACGCTGTCGAAGACAATTTCCACCACCGAAAGGTGGGGAAAGTTTGTGTTCTACGCCAAGGATCCACCGGTTCTTCTCCGTTCAGGGGTTTTTCCCATCTATTTCACGTTTTTCTTATGAATTCCCCAATTTCTACCATGTATTCGTGTAAGATGAACATGAGAGGCTAAAACCCTCAATCTTTAGGACCGGGAGTAGCCCGGGGATACATTGTATGATGATTTTATATTGATAATTCATATTTTTCTCTCATATCCGTGGTATAAATTCATTTTCTCTATTGCTATTGTTATGTTTGATCACCATAATAATAAATTAATGCCCTTAATCACTTCGACAGAAGGATTAACGGTTGAAAAGAGACGAATTCTACATTAATTAATAAAACCCTTGACAAAGGAGTTGTAAAATTAATGGTGGGAACTGAGGGACCGATCTTAATGCGCTTAGTTTAGGGGAATGATTACTATGACGATGGAATCAACCTAAATCTAAGTAGTGGATTACACCACGACAGTGGGTAATTCTCATTTCAGGCCACTACCCGGATAGAGAGAGAAGTGTGAGGAATTATATGAAATCTAATACAATGTTGACCCGCGGTGAAACCGCCATCCTAAAGATATCCCTTTTAATTGATTAAATTAACCTTTAATCGATTGTTTTCTTTGTTTGATTTTTATTTTCTTCTAATTTCAACAACAAAACCTTACTTTGTTATTTGGCCTAGCTGATTGCGATTAGTTAGTAGAAGTCTCCAATAATTCACGTATCCCTGAGTTCGACTCGGGCCTCACAAAGGCCTATATTACTCGACGCGTATACTTGCGTTTAAGCGCGTAGTAAAATACACGCCAAGTTTTTGGCGCCGTTGCCGGGGATACGGCGAATTATTGGCACTTTGAGTGCTAAGAGCGGCCATTCTAGGCCACATTTTTTTTTATTAATTTTAAAACAATTTCAAAAATTCCTTTATTTCTCTATAATTGTGTTGACTCGTTCAAAGCATTGTACTGAACCCCTATTTCCATATTTCAGGTGCTTTGCATGGTGCACACGTAGTCGAGACTACGTGAATCGCACACCTGAGGTTCCATCTGCGGGAACAGAGGACGAGGATTACTACGAGGAGGAACACCAAAGTGATATAAATTCTGAATCTGAGCAAGAACAAGAAGAAGTAATGGCTGAAGCACAGACAATATGGGAGAAGATCAAGGCGTCTTCTTCCTCAGCATCAAAGGGGCCCATAAAGAAGCAGGCGATCAACATACCGACATACAAGATCGATCCGGCACTGATTAACTTGGTCAAATCTAACACATTTCACGGGCTGAAAAATGAAGATCCAGTGGCACACATTAGTCAGTTTGTCGAAAATTGCGATATGGTGAAGATCGACAGGTTCCCGCAAGATGCGTTGTATCTCAAGTTGTTCCCAAGTTCCTTGGCTGGAGTAGCAAGAGAGTGGCTTCATAACCTCGACGACGAGTTTGTTGAATCATGGGATCACACGGTGGAGGTTTTCTTCGAGAGGTTCTTCCCTCCTGAGAAGACCAATGATATGATCCGGAAGATCCACAATTTCACCCAACAGGCGGGTGAAACTTATTCTGAGACTTGGGAGCGATTCCAAGTCATGTTGAGGAGATGTCCACACCATGGACTGGACAAGGAAACCCAAGTGAAAATCTTCTACTTTGCTCTGTCTGAACATGATAGAAGCAACCTGGACTCGGCTGGATCCGGATTTTTTCTGAATAACACCGATACCAGATGTTGGGAGATACTGAAAAACATGGCTAGGAAGCAGTCATGGGGTGACAGAGGTGCCGTGGAACATGTCAAGGCTGCTGGTGAATCCAGAATAGTGAGGGAGCTGAATGCCAAGTTAGATCTTCTAGCCAAGAAGGTGCTAACTAAGGAGGATGCATCTGATGATGGGGAGGCCCAAGTGAAGTTCATGCAACAACAGGGCTATAGAAACAATGACTATGCATGGAGAAAGGATAAGAAGTTTTCATGGATGGATCCGAATAATTTTCTGCAGGATCCGGATGCCAAATCACAGCAAAAAGCCGAGGACAAAAACACTGAATTGCTGAGTCAAATGGTACAGCAAAACCAAGAGATGATGGCCATGTTTGGAAAACAATTGCAATCTCAAGGTGACATTCTAACCAAGTTTGGGCAGACGCTGCAAAGCCATGGAGCACAGATGCGGGCATTAGAGACCACCGTGGCACAGATTTCAAATGAAGTGGCGGCCATCAAGCACGCCAATCAACAGAAACCAGCTGAGAATGCGAACGTGGCTCAAGCACATCATCAGATTAAGTACATGTCGGTGGTAAGAAATGAGGAATCTCAGGTGCAAGAAGCTGTAGAAGAAAGAAAGATGACTTTCAATGTGAATGCAACACCGGCGATACCATATCCACGCACGTACTATATATTGCCGAGCGGAAACCATTTCTTCAGAAAATCAGAGAGAGTTGTGAGTATGGTATCTCCATCTAGGCAAGAGGAGCATGTGCAAGTTGTTTGTGCACATGTGGAGACATCTAAGGCGAGAGAGGAACCAAAACAAGCTGCTACTATTGATGATGTCTCGCCAAAGCCCACGTTCGAGGGAATGATTGAAGCAAGCTTAGGGGAGGTACCCCCGAAAAGCTCTTATGTGCCACCTCATAGGCGTGTTGATGCAGCTGATGTTTCAGATCCGGTCAATTCTAAGTCAAAGAAGGAGCATCGTCACTTTAAGAAATTCTTGGAGATATTCCGGAAACTCCACATCAATATTCCATTGGTGGAGATGATTGAGAAAGTACCCGCCTATGGGAGGTTCATTAAAGAAATCATCAATAAGAAGAGGCGGATAAAAGACGATGAAATTTATTGGATGAATGAGACAGTGAGCTCTATGATTCACGGGAGTTCACCACAGAAGAGAAAGGACCCAGGAGGTTTTTACATTCCGTTTTCAATAGGTGGTCAACATGTTTCTAAAGCGCAATGTGATTCCGGCGCTAGTATAAATCTCATGCCTTTGGCTACATTTCAAAAGTTGGGGTTAAAAGAGATAAAGAAGTTGGCTGCAACAATTGAATTAGTAGATGGGTCTACAGTGAGACCCTATGGAGTATGTGAAGATGTTCTCGTCAAAGTGGATAAATTCATATTCCCTGTGGACTTTGTCGTCATGGATATGCCACCACTCCAAAGCTGTGAAATTCTTCTAGGAAGACCGTTTCAAGCAACGACGGATGTCGTGACTGCCTTAGGCAGAGGTACTCTGTCTTTGGGCATTGGAGGAGATCGTGTTGAATTCAAATTACCGAATGATCCTCTAAGCCCAGTTCCCAAGGTGAAAAGATGATGATTGTCACACCGTCTAGCCTAAGACGTTAAACAAGGGCGCTTGTTGGGAGGCAACCCAACCATTGGTACATTAGGATAGTTTAGATATAGTTGTAGATTGCCTTTATTTCATTTAAATTTTAGTGTAAAGAAGATACCTTGATCCTTTTTGTTCAATGTGCAGGCACAGGCAGGGTCGATACCATCGACACATTGGTCGATGGTATCGACATGGGTTCAGGTTGACAGCTGCAAAAATCGCACTGAGTCGATACTATCGATGGTCCCGTCGATGGTATCGACATACCTACAGGCAGGCTGCGCAACACAGGTCGATGGTATCGACATGCCAGTCGATACCATCGAGATCTCTGGAGATTTTCAGAAGAAATCGACTTAGTAGAGTCGATACCATCGACACACAGGTCGATGGTATCGACATTTACAAGTGAAAAAGGCGGCAGCCGGACTCGCGAGGCAGTTGCCCTAATCAGTGAGTCGATACCATCGACTTCCGTCGATGGTATCGACGGGCACACAGCAGTGTCGGTGTCAGTTATTCAAGATGGGGTTATTGGAAAAATGCAGTCACATCATCCCGAGCAAATCCGGACCCTACGGCCCCGCAATACCCGCCTCCACCACCATCGGACTGATCTGGTATCACTGTTCCGCCCTTAAGTTAGTTTTTGACTATGAGGCCATAGTCGAATTCAAGCTTAGGGGGGTGGCTGGAACAGCTCTATCTTTTATCTTTTCTTTAGTTGTTTTTAGTTTCTGCTTTGTTATTTGTTTTTGCAATTTTAAGTTTTTATTTAGGATCCACATCTATCTAGTGTAATCGTGGATGTCTTAAAAATTGTCAAAAATTGTCATCTTGCTGTTTTCATGGGGAAATTAAGGGAATTTAAAATTTTTCTGTGTCATTTGGATAGCTTTACTTGGTTGTCCTTGGGGAACTTGTTCTATGAAAATGATTGATTATGTCAACTTTGAAGCAATATGTCATACTCACACCCCCATTGACTCATGAAAAGTGGATAGTAACGGTTGTTTGAGCCTAACCTAATCAAATGGTAATGAGACCTTAATCAGATGTAAGAGAAAGAACCCTTTAAACTACTACACATGTCAGTAAGGAGGGACACATAATTTTCTTCTAAGGTTCATTCACTTAATCTTGTGATCATTCCACCCCATTTTCTATAATCTACCCAAGAATTGGAAGTAAAGTGCAGTTTCAATTTCTTTTGTGTGCATAGCATGTAGATAGGATTTGCGTTGTTATTTTCATACTTTTGCATAAAACGAGAAAAAAAATGTATAGTGATTCATGCACATTACCTTTAGGTGCATGTCATGTAGTTGCACTCATAACTTTCATGATTTTCACGCATAAGTACACCATGTACCTCAGGTTGTCTTACAAAGTGATCTAAATTGTCCCATACCCTCGCAATAGTAAAAGATTTCCAATCATGAAGAAAATAGCCTAACACATGTATCTCTAAGCAATTATGGATATGTGGGCTAAGAGGAAAAGAAAAAAAATCTGAAAGAAAAAAAAAATTTTGAAAAAAAAAAAGAAAAAAAAAGAAGAGAATTTAGAAGGAAATGGAATAAGAGGGAGAAAGGAATGATATCACTTGTATAACAGGGGATTCGAGTACATGATGTGACTTGAGTAGATTTCTATCTCATTTTGAGGTAGAAGGTTAGTGCATGCATCATTCCACCCACTTTTAGGCATTAGGGCATTCTTAATGTGCATTTGCATCATTTAGGGCATTTTATTATATGCATTTTGAAACTGTGTAATACTTCCAAATTCTTCCATGAACCACCCATTCCATCCACCCGTTGCTCGAATTGGTAGGTCACCGTGATTTTCTTCTCACTCATGATTATAAGGAGGACTGCTTCCATGTAGATGGTAGTTAGGGCGAGCAACGTAGTTTAGGCGATCACAAGATGCACCATGGCTGAATCGGCGAACTTTATTATGTTAACTGCCTTATGTGATAGTGTTCATCGGTTTGAAGGATAATTTCTTTTATTGATGATTATTGTCGCCTGTAGGGTAATTACTGTTCTGTGATTAGGAAAGGCCGGTTTGAGAACGTTCAGTGGGAGTCATGTGGGATGTGGGGTGATGTGTTGATTGTTAGTTGACATCTGCAATTCTATTCTAAGGATTAGTTGCTCGAGGGCGAGCAATGTTTAAGCTTAGGGGAGTTTGATGCGATGATTTTGAGTCGCATTTATAGACCGATTTCATATGTGTTTTGTGCCTTAATTACTCATTTTCATGGATATTATTGCATAATTCACTTTATTTGGTCTTTGCCATCATTTTATATCAAATCCCCTTTGTTTCACTATTTTAAGCATTATTGATCATCTTATCATAAATCGTGTGGATTTACTTGGTCTTGTTGTGCAATTTCAGGAAGAACAAGTATCTGATTCCGTCGATACCATCGACGAATGTCGATACCATCGACCAAGCCACAGGTTGTCAGCCGAGAAGAGCAATACAGAGTCGATACCATCGACACCCAAGTCGATGGCATCGAGATGTCTCCAGGCTGCTGGCGAGGATGAAGTCGATACCATCGACGCAAGTCGATGCCATCGACACAAGGAGAGCTACAGCGTCGCTAAACGACAACAACCGATGCTAAAGGAGTCGATACCATCGACACCCAAGTCGATGGTATCGAGATCACCACAGGCGCCCAGAATAAAAGAAAGGAAAGCTGCCGCTAATCCGCTGGGTCGATACCATCGACCCGCGTCGATGGTATCGACGCCGGCAGATATGCGTTGGATTTGTTTTGATTTCGATCGGACGGCTGTTGTTATTTGACGACCTAATTAGGGACTTATACCTAATGACGGCCGCCCAGACGTGATCATCATCTCATTTTTGGATTGCACGAGTGCCGAGGAGGAGAGAAAGGAGAACGGAGGCCGAGAAGCTCATCCCGATTGATTCGGACGCTGCCGAAGACAATTTCCACCACCGAAAGGCGGGGAACGTTTGTGTTCTACGCCAAGGATCCACCGGTTCTTCTCCGTTCAGGGGTTTTTCCCATCTATTTCACATTTTTCTTATGAATTCCCCAATTTCTACCATGTATTCGTGTAAGATGAACATGAGAGGCTAAAACCCTCAATCTTTAGGACCGGGAGTAGCCCGGGGATACATTGTATGATGATTTTATATTGATAATTCAATTTTTCTCTCATATCTGTGGTATAAATTCGTTTTCTCTATTGCTATTGTTATGTTTGATCACCATAATAATAAATTAATGCCCTTAATCACTTCGACAGAAGGATTAACGGTTGAAAAGAGACGAATTCTACATTAATTAATAAAACCCTTGACAAAGGAGTTGTAAAATTAATGGTGGGAACTGAGGGACCGATCTTAATGCGCTTAGTTTAGGGGAATGATTACTATGACGATGGAATCAACCTAAATCTAAGTAGTGGATTACACCACGACAGTGGGTAATTCTCATTTCAGGCCACTACCCGGATAGAGAGAGAAGTGTGAGGAATTATATGAAATCTAATACAATGTTGACCCGCGGTGAAACCTCCATCCTAAAGATATCCCTTTTAATTGATTAAATTAACCTTTAATCGATTGTTTTCTTTGTTTGATTTTTATTTTCTTCTAATTTCAACAACAAAACCTTACTTTGTTATTCGGCCTAGCTGATTGCGATTAGTTAGTAGAAGTCTCCAATAATTCACGTATCCCTGAGTTCGACTCGGGCCTCACAAAGGCCTATATTACTCGACGCGTATACTTGCGTTTAAGCGCGTAGTAAAATACACGCCATCTGTCGGAAGAGTATGATAGTCGATGCAAAATTGGACGATACAGAGAAAAGTTGTGCGTCATATCCGTTGTCCGACACGGTTGTGTCGGTGATACAGTCACGTAAAATGAAATTCCCGATAGGGTCTTCCTGATAAAGAAATGTGTTGCCCGACAACAGAAACAAGTGAGGCGACACCAAGATGGGCGACACGGTTATTTCCCGATATAGGGTATCGGGCCAGCGCGTGCTAAAGACGTGTCGCACATCACATGTGTTGGGTGATACAAGGAAAATCAACTAAAGTCGTCAGCCCGATACGATGTACGCGATATGAAGGTCGTGTCAGGAAAGCCAACTAATTCGTTTGTCGGGCTATACCTTCGTTATCTGAAGCTATCTTGCATGACACGAGAGCAAAAGTTAGTTGAACGACACACGAGCAAAAGGGAGAAACTACTACACGATACGGGTAGTTGGAAAAGTAAAAGTAGTAGCCCGACACAGTTAATCGTCCATACTATATATAGAAATCCCAACCGGGGGTAAAACTGGTAAATTTAGGACACGTTTCGGCCATTGAGACAAGTCATTCCCGAGACGAGCAATCCCATCTGTCCAATCAAGGGTAATTACTAATGTTTCCCGACACGGGTGCTCGTCACCTGGGTGTGTCGTCTGACATGGCTCATGGCTAGATGCGATGAGCGATAGCTGTCGCCCAATACGAGCGCGTTCTGCGCGCCGAATGAGTTTTTGCCCGATACGATCAGAAAAAAAGGTATACTTGCCCGATACAAAGACTTCAGGACAAAATTCTAGATGAAAAACCAAAAAAAAAGCTGAGGAAAAAGCGATTGATGGGTAAAACATCATTAGACTAAGGTTAAGTTCCTGGTCTCAGATAGTATTAGGCATCAATGCTCATAAAACAGAGCGGTGGCCCATAAAACAGAAGAGTCAGCGCACGTGACACATGCACTGACTCGGGCCTTATTACAGTCCAAATGTTCATAGTGTTTTTTTTGCAAGAAAGTAAATAACATCCTATTCTAGGAAAAGTAAAAGCTCGGGCTGCCTCCCGAGGAGCATTGTAGTTCGCGTCACCAACTCGACAGCTCCCGGTCCTTCACCTTTTGCCTTCAGCAGTTTCCATATCTTGCAAGTTGATTTCTGTCCTTCTTACGAACGCTTCGTCTTCATAGAAACTTTTCACCTTGTGCCCGTTCACTTGAAAAACCTTGGGTGGATCATTTTTATCATATAGCTCCATCATTCCGGACGGGTATATCTTTGATACGGTGAAAGGTCAGAACCACCTTGTTTGCAGTTTACCTAGAAAAAGATGAATGGAAGATTTGAATAATAAAACTTTGTCACATTCACTTACATCCTTCCTCCTTAGGTGGGCATCATGCCACACCTTCGTCCTTTGATTATAGATCTTTGCATTCTTGTAAGCATGCATTCTTAATTCTTTGATTTCTTGCAACTGCAAATATCTCCTCTCCTGCCTTCTCCACGTCCATATTCAAGAACTTAATCGCCCAAAGGGCCTTGTGTTCCAGCTCAAGGGGTAGATGACAGGATTTCCCATAGATCAACTTGTAAGGAGTGGTTCCAATGGGTGCTTTATAGGTATTTATGTAGGCCCAAAGTGCATCGTTAAGCTTCATCGACCAATGTTTCCTCATGCGGTTGATAGTCTTCTCTAGAATCTGCTTGATCTGTCTATTCAAAACCTCTACCTGCCCAGAAGTTTGTGGGTGGTAGGGTGTAGCGACCTTGTGTTTAACTCCATGCTTTCACAGGAGCACTTCAAATTGTCTTCTCCGAAATGTGATCCACCGTCACTTATTACAGTACGAGGTACTTCGAAATGAGGGAAAATAGTCTTTTCGAACAACTTGATCACTGACTTAGAGTCGCACGTTTGAGTTGCAACAACTTCTACCCATTTGGATACATAATTCACTGCCACTAGAATGTATTGATATCCTTTTGATGGGGGAAACAGTCCCATGTAGTCAATCCCCCATACATCAAAGATCTCCACTTCAACCCAATTTTCCATGGGCATCTCATTTTTTTGTCCAATGTTTCCCGTCAATTGGCACTCTTTACAGACTTTTACATACTTTGCAGCATCCTTGAACAAAGAGGGCCAGTAAAAACCTGATTGTAGTACCTTGGCAGTGGCCCTTTCGCTACCCAGGTGTCCCCCATAAGGAGAGGCGTGACACTCTTTCAGAATGTTCGGGATCTCTTCTTTGGGAATACATATTCGGTACAGGTTTTTTGCACATCTTCTAAAAAGGAGAGGATCTTCCCAGTAGTAGTTCTTCACATCCGCGAAGAGCTTCTTATTTTGGTTATAGGTTATGTCAGGGGGTAGTTTTCCACAGGCAAGATAATTACAGATATCTGCAAACCAAGGTAAACTCTCTTCCTTGGATTCAATCATCATCAAAGCTTCATCAGCATAATTGTCATTAATAGGTGGTTCCTTCTGCTTTTCCACCACAATCCTTGATAAGTGGTCGACGACCACATTCTCTGCACCCTTCTTATCGACTATCTAGTGGTCGAACTCTTGTAGTAACAAGGCCCACCTCAATAGCCTGGGCTTTGTATCTTTCTTATGCATGAGATATCTTATAGCCCCATGATCTGTGTAGACTTTAACCTTTGCTCCGATGAGGTAAGATCTGCACTTATCGAAAGTGAATACTATCGCAAGCATCTCTTTCTCTATAGTTGTATAATTTACCTGAGCTTCATCCAGGGTACGACTAGCGTAGCAGATTACATGGTGCTTTTTGTCCTTTTTCTGCCCCAGGACCACTCCTACTGCATAGTCGTTGGTGTCACACATAAGCTCAAAAGGTAACTCCCAGTCTGGAGCTTGGAGAATAGGTGGTGAGACAAGAGCATCCTTTAAAGCCTGAAAAGAGATTAGACAATCGTCAGAGAAATTGAATTCAACATCTTTTACTAGAAGGTTGTACAACAGTTTCAAAATCTTTGAGAAGTCTTTTATAAATCTTCGGTAGTAGCCAGCGTGCCCGAGGAAGCTCCTCACTCCCGTCACAGACTTTGGTGGAGGAAGCTTGGATATGGCTTCAACCTTGCTAACATATACCACGATGCCACACCTCGAAACTTTATGTCCTAGAACGATGCCTTCTTGTACCATAAAATGACACTTCTCCCAGTTCAAAACCAAACTCTTTTCCTCGCATCGTTACAAAACCAAAGAGAGATTTTTCAGGCAGGCATCAAAGTCTTTTCCATAGACAGAAAAGTCATCCATGAAAACTTCCACGATATCCTCCAGAAAATCCGAGAACATTGATATCATGCAGTGTTGAAACGTTGTGGGAGCATTGCACAGACTGAAAGGCATCCTCCTGAAGGCGTAGGTGCCATAGAGACATGTAAAAGTTGTTTTCTCTTGGTCATCTGGCAGGATGGGGACTTGATAAAACCCTAAAAAACCATCCAAGAAACAGAAATAGTCATGAGGCACTAATCTTTCAAGAACTTGATTAATGAAAGGAAGCTAATAATGATCTTTTTTAGTGGCTTGGTTTAGCTTCCAGTAGTCAATACACATTCTCCATCCTGTGATGGTCCTAACCGCCACTTCATCACCTTTATCTCCCTTTACTACTGTTATGCCACCCTTCTTGGGTACAACATGGATTGGGCTCACCCAGTTACTGTTACTGATTGGGTAGATGATCCCATCATCCCTCAATTTGATTACTTCTTTCTTCACAACTTCTTTCAGCATCTGGTTTAATTTTCTCTGGGGCACTGAGCCAAAGGTTTGGCGGATTCCTCCAAATTGATGTGATGCATACACAATGCAGGGCTAAGGCCTTTGATATCCTCTACCGAGTATCCTATAGCCTGCCTGTGGAGTCTTAACTCCCCAAGAAGTTTGTCCAATTGATCTTTCGTAAGATGGGCATTGACGATGATAGGATTCCTCTTGTCTCGATCTAGGAATTCATATTTCAACCCTTCTGGTAACTATTTCAACTCAGGCTTAGCCTTGGGTGACTTTTCTTCCGGCGCCTCCTCAAGAGAGGCAAACTTAACTGTTTCCACTACCTCTCCCTCATTGCTCAGGTCTTCATCAGACTGGTTAAGATATCTGAGAAACTCCATAACTTTTGGATTTTCAGAGTCTGAATCTTGATTGCTTATCGCTCTTACAAGAGGGTCTACCATTAGGATATCCTCTTCTACCTCTTCGCAGAACTAGTTGTAGCTTTCCACAAATCAAGAGGACTCTAACAGGGATGGTCCTTTCATCGCATCCTTTACTTTGAAGTCTAAGTGGTTGTTTCCGACCCTTAGAGTGATTATTCCCTCAGCAAAATCAATCAATGCCCTTCCTGTAGCCAAGAAAGGACGTCCAAAGATGATAGGATAGCCAGGGTCCTCCACAGTATCAATGACAATGATATCATAAGGAATGAAGAAACTTTCTACCCGAATAGGTACATCTTCGACAATGCCAACATGCCTTTTAAAGGTATGATCTGCTAATTCAATTCTCATATTAGTTTTGACCATATCAGTCAAACCTAATCGCTACGTGAAGCTTAGGGGCATAAGGCTGATGCTAGCCCCTAAATCGGCAAGACCTTTTCGTTCGACATTATCTCCAATGGTAAAAGGATTGGTGAAAACCCCTGGATCTTTCTTTTTGTTGGGAAAATATGATTTGACAAAAGCAGAGGACATTCTTGCTAGATGCACGGTTTCGATTCTTCCTCCTCTTCTCTTCTTGGTAATCAAATCTTTGAAAAACTTAGAATAAGTCAGCATCTCTTCTAAAGTGTCCAGAAAAGGTACTTCGAGATGAAGCTTCTTTACGGATTCCATGAACTTCTTGTGGCGCTTCTTAAGGTGTGCCTTTAATAGCTTGTAAGGAAAAGGCAACTTGGGAGAGTAAGGGCTTCTCTTACCAGATAGTTCCTCAAAGGAACTTGGTTCAGGTTCCCTGTCATGAGCTTATCGATTGTCTTCTTCTGTGAGATTATCTGCCATAGTCCTCGATTCAGGTTCCTCTGGTCTGGCTTCTTCATGACGTTCTACTATCCTACCTGATCTCAGCATTGCCATTTTGGCAGATTCGGTGTTGGAGGGTATCTTACCCGAGGGATTCTTTATTAACTCATCTGTATGGGCCAACTGCTGATCGATTTGGCGTTGGTGTGTCTGCATGTCCACCATCAGGACCTGCATTGTGTTCAGAACTCCTGAATTTGAAAGCGCACTCTGCGCCAGCTGGTTATTGATGGTATCTTGTATTTTTACGAAATAAAACAACTGGCCAACCAAGTTAGGTTGGTTTGATTTCTTGTCCTGACCTTGCTCCTTGGCTTGGCCTTGACCTTGACTAGTGTTTGTCACTTGGTGACCTTGTTACTTTCCTTGTCCTTGGAAATTTGCCTTGTTTGACTGGAAAGAAGTGGTTCTGGTGAACTGACTTTGCCCCCCTCTTTTCTCAAAACCTTGGGGTTGTTTGGTGGGGTTATGCAACTGATGCGAGTTTTCGGCCGCATCCTTGTTGCCGTAACTAAAACTAGGATGATCTGGCCTCTTGAAATTAACAAAAGAGATGTTCTCAGCCTCCTCAGCCTCGGATTCACTTTCGGTTGACTCATCGGGTCGGGTGTAGATATAGTTATCTACCCTGTGTCCACCTTCTCCGTAGGTGACACATTTCATGACCTTTTCAACTTGTTTCTTCCCTTTTCCACTTGATTCTTTCAGCTGTTTGACATCAGTAGCTATCCTCTGGATCTGAGAGGTGATAGTTTCCAGAGCCTTGGATTCGACTGAAGGTCCTTCATTAGCCTTCTTAGCATGTCCTATGTCAGATCTGTCATAGTCAGTGCCAGCTTGTAACTCGGCCATGTTCTCGATGATCTTTTTGGATCTGCTAGGTTTCTTCCCCAGAAATTCACTACCTGCTACTGCATTCAGCGAAACCCTTTCCTCAGGGGTTAGACCGTTGTAGAAGGTAATTATCAAGAAACCCTTCTTATAGTTGTGATGAGGGCAGTCCCTCTGGTATTCTTGATACCGTTCCAAGGCATCGTGTAGATTCTCGTTTGGCTTTTGCATGAAAGACGTGATCCTCTGTCTATTCTGGATAGTTTTCTCTGTGGGGTAAAACTTGTTTACAAAGGCATCTTCCAGCACACTCCATCTGTTAAGAGCTTGGTGTGGCAACCTGAGATACCAAGATAGAGCCTTATCTTCTAAAGAGAAGATAAAACCCTTGCAATAAATCACCTCCTACGGGACTCCCTGCATTTTTATGGTGTCACAGATGTTTTTAAAACCATCTAAATGGTAATAGGGACTATCATTCTTCGAGTTCCCTCTGAAGCTCTTGTTCTGGATCATAGAGATGATGGATGGTTTTAGCTCAAAGTTGGTTACGTTGAACCTCAGGATGACAACATGACATCTTGAATTGTTAGCCTTGGTGGAAGCTAACTCCCTGAGAGTCTTTTCTTCTTCATTGGAATCATCACTGTCACTGTCTCCCTGGTTCTAATCTTGATTATTTTGATTCCATCTGCGCCTCTGGTGATGACGACGTCTCTCCCGGCGATGGTCATCCTCGAATTGCTCTATTTCAGGATCTTCATGTTGATGATTGCTGTCATAACGGTCATTGTCTTCAAGCAGAGGCGAGTGAGGTCTAGCTCTCACATGTCACTCGCCATCTGAAAGAGGTGGTTCAATGCGAGGCGGCATGTCTGGTGATGTTGGTGCTCAATTGAGCAGAACACCTTCCTTCTGAGTACCTGAATAGCACGTAAAATCAAGTTAGAAAACATGTATTAATAATACATATTACTCATTTTAGGTAAAATTAAAATAAAATAAAAAGGAAAATGAGAGTGTTGTCAAGCTCATTTCTAAGCTTGAGGCACTGGAGTGTAGTTAGTGGATTTGGGTTCGTCAACAATACCCTTTTTCCTTGTCCCTGACAACGGCGCCAAAAAGTTGACCGGCCTAAATCGCGCGTCCGGAAAGGGAGCAGATTTGAAGTAATCAGACTTTTAAATTTATAACCCGAAACCTTCTAGGCCCCCGTAATTTTATTACGGGGTCGAAGTAGATATAAGGGGTCGAATACAGGGACAAGGGTGGTAGTGTTGGGAACGCGGAATCGACACATTACACTCTGGTATGGGTAAGGAGATGATAAAGTTCCCCCAAGGGAAAAACAGGCTAAGATTGATAAAATAAAAGAAAACTATCTCCAACTGGAGCTACGAGGAAAATTAAGGTTTTTAAAGGTTTATCCATTTTTAGGGTTTTTGCGCAATGAAATCAGAAAGGATAATACTATTGCCTTAGCAAGGTATGAAGGAGAAAGCTTCGGTAAAACAAGCAGCGACAAAAACATCCAATACCCCTTCTCTCAAAGTGGGTACCTCTAACTAAGCATCAACACCTCTCTCAAGGTTGATGGTCTTAAGTTAGAGTGGAAAGGTCACTAAAGAAACTCCGATCCTAGGCACTCTCGTACTCTCGTATCGGACCAAACACTAGAGCCACAACACCTCTCTCGAGGCTGCTGCAACGGGAAAACACGGTTTCATTAGCTAGTCGAAATGTGATCCAAGTGTACAAGCTAGAGTTCGGATGCTAAACAAAACAATCATCCAACAAAAGGGACCAAACATAAAACAACATATGATTAAAACTCTTCTAATTCCATTAGCATAAAAGGGTCTGGTTACATTGCATAAGTAAAGAAAGTAAATGACTGAAATAAGTAAAGATAAATATCGCCTTCTTGATTTAGAAGGGCGACAGGAAGTATCGGATCCCCAAGATCCCTCCATCCTGATACCAGGTGGGAGCCTTGCCCGATACGCTCGTGTCGGGCGGCACACCCTCTCAGGCGACACGCTCATGACGGGCGGGCGTATCATGTAGGGCACTCATGCCCAATACGGTTGTGTCGGGAAGCACCCTCTCGGGTGACACGCCGTGCCAGGTGATGCGTATCGGGCTTGGTATCGTGTCGGGCCAGAGTTTTGCTTAAGGTATCGGGTACTCATATCAGGTGTCCTCGTTGGCCAATATTGGTCTGCTGCGGTGCCCGAGGCAGATCCTAAGTGAACCATTCCCTCCCTCTCGGGTGGGGGAAGTGTTCACCGAGTATCGCCCGGTACACCTCTAAGGCAGGCACGCTAGCTCCAGATGCTTTCCCAAGTTGTCTTTCGAAAGGTTCAGACCCGTCCCATTAGAGTCATGTAGCTTCTCTTTATAGGCAGTGGTTGGGGGAAGTTTTGGTTCCCCGGACACCACGTGTCCTTCATTAATTCTATCATTGCAGATTCGGGGATGCCTGATATGCGTGTCGCCCGACACAATGATGTCGGGCTGTAAGTGTGTCTGTCATCGTGATGAGTGGCGCCTGCCGGTGGGTGGCTTGTCTCGCACGAGATGCTTCAGTTGTCATGGTGGGAACAGCTCCCTGTTGGGTAAGTGGCGTATCGCCCGTCAGATCCTCCTTGCGCGGCACCCCCGTGTCACACGCTAGCCATGTCATGCTGCCATGTGTTGGGCAATGAGTGTGTCGGCCGCCTGGTAGGAAGGTCGATGCAGGTAGAACACGTTCGTGGGCCAAGACGGGTCTTTTTGCTGATAAAAGAGTCAAAAAATGAGGAAAACTCTGCAAAAGATGATAAAATTGAGTTAAGAGCATAGCGCGGCCTGTTTATTTAAAAGCATGACAACAAGGAGAGGAAAACAGTTTAAAAGAGGAGTTTTGACAGGGAAATAAGGGCCAAAAACATCACAAAATTTGGTGTTATCACCTACTCATCTACCCTTTGGGTCCCATGAGTTCATGAAGGTGATCAATCTCCTAACCCATGGCCCTCAGACAATGATAGTTGTTACCTCCCGACCCTATGGTCATGTGCAACTAGGGAATTAGGCAACTCCTTCTTCCATCGGTCTTATCCCTACCTGACCCTAGGATAGACTTAGGATTCTATTATAGTACATGTCCAACTTAGAACCTTCCCAAGCATTCATCATCTCTCTTCTTGCATTCGTGGCTGACTTTCATCCTTTCATAGGGATCATGGCAACCTGCCTACCTTGGTCAAGCCCCATACCAGTTACCTTCATGGTAACACATCCACATGCACATAGATATGGTTATCTATGGGTCTATAAGTTCATTCTCATGCCATGTACTCTTCACTTATCTTCTCAAGATCCTATGAAACCTCCTTAGGTTACCTCAAAACCACCCAAACTGGTAAACCCCCTACCAAAGGGTCCCTCTCCCCAGATGGGAGGAAACTACACCTTGATAACAAAGGGCACAAGCATCCTTAGGGTTTACCTTCACGTGAGCATGCTTAATTGATGTGACTTTTTGAATGCACTAACAAATTCACTCGGGGTTTATATCCCCGAGCTTTTACCAAAACCAAGTGCAACAATACCACCCGCAAGCAGACGGATCTTATCACAGTATAGTTGAGGATCGAACCCAAAGGACAACGTTTTTAAGAATCTTTGTCAGTTAGATCTAGCCCAAGTAAAACTAATATTTAGAACAATTGGTTGATTTTGGTTTGATTAAACTAATTGCAAGAAGGTAAATGCAGAATAAAAGATGGGTTTAGATCAATGATGTGGAACCGCTGGGATGGTACCGAGTTTGACCACCGCTACACACACAAACATACTCTTTTGCAAACAATCCAGGCACGATATAACACTCCAAATAGAGCTACTGCAGAACCCCCCATATGGGCGTTAGGTCCGCGTAAGCATCACCATAGGCAGCCGATTTCTCATCGCCATCCGGATCACATGTCTTACGGCTCTGAAGATACAAAAATCCACGGAGGTTGTGAACCCCCCATACGGGCGTTAGGCGCACAGAAGCGTCACCGAAGGCTAGATGGCTCGTCCCCTCACGGATCATACACTTACGACCTCGATGAAATCCCATCCTATTTCTAGTTTGGGAGTCGGCTGCGTTAACCGATAAACAAGTAGGAAGGTGACATGCGAGCAAACATCGACGTTTAGCAAGATGATGCAAAATCCAACTAAGGTTGTGAACACCCTATACAGGCGTTAGGCGCACAGAAGCGTCACCGAAGGCTAGATGGCTCGTCCCCTCGCGGATCATACACTTACGACCTCAAGGAACCCATCGGAAGTTATCGTCAAGGGTCAAACATGCTAAACGACGTTCCTACCCATGCCTTGAAGTTATCGCAACATAGGAACCCATACATTGAAGTTATCGCAACATAGGGAGCACAAAGATGAAAACACGCACATAACCAACCTACAAGCTTAACGATGAACGACAAAATGAAGAGTTATATACATTGCCTTGGAAAGTTTAACAAAAGAACATGGTTTGCATGGGCAGCGGGGCTAGTCCCCGCACCCCAGCGAAAGAGGACTACTCGCTCATGATACGAGATACAAGAAGGATAGGAGAGAAAGATAGATCCGCCATGAGCTCGGTGAAGAGGGTGGACGCAGCTCGGTGAAGAAGATGCGCTCCTTGCGCCGTCTTCTTCCTCTTCTTGGCCTCCTTGGACGCAACACCAGCGGTAGATGGAGTGGAACTTGATCGGTGTGGTGCTCTGGCAGCCTCTCGGTGTCCGGAACCGATGCCTCGAAATGGGGACCCTGGGGGTCTATTTATAGTTTCAGATCTGATCCCAAACAGTTTGGATAAGTTGCTGGAAATATCTTCTCCAAACGGTTTGGAGACCGTTTGGGCGCCAAACGGTCTTGAGACCGTTTGGGCGCCAAACGGTCTTGAGACCGCTTGGGCACCAAACGGTCTTGAGACCGTTTGGGCATCAAACGGTTTGGAGGTCGTTTGAGCGCCAAACGGTCTTGCTTTGATCGGTCCTGGCTTTGGTGTGGTCGCGCGGCTTTAGTTCTTCAATCGATCCTTGCGCTTGCATCGAACGGTCTTGGGACCGCGCGGGACCAAACGGTCTTGGGACCGTGCGGGACCAAACGGTCTTGGGACCGTTTGGGACCAAACGGCCTTGGGACCGCATGGGACCAAACGGCCTTGGGACCGCATGGGACCAAACGGTCTTGAGACCGCATGGGACCAAACGGTCTTGAGACCTCATGGGACCAAACGGTCTTGGGACCGCATGGGACCAAACGGTCTTGAGACCGCATGGGACCAAACGGTCTTGGGACCGCATGGGACCAAACGGTCTTGGGACCGCATGGGACCAAACGGTCTTGGGACCGCATGGGACCAAACGGTCTTGGGACCGCATGGGACCAAACGACCTTGGGACCGCATGGGACCAAACGGTCTTGAGACCGCATGGGACCAAACGGTCTTGAGACCGCATGGGACCAAACAATCTTGAGACCGCATGGGACCAAACGGTCTTGGGACCGCATGGGACTAAACGGTCTTGGGACCGCATGGGACCAAACGGTCTTGGGACCGCATGGACTTCTTGGGCAACTGGTTTCGTCTTGTTCTTTGTGTATTCCAGCAAATGGTCTTGAGACCGCATGGATCCAAACGGTCTTGAGACCGTTTGCATGGAGTTGCCTGCTACACCTGCATAAAATGAAAGATATTTAGTTAAAACCTTGATTATTGAATCACTGAGTAGTTTTGTGCATTATGATTCATATTAGGGTGAAAAGATGTGGAATAGATATTAAATTGTTCCAAAAAGGTAATTGAAAATCATGATGAGTATGCACTCATCAAAACACCCCAAACTTAAATCGTTGCTCGTCCTCGAGTAACATAAAATTTGAAACTGTTGCCTGATGGAATACTTTCGATCCGTGTGATTTCTTCATCTTCACATCACAAATGTTTTCTTTTTGCTCAGTATGAGTGAGTACCTCAACTTCCTGGGACCACGAAACACGTCTTTCCATAGCTTCGTTCCTGAGTTCGTTTCCCAACAACGCTTCCTCCCCGCCTTTTCCAACACCAAGCATGTCGAAGAGTTTTGTAGGAGTTCAGAGATACCCGTAGAATCGACAAGTATGCATTTGATCTGACACTGGTGTAGTTCAGGATGGTAGGGCATGTATTGTGCCCTTAGGTAGAAAAAGGAGTGAAAGGTGGTATGGAAAGAAGAAGTAAATCTCTCCTCTATTCGACTCGAGATTTTTATTTGTTTTGCAATTTCATTTATTGCATATTTTTTTGTGTGCGCTATGGCATCTTTTGTTGCAGATCTCTCCTCTATTCGACTCGAGATTGCATTTATTTTGTGTGCACTTTGGCATCTTTTTATTGCAGATCTCTCCTCTATTCGACTCGAGATTGCATTTTTGGTGGTACGCCCCTATTTATTGGAAGGGGTATGGAAGAAGCGGATATGGGGAAAGTGGCGTGCCACCCCGAACTTAGGGTTTGGCACAAGTTTGGCTATTTTGGTGGTATTTATGGATGGAGGGATACGAAGATGATAGAAGAAGTGTAGAAGAGAGTTCAGATCAGGATGCAACTTGATTTACAATTCAAAACCAGGTTATTCTCTTTGTCATACTCTGCTCAAATAATGACTTGATGCGGATCCGGTGGGGTTTCTGAGCCATTGTTCCACTAGTCAGTTAGGAAGCGCGACGTGTTTGATCCCTATCAGTTTGACAGATACTTATCATTATGTAAAAAGAATTATGATGTTAGGAATCATAAGTTTCACAGGATGATTTCAGGCAAGTTTCAAAAGTCAGTCCTCTTGAGGATTTGCTTTGAATAAGGAGGATGTTATGATAGAAGATGCATAGCAAAAAGTTAGTTACATTTTTATCAACAAAAGACAAAATTTCATTGGGTATCTGTTCAAAATTTTGAAAAATTTTATGATAGAGACATATTGAATATGAAAAGAGGGTGTGTATGTGGAAGTGGAATACGTACCACCCACCCTCCACCCCGAACTTAGAGATTTGCTCGTCCTCGAGCAAACCCTAAATTCAAGATGGAGGGGAAAGGAAACACCAGGTATGACTGCCGAGAATGAATTCGTTCTGATCAGCACCAATCCGATCTCGTGTCCTGAAAGAAAAACTCTCTCATAAGGCAAATTTTATTTAAGGAAAATTTAACTATAAGGAACAAAATTTGAAAAGGAAAAGTAAAATAGATTTATTGGTCGGGTTGCCTCCCGACAAGCGCCTTTGTTTTATGTCGATGGCTCGACAGAGTTCTTCGGAATTATGGTGGGTCCTTTGGATTGCTGAATTCCAACATTATTTCAGTGCCTTTGTCAGCTGGTGTGAAGTATCTTTTCAAGTGGTGACCATTTGCTATAAATTCGCCAGACCCGTCGCTCCATAAAGAGAAAGCACCATGGGGAGAGATGCTTTTGACGATTTAAGGTCTGCACCAACGTGAGCGGAGTTTTCCTGGGAACAATTTTAATCTGGAGTTGAAAACTAGAACTTGGTCTCCCACTCGTATGTCTTTTTGTTTCAGATGTCCACCATGCCAGAGTTTTGTACGTTCTTTGTAGATTCGTGCATTCTCATAGGCTGTCATTCTGAGTTCATCCAGCTCATGGAGTTGCAGAATTCTGGCTTGACCCGCTTGTTTCATATCGAAGTTTATTTGTTTAATTTCCCACCATGCCTTATGTTCAAGTTCGACTGGCAGGTGGCAACTCTTTCCATATATCAATCGAAAAGGGGTAGTCCCAAGGGGAGTCTTATAAGTAGTGCGATAAGCCCATAAGGCGTCGTTGATTTTTGTCGCCCAATCTTTTCGATTACGTCCAACGGTTTTCTCAAGGATAGCCTTAAGTTGTCGATTGGAGACCTCTACCTGTCCACTGGTTTGTGGATGATAAGGCGAAGCTATCTTGTGTGAGACGCCATATTTTCGTAGAAGAGCTTCAAGGCTTCTTTCAATGAAGTGGGATCCTCCGTCAGATATCACGGTTCTCGGCACTCCGAACCGTGGGAAGATAATATCTTTGAATAGTTTGATGACTGGTTTTGAATCACAAGTGACAGTTGGTATAGCTTCAACCCATTTGTAGACGTAGTCCACGGCCACAAGGATGTAAGAGAATCCATTAGAAGATGGGAATGGCCCCATATAGTCCACTCCCCAGACGTCAAATATCTCGACTTCTTGCCATAGATTCAGTGGCATTTTGTCTCTCTTGGTTATATTGCCAGCTCTTTGACACTTATCACATGATATGACAAAATCATAACAGTCCTTGGATAAAGTTGGCCAGAAAAATCCACATTGCAAAACTTTTAAGGCAGTCTTTTTAGAGCTCATATGCCCACCCACGGGTCCTGAGTGGCATTGTTCCAAAATAGAATGGGCTTCTTCTTCGACGACACAACGTCTATACAATCCATCTGCACAGAGTTTGAAAAGATATGGTTCATCCCAATAGTAATGCTTCACATCATGCATAAATTTCTTCAGAGCATTCCCGGTGTATTGAGGATGGATGACTCCGGCGGCAAGGTAGTTTACTAAGTCTGAATACCATGGTTTGAATCCTGAGACTCTCATAAGCTGATTATCTGGTAGAGAGTCGTTTATCAGAATCCCTTCAGCATCCAGAGTGTGGATGCGACTCAGGTGATCTGCCACGACATTCTCCGTCCCTTTTTTATCTCTTATTTCTAGGTCAAATTCTTGTAGAAGGAGTATCCATCTGATCAGCCTTGGCTTAGCATCTTTCTTTGTCATAAGATAACAGATAGCAGCATGGTCAGTGTAAACGATTACCTTCAAACCAGTAAGGTAGGATCTGAATTTGTCGAAAGCATAAATGACTACTAAAAGCTCCTTTTCAGTAGTACCATAATTCCTTTGAGCTTCGTCGAGGGTCTTTGATGCATAATAGATCACATAATGTTTCTTCTCTATGCATTGTCCTAAGACAGCACCCACCGCGTAATCACTGGCATCACACATAATTTCAAAGGGGTGGTCCCAATCGGGAGCTCTAATGATGGGAGTAGTTGTAAGGGCTTTCTTCAGCATATCAAAACTTTTGACGCATTCTTCATTGAAATTGAAATCAGCATCCTTTAAAAGTAGATTAGTCATCGGCTTCATTATCTTGTAAAAATCACGTATAAACCTTCTATAGAATCCAGCGTGACCAAGGAATGCGCGAACTTCTTTTACATTTGTGGGGATTGCCAGTTTAGAGATGACTTCTATCTTGGCCTTATCAACTTCAATTCCTTTATTACTAACCTTGTGGCCCAAGACGATGCCTTCCTTTACCATAAAGTGGCATTTCTCCCAATTTAGCACCAGATGTGCTTCTTCACAACGTTTGAGGACCATGGAGAGATGCTTAAGACAAGAATAAAAGGAGTCACCATATACGGAAAAATCGTCCATGAAAACCTCCACAACTGTTTCAGTAAGCCCTGCAAAAATGGCAGTCATGCAACGTTGAAAAGTTGCAGGGGCATTACACAGACCAAAAGGCATTCTTTTAAAAGCATATGTCCCGAAGGGACAGGTGAAAGTTGTTTTTTCTTGATCATCTGGATGTATGGGGATCTGATAGAATCCAGAGTAACCGTCCAGGTAACAGAAATATTCTTGATGGGCCAATCTTTCCAAAACTTGATCGAGGAAGGGCATAGGAAAATGATCCTTCCGAGTGGCCTTGTTTAATTTTCTATAATCAACACACATCCTCCACCCAGTCACTGTTCGGGTGGGGATGAGCTCATTGTTTTCATTTCTTGTGACAGTAGTACCTCCTTTCTTGGGTACAACATGAACTGGGCTCACCCATGGTGAGTCCGATATCGGGTATATTATTCCAGCTATAAGGAGTTTGATGATCTCACGACGGACCACTTCCTTCATATTCGGGTTCAACTTTCGTTGATGCTCGATCGTTGGCTTATGGTCTTCCATCATGGGGATTTTGTGCATGCACAAGGCTTGACTGACCCCTTTGAGGTCACTCATTTTGTAGCCTATGGTTTTCTTGCTCTCCTTTAATACCTCCAGAAGTTGCTCTTCTTGTTTGGTCGTTAAAACAGAGTTAATAATGACAGGACAAACTTTGAGATCATCTAAAAACATATACTTCAGCCCTTCAGGTAGGTGCTTCATTTCAGGAGGTTCTGGTTTTTCACTGATTTCTTCTGGGGTTTCGGTAACCTTTAATTCTTCATAGGTAGCTTCAGGATTTCCTTTAGCAGAGTCGGGAGGTTCAGTGCAATCCTTATCTTGTTGGTCAGTAGGTTCATCATTAAAAAGGTCATATAGAGAAATTTCCAAGGGATCGCATGACTCGTGATATTCTTGAGTAAGTTGTGACATCTGCTCAACACAATCTATCAGATAGACTTCCTCCTTTATACTTGGTCTTCTCATGCTTTCAAAAACTTTGAACTCCAGAGTTTCTTTACCTAACCTGAGCAGTAAGGTTCCGGCTTCAACATCGATAAGGGCTCTAGCAGTGGCGAGGAATGGACGACTGAAGATAATAGGGTATTTGGTGTCTTCTTTTATGTCCATGATGAAAAAATCACATGGGACATATGCGTCCTTGCCTACCTTGACCGGGATGTCTTCGAGAATTCCTAACGGCTTTTTTACCGAATTATCCGCAAGTTGAATTGTCATAGCAGTTGGAAGAAATTCTTCAAACCCTAGTCTCTTGCATAGACTGAGCGGCATAATAGAAATACTTGCGACAAGATCTGCCAATCCTTTCTTGCATGATGAGTCGCCAATGTGACATGAGATTCCGAAGGATCCTGGATCTTTTTGTTTCTTAGGCATCTTGCTTAGTATGATATCTGATGTGGTAGCAGCCAATTTTACAGTTTCATATTCTTCAGTGATGTACTTCTTGGTGAGAAGAGACTTTAGATACTTGGTCCAGGCTGGTATCTCATTAAGAGCATCTAGGAATGGTATATCAACATGGAGCTTTTTCATAGCCTCTTTGAATTTGATGAATCTAGTATCAAGCTTGGTTTCCCTCAGACGGGATGGGAAAGGAACACGAGGCTTATATACAGGAATATCCGGTTCAGGTGTCTCTACTTCTTCATTGATAGATTCCTCAGAACTTCCCTTATCAGTATTTCTTTCCTTCGGTTGCGATTCTGGTGTTGTCGAGTTTTGGTCCGTCAAAGGTTCATTCTCCTTAGGGATATCCATAGTTGTTTTTGTTGGGGGATCCAAATAACTTTTCCCTGATCTTGTGGCGATAACCTTCAGCTGCTCCAGATGTTTCGGATTGTTCTCAGGTTGTCTGGCGAAGACTCCAGCTTGTGGCTTAATACTAGCAGCAAGTTGAGCTAGTTGAGTTTCAATAGCCTTCTGTTGGGCTTGTTGATTGTCTATCATCGTTTGTTGTGTTTGCAATAACTTTTCAATGGTAGATAGCTTGTCATCAGAAGGGATGGATCCTATTTGACCCTGTTGTTGGTTCAAGCTTTGATACTGAGAGTTATTCTGATAATTATTATAGTTTCTGTTCTGAAAGTTTCCCTTGAAGTTTCCTTGATTCCCAAAGTTTTATTGCTGGTTAAACTGATACCCATATGGGCCTCTTGGTTGATTATTTAGAACAAATTGATGCGAGTTCATAGCTCCTGAAGGATTTCCGTACTGGAAGCCTGGGTGATTCCTATTTTGATTCGGATTGTAATAGTTCTTCCCAGGGTTGGTGTTAATAGCATTAAGATTTTCCATCTGGCAATTATCTCCTTGCCCACAGGCGTTGCTTAAAACTACATCATAGAGAACATTGCATGATAGTGTGGAATGGTCAGTGCCTTTGCACGCTTCACAAAACAAAGAAGTGGACTTGACTTGTTCTGGTTTCCTAGTTGGAGAATGTCCTCTTCCAATCGCAGCAAGGGATGATTCTATGTGATCTTGCTTTGCAACCAAGACTTTCAAAGTTTCAGCTATAGATTTGTATTCTGGGATAGCATCAGCCATAGCTACCTTTAAGACTCCTTGACCAACAGATCTGCCCCAGTTGGCTTGATTTTCTGCTCCCAGGGTGACTACTCTCCATGCGCTGTCGTAACTTTGCCGCATGAAGTTCCCTCCAGACGAAGAGTCAAGGAACATCTTAACATCATCTTCCACACCCATGTAGAATATCTCTATCAGCTTGTTCTTAGGAATTCCATGGTGTGGGCATTTGCGTAGGAGCTCCTTGTATCTATCCCAAGCTTCGGAAAGAGTTTCTCCTGGGACTTGAGTGAAATTTGTGATTCGTCCCCTGATCTCATATGTAAGAGATGGGGGGTAGAACTTTTCCAGAAAGGCGTTTTGAAGCTGCTCCCAGGTGGTGATGGGTACATCACTCTGTAGTGAGTTGTACCAACTAATGGCTCTATCAGCCAGAGAGTACTTGAAGAGACGTAGTCTAATAGCATTATCAGAGACTCCATTTTGCTTCGTCATAGCACACAGGTCAATGAATCTGAGAAGATGACCTTGGCTGTCTTCAGCTTGTTTACCGTAGAATGGGTTGTTTTGAAGCAAGGTTATCCAATGTGCTCTAATCTCAAAGTTGGCAGCTTCGATGGGAGGAGGCTGCACCGGATGATAGACATTCGCGGCCTTTGGGATAGAGAACTCTCTAAGATCCTTCTAAAGTTCCGCTGCCTGCGCTGCTGCCTGTGCTGCTAAGATCTCCTGTTGAACCGCAACTCTAGCTTCTTGCATGAACCTTTCTCTTTGCGCATTGATGGCTTGAGCCACCCTACGTGCTACTTCTTCTTCTTGCACCATTCTGGCTCGATTCTCTCGGATCTGACGATGGAAGGTTCTATCGATTTCGGGATCAAAGCTCGCAGTCAGTCTGAGACTATCCGAACGGTGCATGCACTAATCGTCAAAGAGCACCTGAAATTTGAAAAGGTTTGAAAGTGAGATCCTTGGTGTAGATTAAAGATCAAATAGATGAGCGATAGTTTCAAAAAGAAAACAAAATCCTAGATTAGTCTTAAAAGAACTAGATTTGACTGACTGATTCCGTTGTCCCCGGCAACGGCGCCAGAATTTGATGTGGCTTTTTGAATGCACTAACAAATTCACTCGGGGTTTATATCCCCGAGCTTTTACCAAAACCAAGTGCAACAATACCACCCGCAAGCAGACGGATCTTATCGCAGTATAGTTGAGGATCAAACCCAAAGGACGACGTTTTTAAGAATCTTTGTCAGTTAGATCTAGCCCAAGTAAAACTAATATTTAGAACAATTGGTTGATTTTGGTTTGATTAAACTAATTGCAAGAAGGTAAATGCGGAATAAAAGATGGGTTTAGATCAATGATGTGGAACCGCTGGGATGGTACCGAGTTTGACCACCGCTACACACACAAACATACTCTTTTGCAAACAATCCAGGCACGATATAACACTCCAAATAGAGATGCTGCAGAACCCCCCATACAGGCGTTAGGTCCGCGTAAGCATCACCATAGGCAGTCGATTTCTCATCGCCATCCGGATCACATGTCTTACGGCTCTGAAGATACAGAAATCCACGGAGGTTGTGAACCCCCCATACAGGCGTTAGGCGCACAGAAGCGTCACCGAAGGCTAGATGGCTCGTCCCCTCGCGGATCACACACTTACGACCTCGATGAAATCCCATTCTATTTCTAGTTTGGGAGTCGGCTGCGTTAACTGATAAACAAGCAGGAAGGTGACATGCGAGCAAACATCGACGTTTAGCAAGATGATGCAAAATCCAACTAAGGTTGTGAACCCCCTATACAGGCGTTAGGCGCACAGAAGCGTCACCGAAGGCTAGATGGCTCGTCCCCTCGCAGATCATACACTTACGACCTCAAGGAACCCATCGGAAGTTATCGTCAAGGGTCAAACATGCTAAACGACGTTCCTACCCATGCCTTGAAGTTATGGCAACATAGGAACCCATGCATTGAAGTTATCGCAACATAGGGAGCACAAAGATGAAAACACGCACATAACCAACCTACAAGCTTAACGATGAATGACAAAATGAAGAGTTATATACATTGCCTTGGAAAGTTTAACAAAAGAACATGGTTTGCATGGGCAGCGGGGCTAGTCCCCGTACCCCAGCGAAAGAGGACTACTCGCTCATGATACGAGATACAAGAACGATAGGAGAGAAAGATAGATCCGCCATGAGCTCGGTGCAGAGGGTGGACGCATCTCGGTGAAGAAGATGCGCTCCTTGCGCCGTCTTCTTCCTCTTCTTGGCCTCCTTGGACGCAACACCAGCGGTAGATGGAGTGGAACTTGATCGGTGTGGTGCTCTGGCAGCCTCTCGGCGTCCGGAACCGATGCCTCGAAATGGGGACCCTGGGGGTCTATTTATAGTTTCAGATCTAATCCAAAACGGTTTGGATAAGTTGCTGGAAATATCTTCTCCAAACGGTTTGGAGACCGTTTGGGCGCCAAACGGTCTTGAGACCGTTTGGGCGCCAAACGGTCTTGAGACCGCTTGGGCACCAAATGGTCTTGAGACCGTTTGGGCATCAAACGGTTTGGAGGTCGTTTGAGCGCCAAACGGTCTTGCTTTGATCAGTCCTGGCTTTGGCGTGGTCGTGCGGCTTTTGTTCTTCAATCGATCCTTGCGCTTGCATCGAACGGTCTTGGGACCGCGCGGGACCAAACGGTCTTGGGACCGCGCGGGACCAAACGGCCTTGGGACCGTTTGGGACCAAACGGCCTTGGGACCGCATGGGACCAAACGGTCTTGAGACCGCATGGGACCAAACGGTCTTGAGACCGCATGGGACCAAACGGTCTTGGGACCGCATGGGACCAAACGGTCTTGAGACCGCATGTGACCAAATGGTCTTGAGACCGCATGTGACCAAACGGTCTTGGGACCGCATGGGACCAAACGGTCTTGGGACCGCATGGGACCAAACGGTCTTGGGACCGCATGGGACCAAACGGTCTTGGGACCGCATGGGACCAAACGGCCTTGGGACCGCATGGGACCAAACGGTCTTGAGACTGCATGGGACCAAACAGTCTTGAGACCGCATGGGACCAAACGGTCTTGAGACCGCATGGGACCAAACGGTCTTGGGACCGCATGGGACCAAACGGTCTTGGGACCGCATGGACTTCTTGGGCAACTGGTTTCGTCTTGTTCTTTGTGTATTCCAGCAAACGGTCTTGAGACCGCATGGATCCAAACGGTCTTGAGACCGTTTGCATGGAGTTGCCTGCTACACCTGCATAAAATGAAAGATATTTAGTTAAAACCTTGATTATTGAATCACTGAGTAGTTTTGTGCATTATGATTCATATTAGGGTGAAAAGATGTGGAATAGATATTAAATTGTTCCAAAAAGGTAATTGAAAATCATGATGAGTATGCACTCATCATTAATCCAGCAACTACTAAGGCACAAGCGTACCTACTAACCATGCTAGGTCACACTTGTTCTCATCCTCAACATTAGATCAACTTAGTCGTGAGGGATTCATCAAACATACCCTTAACTTAAGGGATTTCCTTTACCTCTACCCATGAGGAGTACCATGCTCGAAACTATAGAGACTCAAATCTCATCATGAGCATCAGATACACTACTTCCCCTCTTAGGCCTACGAACCCTAGGTTCACATTTGGGTGTTCGACTGCATGCTCAATATCTTAACCATGATTCGAGCATGTCTAAGGTATTTCATGTACTTCCATGATCCTTCTACTCATAACACTTCGGATTTGAGTCATCTTCTAGGACAACCAACTAGGTATAAAGCCTCACAACTGGTTACTTAAACATCCTCATGGTCTAAAACACTCTTTATCCCATCCATCATGTAATCACTTATACCATAGGTACTACAAGCATCCACTATCATCCACTATCATCCACTTAGGTCACATCATCTAAGCTTTTAACCTTTTTTCTTGGGTCATGCTTTCTCTCTCTAGATCTAACTCCACATCCAGCCTCACTTCATGAAGTTGGATCAAGCTTACCAACATATCCCTACCTGGGTGAAGCCTTTTCTCAACTCATATTTGGCTCAAGATTATCCTTAGCTCTTTATGTTTATCTCATAAGACATCCATCATGATTCCCTTGTCCAGGGTTTCATCCTACTGTCAGCACTACTGACGTACTCTGGGTGCAAGCTACACCCTACTTGCACAAGCCCATAGGGTTCTATAGGTTCTTCTCTAACTTCATCCATGAAGGAGCTATCCTTCGCTCAAACATGCACGACCCTTCCCAGGGTTGGGTTCCAAAAGGTGCTAGGTCATCAACTTCTCATGGCTCATATGGCATCCAAGGCATGTTTATCCAAACACCTGGTCTAATCTCATCATGCCATCTCTCTCTCTAACCTTCACTTAGGGTTAGGGTTAACATCATCCTCAAAGGATGTGCTAGGTCTCTACTTTTAATGGAGGTCTCTACCTCCAAGACTAACTCTCTCTACCCATTCTCCTGTCATGGAGGTCTATCCTCAGGCCTCTCCTGAGGGCAATGACGAATTGTGTCATACGACCTAAGCATATATCTATTCCTTTACGCTTACTCTATTAAGCTTATGTCCATGACATCTTATTTACATGCTTTTTATTAATTTGGTGGAGGATTCCTTAATCCTTATCAACCTTACCCATACCTCAAGAGGGTGAGGAGAAGAGAGAGGAAACCCCTAATCCTTAAGGTCCTTAATAGAATTTGAGTTGAAAAGGGATGAACAAGATGAGAGAGTTATTTTGAGTCATATCCTAAGACATCGTCTAGGCAGTTACACAATCTGGGAGTCCTCGTATTTCGACTAGCGGTGCGGAGGAAAATATTGCCAGCCCCCGGACGTGATCCTTTTCTAAACACCTCAATCTTTCGGACAATCCTCTAATAACACCCTTGGGTTCTACATAATTTGTAAAATTTAATAATTATTAAAGATTAAGTGAGGAACCTTCGCTCTGATACCAATTGTAACGACCCCGGTAACCCCCAATTAAGGGAGACTGAAAACTCAGAGCCATTAACTAATAACCCGGATCAAAGGTTCAACAAATAATCAATAATAATTAATAAACTTTACCAACTAAACTGAAATATGGTAAAAATAAAAACTTTGCTTACCTTTTTAAAAGCTGGGATTTCTAAACTTCTATCCATGTAGATACTAATCTAACTAATCCTCTCGTGTACATTATTTCTCATTTAGTTCCACATATGCCACTTTACTGTTTGTTCTTTTCATTTGTACCTAAAATGCTGACAAACAAAACGTCGGTCAGCAAGAAGCTGGTATGTTGGGGAAACAATAATTGTGCAACTATGTTAACAATGTAGTCAACCAAATATCATTTAACATCCAAGATTATGTTTTAAGCAATATTGCTGAATCCTTGCCTATCCCCTATCTCTGTACCATCACTATAGTGGACATGCATACTGCCTCTCTCATACGGTAGATCCTTACCCCCATGGCCCTACCACACAGGTAGCCAATTTTTAGGGTTATGGAGTCACATGGTCCTACCCAAGGGTAGCCCAATCCCAGACTCATGATGACTTGATGGACCTACCCCATTGGTATCCATTTACTAAGTCATTTAATGACTTGATGGTCCTACCCCATTGGTAGCCATTTACTAGGTCAATCTATAAAGCTACAGAGGGGACTAGGATCTAAGCTAGTAGGCACATCTCTTATGTGATAGTCATATTCACATTATAATTTTCATGAATTAAATGCAACCAACAGTTTAATTTGAGTCATTGATAAAACCTCAAAAATCCCCGAGAAACTAATTCGGGATATTCATAGGTGTAACCACATACCTGATGTGATGATTTCACAAGCATTAAGTAATTCCTACAAAGAATGAAATCCAAGCAAGCAATTCAACAATCACATAATTCCTAAAAAGAATATGTACTCTATTTATTACACACTGTATCAAGAATCTACTTTATTGACTTGGATTCACTTTCTAGGTTTTCTGAATCCATTTTAGGGTTTCATTTTGCAATTAGGGTTTCCATTCATCTTTTACCATATTAAACCCTAATTTTATGCCATTACTCATAAACCCTAATTATCTCATCTATTCTTCAATATTAAGGTTATCTTAACAACATTTAACTCTATTTCCATATTAAAGGCACATTAATCATTACTTAATTTCATCAAGCTTCTTTTCATTAAAGCTACTATTTTTATCCTTTTAATCCATGACAAGATCATTATGCACATATATCATTAATTCAAAGTTCATTAGGGTCTAATTATCATATGAACTCATTTTGCCATCAATTCCACCTTTTATTCATAAAAAGACCCTAATTACTACATTTAGGGTATTTATCCAGAATTAAGGTCTTTTATATACAAATAACTTAGAACCATCATTAAACAATCATATTTTCATATCTTTCAAAATATATATGATCTTATCCTCTTTTACCCTAAATTAGGGTTTCTAAATGCTTAATCATTCTCATATGAGGTAAAAACCCTAAATCATGTAATTTCACATCTAGATCAGGTTCGAATCTAACATTATCATTCAACAAGTTATTAATACTTAAATTAACCCATTAAGAATACTAGATTCAACCTTTAATCACAAAAAGGGTTTTTAACTTAACTTTAATGCACTTTTCATCAACTTATTGTACTTTTGCAACTTATGAGTATTAGTAAGAGTAGGACCTACCCAATCCTCCACACTCCATTAGTAGCTTTAGAGTTATTAAATAAACCATAGTAAAAATCATAAATGAAGTGTTTAATAGCATTACGGTTTTGACTTAAGGAACCATTTTCAAGAAGAATCTTAAGTTGATTACTATACCTTTGTGTCTTCACTGATGAGTATATTTTTTTTGAGTTAGATAAACTTCCTTGAGTGATTGTACACAAGACTTTTTCCTCAAATGAGATTCCTTAGCTTTAGATATTTAATAAGTAATTTTCCTTAGGATTTTTTCAATATCTTTAAGTTTTTCATTCAAAGGTTGTAGGTCCACCTTAGTCTGAGCTTCAGTTTCCACAGTCCTATCATTTTTAGCTTTTTCATAGATGTCCCCAAATGAGATTGTGCTCCAATATATAAGCTCAAATTTTAGGTAATTATGCATTTTGTAAATATGATACATAACAAAGCCTTCATAGTTAGAGTTCCAAGCTACAATAACTAGAGTCCAGAGGTTTGCATGTGCTACCCACACATTAATTAATCTGAAAGGTGCTTTAATGTTTATGATTTTTCTAATACTAAGAGAAATCCTTTTGTGATCACTTACTGTGTTCGAAATAATATCACCATGAAAATTAGGGAAAATAAAGAAGAACTCAGAGTAATACATGATCTTATCAATTTCTGATGTTATGTAATCCTCCCCATCCTAGTGACTGCCACAAGTAAAATAAGGGTCATTCATATAAAGTTCAAACAAGATGCAATTTAAGGCACAATTCTTAAGTTCATCCACTGGCTTTATTGAAGGAGGTTGCTTCCTGATTTTTTGACAATCCTTCCTGACGACATTAGAATCCCCAAGAATCAGTTACAAAACTATTTATATCTTTCAAATTATCCGATAACTTCATTCTTTCCATATCACCATAGTGTCCATAGATAGTTGTAAGGAGGAGAAAAATTATGTACCTCAATATTAGCATAAATTATCTTGTCATATTCCTAGAGAAGAATCACATTATAGTTCATCCATAAGATAAAACCCTTCCAAGAACATGCGAGAAGTCATTAGATACCCATTTATAGTCAAGGAAATGCTTATTTATGAACTTAGGATCTCTATCCAATCTTAGCTTTGTTTCATTTACAACCACAATGTCAATCATGAATGCTTTATTTCATCCTAAACCTCCTTGATTTTGTTGCTAATTCCCCCTAACATTGCAAGAAGATATATAAAGAGATGTAATTGTTTAATAACATGGGTTGTTGAGTTTCCAGTCTCTCCAATAGGATCTTGATTTATGATTTCATGCACTTCAAACCTATTGTGCATTGGTGAAAAAAAGTTAGTAACACGGGGAATGAATCCCACATTAGTTTTGGCACCACATTTAGGCAAGGTCTTGTGTTTCATTCTAATGTTATAGTGGCCTTCCATGTATTTGCCTTCAGTATATAACTAGTTTATGCATGATATTTCTATGGAAAGCAAAAACAAGGTAGAAGTAGTAGATCTTCCACCTTCTCAAGTTCTTTAAATATTCTCTCAAATGATTTAAACAGTGCGATTAAGAGAAAAGTTGTTCAAATGAACATCATCTATATGTCTTCCACCTTCTTCTTGATTTGCATTAGTAGGAATAATCATAGACTCTTTTTCTATCCATTTTTGTTTTGGGGCCTCCACAAATTCAGTCTGATAGAAATACTTCTTGGTGATTAAAATATCCACAATGTTGGCACTTATATAGTATATATTCATATAAAATGTAAATAGTAAGGTACTCTTATTCATCATTGGATAAGGTGATTCATTTAGGAAAGGAAGAATAAAAAAGAAAAATAACTTGGACTCTCACATAATCCACCTCAGAACAAAACACCAAGGAAGGAACCTATCATTTCAAACATATGACTATCCCAAGGATCAAAAGGCATATGATAGATTCTAACCCAGACATGTCCCTCTTTCAACTTAATCATGGTGAAAGTATCACCCAGATGCCACTTGGTTAACAACAATGGTATGTTCTTAATGAACCAGTTCCTAGATAGTGCTAGATCAAGATCTAAATATTCACTCATATGGTCAGAAAGAAGCCATCTCCAAAATGTAGAACTTCAAGCATGCTAACAGGATTCTTGATCCAATACAAATAATTTAGTTGAATAGGAAAATTTGGCTTGAAATCAAGGATGTAACTGACAAGCCATTTGCTTGATTTTTTGAATAGGTCACAACACCAAGAATATAGGGTATAAAAGACAACAATTTCAAGACACCACTGAAGCTTCTCTCTATCACATATTACAAAATTATCGGTCACAACTGAATCCAACCTAGAGTAAAGATGTCAGGGTATACCAATGATAAACACCTATGCATACTAATATATGGCTCCAAGTATTTTCTCACAATTCTCTAATTGCTAAAAGATTAACTCGTTTCATTGTTTATCAACCAACCCATGGACTAAAGACTTAGGGAACTACATGATCATGGTTACACACATGAATTTGATTAAGTACTCAATTTTCAAATTCATCGAACAAGGCATGAGAATGTAACTATGCCATTAAGCAATTCTAATAATTGTAGAAGATTAATATATATTCAAATATACCAAACCACCCCTATCATGGCACAAGTAATCACCTTTGGTCATGCCAAGGCCCAATTCATCATATTTTGGCACAACAAGTACCAACTTGTTGATCTTAGATACAAGAACACCCAAACCAACAAGTTAATGCACATCGTGTAGGGTTTAATGGAGGCAACATGCACAACGTAAGCAATAAAATCTTCTCCACATACCCTATGAGAATATCTCATCTAAAATGATGTATTCAAAAAGAGGGTGGATGGATATAGCATGTCCCAGAGCAAGTCTGATGACGTCCCTTCGCCCGGTGATGTGCATCACTCCTAGTGTGCACATACGATCATCGTCCGTCCTCGAAATGCAAGCTAGTCAACGTCTAGTCTCTTCTTCATCCACACAGATGGACTAGAACTCCACATCGTGCTTTGTAATCCGGTGGGAAGGAACACCCTTCTGCTTGACAATGTACTAGCCTTGGTTGCTCTCCTTCTCTCTCACTTAGGGATAATGATGGCTAGGGTTAACATATAAGAGAGTAACTCCAGATGTCTATGTGTATGCCTCTTTCAAAAGTTGGTTGTCATGCCCTTATACATAAAAGAGAAAGTAAGTAGGGTTTTCCAAAACCCTTTGGAAAATAAAAGGATGCGGCTGCATTTAAAGCAAGCCGCTCGTGGACAATTAAAAGAATATTCTAGAAACAATTAATTAATCCAATTAATCATATTAATTGATTAACTAATTTCCATTTTCCATCTCTAGTTAATCACTTTGGATCATCCAACCAACTTACCAATGGAATCTAATTAATTTTCTTAAACACTTTACCCAATTAACTAAGATTATATTCCAATATTATTGTAGAAAATTACCTAAACATTTTAGTAATCAATTAAATTCAGAACATTTCCAATCACATACACAAATATACTCCTATTACAGTCACATCCTATGTGTATGACCTGGTAGGCTCCACATGATGTTCACAGTGATATTCATAATCATATGATGATTTCACAAGAAATGATTGGTATCTAGCAAGATTTCATTACTACCCAAGTAATTAGAGAAGTTGGAGAATAACTTAACCTATATGATGTTACAGTGAATGTATAGTTCCTTTGTCTATGATATCTGGATTGAACTCAAGGCACGAAATCATCATCATATTCAACATTCAATCCATGGTCCTTGAACTAGAGTAGACTGTCTGAGATACTATAAGATAAATATTACATATTGACTCACATCAAAATGGCCATGCATTTCTCGGTCTTGTGTATCAAGTGGCCAGGATATCAAACTCCTATAGGAGGGACAAATCCCATCTACACCACTCATAGTCACCCCCATGTGTCACAGTGCACCCAAGCACCACCTTTATGGCAACCCTTATTCAGGATCACAGTGGATGATGTCAAAGCACACTGAACAACATGTGATGAGTGTAGTGACTTTAGGTCTAAGAACCACAATCACCACCATCACTATGAGAGATGACTCTGACTATCATAAATGGTTCCATGTGTCACTCTCAAGGTGCGTTTTTCTGATACACTGTTCTCTAAAAAGTATTTATGTGCTTGGTTTGATATCACACACATCATGACTAGTGAGATTTTGTCATCAACCAGGACACACTCTAGTCATAAGTGTTATTGATGTCTAGTATCCTTCCATAATAACATCCGACTAGGGACATAAAAAGAATGCATATACTCTTGACATTCGTATGATCTCATCATTCAAGTCCTCAACCCGAATACATACGCCATTGAGTAATATCATTTTGTAGGCATTTATTATTTTATATCATTATCTCATAACTGAATAACTGGATAAATTGGAAGTTTGCATTTATTATTAATCAAATCATTTACAAGATATGCCATTACAATCATCATATGATTGGCTCTTTTGAAATTCATACCAACACATCAGTCTTAAATAAGGAATCAATATGGAATATTTCTCCTTCCACTAGTTCATTTCTGAAATGCATATAAAAACACAATTATGGGCCATTATCCCATATTTATGAATTCTCGTAATAATCACTTAAAAATAGCACTATGCCAAATTAATCATCAATCTTCTAGTGGATGGATTATCATGATAAACTAACATATTGTATTGTTTTATTAAAATTTAGTTCAAGTCAATAGTTGGTCATTTTATATCTCTTTTAGCTCCTACATGGCTGTAATAAAGTGTAAATCATCATTTAAGAGCAAGATTGTCAAACCCATTAGGTCACATCCCTTTTCCTCCTTAAAAGTTTCACCATCTTACTCATCATATTTTAAATATTCCATATTCAAACTGAGATTAGATTCATCCATCAGTCTCTGACATTATCAAAATTATGACACCCATATCATAACACTCAATATATCTACCTCAAGGCACCAATTCTACATTTATATCCCATATCCAAATAAAACTTATAGTGTCACATTTTATATAAATTTTAATCTATTATCAAGATTGTGGAAAGTGGAGAGATGGAATACATGATCAACATGTAAGGAATATAGTTACTCGGTGAAACTTCTTTATCATAAAACAACTTCCGATCTTTGTTGGAATTTACATCAGACTAAGAAACTCCCAAGTTACTTCTTATTCACTTTGTTAATCACACTTATGATGTATATCATGAGCATTCATATAATTATACTTATTGATTCACAATTAACTTTAGCTTCATTTTTGACTTAATTGAGTGTAAACACCTTCAAGATATATACGATGGTTCATATTATAATTGAAAGTACTCATTAGGGAACATACACCACTACTAGCCATGAAAAGGATAATTTTACTATATCAAGCCACATAAAGAACAAAATCTTGTAAAAATATCATAACCATCTGAATTATAGATCCTACTTCACAATATAGTAACATACATCATATAAAATAAATCATGTGGAGATTGCATCAATTACAAGAATGCAAATGAGAATAATATATGTAGGGATTGATAAGCTAGTTTGATATAATAGTTCTAATTCAGATGATTCTACAAGAAAATAGGTATTGAAAATTTGAAAAATCATTCTAGATTGACTCCAAATTAATAAACACTAGTACAAAAATGACCTATGTTGTTGGACATTTTTGGCCTCGTCGGTTATAAACTGAACACTAAGTGGGTGACACTAAAACTCAAGATGATGTAGTCAATTCTTTTGGAAAACAAAAACCAATGACAAACATATATATTGTTGATTCCACGTTGCAGTCAAACCAACGACTTAACACACAACATGCAACAAAAATGTGGTTTCCCTTGGCAATTTGTCACCAGTTAAACCAAGAAGTAACAATGTGGTATTTTTTATATTTGGCATTGGACTATGGAATAACTGATGAGGTATCATTGAATCAATAGTAAAAAATAAGGGATTTGGTGTCAGTTTATATCGATCTGCCGATGTAATGCTCCATTGTGTAGTCAGTTTATGTGAAACAAATGATGAGGTATCAGTGAATCAATAGTGAAAAATAAGGTATTTATCATCTGTTTCATTCATAAAAACTAACGTAGTATGTATACTAGTCAGTTTCTTATGAAATAATTGATGACATGTGTGTTTTGTTTTTATATAGTAGGTCTGCAGACCTTCTGTCCAGCTGCTAGCATGTCTAGAGCCTACAGTTCATCAGAACTGTAGGCCTTTACAAGAATCATAGCTTAACAACAAGACAACAAACATCCAAAAAGAAATATTTGTATACAAATACACATATTCTTTGGATACTGATGCGATGATTTTGAGTCGCATTTATAGACCTATTTCATATGTGTTTTGTGCTCTAATTACTCATTTTTATGGATAATATTGCATAATTCACTTAATTTGGTCTTTGCCATCATATTATATCAAATCCCCTTTGTTTTACTATTGTGAGCATCATTTATCATCTTATTATAAATTGTGTGGATTTACTTGGTCTTGTTGTGAAATTTCAGGAAAAACAAGTATCTGCTTCCGTCGATACCATCGACCAAGCCACAGGTTGTCAGCCGAGAAGAGCAATACAGAGTCGATACCATCGACACCTAAGTCGATGGCATCGAGATCACTTCAGGTTGCTGGCGAGGATGCAGTCGATACCATCGACGAAAGTCGATGCCATCGACACAAGGAGAGCTACAGCGTCGCTAGAAGACAGAACCGACGCTACAGGAGTCGATACCATCGACGCCCAAGTCGATGGTATCGAGATCACCACAGGCACTCAGAATAAAAGAAAGGAAAGCTGCCGCTAATCCGCTGCGTCGATACCATCGACCCGCGTCGATGGTATCGACGCCGGCAGATATGCGTTGGATCTGTTTTGATCTCGATCGGACGGCTGTTGTTATTTGATGACCTAATTAGGGACTTATTCCTAATGATGGCCGCCCACACGAGGGGGGATCTGAGATCGCATTGCACGAGTGCCGAGAAAGGAGAGAAAGGAGAACGGAGGCCAGAAGCTCATCCCGGCTGATTCAGACGCTGCCGAAGATGATTTCCACCACCGACAGGCGGGGAAGCTCGTGTTCTACGCCAAGGATCCACCGGTTCTTCTCCGTTTAGGGGTTTTCCCATTTATTTCCCGTTTTTCTTATGAATTCCCCAATTTCTACCATGTATTCGTGTGAGATGAACATGAGAGGCTAAAACCCTCAATCTTTAGGACTGGGAGTAGCCCGGGAATGCATTGTATGACATTGTTATATCAATAATTCATATTTTTCTCTCAAATCCGTGGTATAGATTCGTTTTCACCATTTCTATTGTTATGCTTGATCACCATAATAATAATTTAACACCCTTAATCACTTCGACAGAAGGATTAACGGTTGAAAAGAGACGAATTCTACATTAATTAATAAAACCCTTGACAAAGGAGTTGTAAAATTAATGGTGGGAACTGAGAGACCGTTTATAATGCACTTAGTTTAGGGGAATGATTACTACGACGGTGGAATCAACCTAAATCTAAGTAGTGAATTACACCACGACAGTGGGTAATTCTGTTTTCAGGCCACTACCCGGATAGAGAGAGAAGTGTGAGGAATTATATGAAACCTAATACAATGTTGACCCGCGGTGAAACCGCCATCCTAAAGATATCCCTTTGAATTGATTAAATTAACCTTTAATTGATTGTTTTCTTTGTTTGATTTTTATTTTCTTTTTAATTTGAACAACAAAACCCTACTTTGTTAATCGGTCTAGCTGATTGCGATTAGTTAGTAAAAGTCCCCAATAATTCACGTATCCCTGAGTTCGACTCGGGCCTCACAAGGCCTATATTACTCGACGCGTATACTTGCGTTTAAGCGCGTAGTAAAATACACGTCAAGTTTTTGGCGCCGTTGCCGGGGATACGGAGAATTATTGGCACTTTGAGTGCTAAGAGCAGCCACTCTAGGCCACATTTTTTTTTATTCTAAAACAATTTAAAAAAAAAATTCCTATATTTCTCTATAATTGTGTTTACTCGTTCAAAGCATTGTACTGAACCACAATTTTCATATTTCAGGTACTTTGCATGGTGCATACGCGTAGTACCGACTACGCGAATCGCACACCTGAGGTTCCATCTGCGGGACCAGAGGACGAGGACTACTACGAGGAGGAACACCACAGTGATATAAATTCTGAATCTGAGCAAGAACAAGAAGAAGACATGGCTGAAGCACAGCCAATATGGGAGAAGATCAAGGCATCTTCTTCCTCGGCATCAAAGGGGCCTATAAAGAAACAGGGGCTAAACATTCCAACCTACAAGATCGATCCAGCATTGATTAACCTGGTTAAATCAAACGCATTTCACGGATTAAAAAATGAAGATCCAGTGGCCCACATCAGCCAGTTCGTGGAGAACTGTGATATGGTGAAGATAGATCGATTTCCACAGGATGTGCTCTACCTCAAGTTATTCCCGAGTTCCTTGGCTGGAGTGGCAAGAGAGTGGCTTCAAAACCTCGACGACGAGTTTGTTGAATCATGGGATCACATGGTGGAGGTTTTCTTCGAGAGGTTCTTCCCTCCTGAGAAGACCAATGATATGATCCGGAAGATCCACAATTTCACCCAACAGGCGGGTGAAACTTATTCTGAGACTTGGGAGTGATTCCAAGTCATGTTGAGGAGATGTCCACACCATGGACTGGACAAGGAAACCCAAGTGAAGATCTTCTACTTTGCTCTCTCCGAGCATGATAGAAGCAATTTGGACTTGGCTGGCTCTGGATTTTTCTTAAATAACACTGATACAAGATGCTGGGAAATACTGAAGAATATGGCACGAAAGCAATCCTGGGGAGAAAGAGACAGAGGTGCAGTGGAACAGGTCAAGGCTGATGGTGAATCCAGAATAGTTAGGGAGCTGAACGATAAGCTAGACCTTCTAGCCAAGAAGCTGCTAACTAAAGAAGATGCATCTAAGAATGAGGAAGCCCAAGTATAATTCATGCAACAACAAGGCTATAGGAACAATGATTATGCATGGAGGAAGGATAAAAAGTTTTCATGGAAGGATCTGAACAATTTTCTACAGGATCCGGATGCCAAGCCACAGCAGAAAGCCGAGGACAAGAACACTGAATTACTAACTCAAATGGTCCAGCAAAACCAAGAGATGATGGCCATGTTTGGTAAACAATTACAATCTCAAGGTGACATTCTAACCAAATTTGGGCAGACGCTGCAAAGCCATGGAGCACAGATGTGGGCATTGGAAACCACCGTGGCACAGATTTCGAGTGAAGTGGCGGCCATCAAGCACGCCAATCAATAGAAACCAGCCGAGAATGCAAATGTGGCCCAAGCACACCATCAGGTCAAGTATATGTCTGTGGTGAGCACTGAGGAGGAATCTCAGGTGCAAGAAGTTGTAGAAGAAAGAAAAATGACTTTCAATGTGAATGCAACACCGACGATACCATATCCACGCACGTACTATAGATTGCCGGTCGGAAACCCTTTCTTCAGAAAATCACAAAGAGTTGTGAATATTGTATCTCCACCTAGGCAGGAAGAACAAGTGCAAGTTGTTTGTGCACATGTAGAGACATCTAAGGAGAGAGAGGAACCACAACAAGTTGCTACTATTGAGGATGTCTCACCAAAGACCACGTCTGAGGGAGTGATTGAAGCAAGCTTAGGGGAGGTACCCCCGAAAAGCTCTTATGTGCTACCTCATAGACGTGTTGATGCAACTGATGTTTTGGATCCGGTCAATCCGAAGTCGAAGAAAGAGCATCGTCATTTTAAGAAATTCCTGAAGATATTCCGAAAGCTCCACATCAACGTTCCGTTAGTGGAGATGATCGAGAAAGTACCCGCCTATGGGAGGTTCATTAAAGAAATCATAAATAAGAAGAGGCGGATAAAAGACGATGAAATTTATTGGATGAATGAGACAGTGAGCTCTATGATTCATGGGAGTTCACCAAAGAAGAGAAAGGACCCAGGAGGTTTTTACATACCGTGCTCAATACGTGGTCAACATTTTCAAAAAGCAAAATGTGATTCTGGCGCTAGCATAAATCTCATGCCTTTGGCGACATTTCAAAAGCTGGGGTTAAAAGAGATAAAGAGGTCATCCGCAATAATTGAATTGGCGGATGGGTCTACTGTGAGACCCTATGGAGTATGTGAAGATGTTTTAGTCAAAGTGGACAGATTCATATTTCCGGTGGACTTTGTCGTCATGGATATGCCACCACTCCAAAGCTGTGAAATTCTTCTAGGAAGGCCGTTTCAAGCAACAGCGGACGTCGTGACTGCCTTAGGGAGAGGGACTTTGTCCTTGGGTATTGGAGGAGATCGAGTCGAATTCAAATTACCGAATGATCCTCTAAGCCCGTTCCCAAGGTGAAAAGATGATGATTGTCACACCGTCTAGCCTAAGACGCTAAAGAAGGGCGCTTGTTGGGAGGCAACCCAACCATTGGTACATTAGGATAGTTTAGTTATAGTCGTAGATTGCTTTTATTTCGTTTAAATTTTATTGTAAAGAAGATACCTTGATCCGTTTGTTCGATGTGCATGCACAGGCAGGGTCGATACCATCGACACACTAGTCGATGGTATCGACATAGGTTCAGGTTGACAGCTGCAAAAATCGCACTGAGTCGATACTATCGACGGTCCCGTCGATGGTATTGACATACCTACAGGCAGGCTGCGCAATAAAGGTCGATGGTATCGACATGCCAGTCGATACCATCGAGATCTCTGGAGATTTTCAGAAGAAATCGACTCGGTAAAGTCGATACCATCGACACACAGGTCGATGGTATCAACAGTTACAAATGAAAAAGGCGGCAGCCGGACTCGCGAGGCAGTTGCCCTAATCAGCGAGTCGATACCATCGACTTCCGTCGATGGTATCGACGGGCACACAGCAGTGTTGGGGTCAGTTATTCAAGACAGGGTTATTGGTCAAATGAAGTCACATCTTCAACGATTTCTTCCTCCACTTGCGCCAAGTGTCATCCAGAGCAAATCCGGACCCTACGGCCCCGCAATACCCGCCTCCACCACCATCGGCCTGATCCGGTATCTCTGTTCCACTCTTAAGATTGTTTTTGACTATGAGGCCATAGTCGAATTCAAGCTTAGGGGGGTAGCTGGAACAGCTCTATCTTTTTCTTTTGTTATTTTTAGTGGTTATTTGCTATTTGTTTCTTGCAATTTTAGTTTGTTTAGGATCCACATCTATCTAGTGTAATCGTGGATGTCTTAAAAATTGTCATCTCGCTGTTTTCATGGGAAATTTAAGGGAATTTAAAAATTTCTGTGTCTTTTGGATAGCTTAACTTGGTTGTCCTTGGGGAACTTGTCCTATGAAAATGATTGATTATGTCAACTTTGAAGCAATATGTCACACCCACACCCCCATTGACTCATGAAAAGTGGATAGTAACGGTTGTTTGAGCCTAACCTAATCAAATGGTAATGAGACCTTAATTGGATATAAGAGAAAGAACCCTTTGAACTACTACACATGTCAGTAAGGAGGGACACATGATATTTTTCTAAGGTTCAGTAACTTAATCTTGTGATCATTCCACTTCATATTTTTCCATAATCTACCAAAGAATTGGAAGTAAAGTACAATTTTAATTACTTCTTGCGTGCATAGCATGTAGATAGGATTTGCATTGTTATTTTCATACTTTTGCATAAAATGAAAAAAAAAATGTATAGTGATTCATGCACATTACCCTTAGGTGCATGTCATGTAGTTGCACTCATAACTTTCATGATTTTCATGCATAAGTACACCATGTACCTCAGGTTGTCTTAAAAAGTGATCTAAATTGTTCCATACCCTCGAAATAGTACAAAGATTTCCAATCATGAAGAAAATGGCCTTATGTATGTATCTCTGAGCAATTATGGATATGTGGGCTAAGAAAAAAAAATTTCTGAAAATCTGGAGAAATTGAGAAAAGAAAAAAAAAAAGAGAAGTTGGAAGGAAATGGAATAAGAGGGAGAAAGGAACATGATATCACTTGCATAACAAGGAAATTGAGTACATGATGTGCCTTAATTAGATTTCTATCTCTTTTTGAGGTGGAAGGTTAGTGCATGCATCATTCCACCCAATTTTAAGCATTAGGGCATTTTCAATGTGCATTTACATCATTTAGGGCATTTTGATGTATGCATTTTGAAACTGTGTAATACTTCCAAATTCTTCCATGAACCACCCATTCCATCCACCCGTTGCTCGGATTGGTAGGCCACCGTGATTTTCTCCTCACTCATGTTTATCAGGAGAACTGCTTCCATGTAGATGGTAGTTAGGGCGAGCAACGTAGTGTAGGCGATCACAAGATGCACCAATGCTGAATCGGCGAACCTTATTATGTTAACTGCCTTATGTGATAGTGTTCATCGGTTTGAAGGATGATTTTTCTTATTGATGATTATTGTCACCTGTAGGGTAATTATTGTTCTGTGATTAGGAAAGGCCGGTTTGAGAACGTTCAGTGGGAGTCATGTGGAATGTGGGGTGATGTGTTGATTTTTAGTTGACATCTGCAATTCTATTCTAAGGATTAGTTGCTCAAGGGCGAGCAATGTTTAAGCTTAGGGGAGTTTGATGCGATGATTTTGAGTCGCATTTATAGACCTATTTCATATGTGTTTTGTGCTCTAATTACTCATTTTTATGGATAATATTGCATAATTCACTTAATTTGGTCTTTGCCATCATATTATATCAAATCCCCTTTGTTTTACTATTGTGAGCATCATTTATCATCTTATTATAAATTGTGTGGATTTACTTGGTCTTGTTGTGAAATTTCAGGAAAAACAAGTATCTACTTCCGTCGATACCATCGAAGGAAGTCGATACCATCGACCAAGCCACAGGTTGTCAGCCGAGAAGAGCAATACAGAGTCGATACCATCGACACCTAAGTCGATGGCATCGAGATCACTTCAGGTTGCTGGCGAGGATGCAGTTGATACCATCGACGAAAGTCGATGCCATCGACACAAGGAGAGCTAAAGCGTCGCTAGAAGACAGAACCGACGCTACAGGAGTCGATACCATCGACGCCCAAGTCGATGGTATCGAGATCACCACAGACGCTCAGAATAAAAGAAAGGAAAGCTGCCGCTAATCCGCTGCGTCGATACCTTCGACCCGTGTCGATGGTATCGACGCCGGCAGATATGCGTTGGATCTGTTTTGATCTCGATCGGACGGCTATTGTTATTTGATGACCTAATTAGGGACTTATACCTAATGACGGCCGCCCACACGAGGAGGGGATCTGAGATCGCATTGCACGAGTGCCGAGAAAGGAGAGAAAGGAGAACGGAGGCCAGAAGCTCATCCCGGCTGATTCGGATGCTGCCGAAGACGATTTCCACCACCGACAGGCGGGGAAGCTCGTGTTCTACGCCAAGGATCCACCGGTTCTTCTCCGTTCAGGGGTTTTCCCATTTATTTCCCATTTTTCTTATGAATTCCCCAATTTCTACCATGTATTCGTGTGAGATGAACATGAGAGGCTAAAACCCTCAATCTTTAGGACCGGGAGTAGCCCGGGAATGCATTGTATGACATTTTTATATCAATAATTCATATTTTTCTCTCAAATCCGTGGTATAGATTCGTTTTCTCCATTTCTATTATTATGCTTGATCACCATAATAATAATTTAACACCCTTAATCACTTCGACAAAAGGATTAACAGTTGAAAAGAGACGAATTCTACATTAATCAATAAAACCCTTGACAAAGGAGTTGTAAAATTAATGGTGGGAACTGAGAGACCGTTTATAATGCACTTAGTTTAGGGGAATGATTACTACGACGGTGGAATCAACCTAAATCTAAGTAGTGAATTACACCACGACAGTGGGTAATTCTGTTTTCAGGCCACTACCCGGATAGAGAGAGAAGTGTGAGGAATTATATGAAACCTAATACAATGTTGACCCGCGGTGAAACCGCCATCCTAAAGATATCCCTTTGAATTGATTAAATTAACCTTTAATTGATTGTTTTCTTTGTTTGATTTTTATTTTCTTTTTAATTTGAACAACAAAACCCTACTTTGTTAATCGGTCTAGCTGATTGTGATTAGTTAGTAAAAGTCCCCAATAATTCACGTATCCCTGAGTTCGACTCGGGCCTCACAAGGCCTATATTACTAGACGTGTATACTTGCGTTTAAGCGCGTAGTAAAATACACGTCAGATACATATGCACAAACATGCAAACTTTCCTCAACATTCTATCCATTTTTCACTTCAATACACGCACATATGCATGAACTTACATCTCAATTGATCCAGTTCTCAACTACACATTCAATTTCATACATATGCACAAATACACATCATTCTCCTCCTCATGCATTTCACATTCAGTTCACACACATTTATGCATGAATACATATACGCATCATCTTCCATAGATTTTAAGTCCAACATGTATGATATATACAAACAAAATATTGACATCAAAGTTTTAATACAAAATATCAATAAACCATCCCTATTAGCTGACAAGTCCACATGTTTTTTGAATAAGTTTGCCAACTCTTAATGTAGGTCATTTACTAGCTCCAATGTATAGGCTTCAGTGTTAAAAAATTGCAAAGAAAACAAGACATAATTCTAATTAGATTTGATTATTTGTATTATCAAATATGACTACTTAATTAATTATGATACAAGACTAATAGAATGTTTTCTATATATTGGATATATATCATGTGTGTGAAAATTGTGTACATTTTTAACATCACTTAATATATACATGCCCAATCACTATCTAGTACAGTGCATTGTAGAGTTACAATTATGATAATAAATGTAATTTAAGTAGAGTTCATAATATATATATGAATTTCAAGTGAGAAGACTATACAATGCACTCCTCCAAGCTACTGATTTCTTTTTGTATCAACTTTTTCTCCTCCTCTATGGAATGATTCCATACCCATATATGTTAAATTAACAAATATGTTGCATTATTAAACTATCATATGTTGCAAAAATTAACAAATATGTTGAGCATGAACAAAATATTCTTATAAGAGAATCAAAAAATTCATTTGGAATCCCTCATTTGGTGTTAGTTTTATACCCGAAGGATCAAGGAAACACTCATTATAGATATAGGGAAAAATCACTAACAACTACCAATGTTTATTTCTAAGTGAATAGAAGGAAAATAAAATAAAATAAAAATTCCAAAACAACTGCATATTCATAAGTTAGAAATATAAACAACAAGCCTAAAACTTACAAAATATTGAAGGGATCTATGATCATGGTCTTCGAAGCACCAAAAGCCTTCATTCTAGTAGTCATGTAATTAGTTACGCCACTCAGATATAGGACTACATGCTGATCATTGATGGCATTAGAAATGCCACATTTGATATTTTGAATTCAGCAGCCATGTAATGCAAATGACTGAACATATATATGCAATTATCAATTAATATATTGGAAACAATTATAAAATATGCATTTTTCACATATGAAATTGTATTCATACTCACTGTAAACAAAGTTCTATTACAGATCTATTCATCCATTGATAATGAAATATCTCATAGATATCTGTCAGCACTATAACAATGTCATAATCTATACTTGTAACCTCCTCCTGAAGTTCGATCACCATGGTATCTGACTGATCTAGATTGTTTATCCACATGGTCAATGCTTTGTAGTTATAGCTTAAGGAGTTAAGCAACTCCTATGGAATAAATTGTGGGGTGGAGGTTTTGGAACCCTAGGGGGTTCCTTAGAATTGTGGTTTGCATGTATGTATTCTCATATTAGCTTCAGATTATACATAAATTCAGTATAGAATATGTCATACCTCAACTAATACGATGAGCTATTTGGGCCACCTAATAAATCCTCCCTCTACCTCTCTGACTGTGGTGGCATTCGAGTGCTTGTATGGGAGTAGTGCTTCTTTCTAGGTCAAAACAAGATGTATGATGGATACTCGAACATGATCAGTGGGAGGGGCACAACCTATCAGCTTGTGGAAAAACCTCAGCATCTGCCACAATGTTGTATGATGGAACCTCGATGGGAAGACAAAATCTTTTATCCACCTATGGTTTTATGAAACACAATATTTATATTCACACACACACACACACACACACACATATATATATGTATATATATATATATATATATATATATATAAACATAAAGGATTACTTCATTACAACATATATATATATTGACTTAAATTGAATCTTACCCTGGCTATTCCACATGGCCTGATGGAGTACTCCCAATACCCTTTGTGGGCGTGTGATGTTGTATATGATTTGTGATTGTTTGAGAAGCATGTGCTCCTGATAAAACTTAAATTTATTTGAGGCTACAACTATCAATATTTGTACATCCTCCTGGTCCATTCCCCTTTTCTTGGCAGATCTGCACTTTTGTTGGGATGAGGCAAAATAAGATTTTAGCCCAAACCCAGCTCCAGCAGTCCTAACACATCTAAGGTGATCTTTTGTCCCTAGAGAAATCATCAATTCATTGTGTGTGCCCTGAGTGTGAACTTGCCCTCCTTTATTTGCTCACCCAACTCCAACTATACATCATCAAAACTGACTGATCAATAAAACAACAATTCCAGGAAAAAAAATGGACATTCATTTTGAGACTGAGAAATTTACCATTTTTCCAGCCACCTCATGGGTTGCTTGGATAAGGATTTATTTGGCTTTGTTTTTCCTTACATCAATCAACTCCAAATAGAAAGGAAACCATCCAGAAGCACTAGAAGACTCAATAATAGATGGAGAAGTCCCTTACTTTTGCTCTTTTTCTTACTCTCTAAATAGGTGGCGTTTAATACAACCACTTGAACTCAACCAGTGATTGTGCACATTCTTATCATGCCTTTTTTTTTGCAAATTAATGGTCTTATTAATTCAATTAGGATATTGTTAACTAATAAAAAAATAATCATAAGAATGGAATAAATCCAATACATCAAACTCATATGTTTGTCTCTACAGTTAGCAAATCTGACCCTACAGACCTGATACAGTACAATATTTAACCCGGCCTGAAATGAACCAAAATTAATTTTCTCATATATTCCATCATAACATTTAATTTCATGACTTCTAAGCATTAAACTCGCAATACACCCGAAAATGATCGAAAAACCCGAGTTTCCACCCCTATTTGTCTCTGCTCAAGAAACTTCTCCCACTATTTTTTATCTAGATAGGGCCATTGCATTGTGGGGTCTTTGTTCTTATTGTCACCATAGATGTAGTCTCTTTTAGGGATTGTCTGCCAATCTCTATGTCTTCTCTTGATCATCTTCATAACATTCTGGCCACGTGACTTTTCATCAAGCTCATTCAAGTTCTGAAAAGGTTCAACATTCACTACTTTTACAAATGTGAAAAGAAAGAAAATACTATCAAAATTTAAATGCATATATCCCACCTCTAACTCCTTCTAGATGAGCTCTTTCATGGCATGGTCCATGTGTCTCCAATCCTCAATATGAAGAGACACTTTTCTTTGACTAAGGACCCCATCGTAGTTGATGAACTCTTTAGTAATCAGTGTGTCAACATCATTAAATTCAATGGCGCCCTTCTTCCTTTTACCCCTAATTGAGGTTTTTGAATCAACATTATCCTTCCCCTACATGTAGATTTAGAGCACTCTCATCACTCTAATCAGGAGCCATGTAGGATTCTCATGCTCAGGAACCTCACACTCATGATCGATGTGCTCCTAGTAAGATTATGTAGGAAATTTGTCTATAGAATAGATAGCGGAAACAAAAATTAAACTACCATATTACCCTATGTATTGTTGATCACGTCAATAACTATGTAATGGGAAGGATGGTTTGTGAGGTCACACATGGACTTGGAGCTAGTCCAGTGGCAATCCCTCACAGTAGCATGCACCATTCTTCAAGTTACATTTGAACAATGTCAGCAACAACTTTCTAGTTGATCACCACATATGGTAGTTGACCTTGTCCTCCTAGCATCAGTCAACAACCTCCTCACCTTTATAGTAGTCCACACAGACCATCAGGAACTCCTTTCATTCTAGATGAATATACAAGGAGTTGTCTCTTCTAGTCAGTGTACTAGCATCAACTTTCTCTCCCACAATTGTCTCTCCCTTTCTATCCTCCCTTTAACGGGTAGGACTTACTCAGGTTCTCTTGGTTACCACAACCAGAGAAGACAATAGTTTCCAAAGTGATTGATGCATTTGAGAATCCCCCAGTACCCCTCCATTTATATGAGGGTCAGGGTTCCCAGTTTGAGTGGATGTCAGAGGGGACAAAATTTCATAAATTTTCACATATTGCAAATGGTGAAATAATCAATTCAAAGGTGAACCAATCGGTTGGCATGTGAGCTGATTGATTTGACCCTTGCATTGGTCGTTTTATCATGTTTCCCAATCACAATTGTATTGGCAATTAATATTCACTTAATGCACAACATTAAGTCGGCACTAATTCTTGATCCAATTGAATTGATCAACCAAATGGTCAGTTCGCAACCTGAATGGGTTGGTTCGCTTCCTAAACAGGTCGTCTCGTGGACTAGATTGCCAACTTTTGTTCAATTGACCTAACACTTTGAAATGTTTGGTTCAACACTTGAACCAGTAGGTTCATAGTCCATTCAGTCAACATTTGACTATTGTTATTTAAATTGAATACCTAACTACTTAGTAATCAAGTTTAAACCATATTCATGAATAAAATCATATTCCAAATATATCCTATGTGAGTGACCCTAAAGGTTCCAAGTTACATTGCAAGTGAATGTCCATAAATAATGTATGACATCACAATAAATGAGCCGTATCTAGCAATACATCATTGCCACCCATTTAATTCAGAAAGTTAGCAAACAAATTCAACCAACAATTCATGATTGGTGTTACAATTATTATATAATTCCTTTGTCACTGATATCATGATTGAACTTGGGGCATGGAATCATCATCCTTTCAACATTCAATCTATGTTCCTTGAAGTAGAGTAGACTATCTGAGATATATGTGAACTCAATAATATATATTGATTCTCATGTGCATGTCCATGCTTTTCTCAGTCTCAGTTATCAAGTGGCCTCACTATCAAACTCCTGTAGGAGGGAAAAATCCCATCTACATCACTCACAATCATCCCCATGTGTCACAATGCACCTGAGCACCACCTTTATGACAACCCTTATTCAAGGTCATGATGGATGATGTCTAGCTATATGGAATGATATGTAATGAGTGTAGTGAATTTAGGTCTAAGAACCACAATCACCACCATTACTATGAGAGATGATTTTGACTACCAATTATGGTTTCATTGTGTCACTCTCAAGGTGATCTCTCTAATACACTATTCTCTAAAAAGTATCTATGTTGGTTTGATATCACGTCTCATGACTTAACGAGTTTCTATCATCAACCAACACACACACACTAGTCTTAAATATCATTGTTGTCTACCATCCTTCCACAATAACATCTGACTAGGGACATAAAAAAATGTACATACTCTTGATATATGTATGATCTCATTGTTCAAGTCCTCAACCCAAAGACATACTTCATTTAGTAATGTCATTCTTTAGACATTCATTATGTTTCATCATTATCTCATAACTAAAAATAACAAAATAAATCAGAAGATTGCCTTTATTGTTAGTCAATCATTCACAAGATATTCCATCACAATCATCATATGATTGGCTCTCTGGGAATACATACCAATAGATTCCATTCATGAAATCAAAATTAAACATATGAAAACGTCAATTCACATTTAAAAAAAATAAACATGTTATATAATTACAAATATAAGAAATGAAAAAGTCATATCACTTACAAAAACTAAACATGTTATATAATGCAAATATAACATATGCAAAAGATAGATTACATATGAAAAAGTAAATAGGTTAATGCATGCATATACCTTAAACTAATATCCCTTCTGGTTGATCTTCATGCATATAGTCATCTGTATTAGATTCAACATTTACACTTGATAAGTCAGCATATAATGGACCAGAGTCATCATACTTTTCATAATATGTTTCTTCATTAATGGAAACTTGATGCACTAAATATGAGTCACTTTTCACATGCTATTTTATTATGTATTTGGTGTACTGTTACTCATTTTGATGTTATGTGTGCATGATTTATTATTATTGGCATGTGACATACATTTGCATCAAATATTTGTTCTTTCTATCTCTTTATACCGATGTTTCATTATTTATGGGACGTATGTTCCTCTATATTGAATTCTAGCAAAAGTGACAACTCTAGGATAAACTCAATGCTACCGACAACATTGTCAGTGGTACCAAAAATTGAAGGAAAGGACACAGATGAGTCAAAGAGACTCAAGGGTACCAAAAGAAGAAACTATGCCACCAAATTAATCAACAGTAGCACAACCAAAGTGGCTCGGTGCCACCGAATTCTTGTCGGTGGTACCAACTTATACTAGGAAAATCATCAGGAGATGTCAGAGAGCAACTCGGTTCTATTGATGCCTCAATAGGTAGTACCGACACTTCATAGGGAGTCGAGATCCATAAAAGGTCTTGGTACCATCAACATCCTATTGAGTGTACTGACTTGTTGCGATTAGACAATATTAAAGATGGAAATTAATCCAATGACTATGACTTAATGACTCCCTAAGTCAATCTTATGACTAGGGAGGATTATGGCTAGACCTAGGAATTACATTGTTATTTTTTGCACGATAGAGGAGAGTCATGACAAGAGAAAGGAGAGGAGAAAACTAGATTGTAAATGTTTTGATATCTTCTGATGGACAAATTTGCAGTCGAAAGACACCAAATCGCCATGTTCATCAGAGGGAGTCAACTGCATTGTCTTCTCCAGGGATTTTTATTGACACTACAATGTTTTCCTCATCTTTCTCTTCTCCATTTATTTGTATGGAAACTGAAATAATGAGAAGTTAATCCCCTAATTCCTTAGGAACTGAGTGTAGCCTAATTATTTACTGCAATTGACAATTATGAGTTAATATTTATCTTTTCCTAAATTTTGGACAATTCTTCAATTGCTTCATGAATTAACTATGCTTGATCACCATAGTTGATTTCTTATAATGCCAATTACTACGATACAAGGATTAAGGGTTAGATAGGTTGTAGAGTTACATAGCCTAGACCCTACTTTGAGAGAAGGCTTATAACTGTGAAGGGTAGAGCCCAAAGGTATCATTAACGAAACTAACTCATAACTAAATTGCTACAAGAGTGAGATATGTATTAGATTAGGTAGTAAATTACTCTACAAGAGTGGGTAATTCTTAATACATGTCCCTTGGTATGGGGTTAGGAGAATTGAATATTGATAAATAACATTAATTGCAGTATAAACCATGGTGAAATTGTATTCCTAGGGAATCCATTCCAATTGTGATAACAACCTCAATAGCTTAGTTTTAATTCTTGAAATTAGTTAATCAATCAATCAATCACTTTTTCATTAGGTGAGCTAATCAATTCATAGTTAGTAGTAGTCTTTGGATTCACATTTCCCCATGTTCAATATTCAGGATTCTTTTGGCCTATATTACTTTGATACATGCACTTGCGTTTAATACATGTAATAACCACACATCAAGTTTTTGGCATCATTTTCGAGGAAATAGTAAGTCTAGAACTATGAGTGTTGAGACTTGACACTCTAGGCCACAATTTGATTTCTCCTTTCATTATTTTCAAGATGAAAATTCAAATCTTTATTCAATTCCTATTATCCATTTCTCACATTGATCTTACTATTTTTACGTACTAGTGTATGGTTCAAACTAGAACCACTGATTACGAAGAGTCAACTCCATAGAGTTTGAGCCAGGAGGAAATGTTGGATAGGGTAGGGAGTATAATGATACTGTGGGAGGCCATATCCCAACTCCACCACCACAGGTGAGACACAATTAGAACAACCAGAAATGGGTGACTATAATGTGGAAGCTGAAGGGCAGAATGTCTGGGAGAAGATCAGGGCATCCACAACTACAACTTAATTGGGACCAATTAAAAGGCAAGAAGTAATGGTGGGAAGCTACAAATTTGATCTAGGGTTGGTCGCACTTGTAAAATCACAGGCATTTCACGGGGACAGAATGGAGGATCCAATGTCTCACATCAATAATTTTGTTGAAATTTGTGACATGTTGAAGATTAATAGGATCCCAACAACAATGGTTTATCTGAAGTTATTTTCTTACTCATTGGAAGATAATGCTAAAGCTTGGTTTGTAACTGTTCCTCCAAAATCAATAGAAACATGGGATCAAATTATTGGTGTCTTCTTTGAATGTTATTTTCTGCCCCAAAAGACAAATGAGATAGTTGGGAAGATCTATAACTTTAAGCAACATGCAAAGGAGTCATATTCAGAAGCGTGGGAGAGATTCCAGAACATGTTGAGGAAGGTCCTTCATCATGGGGTTTATCTTTACGTCCAATCAAAGACTTTCTACTATGGGCTACATAAAGGAGAAAGAACCTCACTGGATAGTGTAGGGTCAGGATTTTTCCTCCACAATAAGGCGTCCAGGTGTCATGAAATTGTAAAGAACATGAATAAAAATCAGTCATGGGGAGAGGAAAGAGAAGCTCCTACAACAGTCAAAAGTGTTGAAGAGTCCAGAGTCATCACGACACTGAGTGAGAAGTTGGACAACCTTTCCAATAAATTTGATCTAAAATTAGGAAGTTCATATGGAGGTGAAGAAGAAGAATGTATGTATATGTGATAGCAGAACTACAGGGGCAACAATGAATATTTATGGAGGAAGGATCCTAAATTCTCATGGAAGGATCCCAAAAACTTTCAGCAGGACCCATCTCAGGCACAATAGGCCAAGCCACATTAAGGTTGTGCACATCAATAGTATCAACAAGAGAGGGGCCCCAACAAGATAGACTCATTATAAAACATGCTAGGCTAGTTGGTCAGTCAGAATGAGACAATTATAGGCCAAACACAATGGGACTTGTATAATCAAGGAGCACAGATCTACAGTATTGAGAACCAAATTTCTTAGATAGCAGTAGAAGTAGCATCCTTGAAAAAGACAACCCATCACACATTCTCAGCCAATACTGACATTCCATCTAATAACAATAGGTGAAGAAAATGTTATTCCTCAGTGGGAACAAGTTGTTGAATGAACAAAAGACCATTCCAAAGGCAAACGACAAGGCAATTAACATGGGACCAGTGTTGTCTACTGATCCACTTGAGCCTTGCACCACATAATCGAAGAAAGAAGCTTTAAAGGAAACTAAAGAGCCAAAGGAGGCTAGGAAGTAAGTATATGTTCCACGTCATAAAAGGAAGTTGATGACTTCAGTGCCATTTCCAAACAATTTGAAGGCAAAGAAGGTTAACAAGCAATTTATAAGTTTCTAGATACTTTTAAAAAGCTTCATGTCAACATCCCCCTGATAGATGCAATAGATAAGATACCATCCTATGGAATTTTTTTGACGGACATCATCAACAACAAGAGGTTGATAACTGATTCTGATGTCTTGAAGGAGGGAGTTATTTATCTTACTCAGAGGACATTTCCACAGAAGAGGCAGAATCCAGGCTATTTCAATATGTCATGTTACATTGTTAGGACCAAGTTTGGCAAGGCTCTATGCAACTCAGGGGCAAGCATTAACATCATAACCTGGACCACAAAAAAGAAATTGGGATTGAAAGAATCCATGAAGAGCAACAAGACCATACATCTAGCAGACAATTCAGTGGTTAGGCCACATGGTATATGTGAAGATGTGTTAGTCAAGGTTGACAAATTTGTTTTACCAGCAAACTTTATAGTTATGTAAATGCAGGAGGATCATGGAAATGAACTAATCTTAGGGAGGACATTCCAAGCTACAACAGACATGGTCCTAGAGATGAGTAGAGGAACACTGACACTGAGTATTCAGGATGACTGGTTTGAAATAAGATTTTAGACTCTACACAATTGTATGGTGATTAGGCACACTATCACATGTTGTAGAAGTTACAAGGACAAGTGTCCCTATTTCTAGGCAAGTCATTTTTGGACATGGATCATGTCATGACAATGGTGCAGAAGGGCACTTTAGCAGTGGATATCAAGGAGCATATAGAGGATGTTTCTCTGACAAGGTAGTACAATATCTCAGTGATGAAAAGGAGGAGGCATGCCCAATGATAATTGATAAGGCAACATATTCCATTGTCACCCAACCATACTTATAACTACCATTGGAGGCGTGCATCATGAATTTGGTGGATGAGTACACTCGTTGTCATTCTTTGGAGGATTGTTTTCTATTTTTGAAGGCATTTCCATGTTTCTACACCAGACACTTTGAAGATTTTGTACCAGCTCCACCACCATTGATCCCATCATTGTAGAGTCCTCTAGAACTTGAGTTGAAGCCACTCCTAATGCATTTGGAATCACTACAAAAAAAACTTGATTTTGCTACAATCATTCTAGCTATAAATATCACATTTGTAGTCAAAACCATATTTCGTTACATAATATACAAATTGTAAACTAAATCAATGTAGTTAATTAAGATAATACTCTTTCAGACTCTCCCTGTACCTAATATAGAAAAACCAATATGTATGAAAATTTCAATTTTCAACGCACATATTCCTTTTGTCTCCATTAGCGTGGTCCTCTCCTACCCCCATTCACAAATGCTACTACATTTCCAATTTTACTCTTCTGCATCCCTCGTCCACTCTACCAATGTTGTGTCCCCCACCCACCTATGCTCACGCTCTCTTCCTAACACCCTGTTCTCCTCCCCTAACAGCCCCATCCTCTGATTGGATTGCACTCTCACCATCTTCTATGCCCCCACACCTCTGATCTCCTCCCTTCCATAGCACCTAATTCTAGGTCGCCAAAGAGAAGGCAAAGAAGGACGACCTACAAGGGAACAAGAAAGAGGAGCAGGCTAGGTTAAAGCGCAAACACTCGAGAACAGGGGTCAAAGTTCACTGATCTCGTGCCTCCTCTTCTCCCACTCATGGAAGCAAGGTAACATTTCCAACCCTCATTTAGGGCCCATTTGGTTATATGAAAACCAACGTGATCAGTTGAAAAACATCGAATTTTCCATTTTTTGTTTGGTTTGATAGAACTACAACACACTGTCAGAAAATGAACTGCACGATCATGCAAAAAGAAGTAGAAAATAAGGGGAGGCAAATGTGCCAATAATAGGCACGGTTTGTTTGCGACAGCCTCTCTAGCAGTAGAGTCACCGTCCGATAATGTCACTACTACAGAACACGCCTCTGGCGTCGATTTGTTAACCCCCTTTGGCAGCGGTTTTCAAGCGATGCCTATGTGGGTGCCGCTAAAGGTCAAACTCTTCAACGTCGATTTTCTAACTGATGCCTATATGATCTATAGGCGTCAGTTATATATAGTTGGCCGACGTCTATAGGGTTCGCGCCACAAAAATGGGCACCACCTAGGACACTTTTTGCGTCAGTTAATAACTGAACAACCGACTCCATACTCCCAGATGACACGGCCATGCTTCACTGCACGACCATGTTTAGTACTATAGGCGTCAGTTTTATATGAATAAGTGATGCCTTTTCCACCACGTCCGTGCTTTCCTGCACCGTCGGGTTGTTTGTCATATTAGGCGTCAGTTTTTATCCAATACCTGATGTTGTAGGCCTTTGATGACGGTGTTCTATAAATAACTGACGCCTATATATATATTTTTTTTTCTTATCAGTTTGCAGGCCTGCAATGGCTGGTCAGCAGGATGAGAACCTACGGTTCAATTTTCTAAACTACAGGTTTACGAAATCCATTGATATCAGCCTACAAACAGGCCACAAGCCTACAAAATCAACAAATATTTTTTCACACAAGTAGATACATTCAGACATCAATTCAATTCTCACATTCACACATGTAGAAACATTCAAATACATGTAGAAACATTTAGAAATATTCATTTACAAAATATCATTCAGCATCGCTATCAGCATCCCAATTATATCTTACAATCACCATTGCTTGTTTGGCTTTTTCCCATTCTTCTCTTACTTCATTTAATGCTTCCATTGTATATGGAGCATGTACATTTTTTAAGCATTTACCTATAGTGTGGTCAGTTTTAAACACCTGCAAAGAGAATGATGTATATATAAGTGATAATATAAAAATAAGATTGATATATTTCATACTAACTAATGAGACTATATATAATACCTCATGTATGGTATTAATATCCAATGCGGCATGTCAGATAATCATCTGCATAAATCGCATCACATAGTATGCACATGCCCAGCCGTTGTCTTGTATAGCACACTATAAATTGAATCATACAAAATATTAAAAAAATACAACTAAGCACAGTTCACATAAATAATATATACATTGGAGTCGGGAACTTACTTTTACATTCTCCCAAATTATTGGCTGGTTCTTTCTCCTTGGGACATTTCCTCCAGCATTTTTGAATGCATCTAAACCCCTACATGTTAATGTAACACAGTAAATTGCATAATTAAATAATAATGTAATAACAAATGTTAACCGATATAAAAATGAAATATTTCTCACCAGAATAATGGCATTCTCATTACGTGTCCAATTTTAGTGTTTAATGTACTTCCCGCAGGATCTAGATAATAAATAGTGAACGTCCTGGGGACAATAACTAGTAACTCCCAATGTCTACCGCTAGAGGTAAAAAAGTTAAAAATTAATAACTCAAAATGCACAATAAAAATGGAATTTTCTTAAGTCCAAATTATAAATAAAGTAAACTTACTTGACATTGAATGGAGCTATTATTATCGTCTTCTTTTGGTGACCAAAAATTGTAAAAGCATCTATATAGTATTGTTGAACACTATCAGGGTCTTTAGCTACAATACTAATTAATGATGGAATCAAAAATCCCACATGATCAAATGCAAATTGTTTGCATTGATCTTCAACGAAGTAGCTGCAAAACATGTATTACGTATGCATTAATATATAAGAAACCAGATCACCGGATCTTACACAAGGTATATGGATGTATAAACAAGATCTCACCTTATCCATGTCTCTATCATTGATGTATTCAGCCAATCATACATAAATAGCTCAATAATATCTTGTATAAATAAAGAGCTATCGTATGATTGACCTGTATAATCTGCTTCTAAAGAAACAATTATAGGGCAATGTATATTATGTGCTCGTAGACAACATGCCATTCCCCTACAAGCAGGACCTAACGGGTATTTTAGGTCAGTTGGAACCCAACTTGGTAATGCAGGAAGTGGAGGTGGAGGCCTAGGTGCTCCAGGTGTCTTCTTTTTAACCTGTATATATAATTTCAGATCAGTTGATCTCATATATACACATTAACAATCTAAAGTAATGTAAATTTATCTTACAATTTTAGTAGTGTAGAGGACATCTGCTTTGGGCCACAATATCACCCCGCCTTCTGCCTCAACAAGTGTATCAATATCCGGGTGGGGATATGGAAATGTAGCTTCCCTCCAATCGGGTAACACACATATCGGGCTCACAGGAACGTAGCCCTGTGGCATTGGAGTTCCGTGAAACATTGCTCCAGGAAGGGACGGGTAATCCTGCGCCTATGCAACAACATAGTCTTGCATTCTTAAGCGGTATGTCTTCAATGCCTACAAATTTACGTAAAGAATATTATACATATATACATATCATCTTGAAAAGACTAGCTACAATGTGATAAACAATACTTACATCATACGTGTTAGGCGGTGGGTCTACAAGATTACTTGTAGTCTGTACATTAGGAGAAGAGTGGGTCGCCATAGGCTGATTGGAAGCCTGAGATGCCTGCCACCGCAGCAATTCTTCCTTGACCTTCTCAGAAACTATATCATTGACCTTCTTGGCAACTATATCCTCGACTCTCTTATTCTCCTATACATGGATAAAAGAAACATTAGCTTCTTATTATTCAATTCCCTTTTGTAGTAACATTCTTAAAAAAGAATAGGTTACCTCTTCTTGTGAAAGTCCCGCTCTGGGTTTGCGCTGGGATGGCCCAAAGATTGCTTTGATGCCCACACCAGCGCCTACACCCCTAACACGTCCAGGATGCTCTGGGTTACCCAGAGCAACTATCAATTCATCCCTTGTGCCCTGAGGTATGAATGTGCCTTGTTTTCTCTACTCGTGCAGCTCCCGCTAATCACCATCAACAGATTGGTAAGTTAACACCACAAATAATCAATATTCAAACGATTGCTCTAAGAGTTGTATTTTACCATTTTCACAGCTGCCTCATAAGTTACGGGCTTCTTTATTTCACCCTTCTTGTTTTGCCTCCCAGCTATCCAGATATCATGGCGAGGTATGGGTGTGGCAGACTCCTGAGTAGCCGCAGACTCCGCCTGTAGTCTTTGGCGAATGCTTGCATAGCCCTTTGGACCCATAGTGTGGTCATGCACATTCAGTGCACGCCTTGCTTTTTATGCGTCACTAAGGGCCTAGTTAGTACGCACATTAATGATTTGGTTAGTAACACTAAATGTTAATCTTGAATAGGTGAATACAACATATATTAATTAAATTGGGAGTGACGCCTAATACCTTGAATTCTTCAGATTTTCTTGAAGCAACATAATTGTCCCAATCTTCTTTGTCCAAGAAGTTCCACTATTCAAGGGCTCACTTCTTCTTCTTATCACCATCTTTTATGTATTCTCTATTGAGATTTGTCCTATAGTTCCTAAGCATCTTTCCAGTGTGTTGCATCATGCTTTTATGATGCAACTTCTCATCCAATGCAAACAGATTCTGTAAAATAGAATTCTTATTAACTAGTATCCAAAAATAGAATTGCAAATAATATAATTTGTAATCTACAAAATAGAATTGCATATAATAATAACTCACGCATAAATCCTTCCATATCAAGTCTTTCTTCGCCTGAGGAACTTTATGCCAATTATCATACTTAACACCACAATGGCTTCGAGTGACACACCCAAGATAGTTTACAAAATTATTGCAGTTCACTCCAATTGCATTTCCTCCATTATCAAACTCCACAACCAATTTGGATCCACTGCCACTTAGCGCTATTAACTTCTTCAACAGAGTGATGCCCCTTTTCTTGTTAAGTGTTTTGTGTTGTGCATCAAGTTGCTCCAGTGCTTCAGTGGGTACATGTGCATCATCAACCTAAAATTTGACAAAAATAAACACACTGAATCAGCACAATATAGAAATATGGGATATATGACATAACTAGAAGATAATGAATTTTATAGAAATAAAGGATATGTTTTTAGAACTTACATTGGTATCCTCTCCATGCTCGTCATGGACATCATGCTCATCATGGACTTCATGCTCATCATGGACATCATGCTCATCACGGTCAGCCATCTGAAAATGTCATTAAAAAGGCAAACATTTAGCATTTGTATTAACTAGAAAAAGGCAAACATTTAACATTTGTATTAACTAAAAAAGGATAACATTTTGCATTTGTATTAACTAGAAGATAATGAAAAATCAAATCTGAAAATGATATTGATATTAAAAAAGCAAACATTTACCTTCAATAAAAAAAATATAAACATACATGCCTCTAAAATTGTGATCTTTTATCAATTAACAATCCTTCATTGTGATCTCCACGCACATATAAGTTATCATTAGCTTCAATATTTTGTGGAGTTGGCAACCCAACTGAGAATGGACTGGAGTCATCATACTTATCATAGTACTCTTCTTCATCTATAGGATCTTCAATGAACTGTCTTTTACCATGAAGAACAACCGACCATTTATCATTTGCAGGATCATCGATATAGAATATTTGTTTCGCTTGTGATGCCAATATGAATGGTTCACCCTTCTCACCAATCATTTCAAAGTTCACCAAAGTGAAACCCAATTCATCCACTATAACTCCTTTGGTGTTATCAACCCAATTACATTTAAAGAGCAGAATTCTAAAATCTATGTAGTCAAACTCCCATATGTCTTCAATGACACTGTAATATGACATTTTAGCTTCATGTGGACTCTTATCCTTTGCACTTGCAAAATACATAGTCGACGCTTGAAGAGTGACCCCACTATTTCGGACGACCCTCTTATCATCTTGGCGCTTTGTGTAATATGTGAACCCATTAATGTCAAACCCTTCATAAGACATAGCATTCGGTTTTGGTTTAAAGGTGACGCATTTGATAGTTTCTGTAATATCATTTGGTGTTTGAGATAGTTAATGTAAGACTTTATCTTCAAACCACTTAGTAAAAGTCTTATTATGCACTCTAGCAAGCCACATTGAACTTGCTCGAGGTTGTTGTCTCTTGATGAAATTGGTATGTTCCTCAATATAAACACTCACTTCGTCCATGTTGTGTAAAATATACAAGTGAGCTTGTTCCAACTGCTCACGACTGATTACTTTCACCCGTGATCCCAAAATTCCTTTGCCCTCCTCAAAATTCTTGTCATTAACAGGAGTGTTATTACCACTCAGAAAGTCATTGCAAAAATTCATAACCTCTCTCGCCACATAACCTTCAATAATACTCCCTTCAGGCCGATAATGGTTTCGAACATCACCTTTAAAAATGCTCATGTATCGTTCAAAGGGATACATCCAATGCAATAAAACTATTCCCAACATTTTCACTTCCCTAGTCAAGTGGACAATAAGATATACCATGATATCAAAGAACGAAGGAGGGAAATACATCTCAAGCTGACATAGGGTAACAACCACTTCTCTTTGCAAATCATCGAGAGTATCAGGGTCAATAACTTTGCTGCATAGACTGTTGAAAAAGAAACAAAGTCTGGTGATTGCAAACCTGACATGCTTCAGCAATATAGATCGAATTGCCACAGGCAATATTTGTTGCATTAGAGTGTGACAATCATGAGATTTAAGACCTATCAACTTCAGATCTTTCATTGATACCAATTTACGTATGTTGGATGAGTAACCATGTGGCACCTTAACATTTACCAAGCATTCACAAAAAGATTTCTTCTCCTTTCTAGACAATGTGTAACAAGCGGGAGGTAAGTATGTTCGTTTATTACCCATTTCACGTAATTCTATTAATTCTGACCTTATTCCCATTTCACATAGGTCCAGTCTAGATTTTATCCCATCTTTAGTCTTACCTGGTATATTTAACAGAGTACCAATGATGCTATCACAGACATTTTTCTCAACATGCATTACATCGTTACAATGCCTGACTGTCAAAGAACTCCAATAAGGAAGATCCCAAAATATTGACTTCTTCTTGAATGAAGAATTGTCACTCTGTGTGGCCAAACTACATTGTGATTTCTTACCAAATTTATTGACAATGTCTTTTACTCTTTCATAAACAACATCCCCTGGTATAGGTTTAGGTGCACTGCGTTCATCATTCCATCCATTGAATGCTTTGCACTTCCTACGATACAGATGGAATTTTGAAAGAAAACTTCGATGACCAAGATATACAGTCTTGCCGCCATGTTTTAGTCTTATTGAATCAGTGTTTTCTTCACATATAGGACACACTTTAGCTCCTTTGACACCATATCCAGACAAATTCCCATATGTTGGAAAGTCATTAATAGTGTAAAACAACATAGCGTGCAAATGAAATGTCTCTCTTCCTGAAGCATCATAGGTCATCACACCTTCATCCCAAAGTTTCTTTAAGTCATCAATCAGAGGTTCAAGATAAACATCGATATCATTTCCGGGTTGTTTAGGGCCCGATATCAACAACGACATCATAACGTACTTATTTTTCATACACAACCAGGAAGGAAGATTGTATATAACAAGCATGACTGGCCAAGTGCTATGTTGGCTGCTAAATGTCTCGTACAGATTCATCCCATCTGTACAAAGCCCAAGTATTAGATTCCTATCTTCTTCACCAAATTTGGGGTACAATAGATCAATATTCTTCCACTGTGGGGAATCGGACGCATGTCGTAGGATCCCATCATTATTTTTCTTAACATCTGCATGCCTCCTCAAATTCTTCGCATCTTTCAGATTTGCAAACAAGCGTTGAAACTGTGATATTATAGGTAGATACCACAACACCTTGGCAGGAGAACCAGTTTTGGACTCCCCCGAAGTCGTCAATTAATACCGTGACGCACCACATTTTGGACAATCTTTCAAATCTACATATTCCTTTTGAAATAATACACAATCATTCAGGCATGCATGTATCTTCTTGGCCTCCATTCCCATTGGGCACAACATTTTCTTTAACCGGTATGTTGAGATTGGCAGCTCATTTCCTTCAGGAAGCATTTCTTTCAACAAAGTCAACAATGAAGTGAAGCTTTTATCGCACCATCTATTGTTAGCTTTCAACTTATACAATCTCAACACAGTGCTAAGCTTTGTAAACTTAGCACAGCCTGTGTATAACGGTATCTCAGCATCATGCACAATGTTTCTAAAGATAGGAGGTGGATCGGTGTGCTCTACCCTACAACTATCCAGCATCGCATCAACGATGTCTACTGGAACTGGTTCGTTCACATCTACGTCATCGGAGGCAATTTCTTCTTCCACCCAAGCACTACTATCGACATCTACTGGTTTCGAGTTTGAAAGCTCTCCATGCCAGTGCCATTCTGTATAGCCTTGTACAATCTCATTGCACATGACATGACTTTTGATTTCCTCACCAGTGATGACTTTCAAGTTGTTACCGCAATGCCTACATGGACAGTAGAACCTATCTGTAGGTTTTTTCCTATGTTCCTCAGAAAATCTAATAAACTGATCAAGACCAGATATAAACTTTGGGGTGCAGTGATTGCAAATGGACATCCATGATCTATCCATTCTATGATCAAAGAGAAAACAAGTATATATTAGGACAAGATTAGGGTATACACTTACATCCTATCCAAGATTGTTCACTTTCTAGGCCAACAAACACATGTGATGTCATTCTTATATATAATAAATGTGTACCACCTATCCCATCCTTGAACACCTAATCTCACTAGTACGTGTATAATGTGTATTGGGTTTTCAAAAAAAATCGGCAGCATTTACCCGTTGTTCTCTAAGAACATATGTACTTAGAGAACAAATGAGGAAATGCTACCAAAATTTTCTCGAAAACCCAATACACATTATACACTTACATCCTATGTGATATTAGGTATTCAAGAACAGTCCCAAACCGGGGACTATCCAAGATTTACTCCTAATGAGTAAATCTTGGACGGGTTTCTAGGTCAACAAACACAATAATAGATATATACATGTTAGGGTTTCATCACAATTAATGTTAGGGTTTCATCAATGTTAGGGTTTAATCAAATCAAATTAGGATGCTAGAATGGACAAGTTTAAATCTTATTTCAACATGCATCAAAATTTACTGAATTAGGTCAAGCATTAGGATTATAAGAACAAATATATGCAAGCAAAAGATTTGCTCGTATCCTAGAATTTACATAAAGCATTACATATAGATTTGTTCATATCCTTACCAACAGCACGGCCGTGGTAGGCCAACACAGCCACGAACGTGTTTGTTGTAGGTAAAGAGCTAGGGAGAAAGAAGAACAGAGGCTACGGCTAATACCTGGAGAGCAGAGCAGCAAGCAGCGGGCGGTGGCAAGGAAGAAGACGGCAGGCGGTGGGCAAGGAGGAAGGCGTCGCAGTAGGGCGTGAGCAGGGAGGAAGGAGCACGCCGCAGTAGGGCGTGAGCAAGGAGGAAGGCGGCGCGGTAGCGACACAAGGAGGAAGGTGGCGGGCGGCGGCGGCGGCGACGCAGAGCAGCAGCAGGGATCGGCGGCGGCGAGCGAGAAGCAGCAGGCACTAGGTGGTGAGAAGCAGCTAGCGGGCGATGAAACAGAAGACGATGAAAGAGAAGAAAGGGGACAATGGCCGTTCGAGGGTCTATTAAGTTGGTAAAAGGTGTCGGTTATAAAATACAACCAACACCTAAAGTCTTCGGTGTCGGTTCTACATTTATCAACTGACGTCCAATTAGACAAATTTTGCCCTAAATAAATTGGCGGGAACCATTATCGGCATCGGTTATCAACGGATAACTGACACCTAAGCTGGAACGTTTCGCACAAATTTTCATCTTATATAGGCGTCAGTTTGTTGGTAAAAAACCGACGTTGTATGTGTCAAAATTTTTTTCGCTCGAAATTTGGATTTTGCAGGCGATTTTAGGCATCAGTTGTTTGTTATACAGTCGACGCTGAATACAAAGAGGTACCCGTGTCTTGACTATAGACGTCGGATGACCTACATCACCGACGTTGAATGTTATAGGCGTCGGATTTCCTAAATAACTGACGCCCTAAAAAGTGACTTCATATTCGTCTCCTGCATTTACTGTCAGAGGGACATATAAATAAGTAATAAGCACAGTAACTTCATTTTGGTAACTAGATAAAAATGATACGAATCTCTGTACGCATGAATTCTAGTCTTAGGCTGTAACTGCATAATACCAAATGATGAATGCATATTCATCTCTTATTTTTGCTTCATTTAGAATAATTAATTAGGACTTTTTTTGTTAATTTTAGTTAATTCAAAAATAAATAGCACTTTCATCTTCTTGATATTTTTTCCTGAATTCTTATGATATTTTTTCTTAATTTTCAGGAATTATCTAAATCGAGAAAATAAAAGATGAAGATATGAGGCTTTTCAAATATTCCCGCAGTGCCTGAGATACTCGTCACCAAAATAGCCATATCTTTTACTTCTAAAGGCGGAATTCCAAGATAAAGTATGGAATGAAAAGAGAATTTTATTGGCTACAAAAAAGACATATTTTGCGGTAATTTTGGTATTTATTTGGCTGCGCAATTAACCAGTGAAAGTGGCATTACGTTTTCCCGCAGAGTCTGATTTCAGTATATACCTTTCACCAAAATTGGTATAACTCCCACATCCTAAGGAGGAATTTATTGTGCAAGTATGCGTTGGAAAGATAATTCAATTATCTACAGGAAAAATATATTTTCGGGCCGCTTCTGAATGTTTGACTAGCCCAAAAATACGCTCGAAACTGCTGTTGCGGGAAATTAATGCAAAAAGGGATGCAAAGAAATCAATTGTTTCCTCTATTGACTAGATCTAGAAAGTTAGCAGCCGCCGGCGGCTATTTCTTTTGCCCTAAACCTAATGTATACCCCCCTCCTTCTCCTATAAAAGGAGGGGCACTTCCTCCTCCTGAGGGCATCTTGGATTTTCTTGTATTTTTCGGAATTCTGCAGCAAGCAATAGTGTAATCCTTTTCTTTTATGCAATAAAATAGTTTTACTTCAAGCACATTCTTCCAACCTTGTTCTTGTCTCATCTTCTCGCTTTTCCTTAATCTTCTTTTCTTCACACTTATTTTTTGGAGCAAGGAACAAAGGGCTAAGCCATTTCATTGACTCTAGCATAAGGATTCATCTCCTGATTTTTGGGCTAGACTATGGCTTTTGAACTTTCTTCCTCCGTCTCCTATTTTTCCATGTGTGAGTAGTTTCTTATCGGGGCAAGGGGAATAACCCCTTAGCCATGGTTTTAGCAACTTAATCTCGTACGATTAGATGGTAATCGATTTTACTTGATTGATCTTCGGATCGTATGTTAATCCGGATGGATATGACCATGGAAATCCGGATTTAGAACAATAAAATCGATTACATAGACGTTTTGATATGACCGTGGATTTTCGTCTCTTAGGATGATAAACTAGGAAGCATGAGCACCAGGACCAATGGGCTCATGTGGAGTTTCTCTTTTGTGAGTTTAAAATTCGCAAGCCTTCATCGAATCGTCCGTTAAGATTTAGTTGCTATCACCTAGGCTAAGGTGGTGAAAACCCCTACGAGCCTCGATTCCCTTCTCTTGATTTCAATCACCGAATTCTTGTTTGCCTTTGTTTCCTTTAATTCTTAGTCTTCCATTCATTTAATTTGCTTGTGTTTACAATCTTTTTATTTTTTCCTTGTGCATGTTAATTCTTGTTAGTGCATTTTTTCTTTCATTCCTTAGTGTAATCATCAACCCCCAAACCCGACTTTTATTTTCTGTTCTAAAAATACAAAAAAAATAACAAAATAATCCTTCAAAAATAATTGGGAATAAAGAAACAATCTCTAAAGTTGTCCTGTGGGATCGACCCTTTATACTACCCTTAAAACCGGAAGTAAAAAAGGTTTAAACTCTAGGATTAATCATCTTAGTGATTGATAGTGCAAAACGACGATTATCACCAAACAACAACAAACAAAAATGATGAACTCAATTTACATCCAACCAAATAAAAAATATTGACTTGCAATTTATGTCTTTGTATTTCCCATTTTTAATTTCCAATAGGTGTTGGTTTTACACCCAACCAAATTAGTCCTTAGTTAATGTCTTTGACCTTGTTTATACCCCACTACAGGATTGTTGTTTGATTCATCATCAATGACCAGTATATTTGAATCGTCGGGCAAACCTTTTGTAATCTTATTAATTTTGTTGATCTCAACATCTTGACCACTTAGTTGCAATGCATTTTTTATCAGTTAGTCTCATTAGTTTCATTGAATTCTAAACTTATCGTCAGTCCCCATGGGGGATTGGTAATTTACTTTTTTTTTGTCATACATTACTTGTTGAGGACTTTTTAAATTAGCATTTAAGGTTGTAGAAGTAACCACAAGGGTTTTCTAAGAGGAACTAGCCGACATATTAGTATTGAGAAGGACTTCAGAAGGTCACTCATTTGATCTTATTTCCTTAAGCATGGCATTTTATTCTTCAGTATGTCTTGTTTATCATTCTTTTTGGTCTTTTAATTATCTATTCTTTTGAACTTTGACTCACATTTTGAGATGGGCCTATCTAAGTTCATGTTGGTGGTGGACTCCTAAGTTTCTTTTATGGCACTCTTATTGAATGTGGTATGGCATATGGTGATGTTGATCTTCCTTGTGAGTTGGGTAGTGGTTGTGGAGGTTCAGGTTATATAATTCAACACTCTACAGGTGGTGGACTCATAGGTGAGTTTTTCAGGTTCTCAATTAAGTAGGACATTGCCACAATATGACCTAATATGGGGTAACTTTGATTTACTATTCAAGTAAGTTCAAATATATTATATTTTAATGCTAGTTGCTGAAAAGGAGGTCAAGCTTCCCTTTCTAGTGTTTTGTAAACCCGAGTCATTTGAAAGTTTCATGCTAAGGTATCTTGGAAGTCACAGCCATCTGTTCTGGAAACTTTAGTGTTGAATTTCTTCATGGATGGAGCACATGTGGAGAAGCGACCCCCTATACCCTGTACCCATCTGTTTCAACTATACAGCCAAGTAATAAAATGGTAAAGTCTCTTTAAATATTTCTATGTCTTCAAAATATTAGCAACCCAAATTTTGTATTGAGATTCTGAATTCAAAAATTTTGTAGTCCTCTAGGTTTAAATAGACTTATTTCCATGAAAAATATTCAAATTACAATTTGGTGGGCAAGTCTTATGCGAAGCTCTGTATCATTGGAACTTGCTTATAATCAGGTTCACATTTATATCATTCCAATTGAATATCTCTTCTTTTCATACTTTACATACTTATTTTATAAATGTTTGCTCTAGAATTGTGATCTATTTTACTATATCATTACATGCTCCTAAATAATGCATGTAGGCAATTATTTTGGTTGTTTGTAGTTCGAGTTTTCTGGTTCATTCCCATTTTAACATTGCCTTAAATAGACCATTAACCTAGTAACTTAAGTGATCTTGATATTAAATCACATTTTATTTTACATGTTCTTATATTGATCTAGTAATTAAACATCTTGAGAATGTCCCACTGATCTTTCATATCAGTCTTCTAAATTTCATTTGTAGTGTCTTGATTTTCCAGACTCTTATCTATTGATCATGTTATGGTACTTCATGAATCCCTTACCTTTCGTTTTTGTATTTACATTATAATTTTCTATTTGTTGTAATCATCAATCTACTTCTCAATCTGAGCTTCTCTGAACTTAAGAAAAGTCATGCCATATTTTTTATCATGAATAGTTGATGTATATCTGAGTAACCATGCATATTGTGTGATTTTCGGTGTACTAGTCCTTATTAAACCTTTTTCTCAAAATTAAGTCATATAGATCACAAACTGAGAGTTTTTTGTTGGCCTTATTTTCAAACTAGATTGAACTTTAACTACACTTGAGCACTCTGATCACATAAGCCAAAATTGAAACGACACCCATGTCTCCTTAACCCATTGATGTGTTATGTAAGGGGGTCAAGCAAATGATAATTTGAGAGATGTAGTGGTGCCATGGTGGTGGAACCCATACAATGAACAAGAAAATCCTATAATAGTCCATTCCTAGTTAAAATTGAACGCGAGAGTCCCTGTTAGAACCATGGGGGTCCAATTTGTTTATCATTTTTTAGTGGTTGACTTGAATTATGAAGTTGAGTTGAGACATTTTTACTTTGAGATGTAGTCAGGTTTTCTCTCTATTAGTTAATCTTAGTCATGTTTTCTCTCTATAATCCAACCTTGGGGCATTGATTAATCAATCATAGTTCAATGTATTATTTGCTTTTCGTAGCTTGGTCTTGAAGTGTCCAAATAAATTAGGTGGAATATCCTTATGAGAACAACCTCGTAAATTGTTGGAGTGGAAAGAAATTTTCACCATTTGTGTAGTTTCAGCTTAAGAACATAATGTCCATCATAAGGAACAAGGCCCAAGTAACAATTATCATTTAATACATACAAATGAATTATCCCCCACAACACCTATATATATGACACCTAACATATCCAAGAACCACATGTGTTGTTTTGCCCCTCTTGAGAAATCAGTTTTCCTGATAAAATGGCTCAAGCTCCAACTTCCTCTACTCATTAGTGAGGGTTTCCCCACCATCGCCATCATATAAGGAAGTCCAACTGCTAACTTGAAATCAACACTTGTGGATTTCATGCAAACTAGGAAGTCTAGGATCTAAGACACTACCACACAAGCGGTGGTTCCTTTCATCAGCTTAAGCCTTTTGAGGCTTTGTTCTTACATGATCTTGGATGTTGGTGTTGCTATAGATTTAGTAGTCTCAAGAACAATTATGAGTTGTTCATGATTTGATTTTCATTATCTATTTTGTTGCATGTCTACATGATCCACAACTTGACTGTGTTTTTTTGGAGTTTGACTTTTCTTATCTACGTTGAGATGATTGACTATACTACTTTGCCTTGTCACCATATTATTAGTCAATATCTAATAGGAAAATTTTCATGGTTAGTTTATTGTAGTTCTTTCCCTGGTTAGTGATGTTGATGTTGGATGGAATGATGCCAAGAAGAGTCATTGGATTTATTGTAGTTCCTTGTAAGTCTTTGGCATATTATGAACTTTGTATAGTTCTACAGATCTCTTTTATAATGTCCTATAGGTCTTGTTCTCTGATAATCGATTTGTATCAGTACTATGATCTGTGTACTCCGTATTGGAGAGATATGCTCCATCTTGTTTCTCAAAAAGAAGGATTGGTTTCTTCAGAGATATGGCCTATCTTTCTCCACGCTTCTCTATTCTCTACTACGTACACCATTTTATCTATCATCAGGCAGTTGATAACTACATGGAGCATCATACAAAACACTGATTTCTTGTGTACAATACATTGATATACACATATATCGTTCTCTTAATGCTATAAGTTGTCTAGTTGTGGATTTTATAATCTGGTCATATAGTTTATGTCATAGTTTTATAGAATTCAAGGGGGAATGGTTTGTGGTAGTTGGAGGGATTGTCTATAGGAACTGATGAGTTTTCTAGTTATGCTGATTGGGTGAGTGTCAATTATTTCATGAAGGGCTTGTTTTGTAGTTGCTATGTGAAGTTGAGGACATATGGTCTAAAGATCTGCCGATTGTTGTGGCCAAAAACACTTTGGTATAGTAGAAGGCACAATTGGAGGAAGGTCTGAGACTGCTCACTACTAACCTGAGTGCACATTTGAAAGAGAAAATAAATATCACTGTGATTTTATATAATTTGCAAACATCCACCCCTTGCATTATTAACCTTGAATCATTTAGGAGGATAATTGTGTGACACTACAAATCATCAGATTTAGTTGACATATTAGGGGATTCATACTTGAGTTACAGTGTATTATGTTGTAGGAGATACATGAATGAATGTTGTGAAAATGTGTAAAAGAGGTTTGTCCTGTAGGTTGCAACGGATACATGAAGGATTATCTTGTGGTATCATGTAGTCAATGTGTTGTATTCCATGTTGTTATTTCTTGTGCTAATACTTCACTTCTTATGTTTTCATCCAAATATGTTCAAATATATATTTTAGTTGAATCAATAGTTCTCGCCCCTAGATTACGGCTATGGACAATTGAGATGTTCACCTATCCATGCTCCTTTTTTTATGTGGTCATTTTTTTCATCTAATGAAGAACGATATTGTGAACTATTAGTTCAGTGATTCTTCTCTGATTTTGATGCATACCCCTTCATTAAATCATCATTAAGTGAAATATTATGTTTCTATTACTATAATTTGTTGATCATATCTTCCTTTCCTTTTTGTTATTTATTCATGATCGCACATAAAAGCATTTTTTATTAGATGAACTACTTGTATATTATAAAATTAGGGATTACATGAGAGTACTATCTTATATTTCCAAACTTCTTTGAAGTTTTGTCATGATGAAAATACCTGGGCTAAGTCTTCATAAAATGAGGAACATTCTAAGAGACCATTGATAGATTTTCTTCAAAGGAAAAATATAGATCACCCCTTGCAATCAAATGATGTTGATAACGCAATTTCTTCCTCATCATATGAGCTTAGAGAATCTACCTTCGAATACTCTGATATCAGTAGAAACACACCTAATATTCTAGGAAGAAACATTGCTATTATTGATCAAATGTGGTCTAAATGCTTTTGTATCTAAGCAACTAGATGGGTAGGGAAAAGGGCTTGAAAATGCCAACATAATGTTAAGTAGATCTAGATCTAGTGTTATAGTTGAATATGAACAACAATTTCCTAGTACAAATGAAGTGCAAAGGAGCACTTATGGTGAAGCTAATGCGTCTTTTTGTTCACCTATAGATAGCATGACATACTTGCAAGGTAAGAAAAATTTTCAGCCTTCCTTGTAACTACATGCACAAGATTGTCAAAATTGCTGGAAAAACCTATTGTTGCTACAACAACATCTTTTTCGAAAGCCATTGCAGCAGTAGCTGCCGCAACTGAAGAAGCAACAACCATCTTCACATATGCATACTACATTCTAACATTGAATTTGATATTCTGATGTTCTATATACTATGAGTCTAGTGCACCCACATGGACCAACTTTCCAACTACTTGAGGACTTCTATAAACAACCATGCATAGCATCTATGTTGAGTGTTGGATCTTAGTACCATACCATTTCAAGTAAAAACCATGCTATGGCTTTTTAATCCTCTAACTATGACTATTGTAAAAGAAAACGAGCTCTATGTAATACTAGATGAGCTCTTCTCCAAGACTTAGGGAGCAACCGATAAGCTTAGACTCTAAAGCTATATCTATTCTTCTAACGTGTCATGATGTTTGCGTAGCAGTCTAACCCATGCAAAAAGGAGTTGGCTTTTTGGTGCTTCTAGTGTAGACATAACTAGTTTGTGGGGATTTCATTTCAATTCCTGAAAGGTATGAACTTAATAAAAATGACATGATAGATAATTTTCAAGAATCTTATGAATACAACTACAATGATGCTTCCTTAAGTCTACTTTCAGATCTATAATTTCATCTTTGCAACATATTTTGAGAGGAGATGAGACATGTACAATTAACAACCAAAGGTTTTGGTATAAGTGTGACACTTGCTCCATGGATATAGTCATTTTAACTATGTTAAGATAACATAATTGTTGGACATTTGCCTTGAATAAACTAATGCAAAACATTTAATAGTTATTGAATCTCTTTTCATAACAATAGTAGAGTACATAAAACTGGAACAAAGAGCTAAACATTGATGTCCTTGAGCATTCTCAATTTTTTTGATTCTCTTTTTGTGTTTTCTGGGTACAAATATGTGAATACTCAGTGTTAAGTTGAAATGAATGACAAGGTAACTTACTTTTGCAATATTTAAATAATGTGTTAAGATGTCACGGTGACACGCAAATCATTATTCTAAGTTGGTTAAGCTTATTCTAATATAATAAACCTTACACTTGTATTAGTAAAGGACACTAGAACATTTAAGTAATATGTAAATGTCACGTCCAAGTAGGATAGAAATATAGCAGTATGCTCATTGATAATGCAACTTTTTTGTAAGATTCATACACGTGCGTATGAAGAAAACGTCCAAAAATAGTGTAAACTTTTTTCAAGGTGTATGAATTTATAATATTCCTTGCGGTCATTGGATAAGGAGCTCATTTGCACGAGCTTTCTACTTCCATGGTTATGTTCAGTCATTTCATTCTTTTATACTATGGCAATGATTCTCAAAATAATCAACTTATATGATTCGAGTTTCTTTTGAAGTTCATGTACGTTACAGTTGGTTTGCTTGTTGGGGGGACAATATTGTTGATCAACTCTCTATATGCTCAATAACAGTGCCTAGTGTTTTGTTTACTTGAAGTTCATGTTGTACTTGCTCGAACTATGTTTTGGGTCGGGTTACTCAACTACTGTGGTGTTCTGAATATGGTTGTAGCTACATTTCTCTTATTACTAATTTCTTGTGCAGATATGTTGTTGGGGGCTGCTATTATCTGGATATAATTAGGGGGATGTTTCTTTTCCCCTATATAGATGATGTCAGTCATTTTCCTTTGGTTATAATTCTATCTTATCTTGGAAAGGAAGCCCGATCGTAAATGGAACTTCACGAACTAAGCTGCTTCTTCGAGCATTATGCTGAATACTACTGGCCAAAAGGGGATACATCATGCAAGTAAAAACAATTGAATATTTCCATATAGCAATGCCATAATGTCCACATCTATAGCCTGCTTCATTGCACTAGCTCAATCTGTATTTCCATATAGTTGTGTCTTTCTACATTTAGCAGAAATAGTAAAGCTTCAATTAAATTGATAATATTTTTTTTAGAATTTCACAAAATAATTTTCAAGATAAACCTGAAATATCCTTTATTTATTTCTAAATTTCGTATCGATCAATATTATTTTCATGTGCTTGAGTTTTTCATATTTGTAGGTCAGGTTATTTGATGGCAAGAATGATTGTAGAGAAAGCCTTCGTATCACATCTTCATCCTAGATAAAACAACCCATTGCATAACCTTGATTGGAGTATCATAAATGGGTATTCATGTACATGAGAAAGGTAAACTATGTAATAATTTCATTGGTTTGTTCCAGTACATGTCATTTTCTCAAAATTAGTGTCATACTCTCTTACATTCACCTGCATAACACAAATTTTGTTATTGTAGGTTAAGTAATAGATGGCTGCCATATCTCTTGTACAAGAACAACTGCCATAGAAAAACATAGAGAGGACAAAGGAATTATCCAATATATAGTATCAGATTCACAAAATATGTGCTAAAATATATGAAAATCTCAAACTTGGAGACTGGGTGGAACTACCAGTTGTTGATGAGAATGATTTGTCTTTCAAGAATCTCTGTGACAAAGTGGATTTTATCCTATTTGTGCATAATTACTCTTGTTACTGAAGGTCCTCACTACTTATGTCTCTTATGACTTCATAACTCTATAATATCCACCAAAGTCAAAGATTTGACATTTTGAGTCAATATGATACATATATATGCATGAAACCCTGGTATTGTTAAACCCTTGAATCCTTTGATTAATGACTTGATCATATATCCTCATTTTGATTTGTAATTTTGCAAAATTGTTCTATACCCTATTATGAAACTATGGATCAAATTTGAGATCAATTAGACATTACAATGATTTTATATGAATTTTCTAAGATATACCCTTGTTCTAGCCTTAAATATCCCTTTTTCTTTCTTATTGGGCCCGACCCATTTGTCCCTGGGTGCTTCCCCGATCTGACCTGGCTCCAATGCCCTTGAACTGGGGATCAAATCCCCTTGAACCTGTTGCTAGTCATCTGCGAACCAGCCTTTGATCCCTGACTCAAATCTCCCCATCGCACGACCCAACAACACTTAGATCTTGATCCAACAGTGTTGGGTTCATCTCCTAGCTCCTGCCCAGAACGGAAGGTCTGCCCATGAACCTGGCAAGACCCCCACTACACTCAACCACCTTGTTTTCCCTCATTTCACCCTATTTCTTGGTCTATAGGTTTCCATCACTTTCACAAACCTTCCTCACCCTTCAATTACTCAAAATCTTGCCTTGGGGGCCAAGGAAACCCGCTGCCACCCTTGGTGATTTGCACCACTTCGGGAACCCTAACCCTAGCACCAACCACCTAACAAAACCCTTCCATCACCTGCGGTATGCCCCCACAAACCCAATCGACACACTCTTTTCCCCTCTCATGGTCACTCTCTATGTTTCCCCTTTTGTTGCGGCCACCCTCCGCCGTGGCACCGCTAGGCTCGCGCGCGGGTTCTGCTCCTTGGACGACGATCTGCGACCGTCAGATCAGGGTCAAAGGCTGACCAAGACCAGAGATCAACAGCCACGAGTCACCTTCCCTCTTCCCCTCTCTCATTTCCTTCAGAAGCACGTTCCAGGAGCATGACATCTCTCAGCCATTGATCTGCCACGTGGGTCAAGCTTTGACTCAAGGATTAACGACCCTCATTTTTCATCACTTATGGTAAATAGCCCCTCTCTACTCAATATTCAGATTATTTTCTTGTTCTTGTAAAAATGATAACTCTTAATTCCTTTGGCAAAAATATACAAAATTATATATCAAATTGATCCTGTTGAAAAGATCTACATAATGGACTAGGTTTTAGGGTCTAATTCTATCGTTTGTTCCCTTCTTTTCCAAAAGATGCATATGTTAATCATTTGGAATATAGTTGATGTATGATCATGATGCAAAACTGGGATCTTGGCTACTCAATCTATCCCTGATCCTTAAATCAGTAACAATAATTTCTTTGTAGCCCTAATGAAAGTCCTACTCTCCCTATTGCTCATAAATGACTCCTTTTTGTACATATGTGCCTAGTTTTGATGTTAATGATTAACTTTTCCCTAGATTGCTAATCTTGCTGCTAATGGACAACCATCTAATCTCATTATGCATTTCAGATGAATTAATGTTGCTGATCTAAATCATCTTTAGGTTTGGACCTCTTGACTTGATGAATCATGATCTAGGGTGCTCTATTGTGAGTCTTTTGACCCTAGAATGCATGTATATGCCTTAAACCTTGATATGATTATAGAAAGTGCATGGAACGTCATAATGGCATGAAACTTGAACCACACCATCATGATGACCTCTAGATCAGTACAAGATCATGTAATGAACCTATAAGCAACTTGGAACCCATCTTGGCCAAAACCCTAAAATGCATCTAATTAGGGTTAATGATGAGAATCTAATGCATATATGTAATCTTGTTGTTAATCAGGTTGGCTTATGGTCTAGATGGTAATGGACGTGTTAAGTTAAGAATCTCTGAATCAAGTATGGGCCTTATCTAGTTATATGAATAGTGCTTTCTTGCTTGGAAAGACATGTATTGTATGCTTGTTTGTTTACTTGCTCAAATATTTCCATGTAGTATTGTTATGTCTTACTCGATGTTTGCCTCGTCAGTTTTATAACTTGAACACATATATATACAGAGAGAACTCCATTATAATATTGTTGATAAAGGGTTAGCTCTTGTCTATGGCCTTGAGGCCCCTCTATATAAAAGGGTTAGCTAATTTTTGTAACCCTTATGGACCCTTCCGATGGGAAGATGGTCAAAGGCCTTAAACATGCTTGATATTGTTGGTATAATGGAGTGAAGTGACATAAAATATGGTTTCACATTTGTTAAACAGTTAACATGTTTATTCTTGTTCGTTTAGTCTTGAAATATTTTCAAATTATGCAAAGCTTATACATATATGTATCTATCTGCCCCATACTCAACACCCCATGTGTTGACCCATTTCTCGTATTTTGTTTTTAGGTTCAGAGATGGATAGAAGGTTGATGGTCTCAGTGAGCTATGCTAGGTGTACTTTTTGTAAGATCCAAATTTAGTGTACATGAATGACTTGTACCTTGACTCTAGAAATATGTAACTGAATTCATGAATATAATGCATTTTGTATAATTTATACTTGTTGAATGTTGAGACTGTGTTGGTGCCTTTATCTTGTTATCTGTTCATGTGTGCTAAGAATTTCATGCTTCCACATGTTGTCTTTGGTATTCATTTGGTTCATGGGACTGGGGTTCCGGTTCCGAAAATGCTTAGCACAAATCTTTGGTATTAGCAATCTAGGCTAATCGGAACCCCAGTCCCATGAACCAAACGAATACCAAAGACAACATGTGGAAGCATGAAATGCTTAGCACACATGAACAGATAATAAGATAAAGGCACCAACACAGTCACAACATTCAACAAGTATAAATTTTACAAAATGCATTATATTCATGAATTCAGTTACATATTTCCAGAGTCAAGGTACAAGTCATTCATGTGCACTAAATCTGGATCTTACAATAAGTACACCTAGCATAGATCACCGAGCCCATCAACCTTCTAGCCATCTCTGAACCTAAAAACAAAATGTGAGAAATGGGTCAACACACGAGGTGTTGAGTATGGGGCAGAAAGATACATATATGTATAAGCTTTGCATAATTTGAAAAGATTTCAAGACTAAACGAATAAGAATAAACATGTTAACTATTTAAAAAATGTGAAACCATATTTTATGTCATTTCACTCCATTATACCAACAATATCAAGCATGTTTAAGGCCTTTGACCATCTTCCCGTCGGAAGGGTCCATAAGGGTTAAAAAATTTAGCTAACCCTTTTATACAGAGGGACCTCAAGGCCATAGAGAAGAGATAACCCTTTATCAACAATATTATAATGGCTTTCTATATATATATATATATATACGTGTGTGTGTGTGTGTTCAATTTATAAAACCAACTAGGCAAACATCGAGTAAGACATAACAATACTACATGGCAATATTTGAGCAAGTAAACAAACAAGCATACAATACATGTCTTTTCAAGCAAGAAATCGAGATTCACATAACTAGATAAGGCACATACCTAATTCAGATATTTTTAACTTAACACATCCATTACCATCTAGATCATAAGCCAACCTGATTAACAACAAGATTACATATATGCATTAGATTCTCATCAATAACCCTACTTAGATGCATTTTAGGGTTTTGGCCAAGATGGGTTCCAAGCTGCTTATTGGTTCATTATATGATCTTGTACTGATCTAGAGGTCATCATGATGGTGTGGTTTAAGTTTCATGTCATTATGACGTTCCATGCACTTTCTATAATCATATCAAGGTTTAAGGCATATACATGCATTCTAGGGTCAAAAGACTCACAATAGAGCACCCTAGCTCATAATTCATCAAGTCAAGAGGTCTAGACCTAAAGTTGATTTATATCAGCAACATTAATTCATTAGAAATGCATAATGAGATTAGGTGGTTGTCCATTAGAAACAACATTAGCAATCTAGGGCAAAGTTCATCATTAACGTCCAAACTAGGCACATATGTACATAAAGGAGTCATTTATGAGCAATAGGGAGAGTAGAACTTTCATCAGGGATACAAAGAAATTATTGTTACTGATTTAAGGATCAGGGATAGATTGAGTAGCCAATATCCCAGTTTTGCATCATGATCATACATCAACTATATTCCAAATGATTAACATATGCATCTTTTGGGAAAGCAGGGAACAAACGATAGAATTAGACCCTGAAACCTAGTCCATTTGTAGATCTTTTCAAAAGGATCAATTTGATTTATAATTTCATATATTTTTTCCAAGGGAATCGAGAGTTATCATTTTTACAATTACAAGCAAATAATCTGAATATTGAGTAGAGAGGGGCTATTTACAAGAAGTGACGGAAAATGATGGTCGTTGATCCTTTGGTCAAAGTTTGACCCGCGTGACAGATCGACGGCTGAGAGATGTCGTGCTCCTGGCATGTGCTCATGAAGGAAATGAGGGAGGGGAAGAGGGTGGGTGACATGTGGCCATTGATCTCCGGTCTTGGTCAGCCTTTGACCCTGATTCGATAGTCGTAGATTGTAATCCAAGGAGCAGAACCTGCACGTGAGCCTAGCAGTGTCGCGACGGAGGGTGGCCGAAGAAAAAAGGGGAAACAGAGAGAGAGGGAGACCACGAGAGGGGAAAAGTGTGTGCCGATCGGGTTTGTGGGGGGCATACCAAAGTCGATGGTAGGTTTTTTTAGGTGGTTGGTGATAGGGTTAGGGTTCCCAAAGTGGTGCAAATCACCAAGGGTGGCGACGGGTTTCCTTGACCCCCAACGCAAGATTTCAAGTAATTGAAGGGTGAGGAAGGTTTGCAAAAGTGATGGGAACCTATAGACCAATAAATCATGTGAAATGAGGGACAACCAAGTGGTCGAGCATAGTGGGGGTCTTGCCAGGTCCATGGGCGGACCTTCCGTTCTGGGCAGGAGCTAGGAGATGACCCCAACACTATTGGATCAAGATCTAACAACTACTGGGTTGTGCGATGGGGAGAGTTGAGTCAGGGCTCAAAGCTCGGTTCACAGATGACTAGAAATAGGTTCAAGGGGATTTGATCCCCAGTTCAAGGGCATTGGAGCCAGGTCAGATCGGGGAAGCGCCCAAGGGATAAATGGGTCGGGCCCAATAAGAAAGAAAAAGTGATATTTAAGGCTAAAACAAGGGTATATCTTAGAAAATTCATAGAAAATCATTGGAATGTCCAAATGATCTCAAATTTGGATCATAGATTAATAATAGGGTATAGAAAAATTTTGCAAAATTACAAATCAAAATGAGCATATATGATCAAGTCTTTAGTCAAAGGATTCAAGGGTTTAACAATACCAGGGTTTCATGCATATATATGTATCATATTAACTCAAAATGTGGAATCTTTGACTTTGGTGGATTTTATAGAGTTATGAAATCATAGGAGACAAAAATAGTGAGGAACTTTAGTAACAAGAGTAATTATGAACAAATAGGATAAAATCCACTTTATCACAATCTCCATGAATAACAATATCAACTACAGGAGCTTCCTATGGCCAATCAGAAGCAGAGCATGGAGAAGTTCTATATTTTCAATCAAGAAGAGAAATACCTTAGCAATCTTTCTCTTTTTATGAGTTTATAAATGTTATCATATTTGTTGATGATACAAGTGGTGGAATTAATACAAAAGAAAAATCAAGATGGAAGAAGATGCACATGATCATGTGGCATATAGAGTCTGTAGTGGATAGAGGCAGTCAGAAGAAGATATTGTATACATGTATCTTTTTTCCATGCATATTGTAAAATAGGGTCCAGTTTAATGTCCTCCCCATGTTTAATCATTGTTCAAATATAATTAAAAGTATCATTGTTGACATTGTAAGGACAACTCAATCGTGATTAACATTCATATTTTTTCATTTTAAAAACCCCTCTATATTGGCAAGTGACTAAATGGATACATAATGTCTCTTACTACATATGTATGTGTAGTACATGGTGTCTTTCACTACACACTAGATATAATTACATGTGTAGTAAGTGCTAATTTTTTCTATATATGAACTACATAAAAAAATTGTAACCAATGTCATCTCTCCCTACACATCATTGTTACAAATTAAATTGTAGTCATATATTTAGCTATAATGGAAACTACATTTTTATGTGTAAGGACATTTTTACCTACAATTAGGGTTACATATGAATTTGTATCCAGAGGAATAAATGACTACAACTTTGAAAAATTTAGCCTAAACAATTAGCTACATGGGTATTAGCTTCATATTCTAAATGTAAGGATAAATGTAGCTAAAGATTTTAGCTACAATTTTTGGGGTTTTAGCTACAATTTTTTTTTGTAGTTAAAATCCATATTTTTCCTAGTGAATACATTTTCTTATCAACAAATGAGAAGCTTCTAGTCATCATTTAAGCCTCATTGAGTTTGCATGAGGAGGAGCACTTACTTGTGGTGTTGAAGAACCACCAGGCAGAATTTGGGTGGTCTGTTGTAGATATCAAGGAGATCTCCCCTAGATTTTGCCAACATTAGATCCGAATCGAAGAAGGAGCCAAACTGATATTACAACCTCAACAACATCTCAATCTACTCATGACCAAGGTAGGAAATAAAGAGGTATTGAAGCTTCTATAGGCAGGTATAATCTATGCTATTTCTAGTTCAAATTGGGCTAGTCCAACCCCGGTGGTTCCTAAGAAAGGAGGAATAATGGTGTATGTGTGTGTGTGTATTGATTACCATCTCTTGAATGATGCCACACTTACGAATCATTTCCCACTTCCCTTTATTGATCAAAATCTTGATCGGCTCTCCAGTCATTCTCATTTCGTTTTTCTCGACGGGTATTCTTCATATAATCAGATTTCTATCAAGCCACATGACCAAGAGAAATGTACTCTCACTTTTCCTTATGGCACGCTATCTTACAATTGGATTCCCTTTGGCCTTTGTAATGCATTGACTAATTTCTAAAGATGTATGCTTTCTATTTTTCAGATATGGTTAAGCGTTGTCTTGAAGTTTTTATGGAATTTTTTGGTGTATGAAGAGTTGTTTGAAGACTGCCTTGAGAGTCTTGACAAAGTTTTGCAAAGGTGTGAAGATACTCATCTAGTGTTGAATTGGGAGAAGTGCCACATGATGGTGAATGAAGGGATAGTGTTGGGACACAAGATGTCCAATAGAGGAATGGAAGTTGATCTGGTTAAAATTGAAGTCATCTCTAAGATACCTCCACCATTATCAGTGAAGGGGGTTAGCAGGTTTCTAGGACACTCCAATTTTTTATTAACATTTCATAAAGGATTTTTTTAAGATTGCAAACCTTCTTTCTGAATTATTGGATATGGACGCCAAGTTGAATTTTGATGAGTGTTTTTTAAAGGCTTTTGATGTGTTGAAGGAAAAATTGGTCTTCGCACCTGTGGTGCAGGCTTTAGATTGAAGCCAACCATTTGAGCTCATGTGAGACACATCAGACTATGTGGTAGGAGTTGTTCTAGGACAACGGAAGGATAAATCTCCTGACACTATTTATTATGTGTCAAAAACCCTTAATGATGCCCAACTTAATTACTCAACAACAAAAAAAGAGCTTTTAGCGGTAGTTCTTTCCTTTTGAAAAAATTCCCCAATATTTGATTTGGGCAAGGGTTATTGTTTAGATTGACCATGCAACAATAAAGTATCTGCTACAAAATAAAGATGCCAAGTCTATATTGATCATATGGATTTTTCTACTACAAGAGTTTGATATAGAAATCAAGGATAAGACTGAATAGAAAATATGACAACATATCATTTTTCTAGGTTGGAAAGTGTGGATGAGAAGGATCTAGAGATACCCATTGTGGAGGATTTTTTGAGTGAGTAGTTGTTTGCCATGGAAAATAAGGATCTATGATTTGTAAATATTGTGAACTACTTGGCATGTGGCAAGCATCCAGAAGATTAATGGCATCAAGATAAGAAGATTTTTTTTCCATTCCTTGATATTCTATGTGTGGGATGACCCCATCTTAAACAAACAATGCAGGGATGGGATTTTGAGGAAGTGTGTGCATGAGTGTGAGATAGAGAGTATTTTGACACATTGTCACTTCCTACCTACTACGGGACACCATGCTAACTCAAGGATGGCGGTAAAGGTTTTAGAAAGTGGGTTCTATAGGCCATTACTTTTTAAATATGCTTATAATTATGTGTATAATTATGATGCATGTCAATGAGTAGGAAATATATCTAGGATACATGAAATGCCCCTAAACATTTTTTAGGAAGTTGAGGTTTTTGATCTATGGGGAATCAATTTTATGGGACCCTTTGTTTCTTCTAATTCTTATTTATATGTATTGCTTGTAGTTGACTATGTATCTAAGTGGGTGTAAGCAATTCCAACTTGCACCAATGATGCACAGATTGTTTGTAGATTTGTGAAGGACTATATTTTCCACAGGTTTGCAGTGCCACGAGTAATGATAAGTGATGTGGGATTTCACTTAATGAATAAGAAGTTTTTATCTTTATTGAGAAAGTATAGAGTTACAAACATAGTAGGAACCCCATATCACCCATAGAATCGGAGTCAGGTTGAGGTGTATAATAGGAAGATTAAGAAGATCTTGGAAAAGACAATATCAACAAACAAGACCAATTGGAGCATGCAATTAAATGATGCCCTTTGGGCATATATGACAGTCTATAAAAACACCTATAGGAACAACTTCATTTAGGCTGGTTTATGGGAGAGAATTTCATCTACCTGTAGAATTGGGACACAAAGCCAGTCGGGATTTAAGGAAGTTAAATTACAATCTTGACGATGCAGGGAAGAAACACATGTTGGGGCTCATGAATGGGATGACCTCATGCTTGATACCTATGAAAGATGAAGGATATATAAGGCCAAAACCAAGAAGATTTGTGACTGACATATATTGTAGAGAGTATATTCACTCTAGGAAAGAAGGTTCTTCTATTCAATTCTAGGATGAAATTACACCCCAAGAAGTTAAGATCAAGATGGAGAGGCCCATTTGTGGTGGTTAAGGCTTCCCCCAAGGAGTAGTAGAGATTAGTAATGGGGATGATCCATTTCTTGTGAATGGGTAGTGGTTTAAACACTACTTTGGGGGAGAATTGATACATGAGGGAGAGGAGTTGAAGCTCCTTGAGCATCACTGATGTTAATTTGATCTGATTATCGAGCTTATGATGTAAACCAAGGATGCTTGTTGGGAGGCAACACAATTTTCATTTATCATATTTTCATTTTTATCTTTTAAATTTGTTGTAGGATCTTTGATTGTTCAAGTTTGCATTTTATTTATCTTTTAGATGTCAAAAAAGCACCTTGATCCTTTTTGTTTGGTGTGCAGGTAGTAGAAAAGTTGGTACGACTGAAAAGGCAGTCGGTGCCATCGATAAGAATTTCAGTGGCACCAAATTTTGTAGAAAATTTACAGGGGTGAGAATTATCAACCCGGTACCACCGACCACCGGGGCGGTGCCACCGACATTTTTCAACAGGGATGCCCAAAAATCTACTCGGTACTACTAACATAGAAGTTAGTGGCACCGATTCCTTGCAGAGACAGACCATATTCATTGTGCAGGCTCGGTACTACTCACACCAAGTCAGTAGCACCGACACCTACGCAATGCTCCAGGTTTCAGATATCGAGGATCTGTTGGAGAGTACCACCAAACCCTAAAGTTTGTGGCACTGACATCTTCAATAATGTGGCAACCTAATAGCAGTCTGGTACCATCGACACCCTTCAGTGGTATCGACACTTTAAACACAAAGTCCATGGATGCCATATCAACAATATAGATCATCTCCATCCAACAGTCAGTGATGTCCATTTGAAAACAATTTTCAAAAGTCACTATCATCAACACGGATTTGGTACTACCGATGTGAAGCAATATGTGCATCAAAACATCAACGGTTGTGAGTGGTCAGTATCAAAGATTGATATCTATTTCACACATATCGTGGGGGATGAGTCAGTACCACCAACTCGACGTGTCAGTGTTGATCGTAGGCTATAAAAGGAGAGGTGTGGCTTGTTCTTTAAACACACCCACATGACCTCTTTCACACTCAGAGACACTCCAGATCTCCAAGGCACCCAGATTCTTCCCTACTCTCTTTTCTTTGACCCTTTTGTCATCTCAGACCAATGGTGGCAAGGAGGTTAGATTCATTGGAAGCAAGAGCCAGCATAATGGTGCCCAATCCGACATGCATGGCTCATGTCAATGACAACCAGATGAAGATCTATGTTAGCCTGATGAAGAGGGAGCTAATACCCACATGGTATAGTGATTGTTCCTTCCTCAACGAAACATGCTTCATCGATAGTCTCCAACATGCTTGTGTTGGCTAGGGCATGGTGGGCTATCACCCCTTCTTTGGTGATTGGCCCACCTACCAGGATATCTTCTATGAGTTCCTGGCATCCTTGGAGGCTTGATGCATCCCCGAGCATGGGGAGGGTTGGCATGATGTATGGGTGTGTTTTTGTATCTTCAACACTGCCCACTACTTCACATTGACAGATTTCAATGCCATCTATGGGTGGATAGTAGGGGACATCCTCTACACACCTAATGACTTTGACTACTCATCAGTGTGGAGGCTCCTATTGTATTTTCCACATGGATTCGCAATCAACTGGCATAAGAACTCTGTCATGGACATCAAGCACCAATTTTCTCAGATGTTGCACCACTACCTCACCAACACCATCTTCTCCAAGTCTACATTGGGGCAGGGGAAGATGCAACATGTTGACCTTTATGTCCTTTAGGCATTCTTGTCTAAAGGGGAAGATAAGGTCAACCTCGACTCATTTTTTCAACAACACATGTTGGTGTTCAAGCGTCATCTATAAAAGGAAGACCCCAATCCACTTTGGAGGGCTTATTACACTAGTATCAATGCATCTCAACCTTGATCTATCCATCTCAAACCCATTGATGACCTCCTCCAAGCTAGATTTTAAGCACCTCTAGAGGGCTCACCTCATCAACAAATGTTAGGGAAAGGTGTATGCTTGTTGCACAGTCAATGACCAATGGTGGGAAAGGGCTCTGACTGACCCCATCTTCAATCTACGAGGGGTACGACACATGAGGTGGCCAGTAGAGGATGCCACAGAGGCAAAAGAAGAGAAAGACAACTCCAAACCAGAGAAGGGTGGACATGTTGAGGAGGAAGAGGAAGATGTAACCATGTCATTCACAAAGTGGCAAGTCATCTATAAGTCTTCATGAAGACATGGAGCTTCAAGCTCCTCTGCTTCACCATCTTCTCAGTAAGAAGACCCATATTCTATCGAAGGTATGTATGGGATGTTGTAGTGAATTCAATAGGGGCAACAACAACAAGTAACAACTTTTGTGGGCATCCATGATGTTCAAGGGTGACCATATCAGAACCAACAGGCCCTTTTTTAAAATGAGCCTTTTTCTAGCCAACCAGGAGAGCATGCACACTCGCATGCACCAGATTGAAACCTACCAGCAGTCATTCTTTGATCATTACTACAGCTAGGGTTAGTTTGGCAATTACCCACCGCCTTAAGAGATTCCACAACAGCCACCTAGCTTCACTGACACTTTCTACCCACAAGATCCAAACGTGCAAGCACAACCATTCTGATTAAGTGCCACTGTTCCACCATTGTGATTGAATTTTGACTATGAGGACATCAAGTTCAAGCTTAGGGGGTGCTGGAACAGCTCTATATTTATTTTTTCTTTTTAGCCTTATCATTTTGAGTTGTAGGATCCACCACTATCTAGTGTAACTATGGAGCATTAGTTGCATGAATTCTGTAGTTTCATAGAGTGTGTTCTTATTTGTTTTTGCAATATATATCTTTGAAAGCTTAGATGCAAATTCTAAAGTCAGCATCACCTAGAGTAAGTGTATGGGTTAGTCATATTAAGGACATTTGATATGAATGCTATGTTTTAATTATCCATGAATTGTGGATGAAGATGGGGTTTAAGCCTGAACTGACCAAACAATTAATGAGACCTTAAATGGAAGTTTTAGAAAGAAACACTAAGGTTACCCTGTACACAAGTTGATATTAGAGGGGCATATCATAGTTCAAGAAAGGCATTATCTCTTAATCTTGTGATTCCATCTGCTTTTCATATATTTGATCCACCACCTTAAGATGATCCAGTAACCCAAATTGTTTCCTCTTGATTGCATTGCATAACATTATAGGTGACATGATAGTTTGTTTTAAAGTTTGCATTACATTTAGCATTGAAAAGAAAAAATATATATCTTTCATAATGTACCCATGTTATTTTCCTCTAAAATGTAAAATGCAAGGATACGCATCCATACCCCTCAAAATGAGAAACGAAAGAAAACATATTGAGTTGTTATAGTGAAGCTCATCCATAGTCCTCAATCATGCTAATATAGTGGGCACATGAAAAAAGAAAAAAAAAGAAAAAATAGATTTTATTAAATAAAAGGAGGAGAAAAGGATACCCTAAGCTTAGTTTTGAATCTTTCTTCTAGAAGAGATGAAAACAATGACATAATGTATTCTTTTATTCCACTCTCATCAGTCATATGAGACTTTCATTGCATGCATCATTCCACCCATAATAGTAGGCATTAGGATTCATGAATTCCATATTACCTTCATTTTTCTAGGTTCATCATGTTTTATTTTTGTATAAATGATTTAGATGTTACTTCTGATACTTCATAAGCCACCCACTTCGTCCCACTCCTTGCTCTTATTGGTAGGACACAAATTATGATTGATTTCCTCATTAATTCTTATAAAGAGAATTGCTTCCAATTAGTTGGTATTTAGGAACAGAGAAATGTAGAGAGGGAATCACATGATGCACCAAGATAATGCCTGATCGACTCTGATATTAATTTCTCTATTGATAGTGTTTCTGTAACATACTCAATTTTGACTACTATTATCTATGTTGGGATATTTTCCCCCTAGATTACTTTTTACAACATTGCCATTCAATCCGACTTCCACTTCTTATTTGGTTAAATTATTAGGGCCTTTGATGCAAAATAGTCTTCAATTAATTTCCCTTGTGTCTAAGTGCATCAATTATCCTCACTTGAGAAATATTTGCAAACCACTCCCTATAAATATTTGCATGAGTTACCTTGACATCATATAGAAAATTTTTGAAATGTGGTATTTGAATATATTGGTTTGAACTTGTATTCTAATAATACATCTACTTTTAGACTAATGACTTTGGGACCGAACCAAAACATATTGTTATCATTATATATATTGATATTCTTATAGTTTAAGAGAGTGATTGAGTTATGGAGCTCATAATCTTAAATTGAGGTTAGTATTCTTATAATTCAGTCCAATTGGAATTGAATGTGTGACTAATAGTCAAGGAATTATGAAACTATGAAATAATTAGTATAGGAGAATTAATAACCAATTAAAAAGATACTTGCCTCATTAGATCATTCGCTACCTCCAACTGTTACGGAGTAAACAAAGGATCCACCCTCGACACTGAGGGACTTGATCCCCTTTTCTTTCGGCCTTGAGTCTACAATAACTGCCTATGAACTCTCCGATCTCCCTCTGACTAGAAACCGCAAATAACCAGCCATCAACGCCTGAACTCTACTCCCTCACAAACCCTAGCCTGCGATTGCAGTTACAGAAGGAAACTTACGAATTTACTCACTTCTCCTTCCCACTAATTTGACGAAATCAATGGCGACGAAACCACCATTAAGAGTTCTTTTACTGACCAGGAAGCAACTGACAGCCGTTAACCTGGCATCGATCAATGATGATCAAGAACTCCTTCCTCCCCCAGGTCACGCGCTTTGTCGATTACACAGAGGAACGACAAGTTCGTCCACTCTCAAGCCGTGACTTCAAACCCTAACAGCCACCGACATAACTCGGCAGATCTAAAATGGAAGTGTCGTCTTGAGGCCCTCGGCACCCTAGAACTTTGCCCCTGTCCTATATAATAGTTATGAATCCATCAATGCTATCACCCACAAACCTGCAGCCATGTCTGATCATCCACTCAACCTCACCAGAAATAGACCTACGACGGCTAAAGCTAGTCTAAACTCTTACAGACTCTGCAGTGTTGCCAGAGTAGATTGGTTGCAGCTGCAGATCGACCAAGATGGGTTGCAACTGCAGATCGACCAAGAGCATGTGATCTCACCTACCCTACTCGCGATGGCAATACCCAACATGCTCCACCGTGGCTAACACTAGCGCCGCCCAATAGATCCCAGACGCCCTACACCCGCTCTCCTTCCTCCTCCGTGGATGACGGCAATGAATCACAAGGATAGAGGCGACCAGACATAGTCCACCCACTGCATCACCGGCGGCCATTGACACCCTGTCACCTACTCGGCACTCGACCCCTGCCCTTGCCAACAGCACCAGCGGCCGCAGCGACCACCCTGCCTCACCGCAGCGCCACCCATGGCCTCACCGCAGCGCCCCCCATGGGTTGCCTCGTGTCTGGCGGGTGCTAGAAAGATCCTACAGCCAGCATTCAGGGCGAGATAGAACCTGAGCCACATCGTGCCAACACGGAAAGAGTACTCGTGTTCCAAGAAAGAGTCATGTTCATCTCCAACTGAACCAACAAGAAAGTTCACCCCTGGTATCCCACTGCTCCAGATCTTGCGCCGGCTATCTAGGCCACTATGATCGACTAAGAAATCATCGGAACCTAGCCAGGGAATTATAGCAGTTGCCGAATACCTTGCTTTCCATTTAGATATACTTTCGGGACTGATTCCAATACTGTGGAGGTACACGATTCCCTTTTCTGTCACTTATTTCATTTCCTGGTCGTGATATTGATTCACTAATACAATAATAGTATCTAAATGACTAAAAATAAGAACAAATGAAAAGCCTACATGTTGCGAGCTTCCAAACTACAAATTAAATACTTGACTATAGACCACTTTATTCCCACATGCACGTAGGTTCATCTTGATATGATATTAATAGCGTAAACTTTATCTATGAAAGACGACCGTCTCATGTCATGCATAGATGCTTACACATGACCTTAATTACAAAAATAAAAAGAATTAATTAACACCTAAAACTAGAATAAAAATTTAAGAACATATTCAAATAGTGTAATCGATTTCTATAAACTTCGTGATCAAATCCATTCAGATGTGTTTCCCATTAAAGCATGTGATATTGATAACTCACCGATTTGCATAATTTATAGCTTTAATTTGTGCTTCCTAATAGTTGGCCTGGAAATTACTACACTTTTAATTATGATCCATATGATGGAGGTATCAATCTAATAAGAAACCAAATGAAGAATAAGGATGCTAGTGATAAATTAGGAAAACTAGACTTAATATTCATAACTATGTTCTTGTAACCAATAAAAGTATGACAAACATGACTAAATAAATGTTTACCCTTGTCATATCACTAACATGGATCATTATATGGTATGCATAAATATGACTGATAGTAGTATCACATAATATGAATAGTTAAGGAAAATATGTAATATATGCGAGAACTTGGGATGATATAAACCTAGTATCACCATGGAGTAATAGTAATACCTAGAACATGTAAAAAGGTAACAATGATTTTATATAACCAGGTTGGAAACTTAGAAATGATATGGAGGGGGAAATATGTCATAGAAACCTATATGGAAAAACCTAATCATAAATAAGAAAAATTGAACAACATTGGTTCCAAGTCAAATGGTGACAAGATTATTATTCTTTGTAGCTACCACTTCATAAATTCTTGGAGACACATTATGATAATGCAATTCTTAGAGCCCTGAATAATTGACGTACTAGATTCTCTATTTTTATATTGAGTTGTTCATTTCCCTCTTGAATGCCTTGTACATTGTTTAGTGGTGAACCCTCTACTTGTATAAGCCTTTCTTATCTCTTTGAAAGTTCACCACCTTGGATTGATTATTGTTTGAATGAATTGAATATTATAATAGCACTTGAATTGATCTATTTGGAGTTTTGACTCCCTGAACATTGGTCCCTTTGGGCTTTGGCCCCTTAGAGCTTTATCTCACTTGAGGTAGGGTACGTCCCGCCGCCCTGTGCACATGTGTAATGGATTAGTTGTCCCCTAGTCGACTGGTTAACATAGTAATTAGGCTCAATGTGTTGTTCTTTCATAGATGATTGAACATAAGGCATTGTTGCCCTTGAAGGAAATGATATGATAGTGCTCAACCTTAATATTCAAAAGTTGATTATTGCAAGTGTTTTGATAATTTGATATCTTGAACTATTTTGTACAGCCTTGTGGAAATTTGATCATGAAATACAAACATTGAAATATTTCTATCCTTGCTTTGATTAATTGAGTCCACCAAATATTCCTTTCCTATATTTGATATTACCTTGAATCATATTTAGTACCTATATTTTGCAAATAGCTCGATATAAGAATTTAGTACCAGCCTTGTTGACCCTTTATTTCCTTCAATGGGGTCCATGTGTGGTTTCGTTCTCTCTGGGAACTCATGGGCAGGTGATAGATGGAAGAGCTTGAAGAGACATGTACTGGGTAGTCCTCCGTTGAAGACCAATTAGAAATGAATTTTTATTCTTAAACTTTGTAATCATATTTGTAAGCTTCCGTGACTCTGATGTACAAGCATGATTGCAATAAAGATTGTTTATGTTTTTGATATTATTTTGTAAATATTTGATCGTAAAGATCGGGTCTTTACAACATGGTATCAGAGCCATAAACGGTCGGCACTCATGCATGTCTTATGGAAATTAGGTTAGTTAGGAACATAAATTGGGTAGTGAGTACTTAAATAGTTGACAACAAGTCCCATACTTACTTGACTTAACTACCAAGGATAGAAATAAAAGCATAGTGACCATATATGTACCTTGTCCTAGAAGTACTTAGAATATAATTCCATGATCTAGTAGATCTTGAACTCTCTATCCAGACATAGACTTATTTTGAATTAAGGATGAATAAATAATAGTTGAGGTAGAGGTTCCTACTTTTGCAATGAGGTCTAGTAGAATATACCTAGGTATACAAATGTGATAGAGTAGCCTAGATTATCTCCTTAGTTTGGGATACCCAAAAATAATTACAAATATGTAAAATAGAATGAAAATATAACATAAGTTTAAAAATCCTTTGAATTCATGGCAATATTGTAATAATAATATTTTAGATATTGAAGAAAAAAATATTGACAATAAAAAAAAAATATGATTAGTATGATCCTCCTTTACAACTGTGTAGTTGCAACTTTGAGAAAAGAAACTATTTACAGAAGCTATGACACTTGAAATAAATTCAACACTAGATCCACATAAGTAGAACATTTAGGGGAAAAAAAGCAATAGGATATGACATAGTTAATATCATGTGGAATTAGGATAAAAATGATGAACTCATTAATTTTTGTGAACTTCAAATATCTAGGTACATATAATATATAATTAATACTATCTAGACATCTTAGAGAAATAAAACCCTACATTGAAATTGAAAAATAGAAGTCTTCCAGAATTCTTGACCTCATAGATCATCACACAAATATTTGTGAAATATATATATATATATATATATATATATATATATATATATATAAATAATGAAAGAAAAATCTTTAATCAATTTATGGTCATGACCTTGGAAATTTTGTTCATTTGATATAAAGGGTCACAAATAGAATATTATATACATACACATAAGGAACAGAAGGTAAAAAAAATAGAAGGTCATAATTTGAACCCAGTTGAGGTTAAGTTGTAATTAGTAATCCTTGAAAAAAAAATTATTAGGACATATACATTATTAGACCCCCAACTATACATAAGATTTTTTTGGAATAATATGGTTGAAACCCTAAATAATAAAAAAATATACACAATATAAGTATCATTGTAATATTAGTGACAAATATGTGAGATTAAAATTGATGTAGTATTGATAACCATATATTGACCAATAAGCTTGGGTTCTAACTCAAACTTTTGATAATGATGGTCAAGACTCACAAATTGACTATTACAACTCTTATATTAGTTAGAAGTCTTATTGACTAGTCATCATTATACACCAATTTTGATATAGCATTTACACCTAAATTAGTTTAGTAATTCAATGGCAGTAGTAAATGAATTTTGGTCACCCTGAGTAGGACCTATCTTAGTGGAAGGAGAGTTGTTATTAGGTATTTCAATTGGAGGGATATGAGAAAATGAGAGTAGTATTTTGGAGAATTATTGGATTAGACCCAGTTGTAAGAAGAATATTGAGTATTCGATTTCGAGGATGAAATCTTTTTAAAGGGTGGTACTGTTGTAACATACTCAATTTTGACTACTATTATCTATGGTGGGCTATTTTCCACCTAGATTACTTTTTACAACATTGCCATTCAATCCGACTTCCACTTCTTATTTGGTTAAATTATTTGGGCATTTGATGCAAACTAGTCTTCAATTAATTTCCCTTGTGTCTAAGTGCATCAATTATCCTCACTTGAGAAATATTTGCAAACCACTCCCTATAATTATTTGCATGAGTTACCTTCACATCATATAGAAAAATTTTGAAATGTGTTATTTGAATATATTGATTTGAACTTGTATCCTAATAATACATCTACTTTTAGACTAATGACTTTGGGACCGGACCAAAACATATTGTTATCATTATATATATTGATATTCTTATAGTTTAAGAGAGTGATTGAGTTATGGAGCTCATAATCTTAAATTGAGGTTAGTATTCTTATAATTCAATCCAATTGGAATTGAATGTGTGACTAATAGTAAAGGAATTATGAAACTATGAAATAATCAGTATAGGAGAATTAATAACCAATTAAAAAGATACTTGCCTCATTAGATCATCCACTACCTCTGACTGTTACGGAGTAAACAAAGGATCCACCCTCGACACCGAGGGACTTGATCCCCTTTTCTTTCGGCCTTGAGTCCACAATAACTGCCTGTGAACTCTCCGATCTCCCTCTGACTGGAAACCGCAAATAACCAGCCATCAACGCCTGAACTCTACCCCCTCGCAAACCCTACCCTGCGATTGCAGTTACAGAAGGAAACTAATGAATTTATTCACTTCTCCTTCCCACTAATTTGACGAAATCAATGGCGACAAAACCACCATTAAGAGTTATTTTCCTGACCAGGAAGAAACTGACAGTCGTTACCCTGGCGTCGATCAATGATGATCAAGAACTCCTTCCTCCCCCAGGTCACGCGCTTTGTCGATTACACAGAGGAACAGAAAGGCCGTTCACTCTCAAGCCGTGACTTCAAACTCTAACAGCCATCGACATAACTCGGCAGATCTAAAACGCAAGTATCGTCTTGAGGCCCTCGGCACCCTAGAACTTTGCCCCCGTCCTATATAATAGTTACGAATCCATCAATGGTATCACCCACAAACCTGCAGCCATGTCTGATCATCCACTCAACCTCGCCAGAAATAGACCTACGACGGCTGAAGCTAGTCTAAACTCTTACAGACTCTGTATTGTTGCCAGAGTAGATTGGTTGCAGCTGTAGATCGACCAAGATGGGCTGCAACTGTAGATCGACCAAGAGCATGTGATCTCACCTACCCTACTCCCGATGGCAATGCCCAACATGCTCCACCGTGGCTAACACTAGCACCGCCCAATAGATCCAGACGCCCTACACCCACTCTCCTTCCTCCTCCCTGGATGATGAGAATGAATCGCAAGGATATAGGTGACCAGGCACAGTCCACCCACTGCATCACCTGCGGCCATTGACACCCTGTCACCTACTCGGCACTCGACCCCTGCCCTTGCCAACAACACCAGCGGCCACAGCGACCACCCTGCCTCACCGCAGCGCCACCCATGGCCTCACTACAGCGCCCCCCATGGGTTGCCTCGTGTCTGGAGGGTGCTAGAAAGATCCTACAGCCAGCAATCAGGGCGAGATAGAACCTGAGCCGCATCGTGCCAACACGGAACGAGTACTCGTGTTCCTAGAAAGAGTCATGTTCATCTCCAACCGAACCAACAAGAAAGTTCACCCCTGGTATCCCACTGCTCCAGATCTTGTGCCGACTATCTAGGCCACTATGATCAACTAAGCAATCATCGGAACCTAGCCGGGGAATTATAGCAGCTGCTGAATACCTTGCTTTCCATTTAGATATACTGTCGGGACTGATTCCAATACTGTGGAGGTACACGATTCCCTTTTCTGTCACTTATTTCCTTTCCTGGTCATGATATTGATTCACTAATACAATAATAGTAGCTAAATGACTAAAAATAAGAACAAATGAAAAGCCTGCATGTTGCGAGCTTCCAAACTACAAATTAAATACTTGACTATAGACCACTTTATTCCCGCATGCACGTAGGTTCATCTTGATATGATATTAATAGTGTAAACTTAATCTATGAAAGACGACCGTCTCATGTCATGCATAGATGCTTACACATGACCTTAATTAAAAAAATAAAAAGAATTAATTAACACCTAAAACTAGAATAAAAATTTAAGCACATGTTCAAATAGTGTAATCGATTTCTATAAACTTCGTGATCAAATCCATTCAGATGTGTTTCCCATTAAAGCATGTGATATTGATAACTCACCAATTTGCATAAGTTATAGCTTTAATTTGTGCTTCCTAATAGTTGGCCTCTAAATTACTACACTTTTAGTTATGATCCATATGATGGAGGTATCAATCTAATAAGAAACCAAATGAAGAATAAGGATGCTAGTGATAAATTAGGAAAACTAGACTTAATATTCGTAACTATGTTCTTGTAACCAATAAAAGTATGACAAACATGACTAAATAAATGTTTACCCTTGTCATATCACTAACATGGATCATTATATGGTATGCATAAATATGACTGATAGTAGTATCAAATAATATGAATAGTTAAGGAAAATATGTAATATATGCGAGAACTTGGGATGATATAAACCTACTATCACCATGGAGTACTAGTAATACCTAGAACATGTAAAAAGGTAACAATGATTTTATATAACTAGGTTGGAAACTTAGAAATGATATGGAGGGGGAAATATGTCATAGAAACCTAGATGGAAAAACTAATCATAAATAAGAAAAATTGAACAACATTGGTTCCAAGTCAAATGGTGACAAGATTATTATTCTTTGTAGCTACCACTTCATAAATTCTTGGAGACACATTATGATAATGCAATTCTTGGAGACCTGAATAATTGACGTACTAGATTCTCTATTTTTATATTGAGTTGTTAATTTCCCTCTTGAATGCCTTGTACATTGTTTAGTGGTGAACCCTATACTTGTATAAGCCTTTCTTATCTCTTTGAAAGTTCACCACCTTAGATTGATTATTGTTTGAATGCATTGAATATTATAATAGCACTTGAATTGATCTATTTGGAGTTTTGACTCCCTGGACACTGGACCCTTTGGGATTTGGCCCCTTAGAGCTTTAGCTCACTTGAGGTAGGGTACGTCCCGCCGCCCTGTGCACAGGTGTAATGGATTAGTTGTCCCCCAGTCGACTGGTTAACATAGTAATTAGGCTCAATGTTGTTCTTTCATAGATGATTGAACATAAGGCATTGTTTCCCTTGAAGGAAATGATATGATAGTGCTCAACCTTAATATTCAAAAGTTGATTATTGCAAGTATTTTGATAATTTGATATCTTGAACTATGTTGTATAGCCTTGTGGAAATTTGATCTTGAAATACAAACATTGAAATATTGCTATCCTTACTTTGATGAATTGAGTCTACCAAATATTCCTTTCCTATATTTGATATTACCTTGAATCATATTTAGTACCTATATTTTGCAAATAGCTCGATATAAGAATTTAGTACCAGCTTTGATGACCCTTTATTTCCCTTCAATGGGGTCCATGTGTGGTTGCGTTCCCTCTGGGAACTCTTGGGCAGGTGGTAGATGGAAGAGCTTGAAGAGACATGTACTGGGTATTCCTCCGTTGAAGACCAATTAGAAATGAATTTTTATTCTTAAACTTTGTAATCATATTTGTAATCTTCCGCGACTCTGATGTACAAGCATGATTGTAATAAAGATTGTTTATGTTTTTTATATTATTTTGTAAATATTTGATCGTAAAGATCGGGTCTTTACAACATGGTATCAGAGCCATAAACGGTCGACACTCATGCATGTCTTATGGAAATTAGGTTAGTTAGGAACATAAATTGGGTAGTGGGTACTTAAATAGTTGACAACAAGTCCCATACTTACTTGACTTAACTACCAAGGATAGAAATAAAAGCATAGTGACCATATATGTACCTTGTCCTAGAAGTACTTAGAATATAATTCCATGATCTAGTAGATCTTGAACTCTCTATCTAGACATAGACTTATTTTGAATTAAGGATGAATAAATAATAGTTGAGGTAGAGGTTCCTACTTTTGCAATGAGGTATAGTAGAACATACCTAGGTATACAAATGTGATAGAGTAACCTAGATTATCTCCTTAGTTTGGGACACCCAAAAATAATTACAAATATGTAAAATAGAATGAAAATATAACATAAGTTTAAAAATCCTTTGAATTCATGGCAATATTGTAATAATAATATTTTAGATATTGAAGAAAAAAAATATTGACAATCGAAGAAAAAAAAGATGATTAGTATGATCCTCCTTTACAACAGTGTAGTTGCAACTTTGAGAAAAGAAACTATTTAGAAAAGCTATGACACTTGAAATAAATTCAACACTAGATCCACATAAGTAGAAAATTTAGGGGAAAAAAAAGCAATAGGATATGACATAGTTAATATCATGTGGAATTAGGATAAAAATGATGAACTCATTAATTTTTGTGAACTTCAAATATCCAGGTACATATAATAGATAATTAATACAATCTAGACATCTTAGAGAAATAAAACCCTACATTGAAATTGAAAAATAGAAGTATTCCAGAATTCTTGACCTCATAGATCATCACACAAATATTTGTGAAAAATATATATATATATATATATATATATATATATAATGAAAGAAAAATCTTTAATCAATTTATGGTCATGACCTTGGAAATTTTGTTAATTTGATATAAAGGGTCACAAATACAATATTATATACATACACATAAGGAACAAAAGGTAAAAAAAATAGAAGGTCATAATTTGAACCCAGTTGAGGTTAAGTTGTAATGAGTAATCCTTGAAAAAAAATTTATTAGGACATATACATTATTAGACCCCCAACTATACATAAGATTTTTTTGGAATAATATGGTTGAAACCCTAAATAATAAAAAATTATACACAATATAAGTATCGTTGTAACATTAGTGACAAATATGTGAGATTAAAATTGATGTAGTATTGATAACCATATATTGACCAATAAGCTTGGGTTCTAACTCAAACTTTTGATAATGATGGTCAAGACTGACAAATTGACTATTACAACTCCCATATTAGTTAGAAGTCTTATTGACTAGTCATCATTATACACCAATTTTGATATAGCATTTACACCTAAATTAGTTTAGTAATTCGATGGCAGTAGTAAATGAATTTTGGTCACCCTGAGTAGGACCTATCTTAGTGGAAGGAGAATTGTTATTAGGTATTTCAATTGAAGGGATATGATAAAATGAGAGTAGTATTTTGGAGAATTATTGGATTAGACCCAGTTGTAAGAAGAATATTGAGTATTCGATTTTGGGGACGAAATCTTTTTAAAGGGTGGTAGTGTTGCAACATACTCAATTTTGACTACTATTATCTATGTTGGGCTATTTTCCCCCTAGATTACTTTTTACAACATTTCCATTCAATCCGACTTCCACTTCTTATTTGGTTAAATTATTAGGGCCTTTGATGCAAAATAGTCTTCAATTAATTTCCCTTGTGTCTAAGTGCATCAATTATCCTCACTTGAGAAATATTTGCAAACCACTCCCTATAATTATTTGCATGAGTTACCTTGACATCATATAGAAAAATTTTGAAATGTGGTATTTGAATATATTGGTTTGAACTTGTATTCTAATAATACATCTACTTTTAGACTAATGACTTTGGGACCGAACCAAAACATATTGTTATCATTATATATATTGATATTCTTATAGTTTAAGAGAGTGATTGAGTTATGGAGCTCATAATCTTAAATTGAGGTTAGTATTCTTATAATTCAGTCCAATTGGAATTGAATGTGTGACTAATAGTCAAGGAATTATGAAACTATGAAATAATTAGTATAGGAGAATTAATAACCAATTAAAAAGATACTTGCCTCATTAGATCATCCGCTACCTCCGACTGTTACGGAGTAAACAAAGGATCCACCCTCGACACCGAGGGACTTGATCCCCTTTTCTTTCGGCCTTGAGTCCACAATAACTTCCTGTGAACTCTCCGATCTCCCTCTGATTGGAAACCGCAAATAACCAGCCATCAACGCTTGAACTCTACCCCCTCGCAAACCCTACCCTGCGATTGCAGTTACAGAAGGTAACTGACGAATTTACTCACTTCTCCTTCCCACTAATTTGACGAAATCAATGGCGACGAAACCACCATTAAGAGTTCTTTTCCTGACCAGGAAGCAACTAACAGTCGTTACCCTGGCGTCGATCAATGATGATCAATATGAGCCTATTGGTTGACTGGGGGCCATTTTCATAAACAAAAATGGATCCAAATGAAAAAATAACCTGTAAGTAGTGTCTAAAATACCCCTTGATCGAGGTAGTACTTTTGATTATTAAATAAGACTCTCCATAAATCACCCAAAACTTTTCACCTACCCATACATCCTCTTTATATATCCATGTAATTTTCCCATCAGTTTGCAAGCCCAAGCCATTATTGATTGACAAACTAGACTCCATCGGTTCAGACACATAGGAGCTTCACCGGTTCACCATGTCCAAACTTCTCATCGGTTGACAACTCAGAAACCTCAGTAATTTTAAAGCCTACCTTCTCGTTAGTTGTTGAGTTTAGGACTCCCATTGGTTTAGTATTCAAAGAACTCTATCAGTTGGTCAGGTCTAGGACTCTCATCAATTGAGAGGTCCATCATCCATCACACAACCCATAGAGATCACCACCACACCTAGCTAAGGTTAGCGAGCAAGGTATGGAACCCTAATCCACTATGACCAAAGGAATTCAATCCCTAAGAACAAACAATATTATGCAAAAACATAGTATACACTCAATTCGCAAATTTAACCCTCAATTGTGATGGAATTACACATAAGCCATAAATGTACACAAAATTACAAAAATCAAGGTAAATAGTGTGCAACTAAAGTCAAATTAGAGCGATGTCTTAATCAATTGATTTATAGGATAAATAAAGAATCAATATTAACCAAAATATACAATTTTAAATATTTTACACACGATTTAAATCAGATCATCATGTAATGGTGAATTTACAATAAGTCCACACGATTGAACTACAATTACATATGAATGAAGTTGATATAGTCCATCTTGAGATCTTTATTGCATCAAAGTCTTGTAATTTGCAGGTGCTTGATAAGGAAGAAATCCTTGAAAAATAGAAAATACTATGGCAAACTCTTAGTACATTAGGAAATTGAAAGTAAATTTCATTTAATTTAAGTAACTACCATGACATTCTCAAGTGGTATTGGGGAAATTCACATGACATATGTGTTATGAATGTAAGTAATAGGAGAGATAGTTGCCATTTCCAACCATCATATAGTCATTTTTTTTATAGGTAACTTAACTGTTGAGAACATGTGGATGAGATATTAACTGATCAAAAGCTCTTCTGTCTACATTCCACTCATTTAGGTTGATGTTATCGATCATTGTTATAACAGTTAAGGCTTTAGTTTCGATAGAAGAATTTGAAAAATGCCTTGACATTTGTAGGAGTTTTCAAACATGCGGCAACACAATAAAGCATTGTGTCCTAGTTTCCCATACATTTGATACTAAAGAAATTGTCTCCCAATACAAACATTACATCTTATATTGGGATGAAACAACTTTCTTTTTAATTGGAACTGTAATTTGATTAACTTCCCAGTATTAGAGCGTTTCAAGGTGCCCCAAATTTCATTAGTTATTTGCTTGAAACTAACCCCTTTGATAACCCAAAATCTTCAATCGGTACATGCACCAAGATTTGGTACTCTTTGTAAAACATAGGCGATAGTATGACTCATTATTGAAGTTCATGATCTATCCTTGTCTCATAACCTATTAAAATTCATGTTATCTCATGATAAGAAAGTATAAGCATTTTCATCATTGAAATGGCGAGGCTATCTTAATTAGAACAAAGACTATTCAACTGGTAATAGACTTTTTTCTCCTCATCAATCACTTTTCCTGACTGATCCTGGATGCGTTTGAAACTAGTAAGATAGTTAGATAAGTTCTATGTACCTTTTTTGTATATGTTATGTCTGAGACACTAGTTTAAATAACATTGAACTGTGAAGAGATAATTTGAAGTAATATATGAGAAGTGTCCATATCTTTAAGATTTTGGTAGCTCCAACAACAACGCCACGGACATCTAATGATAGAGATCATGATCCGAGGTTTCACCGACCTGTCAAAACTCTAGGCTAGAAACCATTATATTACTACAATCAACAATGAACTTCGGCGGCTGAAACTAAGTACTATTGATGAAGCCTTCCATGGAACATACACCTATAAGGGTACGGAAATGAAGCTTCAAATATAAGTAATTGTTGTTGTTAAGATTGAGAGACATAATGTTTGACACAATCATGTTGATAGGATATGGATAGATGCCTGCAATGGGCGCACCTTAGGACTTTGATATTCTTGGCTGTCCTTGTGGCAAAGCCTAGCTGAACGAAACACACCCAAACATCTCGATTTTCATCTAGAACAACATCTCTGCATCAAAGATCAGCCAAGGAGATCATGACTCAATCCTGTCTGTCGAGCTAAAAGCTCTGCTACCTAACAGTATGCAAAGAAGCGGGAATGAAAAGTTAGAGTGGAAGAAGCATTTGCACTCAGAAGCTCGATTTATGAGGAGAGCTGCGAGAAGAGGAACGTAGAACAAGAAACAGATTCAACCACGATTCAGTGAAGTTCCGGGCCAGCCTACAGATGGGCTTGCTGTCCATGTAAATGTCGACATGTGGGCTTTTGCACTCAATAAATGAGGCCCGGTCAGATACGAGTAGCAGCTCGTCTGCTAATTAGTATAGCAGAAATTAGTCTGGCTATCAACTAGCTAATTTGGATAACAACGCTTGAAACACCATCAGCAGCCTTTCATTATCATACAACTAATTAGATTATACAAAACACAATTAGCACATTAGAGGTAAGACCCTTTCCACGATCTATCATATATACTAAATGAATGGCGAATTTAAAATTTTGAAAAGTAAAATAAAAAATTGCATTCAAATACTCAAGTGGCTTTTCATATAGTTTTATTAGAACATACACTTATCCATCTTTAACTTTAAAAATGAAAGAAGAAGCTACATGCAAACCTTCCGATGAAATTCAAACAAATGTCTTATTAAAATAAAAGACTAATTCATGGTTAAAAGGGTATTTTTTGTTTCAAGATGGGAGACCAAGATGGCTACATTTCTAGTTTGTTATCAAAAGGTCTGAGCTTCAAGACACCACAACGGCATGAATTGAATCTCCATTTTAAATATAAGAAGTAAATAAAAATTGTATATAATATCCCTCACATTCTTTTCTCATTATGTATTTGGATTTAAGAATTATTTTATAATTGAAAAAAAACTGAAGAAATATTTACAGAAAAACCCCATAACATTTTTATATAGCATAAACAAAACTTATCATAATTTCACTACACGACGTATTGTTCACCGTTATATCCCAACCCGTCCTCTATCCACTTCCATTGCAATGGTCAAATCTCGCCGGTCCCTAGCTTGAACGTCGGTGGTACACAGTGGCCTGTCTTAACTAGACTTGTGCGTAGCGGCTAGTATCTATAGAGTGCATGACTCGCACTGCTAGATTATAAATGTACCTGCCCTCTATGGCTCTATCCACTTCCAGTGCAATGGTCAATTATCGCCAGTCCCTAGCTTGAACGTCGCTGATGCACAGTGACCTGTCTAGTTAGACTAGCGCGTAGCTGCTGGAATGTATCGAGCGCATGGCCCATGCCCCGTACTGCTGGATTATAAGTGTACAGTACTGATGCCATATATCAGTAGTCACATTGACAAGGTACACAAGTAAGGTGGGTTTGCTAACTTGCGACTGGTTTATTTGAACAACTTTCGATTCAATTTATGCTAGTTAGTTGTGGTTTAAGTGCTAGTAGATTATCATAGAATGGGTAGGAGGACAAACAAAGAAAAACAGAAGGTGCCCATCAACTCTCGTCGTGAAACGGCATGGGTCTGAGCTTGACAACGAGCACATGAAATAAAATTCCGCTGCCGAGAGGACTATTACTTACACATGCTAGATAAAAATACGTGCCTTGAAAATTACATATGTAGGGTATATTTGCAGCATGTACCTGAATTCATCCGTTATTTTTGTAGTTGCAACACAGGTAACACACTTTGGGAAGTAGGTTAGAGTTGGAACGTAACCAAACAAGTAGAGCACATTGATGTTACAATACGATTTACAAGGGAATTGTTGTGGGTGCAATGGGAAGTCTGGCCTCAGCATACAATAGATCTCGAGTTTGAACCCCATTAATAACATAATTGTTTCTCTGTGACTAAATGATTTGCACATGATTCTAAGCGCACAATAATTTGGCGGTGCTCCTAGATGCGAACAATTACACCATTAGTTGAATAGAGGGATATTAAGATTTGAATGATGGCTGCATTAAGATTTAAAAGGGATATAGTTAGGATTGGAATAGTGCATGAACTAAGCTTCACACAATAGAGGGAAACAAAGATTGAGGTTGGAAAATTAAACAACATTTAAGGTTGTAAATGGATATGGATATATCCACATACCCTCAAACCCATACCCTCTAAGCCCGTCATGGGTATACATTTTTATAACCATATAACTATTTACTCTTATATCTGCGTACCCACCTCTTACATGGTAAGATTATGGTTATGTATATACCCATATACCCCCTTAATTACAATTTAATGTAAATAATATATATTAAAATGTAATGATGCATATTGTAGGACTCACATCTATTAAGTATAAGTACCTTGTAATAGTATACATTTATATTAGAATGTAATATTTTATATTATAGCACTCACATCTAGCAAATATAATTACCCTGTTATAGCAAAATAAAAAAATCCCTCATATCCACACAAGCACATTTCATTAAATTGAGAAGACCTTAGTGTCATTCTCTCATTCTGCTCTTCTTTCCTCTATGCCTTGAATGGTATTTCTTCATAACCTACCCAAGTGTGGTATTTTATTGTATCATGAGATTGTAGTGTATTATTATAGCAAGTTTATCCATAATTGTATACCCAATTACCCATCCATATACCCAGGGTTATGCGGATATGGGTATGGTGTGGGTACACAATTTTACAAAGTGGGTATATACCCATACCCATAATCGCTTAAGTAAACAGTTACAGTTATAGATATGACCATACCCACACCACGCCCTACCTATTTACAACCCTAACAACATTACTTCATCGTGTAGTGCACCAAGATTCAGACAATTCATAAATTGGGATTCTAATAGAGGGTTTGTCAAGACTAGTGTAATGCACAAACTATCATTCGTTTATAATGTATGTACACTAAGATTCAGATAGTGCATCGACTAGAAACTTAATAGTGAGTACTCAATTAATGTCACAATGCGGGAACTTAATATTGTTGCACATGATTTTTGGGGCACCATAATCCACATGGTGCTTCATTAAAATATGAGTTATACTTGGACTATGAGTCAAATAGAGCGTTATTGGTATCCTAATGATGGTTGCACTAGGATTTTAGGGATGGAATTAGGAGTTCAATAGTGCATGAACAAGATTTCGCATAGTGCATGAACCATGATTTGTGTGGAGAGTGAAACTAGATTGGGGTTGGAAATGAACTAATATTCATCCATAGTGTGGTTTATCAAGTGGATAGTGAATGGACAAGGACATGAATAAAGGGTGCTCCGGGAATGGTGTAATGTATGAAGCATCTATCATACAAAAGGTGAAACGAGATAAGGAAGCACATATACCATGATTGAGTGTGCAACAAGATTGGAAAAGTGTGTTAATCTAGTGTAAGTTTAAGAGTGAGATCAAATTAAGATTGGGATAGTGCATGAACTAAGATTAGATTGAACAAGGCTTCAATTAGTGTATTAATTATAATTCAAATAGATAGTGCACAAACATTATGATATGCATGAATTATCACTCACATGTTAGTTACATGTGTTGTCTATGGACTATGTTTAGAATATGGCCATATGTTTGATGAATCATTATGGAAGTGCTAAGAAAAAATACCTCAATACTAGATCCCAATTGATTATATATGGGCAAAGGCATATCTAAACAAAAGGGTGAAGAGAAGGCAGTGAATATAGTTACCACTGTTAGTTTACTATTGTGACATGGAAAAAGTTTATAAGGGTAGTGTGTGAGCCAATGTTAAATATGGCCAGATGTTGGATGAATGATTATTGATGTGCTAAGAAACAATCACTTAGCAGTAGATATGAATTGGTTATATACAGTTGAAGACTTATCTAAACAAAAGGGTGCAGAAAAAGTAGTAGATATAGTAACTACTATTGTTAATTACTCTGAGGTGGATAATAATACTAGTGTCTGTGGCTATATTGGTGATATTGTGCATAGTAATCTTGGGTTTGAACCCCCTCAAAATATTATGATGCTTTCTTGAAAATTTAATTCTACTGTGAATTGTTCTAGGTTCACCATGTCCATATACTAATTCAATAAGATTTGTGCAATGCTTGCACCAAACTTAGATAGAGGGTTAACAAGATTCAAATTATGGCTGCACTAAAGTCAAAACATGGATAAAATTAAAATGTGAATAATGCTTGAACTATGTTTTCAATTAGCAATGAAGCATGATTCATATAGAGGATGAACAAGACTAGGGTTGTGAATGAACCAAAACTTGTCCATGGTGTTGTGCACTGTGATTCATATAGTGTATGAAATGGGAATTGAATATAGGCAATAACGGTCTAGTATTGATGCACCTTTTTTTTTGACAGACCGTGATCCAAACGGTAGTGCACCAAAATTCAAGTAATGCTTATACCATGATCCATGGAGGGGTATTAAGATTCAAATAAATGGATGCACTAAGATATCAAGAGGAATAAAAATAGGATTTGAATAATGTGTGAATTGAGTTTCACATAGTTAATGATGTAATATTCATGTAAAGGCTTGAACCAATATTAGGGTTGTGAATGAACCAAAATTCATCCATATTGTGGTGAACCAAGATTTAGATAGTGCATTGATGCAAGGGTTTTGAGTCACTTTTATAGGCTAGTTTCCAATCTGTTTTATGTGTTTGTTGGTCATTTTCATGGTTAATATTGCATGATTCATTTGCTTCAGCCTATAATCTTGTTATGCATCAAATTTACTTTGTTTTATCTTATTTTGTATAAAAGATCAATTTTCTCATATTTGATTGGTGTTCTTCTCTTTGTTCTAGGGAATTTGCATATCTGAGGTCGTCGATACCATCAACGGTCGTCGATGCCATCGAAAAGGCCACAACAACCAGCCAGAGAAAGAGCAGAACCAGTCGATACCATTGACAGTCTGGTCGATGGTATCAAGATGCCATTAGAGAGAACGCCAAAAAATCAAGGAGCGCTGATACCCTACACAGGTCGATACCATCGACCCGCCGTCGATGGTATCCACACCGTCAGATCAGGAAACCGCCCAGATCGATCTATATCGAACGGTCGTGATGTTTTGGCGGCCGTAAGTGATCCCTATACCTAGACAAGATGGCCCAAGCCATACTATCACGTCATTAGCCACTGCACAAGTCTCAGAAGAGGGGAGGAAAAAGAACGGAGCCCAGAGCTATGCCCCAGACATTTCCAGAGCTACAGACAGAGTTTTCAACCATCGAAAGGCTGTAGAATGCCCATCCCACGCCGAGGAACATTCGGTTCTCCTTCGTTCAGGGGTTACACCATCTCCATCCACGTTTCCCCTATGTTTTTTTCTCCTTTCATCATGTTTCTTATTGAGATGAACATGCGGGGCTAATCCCCTTTGTCTTTAGGACCGAGAGTAACTTGAGTAATCGTTGTATGACACTTTTTGCATAGTTAATCATAATTTCTCTCTCAAATCCGTGGTATGATATTGTTTTCTCAATTCTATCATTGTGCTTGATCACCATAATGGTAATTTAATACCTTTAATTGCTTTTGACGAAGTATTAACGATTGAAAAGATGCAATAATCACATTAACCTATAAATCCTTTGGAAAAGGTGATGTACAGTTAATGGTGGAAACCTAGGGATATGTTTTTCATGCATCTAATTTAGGGTATAGGTTACTACTAACGTGGAACCGATCTAAATTAAGATAGTGAATTGTATCGCGGAAGCGAACAATTTTATTCACAGGCCACTACCCAGGATATGAGACAAGTTGTGATAAATATGTAGGAATTAGTACAACGAGAGTCCGTGGTGAAACCGCAATCCAAAAGATCCCATTTTAATTGATTAAACCAACCATTTAATCGATTGCTTTGCTTTCTTTTGTTTTTATTTTATTTTCCATAACAACTCTCAAACTTTTATAATCGGTCTAGATGATTGCAAGTAGTTAGTAGTAGTCTCCCAAAATTACATTCCCTAAGTTTGACTCGGGCCTCACAAAGGCCTACATTACATTGAATCGTGCACTTGCGCTTTACGCACGGTTTAATCGTGTCAAGTTTTTGTCGTCGTTGTCAGGGAACGACAACTTTCGACACTATGAGTGCTACGAGTGGCCACACTAGGCCACTTTTCATATAATTCTTAAAGTTTTAAATTTAATTTCACAATATTTTAATTACTTATTCCTTTTTAGCACTGTACTGAAATAATTTCCATCTTTTCAGGTGCTAGTTGATGGTAAAGATGTGTAGCACAAACTACGTAGAATTACCAGTAATTCTTCCAGTAGGTGAAGGAGTTGAGTTGAAAAATCTACCACCTGAGGAATTTGAACAAGAACCTGAAGAAATGGTTGAGGAACAGACGATTTGGGAGAAGATTAAGGCTTCTTCCTCATCAGCATCAAAGGGGCCGATCAAAAGGTAGGCAATCAACATTCCCACATACAAGATTGATCTGGCACTGATAAACCTGGTCAAGTCTCAAGCATTTCGCGGGTTGAAGAATGAAGATCCTATTGCCCACATCAACACTTTTGTGGAAAATTGTGATATGATCAAGATTGATAGGTTTCCACAGGAGGCACTTTACTTGAAGGTATTTCCCAGCTCTCTGGCAGGAAATGTATAAGAATGGCTGCACAACCTTGATGATGAAATCGTTGAGACTTGGGATCAAATGATAGAGGTTTTCTTCAAGAGATTCTTTCCACCGGAGAAGACCAATGATCTCGTGAGGAAGATCCATAATTTCAGTCAAAGGGTCAGTAAGACCTATTCTGAGATATGGGAGCGCTTCCAGATCATGCTGAGAAAGTGCCCACATCATGGGCTGGATAAGAAAAAACAAGTAAAAATCTTCTACTTTTCTCTCAATGAGCATGACCGAAGCAACCTCGATTCAGTAGGCTCGGGTTTCTTCTTGAACAACATAGGCACAAGGTGTTGGGAGATATAGAAGAACATGGCAAATAAATAGTCCTGGGGTGATAGAGATGCGCCAGAACAAGTTAGAGTTGCAGGGGAATCAAAAGCAATTAAAGAGTTAAATGAAAAAATGGACCTACTAGCTAAGAAGCTTTTAGAGAAGGAGAGCAATGGGTCTGATGAGGAAGAATATGTAAAATTTATGCATCAATAGGGCTATAGGAGCAATGACTACGCTTGGAGGAAGCACAATAAATTCTCATGGAAGGAGCCAAACAACTTCCTACAAGACCCGGATGCAAAGCCACAACCCACTACGGAGGACAAAAGCACCGAATTGCTTAGTCAAGTGGTGAAACAAAATCAAGAGTTGATGAATATGTTCGGCAAGCAGTTACAGTCCCAGGGCGAGATTTTGAATAAATTTGGGAAGACGTTGCAAAGTCATGGAGCACAAATGAAGGCACTAGAGACGACTGTCACCCAAATTGCCAATGAAGTGGCGACCATGAAGCATCAAAATCAACAAAGATCGACTGGTAATGCAAAGACTACTCAATCACATCATCAAGTTAAGTATATATATGTGAGTAAGGAGACAGAGCCCCTGGCGGTGGAGGTCAATGAAAAGGGAAAAATGCATTTTGACACGGAGGGAAGACCCAGTGTGCCATACCCCCGCAGCTTATATGGACTACCAGGAGGATGTCACCCGTTCAACAAATCCCAACAAGCCACCATCATTGTCGTGCCCACATCTAAGCCAAAGGAGCTGGTGAAAGCCATATTTTGTAGTGGATCCACTACCACTGAGAAGGATGGGCAGCCACAAGCCTCACAAACTGAGAATGACGTGTCAAAGCCTACGCAAAAGGGTGACATTGAAGCAAGCTTAGGGGAAGAGACCCCAAATAGCCCATATGTGCCACCATGTAAGTGAGTGAAGGAGACAAATTTGCTTTTTCCAAATAGTCTGAGACTGAAGAAAGAGTATAGGAACTATAAGAAGTTCTTAGAGATGTTTAGGAAGCTTCACATTAACATTCCGCTAGTGGAGGCGATAGAACAGATTCCTGCATATGGAAGATTTATCAAGGACATCATCACTAAGAAAAGGCGGATAAAAGACACTGATGTTTGCTTTATGAATGAGACGGTGAGCTCAATATTCCACGGGAGTCTACCAAAGAAGAAGAAATATCCCATGAGTTTCTACATACCATGCTCAATTGGCGGCCGTCACTTTCCGCATGCACAGTGTGATTCGGGTGCTAGCATAATCCTTATGTTGTTAACCACATTTTAAAAGCTGGGATTGAAGTCACCAAAGAAATCTTCCATGTCTATTGAGTTAGCAGATGGATCTATAGTGAAGCCACACAGAGTGTGTGAGGATGTACTTGTCAAAGTTGACAGATTTATCTTCCCCATAGATTTCATAGTCATGGACATGCTGCAGCTTAATGGTTGTGAGATGCTAATATGGAGGCCGTTTCAATCTACGGATGATGTTATCACTACTATCGGGAGAGGTACCTTGACATTAGGGATCAACAAAGAAAGAGTTGAGTTCAAATTGCCGAGTGATTCCTTAGGGACACTTCCCGATGCCCCAATTTGATGAGCATTATTTTGTCTAGCCTAAGACGTTAAAGTAGGGTGCTTGTTGGGAGGCAACCCAACCATTGGTAACTGTATTTTCATTTAGATAATTTTTTGTATTTTTGAAGTATTTTTCATTAATTTAGTACTAAGGGTTGTAAAAATGATGCCCTAATATGTGTGTTAAGTGTGCAGGACTGCTTGGATGTCGATACCATCAACCCTTGTGTCGATGGTAGCGACGAGGGTGTAAAGAGAAAGCTATAGAAAATTTGCTCCATCGATACTATCGACGGCTTAGTCAATAGTATCGAACACCCAACAGGTTGATCGACTCAAATTCTGGAGCAAGTCGATATCATCAACCCATGGTTGATGCTCATGAGATCCCTACAGATTTTCAGAAAAAATTGGTGGTAGAGATTTTGATACCATCGATGGCCATGTCGATGGTATCGACATAGCTTCAGGGGAATCCACCGCCAAGGCCTCTCAAGGATAATGGATGCATACAGAAGTAGATGCCATCGAAACCTCGTAGATGGTATCAACGCGACACATCAACAATCTGTGAGACGCCATCAATGAAGAATGCCAAATCTGGAGGTCGATCCGTGGGATGGGTCGATACCATCGACCCGTGTCAATTGTGATAGCCCTAAATTTTAGGATTTTGATACCCAATGTAGTATTTTGACTCGAGGGTGATCCCTATATGACCAATTGATTTTATGGATACATGAAGATGATATCGAATGACTTATAGAGGTAAGTGTGACTATAAAGACACAATGTGAATATGTGAAGTTCCTTAGGCAAGATTTCATAATTAATAATGAAAGAAGTGACCCTTGGAATCAACCCTCTTTGATATTCATGTTAATGGTTCTTTTGACAATGTTTTTGTATGGATATTGGGCACGTTTGATTTTAATAATTATATGATATCATGGCACTCGACGAACTATTTGGTGGGTAATAATCACTGAATGTTACAACGATGACTAAGGTTTTAAATAAATATGACTAATTTGATATTTATCAACCACATTAGTCGCATGCTTGGCTAAGATTTGAGGAACCAAATATATAGCTTTGCCTAGCCCATTGATATCACTCAGTCTGATGACTCCAAGGTTGCCACCTACCTCCATTTCAAGCAGAGCAACTAGTGTCTAGGAGACCAGGTCATGAGGCGTAACAAGGAGGTTGTTAGGGGATTAAGTGAGATCTTTGGATCCACCGTGCCACCAATATCCAACCAACACCCGTGAGACCTGGCTTGCGGGATATGAAGGCAAGGGCCCCGACCTCCCTCTTCTTTCTCCATAGTTACAAGCAGCAGCCAATCTTGGAGGAGGAGCCCTCCTCCTAAGCTTCCAACGGCAGGCATGAGGAGCCGAGGAGCAAAGAAACCCTGGTGATAGCTTGCTAGCTAGGTGATGAGAGCCCCGTCGGAGCCACTGAGGTACCCCCCTGGGTCTGATATGGCAGTAGCCCAGCGATGCTTGGGAGCAAGCAGAAGCCGCAGGCTCACTCACACCAAGAGCAGAGGGATGTGTTCACGAACGAGGAAGAATGTGAGGAGTACTGTAGGGCCGCCAGTTCATTGCTGGAGCATGTCCACAGGGCGGCAGTGCTTGCACAGTGAGAGAGAGTCTCATAGAGGTGCTCTAGAACCAGGAGCCGCGCAGCACGGAGACTGGGTCCAGGCACTCCGGAAGGAGGCCCTAGGCGGGCGGCACACAGCAAGGATGCGGGCAACGCCCACGCAGATCGTGGGCAATGCTCACGAGCGTCGGCGGACTGGCGAAGTGCTGAGAAAGACGGAATTTGGTGAGGTGGAGCAGACAAGCCGGATACGAAGGAGGAGGCCGATCATCGCCGGGACTAGGACCTCGCGGCGGAAGGCGCTTGCAACGTGAACAGAGTCTGCGTTTGTGAGAAAGAAGGACGAGAGGAGCGAGCGGGTTTTCCAGGCCCAAGTTGTGAATCAGCGGACCCCAAATCAGACCAGGCGGGTCCAGACTGTGAACCAGTGGCCCAAGCCTTGACTTGCGCCAACCCTTTAATGGCCGCGTGGCAAGACCCGATTTGCTGAAAAAGGTAAAAACTCTCAGAAATTCCTAGTTTTTCAATAAATCCTAGTAAATCATAGGAATGTCAGAAAAATTCAAACAAGGTATCGTTATTCTCAGAAAAATGAGTAGAATACAATGAAATCATAATATCAGGTTTTCGACGAACTAAGATCAGTGATATCATGTAATATGTGTAACACTTAGTTCTTGAATAATAAATAGCAAATAATGACATAAAATTATAGAAAAATGTATTTAAGTCTATAATCATGTTTATAGTGCACCTGATGTCAGTAATGATCATGTTGATGCACGAAATTGTGTAATTTTCTCTATATGTCTAATTAGGGCTAATAAGGCTAAATAAAATGTAATAAATGCATACATGGTCAATAAACGATGAAATTCACAGAGTAAGCTTATATCAACCTCAATTTTAATTATGAGATCATAAAGATGAACAAAATCCAAGTTATATGAAGATGAATATTAATACATGGTTTAAAACCCTAATCTAGGTTAATGATGTAACCTAGGGTTAATATGTGCACAAAAATAGAATACGGAACCTAATATTCAGATAATGAATCATAATCTGTATAATGATATCAGTAGGTTAAATATAAGACAATAATGTAAGTAAACGTTGGAATATCCTAATGAGATAATATAAACCCTAATGAACATGACTAGGGTTAATATGATGAGAATCTGATGATAGTATTTGGTCTTCTCTTAATCAGGTGATGACCAGACTTCTAGATGATCAAGGATAAGTTAGGAATCTCTGAACTCAGGTACGTGGATATAATTATATGACTAGATTTGATGGATGCTAAATATATGTACTTGCTTGCTTGTACTTGAAATACATTGTTGGATGTAGATCTATATGTATTGACATTTCCGCCTTGAACAATAAGAGCACTAAAGAAAGAAAATGGAATGTAGTTACTGATGGTTCATTAATCTCCCTATTAGAGAGGGAAAGTATTAATGTTGACTAGCACCTCCCTAATGGTACAAGGTACGCGGGGAGATCCCTAATGGTACAAGGTACGCAGGGATAGGGCCCAATATTTATGTTTGTGCTAAGTCCACCATAGTAATACATGTTCATTGAAATATGATTAATAACTTGGGATTACCTAATTTTCGGCCTTTAAATAATGTTTTCTTTCTCTTTCTTCAATTTCGAATATTTTATATGCCAGCATAGTATAGCTTTTAATTCCACGTACCAAATTTTGTTGATGTTTTTGTTTCTCATATTTTCTAGGTCCAGAGCTGGAATGAGATAAAATAATAAGATGTGAGCAAGTTGTATAGGTTGTACCTATTGTATAAGATCCTTTTAGCATACCTGTTCATAAACTTGTAGAATTTTCATTCAATATGTAATTGTAAATCATGTGTAATAATTCATGTTGTATAAATGTACATGTTGAATGTTGAGAATGTTATGGTTGTATGTTCATGTATGCGTATTATGCTTCCGCGTCGCTTTCCGATATGATTGGATGACGTTTTCGGATTCTGACCTCTCATTCCCAATAGGGTATGGAGAAGCCAAAATCCGGGGACGTCACAGTTGGTATCAGAGCATGAACAGTAGCTACACCTGACAATTGATCACCATGAAACATAAAAAAATAAATTTCATCTTTCACCTTAAACCCTAGAAACTTAGTAAGCTATTCTATAGGAATAAGGTTTGACTTAGCCTCTAAGTTAGAACCTAGATGTTCGAGGACTAGGTTTAGACAAGTGTTTGAAACCCTTTCCATATAGAGCTCATATGTATTGGGTAGCTACACTAGTCTACACCTTGTTCTCACCGTTTCACTAGGTGACATGGCACTAGACTATCTACTATGTGTGGGACACTCGTTTTGCTGATTTGGTTTTGTTTTCCGATCGGCTCGAGCCTCGACAGTTTTCTCTGACGTCTTCTTTCTCGGAGAAAAACTATATAATATTTTATTACATATACGTAAATATAAAAATGTGTCCCTCACATTGTAGAGTAGTTAGTGTTCATGCAATCTAAGTGAAAGGGAGTGACATCAGTATAGAAGAGAGAGTAGTCTAGATTAGATGTCTAGAGCCTTATCAAGATATGTGATACATAGAGTAGATGATAGAATGATAGTTGAAATAAGCGTGTGAAATCTTATCTAAGTTTGATCTCGGATGGTATAAGTTTCGTTATATAGGTTTAAGTTGTATATTAGTTGAATCCAATTTGGAGAATTTAAGCAAAATCTTGATGATGAAAGTACATTCCCTTTTCCTACTTAAGATAAGTTAAGTTAAGATAGGGTTGAATATGCATGGGCATCAAGCTCTTGTACAAAGGGGACCTCCAGTGTTAGGACAAGATACATGGTGAACTCCAGAGAGAGTGATACCTACAAGGAGAGGGTCATAGGACCTACCCTACAATATATGAAATATGAGATATATGTGAAATGATGTGTCCTAAGCTGGGTTACTCCTGAGTAGATGAGTTGAGTCCTTTTGCATGATTCAATCCAATATGTGAGAATTGGGTAAAAGAAAAGGATGGGTAGATGACCCATATGATAAAGTCAATCCTTTGGCTGAGTTAGGTCCTAGCTAGAGTGACATATTTTGTGAATCTAATCATTAGTTGCAAGTGAGGTAATATATGAACTCTAGTTATGAGAGTATGATGCTTTGTGCAAAAGATACTCAAAATACATGTTCTCCCTTCTTCTTGTCTTTCTTAATATACGATGATAGAAACCTCACTTGAGCTATATAGATGATGTATATATGACGAGTCACTCGTATAGGCTTGACCTATTCTATATTCCCCCCCCCCCATATATCATACATGTAGTACCCAAGATTGAAATCATGATAAGTTTGACTTTAAAATATTCTCTCCCCCTTCATATGAAACATGAAAGATATGATGCTGAGATCATGGGATAAACTTAGTATATTCTCTTTTTTTCCCCTTCACATAATACATGCAAGACATAAAAAGTTGAACTCATGAACTTGATATAAAGATATCTTTGGATCATAGGATATATGATCAGAAATATAGTTCATAACTTTGATCCTTCTCAATATTTGCTTCTAAGTTGAGTATGAATATCACACCATGGGGTGAAACCCTAATGGTCAAACATGTTGTGTAAGCCCTTCTTAAGTAGAAAAATTCTAATGTCAAGGATGAAGATAAATCTCCTCTAATGCTGAAATCATTGTAAGATGTTAATGATGTTAGATTTGAACGATCTGAATACCATGGCATATAAATGAATTCCTCTTGAACTTTAAAAAGTATGAACAAAACTTGTATCCTTAGGGGTGATGTAATCCCAAGATATCATAATGTCATGTTATGGCTAAGACATTAAGTGATGTTTCCATATATATATATATATATATATATATATATATATATATATATATATATATATATATATATATATATATATATATATATAAGGTGAGGTGGACACACCCAAAAATCTCTAGACCCTAAGTTGACAACTTAGAGTGCATGCAACTAAGGTGGTCTTAGAACCTAAGCAATGATGATGTATATGAAGTTGAACTCCTAAATAGCCTCTTAAGGATGAGATTAGTTGAATTTTGAGGACAAAATTCCAAATAAGGTGGGGTGAATGTGATAGCCCTAAATTTTAGGATTTTGATACCCAATGTAGTATTTTGACTCGAGGGTGATCCCTATATGACCAATTGATTTTATGGATACATGAAGATGATATCGAATGACTTATAGAGGTAAGTGTGACTATAAAGACACAATGTGAATATGTGAAGTTCCTTAGGCAAGATTTCATAATTAATAATGAAAGAAGTGACCCTTGGAATCAACCCTCTTTGATATTCATGTTAATGGTTCTTTTGACAATGTTTTTGTATGGATATTGGGCATGTTTGATTTTAATAATTATATGATATCATGGCACTCGACGAACTATTTGGTGGGTAATAATCACTGAATGCTACAACGATGACTAAGGTTTTAAATAAATATGACTAATTCGATATTTATCAACCACATTAGTCGCATTCTTGGCTAAGATTTGAGGAACCAAATATATAGCTTTGCCTAGCCCGTTGATATCACTCAGTCTGATGACTCCAAGGTTGCCACCTACCTCCATTTCAAGCGGAGCAACTAGTGTCTAGGAGACCAGGTCATGAGGCGTAACAAGGAGGTTGTTAGGGGATTAAGCAAGATCTTTGGATCCACCGTGCCACCAATATCCAACCAACACCTGTGAGACCTGGCTTGCGGGATATGAAGGCAAGGGCCCCGACCTCCCTCTTCTTTCTCCATAGATGCAAGAAGCAGCCGACCTTGGAGGAGGAGCCCTCCTCCTGAGCTTCCAACGGCAGGCATGAGGAGCAGAGGAGCAAAGAAACACTGGTGATAGCTTGCTAGCTAGATGATGAGAGCCCCGTCGGAGCCACTGAGGTACCCCCGTGGGTCTGATATGGCAGTAGCCCAGCGATGCTTGGGAGCAAGCAGAAGCCGCAGGCTCACTCACACCAAGAGCAGAGGGATGCGTTCACGGACGAGGAAGAATGTGAGGAGTACTGTAGGGCCGCCAGTTCATTTCTGGAGCATGTCCACAGGGCGGCGGTGCTTGCACAGTGAGATAGAGTCTCGTGGAGGTGCTCTAGAACCAGGAGCCGCGCAGCATGGAGACCGGGTCCAGGCACTCCGGAAGGAGGCCCTAGGTGGGCGACACACAACAAGGATGCGGGAAACGCCCATGCAGATCGTGGGCAATGCTCACGAGCGTCGATGGACTGGAGAAGTGCTGAGAAAGACGGAATTTGGTGAGGTGGAGTAGACAAGCCGAATATGAAGGAGGAGGACGATCATCACCGGGACTAGGGCCTCGCGGCGGCAGGCGCTTGCAACGCGGACGGAGTCTGCGTTTGTGAGAAAGAAGGACGAGAGGAGCGAGCGGGTTTTCCAGGCCCAAGCTGTGAATCGGCCGACCCCAAATCAGACCAGGCGGGTCCAGACTGTGAACCAGCGGCCCAAGCCTTGACTTGCGCCAACCCTTTAATGGCCACGTGGCAAGACCCGATTTGCTGAAAAAGGTAAAAACTCTCAGAAATTCCCAATTTTTCAATAACTCCTAGTAAATCATAGGAATGTCAGAAAAATTCAAACAAGGTATCGTTATTCTCAGAAAAATGAGTAGAATACAATGAAATCATAATATCAGGTTTTCGACGAACTAAGATAAGTGATATCATGTAATATGTGTAACACTTAGTTCTTGAATAATAAATAGCAAATAATGACATAAAATTATAGAAAAATGTATTTAAGTCTATAATCATGTTTATAGTGCACCTGATGTCAGTAATGATCATGTTGATGCATGCAATTGTGTAATTTTCTCTATATGTCTAATTAGGGCTAATAAGGCTAAATAAAATGTAATAAATGCATACATGGTCAATAAACGATGAAATTCACAGAGTAAGCTTATATCAAACTCAATTTTAATTATGAGATCATAAATATGAACGAAATCCAAGTTATATGAAGATGAATATTAATACATGGTTTAAAACCCTAATCTAGGTTAATGATGTAACCTAGGGTTAATATGTGCACAAAAATAGAATATGGAACCTAATATTCAGATAATAAATCATAATATGTAAAATGACATTAGTTGGTTAAATATAAGACAATAATGTAAGTAAACGTTGGAATATCCTAATGAGATAATATAAACCCTAATGAACATGACTAGGGTTAAGATGATGAGAATCTGATGATAGTATGTGGTCTTCTCTTAATCAGGTGATGACCAGACTTCTAGATGATCAAGGATAAGTTAGGAATCTCTGAACTCAGGTACGTGGATATAATTATATGACTAGATTTGCTGGATGCTAAATATATGTACTTGCTTGCTTGTACTTGAAATACATTGTTGGATTTAGATCTATATGTATTGACATTTCCGCCTTGAACAATAAGAATACTAAAGAAAGAAAATGGAATGTAGTTACTGATGGTTCATTAATCTCCCTATTAGAGAGGGAAAGTATTAATGTTGACTAGCACCTCCCTAATGGTACAAGGTACGCGGGGAGATCCCTAATGGTACAAGGTACGCAGGGATAGGGCCCAATATTTATGTTTGTGCTAAGTCCACCATAGTAATACATGTTCATTGAAATATGATTAATAACTTGGGATTACCTGATTTTCTGCCTTTAAATAATGTTTTCTTTCTCTTTCTTCAATTTCGAATATTTTATATGCCAGCATAGTATAGCTTTTAATTCCACGTATCAAATTTTGTTGATGTTTTTGTTTCTCATATTTTCTAGGTCCAGAGCTGGAATGGGATAAAATAATAAGATGTGAGCAAGTTGTATAGGTTGTACCTATTGTCTAAGATCCTTTTAGCATACCTGTTCATAAACTTGTAGAATTTTCATTCAATATGTAATTGTAAATCATGTGTAATAATTCATGTTGTATAAATGTACATGTTGAATGTTGAGAATGTTATGGTTGTATGTTCATGTATGCGTATTATGCTTCCACATCGCTTTCTGATATGATTGGATGATGTTTTCGGATTCTGACCTCTCATTCCCAATAGGGTATGGAGAAGCCAAAATCCTGGGACGTCACATCAATAGTATCGACGTGTCACCGATCTGGGCCCCCCACATATAGCAATCGACGACCATCGATGCCAGTGAAGGAATAGATTGTGCTACATGTGTTGATAGCATCGACACCCCGTCGATGGTATCGACGGGGTACCAGGGGCGCCGACCTCAGCTATTAAAGGAAGGGTTGTATTTCATTTCTCTTCACACCTTCAGAGTATTCTTCCTCAACCTCAACATTGAGCATTAATGAGCAGAAGGAGACCTGCAATGAGCATCCGAAGAGCTACACATCTTCCCCGAGTTCATCATCGACTGCGGAGATCATATTCTCTGACCTTCACTGAGCTCCTTTTCTCTATCTTTTCTCTATTCATCATGGTGAGGCATGGAGCGTCATCTTCCTCGTGCACTGCTCCAATGGAGATCGAGACATTCGTGCCACCACTGCTAGACTCCATTCCCCGTTTGAGAATTTCACATCCCTCAGTGGACGTGAAGTAGATCTTTGATGAGTTAGTGAAGCGGTCAATCGAGCCCACTCGTTACGTTGATCGGGCCCTGATCTGAGAATTGGGCTTTGAGGACAACCTCAACTATGTCCTCTATGGCCAAGTTGGGAGGTTGACATATGCGGGGGAATGAGTTCCCTATCACATTTAGGGCCATCCTTTTTTTGGTGAGTGGCCAACATACAAGGAACTCGTGGTAGAGTTCATGGCATCTCTCGACATTTGTGTCGTGCCCAACGACCTCATCGCCACCGACCGTGAATGGATCCAGGGCTGAGTCTCCTTCCGGATTTTCAATTGCAATTACACCATTACACTGAACAGTTCAACTCAGTCTACAACTGGTGGCATTCACGGGAGCAGTACAGACGACCAGACAATCGGGCTGACTATGACGAGATGTTTTCACAGTTGGTGACCGCACCGAAAGGCAAGACGCTTAGCTACCACAATGTAGCCGTCGCCGACTTCGAGCACCCATTCATGCGGGTTCTTCACTGTATGCTATGTATTACTTTCTTTACTCATGACGAACTGTCACTGAGCAAGTTTTAGGAGATAGACCTATTTTTCCTCTTCAATCTGCTGAAGAGGGAAAAGCTTAACTGGGGTGCATTTTTCTTGACGTGTGTGATGGCAGTGAAGAGGAGCACCAGACGATCCCCTATTCATTTCGGGGGGCTTATCATGCCACTAGCCCTTTACATTGGGCTAGACCTGTCCACACTCCCTCCACTGGTCAACAAAAACCCTATCAATCTTGCCCATTTCCACCGTTCCAATCTTCTTACATTCCGTGATGGTGTGGTATATGCTCATTGCCACATTAACAAGGGGTATCAGGAGTGCGTATTGCCAGACCCCATCTTCAATATCCAACCTGGCCAACACTTCCAGTGGCCTATAATTTCCATTGAGGATTCTGAGGAAGAAGAGGATGCGGGAGACGACGACGATGAGGTGGAAGAGGAGGCTTTCACACCTCTTCGATCATGAGTAGCCTCGAGGAAGAATCCACGCTTCTACCCAGGAGCTTCATCATCTTCCCAGCTTCCACCAAAGCCCTCCCACGACAGAGATGACCCATATTCTATGCAGGGGATGTATACCATGCTCCAGTCTATCTAGGAGTCCTAGCAGACCATGCAGCAGTTCCACCAGACTGCTTTTATAGGGATCCATGATACACATAATAGGTTGTATGAAAACCAATAGGTGATCTTTGAGAATGAACGCCAGCTATTCGCCAACCAGCAGTAGGTCTACGATCGATTGGGGAGGATAGAGCAGCAACAACAACCTTTCTATGATCATTACTAGAGCCAAAGCTACTTCGGGGGATATCCACAGCCACCGCCCATGCCACCTTATGATCCGAGCTTTCAGGGGCAACATCTAGATTGGAACCCCCATACCCAGCAATACCTTCCATTTCCACCACCACCACAATAGAGGGTATCACTGTTCCACCTTCTGAGGTTGTTTTTTACTGTGAGGCCATAGTCGAATTCAAGCTTGGGGGGAGATGGAATAGTTTCTATCTTAGTTTTTATTTTTATTTTCTTTTCTTTTCGTATTTTTCTTAGCTTTTTGCAGTTTTTTTAGTATTGCTTATTGTTTACATCTTTCTAGGATCCACAGTCTATCTAGTATAATCTGAGGATGTCTAATATAAATGCATGTCATCTCTATGTTTGTCATATGTGGGAAATTCGAAATTTGAGCATTAATTGTTTGAAATTGAGCACCTAACTTATGATAATAATTGGTTAGGTCAACTTTAAAACATATGATCATAACTGTACATCCGAATGATTCAAGAAATGTGGATGGAATTGGATGTTGAGCTTAAACTGACCAAATGGTAATGAGACTTTAATCAAAAGTGTGAGAGAGAAACCCGTTGATTGATTGGTACACATGTAAGTAAGGTGGGACATATAATCTTTTCTAATGGTTCTGTCAATTAATCTTGTGATCTATCCACCTCATTTCATTCAAACTCCACCATAAGGACTAGGAGCATATTATAGTTTTCATCTTTTAATTGCATGCCATTTAGATAGGATTGCATTATATCTAGATTTTGCATAAAAAATGAAAAATGAAAAGAGATTTGTAGATTAGTCATACATGCACGAATTCTAGAGTGAATGCCATTGTAGTTGCATAATTACTTTCATGTAGTTGCATTTTGCATACTCTTGAGCATATAGGACATTATGTGCCTTACTTATTCTGAAAAATAAGAAATGTGGGGAACTTGTTCTCTACTCTTTGAGAAGTGAATTGTAATGCATCAATGGTAGTAACTATGTGAAAATAAGTCCGAAAAAATGTAAAGTATTATAAATGTTCTCTTAGTCAAATTGACAAGAAAAAAAAACAAGGACTAAAAAAAAGAGAAATTTTTTTAAGTAGAAATTAGAAGGAGAAAAGAACTTGTTTCACCTGGATATTAAAAAGAATAAGCACATGATGTAGTTTTGTAGACATTCCATCTCACATTGAGACAGAATAGTAGAGCATGCATCATTCCACCTAAAATGTAGGCATTAGGTCATTTTCATACACATATGCATCATTTAGGTCATTTTTTATTGTTTTTGCATGTTAAACTGTATTGTGCTTCCTCTTCTTCCACAACCACTTATTCCATCCACCCGTTGCTCAAAATGGTAGTTCACCTGTGATAACTCAGATTTTAGGGTTTAGATACCCCATATAGAAATTGAAGACAATGACTAATTATTAGATCTAATTGACTTTGATTACAATGAAAAACATTTTATTCACTGACTTGGGAACTTATGAGTGCAAGAGGTCCATTTGGTAGTTGTAATAAAATCACATAGCCAATTGATGAGACTTGAGGTATATAGGAATCCAAATGGTTCAATTATGAATACTAAAATGCATGATGATCAAGATCACGAGATTAATATTATTTCATCAAGGTTGGTGAATATATGATTCATAGTTGAGGTTTACACACTTATTTATGAGACTAATGTAGGAATTTAGTTAAATGACCAATTGTTGCAATTTACATCTCAAACTTAGTAGTATGAGGCCTTGGGTTATGAGGGACCTATGGTTCAAGTTTCATGTGAATAAGAGGTTTCTACTAGAAGATATAAGAGTTTGAATTTATTGATATTTGATTTAAATGTCCTTCCAAACCTTAGTCATCTTCTTATTATTTAAGAAATATGAAAGATTGTATCATTGATATGTCATGCATACATGCTCTGGGTTGCAGAAGATGTAGGCCATAGATCCACTTAAGGGTGAGATAATCACGGCCCTAGACAACTGATCCAAATGTTCACACCTTATATTCAACCCCCGACGATTTAGGAATAGGTGGATGATGACTAAGCCCTGCTCCTCTTGAACGACCACACCTATATTGCGACATCCACACAATGATGGTTGGGAAGTAGATCTGTAGTAGTTGGGGCTTCTGAACAACCCCTCGCACAACCACTGTGGTAAAGAAATTAGGGAGAACCAGATTTCTTTCCCTTCATCGTTCTCCACCCATAGAATCGGTAGAAACCCCAAACCACACCAACAAGAAGGAGACCTGTAGGCATCAAGGAGTACAATAAAGTGGAGGAGGAATTTCGCCACAACATCTCGGATTTTTGAAATGCTACTGGGAAGAGTTCCCAGTGCACCTGAGCTCGCAGCCACCATCTATAAAGGCCCATCACTGCATCACACCAACATTATTCATCATTGGAAGGGGCGTCGTTCATCAACAGACCCAGAATAAGAGAATGTCTAGGTTTTGTGGAGTCACCAGCCATGATTTGGTTCCAAGCGGATGTTCGTTGTAGAGGCATTAGGATGAATAAACACAAGAAGAGGAAGGAGAGTGGTCCAACACTACAGAGAGAAACCCTTCTTCCAGAATCCCCCCTTTCTCCTCCATTTGCATCGCCATCCTTTGTTGTGGCTCCAAACAAGACACCGCCTTGGAGCTTTGAAGATCCCTTTGATCCTGATAGTCATTGTCGCTGTGTCTAAGACCTCCAAGGGTGGTAATGCTCCATCAATCTCTTGTCGGGGATTGGTTGCGGCGACGGTGCTCCCACACATAGAGGGAGAGATCAGGCCTGGGAACCCTCACATGGGTGATAGACGAGATGAGTTGAGCATAGACTGGATTCCTCATCTACGTCCCAAGATGGATTAGTGGTCACCAAGTGGCGAGGAGCAATTTTAAACCTACCAGATGTCCACCCTGCAGTCGCATTCTGTGTCTCACATGCAAGGAAGACCGGAGGCGGCGTTGCGGCGATGAACATGAGCAAGAGGGAGACCGAGTGGGGAAATAAGGTAGACCGACCAGTACTTGCTAGACCAGATGGTTCAGCTTTTCCCAGTCGAGCATTGCATCCCCTGAGGGGCCATGTGGCAGAACAGGATTGGCCTAGAAGGTAAATTGATACATATTTTCCAATAAATAGCTATGATATTAGAAAATGCATTACAAATAGCCCCCTTAGCCAATAAATGCCCAAAAAATACCCCCAGACTCAGAAAAATATCCTCTACATTGCTAGACCCTTAGATTAGGCTTTTAAAGAACAATTAATGATGATAATAATTTAGAGTATATTGCTCCTTTTTGCAATTCGTTAAATGAAATAAATTATATCCAGTTGATATTAGTTCTCCTAAAAATTGTCCTAGAACCCTAATGATGATATACATCCATATTTAGACTCTAATCTGAGTAATATATCTGAATATTAGGTCTTTTTCTATTAAAGACTATTTAGATGCTTTCAATCCCATTTTAATTTTAGAAAATAGACTAATCGTCAAAAAATTGTGAAAATTGAACCAGACCTAAATAATGACCTCTAGATTAGTAGAAAAATATCAGAGACAAGCTTTGGTTAGTTTAAACCTAGGTTTGGCCTAAAACCTAACTTAGACCTAAAATATCAATGACATAATGAACCATGTATTAATGATGATTAATTTGTTATTAATCAGGTGATGACCAGATTGTCTAGATGATCAAGGATAGATATGATTCTCTGAACTCAGGTACGTGGATATAAGTATAAGATTAGTTTTTCTTGGATGATAATTATGATTAAATGCTTGCATGTATTTGAATATCTTTCTGGATGTACATCTATATGTATTGTCATTTCCGCCTTGAACATTAAGAACACTAAGGAAAGAATATGGAATGTAGTTACTTATCGTTCATTAATCTCCCTATTAGAGAGGGAAAGTATTAATGTTGACTAGCACCTCCCTAATGGTACAAGGTACGTGGGGAGATCCCTAATGGTACAAGGTACGCGGGGATAGGGCCCAATAATTTATGTTTGTGCAAAGTCCACCATAGTAATACATGTCCATTGAAATATCATTAATAACTTGGGTTTACCTGATTTTCCATCTTAAATAATGCTTTCTTTTTCTTTCTTCTTTTTCAAGTATTTTAAATATGCCAACATAGTATAGTATCTTTCAACCACGTACCAACTTTTGTTGAATTGTTTGTTTCACGTATGTTTTAGGTTCAGAGATAGCATGGGAGGAAAAGAATAGGTGTGAGCAAGTTGTTCAGGTTACTTATTGTCCAGGATCCTGGTTAGCATACATGTTTAGACTGCGTAATTTTCTATTTTTTCAATATAAAAATGTAATCCAAGCTGTAATATTTCATGTTGTAAATATACATATTATTGTTGAGAAATGTTATGGTTGTATGTTCATTTATGTGTATTATGCTTCTGTATCGCTCTCTAAAACAATTAGCTAACGTTTTCAGATTTTTCCTTGATGCGATGATTTTGATTCACATTTATAGACTTGTTTGATATGTGTTTTATGCATTTATTAGTCATTTTTATGGTTAATGTTGCATAATTCATCTACTTTGGTCTATGCTACTTCTTTATGTCAAATTTCCCTTATTTCAACATTTTGAGTATTAATTATCAAAATAATACATTTTGTGTAGACGTATGTGGTTTCGTGTGTTAATTTTAGGAAAAATAAGTATCTGCTACTGTCGATACCATCGACCAAACCACAGGTTTCCAGCCGCAAGGACCAGAAGAAAGTTGATACTATCGACAGGTTATGTCGATGGTATCGAGATACCATCAGGTTGCTGGCGAGAAGTGAGTCGATACTATCGACACACATGTCGATACTATCGACTAGTGGAGCTAAAGCGACGGTAAAAGGACAAAACCGACGCCTATGAATGTCGATACCATCGACCCGCATCGATGGTATCGAGATGACATCAGGCGCAAAGACAAAAGAAAAGAAGAACTGCCGATATCGCACTAGGTCGATACCATCGACCCGCGTCGATGGTATCGACACTATCAAATATGAGTTTGCTTCAAATTGATCTTCATCCGATGGCTATGATTAATTAGCGATCTAACTCGGGAATTATACCTAATGACGGTGCCCAAGAGGGAATTATCACGTCATTAGCTGCTGCACACGTCCCGAGAAGGTGTGGAGAGAAGAACGGAGCCCAGAAGCACACCCCAGTCGATCCGGACGCTGAAGAAGATGATTTCCACGATGAAAGGTGGGAGAACGCGTATTCCACGCCAAGGATCGCTTAGATCTTCTCCGTTCAGGGGTTTCACCACTCAATCACATTTTTCTCCATGTTTCCCCTTTTCTACTCCACGTTTTGCTCTGAGATGAACATGCGGGGCTAATCCCCTTTGTCTTTAGGACCGGGAGTAGCCCGGGAATTCATTGTATGACAATTTTATCATAGTAATTCATATCTTATCTCTTAAATCCGTGGTATAATTTCATTTTCTCAATTATATTGTTATGCTTGATCACCATAATAATAATCTAATGCCCTTAATTGCTTTGAAAGAAGAATTAATGGTTGAAAAGTGATAAAATTTACATTAATTGACAAATCCCTTGAACAAGGTGGTGTAAGGTTAGTGGTGGATACCGAGAGATCATTTTTAATGCACCTAGTTGAGGGTATAGGTTACTACGACGGTGGAACCGACCTAGACGTAGGTAGAATTGTACCACGATAGTGGGCAATTCTGATTTCAGGACACTACCCGGATAGAGAGATAAGATTGAGTGACTGCATAGAATTTAATACAATGAAAACTCGCGGTGAAACTACAATCCTAAAGATCTCATTTTGAATTGATTAAACCAAACATCTAATTGATTGCTTTGTTTTGTTTTATTTTTATTTTCTTATAATTTTAACAACAACTCTCAATTATTTAATCGGTCTAGCTGATCATGAGTAGTTAGTAGGAGTCTCCGACAATTTCATGTATCCCTGAGTTCGACTCGGGCCTCACAAAGGCCTTATTACATTGACGCGTACACTTGCGTTTCTACGCATGGTAAATTCGTGTCAAGTTTTTGGCACCGTTGTCGGGGATACTGAAAGTTGTCAGCACTACGACTGCTGTAAGCGGCCACTCCCACATTTTATTTTTTTTATTATCATTTTAAAAATTCATAGTCTATTTTCGAAATATTTGCAATCGTCAAGCACTACACTGAAATTAAAAATTTTCTATTTGCAGGTACTGTGCATGGTGTAGACGCGTAGTACTGACTACACACAACAAGCACCAGAGGTTCCACTGACGGGACCTGACGACGAGGAAGGCCACAATCAAGACCACTTAGAAGAAACAAATTCAGAATCCGAACAAGAAGAAATGGAAGAGCCACAAACAATATGGGAGAAGATCAAGGCTTCTTCCTCATCCACTTCCAAGGGGACGATCAAGAAGCAGGCGGTTAATATTCTGACATACAAGATTGATCCGGCTTTAATCAACTTGGTGAAGTCGAATGCTTTCCATGGGCTCAAGAATGAAGACCTCGTCGTGCATATATGTCAATTTGTGGAGAATTGTGATATGATAAAAATAGACAGATTTCCGCAAGATGTGCTCTACTTGAAGCTCTTCCCGAGTTCTCTAGCGGGAAACACGCGAGAGTGGTTACATAACTTGACTGATGAATATGTGGAATCTTGGGACCACATGGTGGAGGTTTTCTTTGAACGGTTCTTCCCGCCCGAGAAGACCAATGACATGATCAGGAAGATCCACAACTTCACCCAAAAAGAAGGAGAGACCTACTCTAAGACCTGGGAAAGGTTTCAGATCATGCTCAGGTGGTGCCCGCATCACAGGCTTGACAAGGAGACACATGTCAAGATCTTCTATTTTTCTCTCTTCGAGCATGATAGAAGCAACCTCGATTCAGCCGGCTCAGGATTCTTCTTGAACAACACGGACACCAGGTGTTGGGAAATCCTAAAGAACATGGCCAAGAAGAAATCGTGGGGCGAAAGAGACGTCGTGGAGCATGTTCGAGTGGCAGGGGAATCTAAAGAAATCAAAGAGATGAATGAGAAGATGGATCTTCTCGCAAAAAAACTGTTTGCGAAGGAGGATACTGAGTCTGAGGATGGGGCTCAAGTTAAATTCATGAGGCAGCAGCAAGGCTATAGGAATAATGACTATTCATGGAGGAAAGACAAGAAGTTCTCTTGGAAGGATCCAAATAACTTCTTGCAGGATCCAGATGCAAAACCCCGGCCGATAGTGAAGGATAAGAGCACAGAGATGCTCAATCAGGTGATAAAGCAAAATCAAGAACTCATGACTACTTTTGGCCAGAAAATAAAGCAACAAGGGGAGTTTATGAACCAATTTGGGCAGACACTATAGAGCCATGGGGCTCAAATGAGGACAATAGAGACGTCCATGGCACAAATGGCAGCGGAGATAGCCAATTTGAAGAAGCCGGTGCACCCAGGTTTTCCGGGTAATACTAATGTTCTAGGAGGAAACCAACAGGCGAAGGCCATCTTGCTAAGAAGTGGCAAGAAACTGTTAAACCCCAAAGCCGATGAACCAAGCAAACCCCAAGCAGAATTTGAAGGTGAGGCCACTGAGGAGCTGCCCATACCGGTTGCAGAACCAGTTGCAGACATAGCAGCGGATGCGACTGACAATCCTATTTCAGAGGAGGAGGAGCCTCAGAGAAGGACACCTTATGTGACACCGCATCAAAGGGCACAGGCTGTCCCGGTCCCATATCCGAACAGTGCTAAGGCAAGGAAAGTGGATGCTCAATTTAAAAAGTTTCTAGACAGTTTTAGAAAGCTTTCAGTCAACATCCCTCTACTGGAAGCTATTGAGAAAATACCTTCTTACAGGAAATTTCTGAAAGACATCATCACCAAGAAGAGAAGAATTCCAGACACAGAGGTTGTTGTGATTAAGGAGCAGGTTAGTGCCTTCATCATGGGCACATTGCCACTAAAGAGGCAAGATTCAGGCTGCTTCAACATCTCATGTTACATTGGGAAAGTTAAGTTTGGTGAAGCATTATGTGACTCAGGGGCGAGCATTAACTTGATGCCTCTCTCTACATTCAAGAAGCTGGGATTAAAAGAGTCACGACCGAGCAACATGACAATCCAGTTGGTAGACAATTCAGTGGTAAAGCCATATGGGATTTGTGAAGATGTGCTAGTGAAAGTGGATCGATTTGTATTTCCAGCAGATTTTGTCGTCATAGAGATGCAAGATGAACAAGGCAATGAGCTACTGCTCGGACGACCCATCCAAGCTACGGCCGGCATGATACTTGAAATGGGGAGAGGTCGTTTGACCTTAGGTATAGCCGATGACCGATTTGAGATGGTCATGCCTTCCAGCACCACTTCACCTAAATCTAAGGAGCAATTCTACATGATAAAACATTTTGATAACAATATCTCACTTTGTCTAGGGAAGACATTTTTAGATATGGCCCATGTAATGACCAAGGTGGAAAAAGGGACTTTGGATGTGGACATCATGGAGCAGACCAAAGTGGTATCCCTTTGTAAGGCTGTAGGTTTTCCGAACGATGAGTATGAGGACATTCCTCCCTCTACTAAAGATGAGGCTATAGCAAATTCAATTTTTGATGCATATCCAGAATTACAACTTGAGGCCTGTTTAGTCAATATCACTCATGATTGGATGAGAAGCAAATCACTGAAGGAGTGCGCCAAGATGCTTCAGATGTTTCCGTGCTTCTATGTGAGGCACTATGAGGATTTATGCAAACTACCACCTCTGCTCCAATCATCCTTAATCAGCCCGCCAGAATTGGAGTTGAAGCCGCTGCCACCGCACCTCAAGTACGACTTTCTAGCTGAGGAAGAAATGTTGCCTGTGATTATTTCTACTTATCTAAGTGTTGAGGAGGAGGACCAGTTGCTGATAGTGCTGAAGAACCACCAGGGAGCATTTGGGTGGTTTGTTGCAGATATCTAGGGGATTTCCCCTACTTTGTGCCAGCATAAGATTCAGCTCGAGGAGGGAGCCAAGCCGGTGATTCAACCACAATGTCGAATGAATCCGAGCATGATGGAAGTTGTGAAGAACAAGGTGATTAAGCTTCTTTCCGCAGGTATCATCTATGCAATTTCAGACTCGACATGGGTGAGTCCCATGCAGGTAGTCCCTAAAAAGGGGGGAATAACTGTTACTCATATTCTCTTAAATGAACCTGTCACCACCCGCTTGGTAACCGGGTGGCGAGCTTGTATAGATTATCGATGACTGAATGCCGCTACGCTATAGGATCAATTTCCTCTTCCATTTATTGATCAAATTCTAGAGCACTTAGCTGGCCGATCACATTTCTATTTTCTGGATGGGTATTCGGGGTACAATCAGATTTTGATTGATCCTAAGGACCAAGAGAAGTCCACCTTCACTTGTCCCTATGGAACGTTTGCGTACCTCCGCATGCCCTTTGGATTATGTAACGCACCGGCGACCTTTCAGCGTTGTATGCTCGCCATTTTTTCTGATATGGCAGAACGCTGTCTAGAGGTCTTTATGGATGATTTCTCAGTTTATGGTGCATCGTTTGATGAATGCCTTTACAATCTAGATAAGGTGTTACAACGTTACGAGGACACACATTTGGTCCTTAACTGGGAAAAATGTCATATGATGGTGAGTGAAGCGATAGTGCTAGGACATAAAGTGTCTAGCAAAGGTTTGGAGGTAGATCCGGTAAAAATTGAAGTAATTTCCAAATTGCCCCCACCAAATTCGGTGAAAGGGGTAAGAAGTTTCTTAGGTCACGCCGGTTTCTATCGTCGTTTCATAAAAGACTTTTCAAAAATCGTCAAACCTTTATCTGAGTTTCTAGAAAAGGATGTTGTTTTTTATTTCAATGACAAATGTTTACACACGTTCAACATGCTGAAGGAAAAATTGATTTCCGCACCGGTTGTACAAACACCAGATTGGACCAAGCCGTTTGAACTCATGTGTGATGCATCCAATTTTGCTGTTGGAGCTGTGTTGGGACAGCGGGTGGACAGTAAACCCGCTGTGATTTTTTATGCCTCTAAGACTTTGAACGATGCCCAACTAAATTACACGACTACCGAAAAAGAATTGCTTGCTGTTTTTTTCGCTTTTGAAAAATTTCGGCAATATCTAGTTGGATCGAAAGTCGTAGTTTGGACTGACCACGCCGCTATTAAGTATTTGATGGAGAAAAAAGATGCCAAACCTAGATTGATTAGGTGGATCTTGCTTTTATAAGAATTTGATATCAAAATCAAAGACAAGGCGGGGATTGAAAATGTTGTAGCAGATCATTTATCTAGGTTAGAGAGGGTAGATGAAAAAGATTTACACATACCCATTACCGAGCCATTTCTGGATGAACAGCTTTTGAAAGTGAATTCTAAAGATCTGTGGTTTTCATATATTGTGAACTATCTTGCTTGCAGGATCATCCCGGATGATTGGACGTATTAAGAGAAGAAGAAATTCTTCCATTCTCTACGATATTATTTTTGGGATGACCCTATTCTCTTGAAGCAATGCAGGGATGGTGTCCTATGCAGGTGTGTACCTGAGGTGGAATACGAGAGTGTTCTTCATCATTGCCACACACTACCGACGGGAGGACACCACGCAAGCTCTCGTACGGCAGCCAAAGTACTGGAAAGTGGCCCATACTGGCCTACCTTGTTTCAGGACGCTTATGAGTTCGTGAGGCAATGTGATTCCTGCCAAAGGGCGGGTAACATTTCAAAGAGACAAGAGATGCCCCTAAATGTTTTCCAGGAGGTTGAGGTATTTGATTTATGGGGTATAGATTTTATGGGACCCTTTGTGTCCTCAAATTCTAATTTGTATATCCTTTTAGCTGTTGACTATGTGTCGAAGTGGGTGGAGGCAATACCCACGAGGACTAACGATTCCACTGTAGTGTGCAGGTTCGTTAAGGAAAATATCTTCTACAGGTTTGGTGTGCCCCGAATGATCATTAGTGATGGGGGTACGCACTTCCGGAATCAAAAGTTCTCGGCATTATTGAGAAAATACGGGGTCAACCATAACATTGGTACCCCGTATCACCCCCAAACTCAAGGACAAGTGGAGGTCTCCAATCGAGAAATTAAAAAGATCTTGGAGCGTACTGTGGCTTCCACGAGGAAGAATTGGAGTGCCTTACTACTGGATGCGTTGTGGGCATACAGGATGTCATACAAGACACCTATAGGCACCACGCCTTTTAGGTTGGCGTACGGTTGGGCCTGTCACTTACCGGTGGAGTTAGAGCACAAAGCACATTGGGCGCTGAGGAAGCTCAACTTAAGTTATGATGAAGCGGTGAAGAAGAGATTACTTGAACTAAATGAACTGGATGAGCTGCGAATGAATGCATATGAGAACTCATGGATATACAAGGAGCACACAAAGTTGATCCATGATCGCCATATTCAGATGCGCACCTTCAAGAAAGGAGATCGTGTGCTTTTGTTCAATTCGAGGCTGAAGTTGCATCCCGGGAAGCTAAAATCCTGATGGAGTGGACCATTCATAGTAGAAGAGGTCAGACCACATGGCGCAATCATGGTGCGCGATGGGGAGACTACATTTTTGGTGAATGGACAAAGGTTGAAGTTGTATTTTGGTGAAGATTACATGAGGAAGGTGACTGAGGTCAAACTCATTTCACTTTCGGATGCATGACGTGCTTCAAGTCGTCTAGCCTAAGACGTTAAATAAGGGCGCTTGTTGGGAGGCAACCCAACCATCGGTAATTTAGTTTAGTTCCTTTACATTCGTAGTTTGATTTATTTTAACTTAGTTTTTAGTGTAAAAAAGATACTGTGATTGTTTTCTCATTGTGCAGGACTGAGGCAGAGTCGATACCATCGACCGTGGTACAAGTTGGCCACTGCAGAAATCACACTGCGTCGATACTATCGACGGCCTCTTCGATAGTATCGACACACCAGTAGGTTGATCGCAAAGTCAAGGTCGATACTATCGACATGCCCGTCGATACCATCGAGATCTCTGGAGATATTCAGAAGAAATCGTCTCAGTAAAGTTGATACCATTGACGGGTCTGTCTTTGGTATCGACACATTCACACACAGAAGGCGGCGGTCGGGCCTCGTGAGGGTTTGCCCTAATCAGAGAGTCGATACTATCGACTCGCGTCGATAGTATCGACGTGTCACGTCAACAATCCGCGAGGAAAGATCTACGGTGATTGCAGTAACCAGGAAGTCGATCCAGGGGACGAGTCGATACCATCGACTCACGTCGATAGTATCGACGTATCAGCAATCCGGGCCCCGCAGATCCATCCATCGATGACCGTCAATACTCGTGGCAGTACAGATTGTGCTACCCGTGTCGATACCATCGAATCGCATCGATGGTATCGACGGGCATACAGCAGCGCCGACCATGACTATATATGAGAAGGATTTGCATCAGATGACATCACAACTCCAGAGCAATCCTCCTCCAACTGTGCTGAGTGTATTATAGAGTGATCCGAGCCCAACGACGAGCAACACTGAGCACATTCTTCATCGAGCAGAGATTCCTTTCTCTGATCTTCACCAAGCTCCCTCTCTATTCCTATTTCTGTCACGATCATGGTGCATGTTGCTGGTGCGTCGTCGTCACGCGCCGACCTGATGGAAATCCCAGAATTCGTGCCACCACCTACCACATCGATTGCACACCCGCGGTTGATTCATCCATCTGTGGAGGTCAAGAAGATATACGAGGAGATCTTAAAGAGAAAGATCGAGCCGACCCGTTATGTTGAACGGGACACCATCCGCAACTTGGGGTTCGAAGTTAACCTCAACTACGTTCTGAAGGGACAGGCCCGACACACGGGAAGAAGGCCTGACGAGATGGAGTTTCATGCAGATGGACAACCATTATTCGGCGAGTGGCCTATGTACAAGGAGCTGGTGGCTGAGTTTATGGTGTCGCTTGACGTCTGCGTCGTACCCAATGATGTCATAGCCACCGACTGTGAGTGGATCAAGGGCCGGGTGTCTTTTTGGCTGTACAACAACGACTACACCATTACACTCCGACAGTTCAACACGATCTTCAACTGGAATCATTCGCGGTCTGACTATCGGCGGCCGGACAACCGCACCGACTACGATGCAATCTTTGTCGAGCTTGTGGCGGTGCCGCCGGGCAAGTCAGTGAGTTACCACAATGCTGTGGTAGCCGACTTTGAGCATCCATTTGTCTGGATACTCCACCGGATGCTGAGTTCTACGTTGTTTTCTAGGGGTGATCTGGCTCTCAGCAACTTTTAGGAGACGGACCTATTTTTCTTGTATAAACTCCTGAAGAGCCAAGAATGCAACTGGCCATTTGTCTGGATACTCCACCGGATGCTGAGTTCTACGTTGTTTTCTAGGGGTGATCTGGCTCTCAGCAAGATTTAGGAGACGGACCTATTTTTTTGTATAAACTCCTGAAGCACCAAGAATGCAACTGGGGAGCTTTCTTTTTGCAGTGGGTTTTGGCGATGAAGAGGAGTACACGGAAAGCTCCAATTCACTTTGGCGGGCTTATTACCAAGATGACCTCCTACCTTGGGTTGAATTTCAAGCAGCTTACTCCTCTCTCCAATAGGAGCAAGGTGAACTTGCAACATCTGCACCGCTCCAACCTCATCCTTCTTCGAGATGGCTTGGCATATGCACACTGCCACGTCAACCATGCTTACCAAGAATGCTCTCTTCCCGATCCAGTCTTCAACATCGAAGGGGCGCAACACTTCCGATGGCCTATCATATCCATTGCTGACTCCGATGAAGACGGCGGCAACGACGATGATGACAACAATGACAATGAGGCTGAAGAGGAAGAGGAGGCCTACACCCCTCTTCGGGCACGAGTGGCACCACAGAAGCATCCTCGCATGCATCCAGGTGCATCTTCATCTTCACAGCCTCCACCACCACCACCGCCCTTGCAGCCAAGCGAGGATGTCTATTCAATGCAGGGCATGTATGCTATGCTGCAAGACATACAGCAGACGTAGCAGCATCACACGACGTTGTATACCGGTGTTCAGGAAACTACGAACTGGTTACTGGACAATCAAAGGGCAATATTTGAGAACGAGCGTCTTCTCCTCGACAACCAACAACAAGTTCATGATCGGTTGCATAGGATGGAGATGCAACAGTAGCCCTTTTACGATCACTATTGAAGCTAGAATTACTTTGGAGGCTATCCGCAATCTCCACCTAGGGCCCAGTTTGATCCGAGCTTCCAGGGGGAGTATCCATCTTGAGACCCCACGGCACACAGTACCCGCCTCCGCCTGAAGAGTAAATTGGTATCTCTGTTCCAACCTTTAAGATTGTTTTTGACTATGCGGCCATAGTCGAATTCAAGCTTAGGGGGGTGTTGGAACAACTCTATCTTTTATTTTCTCTGTTTTTAGTTTTATTGTTTTTGTTCTTGTCATTTGTTTCTTGCAATCTTAGTTGTTTGTAGGATCCACATTCTATCTAGTGTAATCGTGGATGTCTTAAGTCTTGTGTCATCTCAATTGCATGTACATGGGAATTAAGGGGAAATTAAAAATTTTTGAGTGTTCGCAAGCTTGAGTGTTGTTCAACTTTGATCACTTAACTTAAGAAAATGATTAGTTTTGTCAACTTTAAAATAGAAAATCACAACTGTACATTCCTAATGATTCATGAAAGTGGACAGAATTGGTTGTTTGAGCCTAAACTGATCAAATGATAATGAGACTCTAATTTGAAGTAAGAGAGAGAAACCTCTTAACTACTACACAGGTCAGTAAGAAGGGACACATAATACTTTTCCAAGGTTCAGTCAATTAGTCTTGTGATCTGTCCACCTCATTGCTTTTTACAATCCACCACAAGATTTGGAAGTAAAGTACGGTTTCAACCTTTTTGATTGCATGTCATGTAGATAGGACTTGCATTGCAACCACTTTCATATGTTCTGCATGAAAAAAAAATAGAACAGTTATACATGCACATTACCCTTAGGTGCATGTCATTTAGTTGCATTCATAACTTTTATGCATAGAGTACATCATGTACCTCATTTCTTCTTTAATGGTGAATTAAATTGTTCCATACCTTCTAAATAGTTCAAATATTTGAGTAATGTAGAAAAAGTAAGTCCAATAAAGTATTCATTGGTAAGTATGGATATAAGGGCTTGGAAAAAAAAAAGAAAGAAAAATCTGAAAAAAAAAGAAAAAAAAAGAGAAAGTCATTAAGAAGCAAGTAGAATAAGAAGGAGAAAGGAGCATAATCTCACCTGCATTTTAAGATGAGTGAGTACATGATGTAGCTCAATTAGATATCCATTTCATTTTGAGATGGGATGTTAGTGCATGCATCATTCCACTCAATCTTAGGCATTAGGGCATTTTTCATGTGCATTTGCATCATTTAGGGCATTTTTGTTTTATGCATGTTGAAATCGTATAATGCTTCCACTTCTTCCATTAGCCACCCATTCCATCCACCCGTTGCTCGAATTGGTAGGCCACCGTGATTTTCTCCTCACTTGTGAATATCTGGAGAACTACTTCCATGTAGATGGTAGTTAGGGCGAGCAACATAGTATAGGAGATCACAAGTTGCACTAAGTCTGGACCGGCGAATTCTATTATGTTAACTGCCTTATGTGATAGTGTTCATCAGTTTTGAGGTAGACATCTTTTATGGATGATTACTGTCGCCTTTAGGGTAATTATCATTTTGTGGTTAGCGAGGGTCGGTATGCGAATGTCCGGTGGGAGTCATATGGGACGATTGTTGTGATGCTTTGTTCTTTAGTTGACTTTGGCAATTATATTCTAAGGTTTAGTTGCTCGAGGGTGAGCAATGTTCAAGCTTAGGGGAACTTGATGCGATGATTTTGAGTCGCATTTATAGACTTGTTTGATATGTGTTTTATGCATTTATTAGTCATTTTCATGGTTAATATTGCATAATTCATCTACTTTGGTCTATGCTACTTCTTTATGTCAAATTTCCCTTATTTCAGCATTTTGAGTAATAATTATCAAAAGAATACATTTTGTGTAGACTTATGTGGTTTCGTGTGTTAATTTCAGGAAAAAACAAGTATCTGCTACTGTCGATACCATCGACAGTGGTCGATACCATCGACCAGACCACAAGTTGCCAGCTGCAAGGACCAGAAGAAAGTCGATACTATCGACAGGGATGTCGATGGTATCGAGATACCATCAGGTTGCTGGCGAGAAGTGAGTCGATACTATCGACACATATGTCAATACTATCGACTAGTAGAGCTACAATGATGGCAAAAGGACAAAACTGATGCCTATGAGTGTCGATACCATCGACCCGCGTCATTGGTATCGAGATGACATCAGGCGCAAAGACAAAAGAAAAGAAGAACTGCCGATATCATGCTCGGTCGATACCATCGACCCGCGTCGATGGTATCGACACCGTCATATATGAGTTTGCTTCAGATTGATCTTAATCCGACGGATGTGATTAATTGGTGACCTAACTCGGGAATTATACCTAATGACGATGCCCAAGAGGGAATTATCACGTCATTAGTTGCTGCACACGTCCCGAGAAGGTGTGGAGAGAAGAACGCAGCCCAGAAGCACGCCCCAGTCGATCCGGATGCTGAAGAAGACGATTTCCATCCCGAAAGGCGGGAGAACGCGTATTCCATGCCAAGGATCGCTTGGATCTTCTCCGTTTAGGGGTTTCACCACTCAATCACGTTTTTATCCATGTTTCCCCTTTTCTACTCCATGTTTTGCTCTGAGATGAACATGCGGGGCTAATCCCCTTTGTCTTTAGGACTGGGAGTAGCCCAGGAATTCATTGTATGACAATTTTATCATAGTAATTCATATCTTATCTCTTAAATCCGTGGTATAATTTCATTTTCTCAATTATATTTTTTTTAAGGAAGTCGGGAAGCTATTTATTCATCTTGCCTTCCCCCTGCAAGCAGATTTGAAAAAGGAGTACAAGCACTAATAACAAAATTAAACCTGGTAGTACTACTACCATTACATAACTGGGCCTCATTATTTATTATACTACTAAGCATAGAAGGAGGATTACTGTAAGCGAAGGTACCCTCGTTGTTTTTGAGATGGTGTTTGGCGAGCAGATCAGGAGCTGCATTGCATTTTCTTCTGACATAATTGACACAGTAGTCTTTCTCATCCATCCGTTTATTTATTCTTGCAACTTCATTAGCAAAGGATGGGCAGTTCATACCATCTTCCTGGATCATTTTGGTAGCACTAAGGTTGTCTGTCTGAAACTCAAGATTCCCTGGGAAATTGATGTTGGCGTGTTCCATGGCCTTGACAATACCGGTAAGTTCTGCATGGAGGACATTAATAGTTGCAACGGTTTCACCATAACCTCCAATCCATTGCCCGAGCTGGTTTCTAACAACACATGCAACTGCAAATTTGGAATTACCTATAGCAGCATCCGTGTTGATTGTAAACTGCCTGGCGCTAGCCGGAAACCAATGCTTATTGTCTGAGGTCCCTATGCTGGTGTGGGCACTTTCAATGGCTAACTCATTCATTTTAAACTGGTGTGTTATACGGTTTATGATCCCTTCCACAGTTCCTTTGGAATTGTTGAAAACTTCATCATTTCTATTGTGCCATAGCGTATTGCATGTGATAGCATAAAGTCTGGCATGGTAGTTGCTTTTGCTGATACATTTGAACATCCAACTACTACCTTGTTCATCATTCCAAAAATCTTCGTTAAAGTTGTTATCCAGAACCTTTCTCCAGATCGATTTGTTCTGTCCGCAGTCCCTAAGAGCATGTAAAATAGTTTCAGTTTCAAGGTGGCACCTAGGGCAGAGACTGTCAGTAGTCATGTGTCTCTCCTGTCGTCGTGCATTAGTAAGGATGGCATCATGCACCATAGTCCATAGCAGCAATTGGATAGAAGGTGAGACATTTAGTTTCCAGATTGAATCCCATTTACCCTGCACCGGCGGGGCTTGGTTGGAGCGACACAAAGCGTAAGCAAAAGCAGTGGTGAATATGCCATTGTCATTGAGTAACCAAGCGCGAGTATCATGTTAGGTGGTGTTGAGCGGCGCTTTTATTTTTAGAATATCTTGGACAACAATGTTGGGTAACCAGTGTTCAAGGAAGATATGGTCCCATTCACCATTTAAATTGACTACGCATCCAACCTTCAGATCAGCCATTTCTATTGGGATCACATTGATCGCTAAGTCCATTAGGCTGCAATCATGGTTTGTCCATTTGTCCTCCCAGGAATTAATGCTCATTCCATTAACAGGTATCATTCTAGAATTCTTAAGGATGATGTATTTCATTCTGAAGGCGTCAATAGCCATCCGAGAAGCACTAGTCGTATGCTTATCCTCAAAGTTGTAATACTATTTCTGCAAGCCAGTGAACCATTGCAATTTTCTGTTATTAGCTAAGTCCCATGTGTTCTTGAGGGTAAGCACTCTGTTCCATTCTCTCATGGATTTAACCCCTAGACTGCTGGCATCCTTGGGGCTAGTAAGTTTCTTCCAACCAACTAGGGAAATGGGATTGCGTTTGAGACCGCCTCCCCAAATAAACTTTCTCACACTGCTATCAATATTATCACATATCTTGAGCGGCAATCTTGTTGTTTGCATGACATAGGTGGGCAGTGCGGTAAGCGTTGTCTGGGCCAGGCACACCCTTCCAGCCCTGGATAGGCATTTAGATGACCATGTGTTAACACGGCTGTTAACCTTTTCGAGTATAGAAAAATAGGTGTTCTTGTTAATTTTATTGTGGACGATGGGAACACCCAAATAAATCCCCAAGTCATAAGTAACTTGGAACTTGCTGATCCTGTTGATGCTTCTTCTGACCCGGCGGTCAACCGAGGCAGAGAAAAAGATGCGAGTTTTGGCAGACGAAATGGATTGACCAGAGGCAGTGCCAAATTCGTCGAAGCATTTCAGAATAATTTTAATCTGGTCTACTTTGGCTTCAACAAATAAAATGATATTGTCTACAAAGCAGACATGAGCGATCCTGGGACCAGAGTGGCTAATTTTGAGTGGTTTCCATTCACCATTGTTGACACTGTTTTGTATCATCTGGCTTAGTCTTTCGAGGCATAAGACGAAAATATATGGCGACAGAGGGTCGCCTTGTCTGAGACCTCTGCTGGCCTTGAAAGGTTCGAAGCTACAACCGTTCCAAATGATGGTGCTAGATCCTCCAGTGATGGAATTCATTATGAAATTTCTTATGTTGGATGAAACACTGGTTTTCTATATGGTTTCTTCAATAAAGGACCAATCCATCAGACCGAAGCCTTTCATGAGATCGATTTTGATAGCCATTGCCGGTTTGCTATTGTTGGGCTTCATTCTTCTAATGAGTTCTTGTACCACAGCGATGCTATCTGTGATTCGACGGCCAGGGACAAAGCTACTTTGTTTGGGTGATATCCATCCTGTGATGAGTGGTTTTATTCTGTTAACCACCACTGTAGCTGTGAGTTTCAACATGATGTTGTTCGAGGAAATAGGACGAAATTGCTCACACCTTTCTGGGTGAGGGATTTTCGGGATAAGAATGATTGTAGCATTGCACATATCTTCATTGAGAGGTAGACCTGCAACAGCGTGAGAAATCATTTTAGTGACTGCACTCTTGGGTACAGACCAGTTATTTTGGACAAACCCAACGTTGATGCCATCGGGTCCAGCAGCCTTTGTTGGATTCATCATTTTCAGTGAGCCTTGGATCTCCTCGCTGGTTGGTATGCTGGCCAAAATCCTTGAATGCTTCGTGGATGGCCTGCTGAACCTGCCCGACACAGCAGTGTGAGTATCGTGCCCTTGGGTAACATGTTTAGATAAGATTTTCTTGAAATGATCCGAAATCATAGTCTGCAGTTCTTTGGGGTCTGTGACCCAAATGTTGTCATTGTTTTTTAGAGTCATAATGGTGTTCTTCCTTTTTCTTTGATTGACCCATGCGTGGTAGAATTTGGTGAATGAATCACCATTCTTTAGCCCGTTGATATGAGCTTTTTGCCTCATGTCTGCCTCCTCTTTATGTAGAAGCGATAGAAGTTCCTCCTCCATTTTGATACACATATTGTCTGAAACAATATCTTAGTTTTCCTCCATTGCGCTTTGCAACATGGAGATGTTCCTGGTGAGACGTTCCTTTTGGGCGTTCCTTTGCTTGTGTATGTTTTTGCTCCAGGTATTGATTTTGTTTTGAATCTGAAGAAAGATAGATCTGAAGTCCCCATCTTGGTTCCCGTTTTCGACTATAAGCTTTGTGAAGGTGGCTTCCCCTTGCCAGGACTCTCTAGTTATGAAGCGGGCTTTTCTGCGTTTCCTGTTGTTCATTTTCAGCAGAATAGGGCAATGGTCAGAAGACATGCATGGAAGGTGTTCTAGCAAAACGTCCCCCCACTTTAAGATGAAGTAGTCATTAGCAACTGCTCGATCAAGCCTTTCGTGTAGCATACCGTGCTTGTAAGTGTAGTTCATGCCGGTATATCCTATGTCAATAAGACCAGCCTCCGTCAGGGCATCGCAGAAGAGATGGGCCTCGGTTTCAACAAACCTATTGCTTCCAAACTTCTCGGAAGGATGTTTCAAAGCATTAAAATCCCCCAGAACAACCCATGGTTCTTTGTAGGTCAGATTAAGCTCACCTAACCTTCTCCACATGATCTTTTTCAGATTTAGGTGAGTGCTGGCATATACAAAGGTGATAATGACGGTATTATTGACTCTACAGCTGATGAATTGACGATGGCTACATAGAATCTCCACACCATACTCATTTTGATTCCAGCAGATCCAAATACCTCCAGAGAATCCACACGCCTCAACACGGTGAGAGTTAGAGAATCCCAACGTTTTGATGGTGTGTGTGGCATGAAGATTGCTGATTCTAGGCTCAAGAATTCCAGCGACTTTGGGTTTACGGCTTCTCACAATTTCTTTGAGTATCGTGCATGTGTCATCATTTCCGATACCCCTGACATTCCAACAGAGTGCATCAAACATATCTAAGGTTTTTATTAGGACAATAGGTAAGTGCGTCTTAGACAGCTGTAGATGTCTCTCTCCCCTTTTCTACGATGTCCGTCTCAATATCATTCGCATCCTCTTCGATGGTTTCAAGAGTATGGACATTTTTTCACTGCTGCAATCAGCTATCCTCAAGCTTCTACGTCTATTTTCTGGAAGAGTTGGCCCGCGTGTGTTGGCTTTTCTTTTCATTTTTAATCCACTGCCTGTCAGTCTTCTATCAATATTGAAGTTCTGGTCTGGGCTTGGTCCCATGCCCAGCGGAGGTACTGGAATATTGGGAGGTGGTGGAAGGATGATCGTATTGTCAATGCTTGTAGAGTCGGTAGTTGTAGAGTTTTGGGCCGTTGCAGTATTAGAGATTCCCATGATGATCTCATCCACTTCCAGATTGAAACCAGTGTGAGGTTCTTTGTCACTGATGGTTGTGTTCGTGTTATTCATTGATTCAATAGATGTCTGCCCTTCCTTGCCCTTTTCTTGTATCTTATTTGTCTTGTTTTTTGCCTTCCATACCTTCGCACCTCTTGGATCGCTATTTTTTCTCTGTTTGTCCATATTGATGCTAGTAGCAGTGTTTCCATCCAGTTGTTCCTCGTCTTGCAGGTCTTCATTATTCAGTGAACTGAACCTATTGTTTTGATTCAGATCTGGGGTTTTTTCTGTGTGCGGTGTCTTGCACCTTCTGTTGCCGCTCCTTTTCTTCTGTGTTTGCCATGTTTCGGGCACTTGGTGGATGGGGATATTTTCCGTCTGGTTATTTTGCTGATTGCTTTCTTGTGACCCTTGGTCCTCACTTCTATCTTTTGGAACAGGCTTGCGACAATGCTTTGAGATATGTCCTTCCTCACCGCATGCTATGCACATCCAAGGGAAGCCTTCATATTCGACCTCGAACTCCACTCCGTTTATAAGGATAGAAGGTTTGAATGGTTTCACTGTACTGACCTAGATGGCCAATCTGGCAAAACAGCTACGGGTTCTCTTCATAGTATGATCATCAACTTTCACAAGGCGCCCTAAGGCCAATCCCAGATAATCAAACATGGTAGGTACATAGAGATGTAGGGGCAAGTTCAGTATCCGAACCCATGTTACCATAAACTCAGGAAAATCATCAGATGGAGTGAAGTTTTTGCTCCATTCCCAAACCATTATGTTTTTTCCAAATAGTTTCCAAGGCCCTCCGAACATGGCTATTTCATAATCTTTTCTGCTGGAGAATTGCAGCACAAAGTGACCCATATCTAGTTCATACATATTGAAGTGACCAGAGATACCCCAAAGTTGTTTCAATATGTCCCTTAGAGTTAGATAGCCGATTGTAGTTCCGACCATGCGGACAATAACTGCGAATATCCATGGTTTGGAAAGGTTCTCCACAGCATTAGGACGTATGTTAAGTGTCGGCTTTCCATCCGTAGCCCCCGGGAAACGTCTTCCACCGCAAGGTTGTTCTCAAATAGCTTATCCACAAAAAGCTCAGTTGATCGATCTTCATCGCCTGCCGAGCCCTCCAGACTTGCACGGTTCCCACTCTGTTCTCCATTGACAGGAGGGTCGCTCGTTTGCTCGTTGCCTTGTCCCCCGCTCATCGGCGGGAAGTCACCCATGTACATATTGAATTTTGTCTCGTCTTCCAAGATCATTTCCACAACAGTACTGGATCCCCGCATCCCAGCATATGTGAATTCCAGACCAGTGCCTGGGATTCCGAATACAGTGGTGTTCTCCGCATCACTTCTAGGTGATCTGGATCTCCCTCTTCCGTCTTCATTGCAGAACCCATCAAGATCTTCTCCCCCGACGTCGAAGCCTCCACCTTGGTTAAGACTTGGTTCCAGTCGATCGCCCCTCCAGTCGCCTCTCCCGCCCCTTCCTCTCCCACGCGACATCAATTTGGGGAAAAACGAGACTTTTGACGGGGTATCGTTTTCTCAATTATATTGTTATGCTTGATCACCATAATAATAATCTAATGCTCTTAATTGCTTTGAAAGAAGAATTAATGGTTGAAAAGAGACGTAAATTACATTAATTGACAAATCCCTTGAACAAGGTGGTGTAAGGTTAATGGTGGATACTGAGAGATCATTTTTAATGCACCTAGTTGAGGGTATAGGTTACTACGACGGTGGAACCGACCTAGACTTAGGTAGTGAATTGTACCAAGACAGTGGGCAATTCTGATTTCAGGCCACTACCCAGATAGAGAGATAAGATTGAGTGACTGCATAGAATTTAATACAATGAAAACTCGTGGTGAAACCACAATCCTAAAGATCTCATTTTGAATTGATTAAACCAAACATCTAATCGATTACTTTGTTTTGTTTTATTTTTATTTTCTTTTAATTTTAACAACAACTCTCAATTATTTAATCGGTCTAGCTGATCGCGAGTAGTTAGTAGGAGTCTCCGACAATTTCACGTATCCCTGAGTTCGACTCGGGCCTCACAAAGGCCTATATTACATTGACGTGTACACTTGCGTTTCTACGCACGGTAAATTCGTGTCAGTCCTCTCAATCCTTCTAAGTCTCGAGGCAGCAAAATCTAGGGACGTTACAGTTGTTATTAGATAATGAACAATAGCTACACCTGACAATTGCTCACCATGAAGCACAAGATTAAATTTCACCATTCACTTTAAACCCTAGAAAGTTAGTAAATTATTCTACATGAATAAGGTTTGACTTAGCCAGTAAGTTAGAACCTAGATGTTTGGGAACTAGGTTTAAACAAGTGTGTGAAACCCTATCCATATAGAGCTCGTATGTATAAGGTTTCCGCACTGGTATACACCTTGTTCTCACCATTTCACTAGGTGACATGACACTAACTATCTACTATGTGTGGGACACTCATTTTGCTGATTTGGTTTTGTTTTCAAATCGGCTCGAGCCTCGATAGTTTTCTCTGACATCTTCTTTCTCAGAGAAAAACTATATAATATTTTCCTATATATATGTAAATATAAAAATGTGTCCCTCATACAGGAGAGTAGGAGGTGTTCATGCAACCAAAGTGAAAGGGAGTGACATCAGTCTAGAAGAGAGAGAGTAATCTAGATTAGATGTCTAGAGCCATATCAAACATTGATAGTCAGAATAGATGGTATCTAAATAGATGGATGATGTAAGCAAGGATGATCTAATATAAATTCGATCTATGAGGTCTAAGTTCTCTATAAAGATCTAAGTTGTATATGAGGTCTGAATCTAGTTTTGGATAATCTAAGACAAGTCTAGCTGATGAAAGTACATACTCTTTTCTTACTTAAGATGAGCTAAATTTAGATAAAGTTGAAAATGCATGAGCCTCAAGCTATTTTACAAAGGAGGACCTCTAGTGTAGGATGAGTTATGTGGTGAACTCTAGAGAGAGTGAGACCCACAAGGAGAAGGTCATAGGAACTAGTCTCCAATATACGAGAAATATGAAATATGTTTAAAATGATGTGTCCTACACTAGATTATTCTTGAGTAGATGAGTTGAGTGCTTTGCATGATTCAATCCTATATGTGAGAGTTGGGTTAAAAAATGATGGGTAGGTGACTCATAATGAAAAAGTCTATCCTTTCGATTGATTTAGGTCCTAGCTTGAGTGACATATGCTTATGAAGCTCATCCTTAGTTGCAAGTGAGGTGATATATTAAACTCTGGTTGTTAGAGAAAAATGCATTGTGCATAAGATACTCATAAATGTCCTTCCTTCTACTTCTCTTTCTTGGTATATGATGCTAGAAACCTCACTTGAACTATATTGACGATTATGTATGAATAGTCATTCAGATAAGCTTGACCTAGTAATTTACCCTTCACTCTACAACACCCGTGGTATGCATAAGGAAATCATGAGGTTGCCTTAGTATATTTTCCTTCCCTTAATATCATACATGAAAGATACCAATTTATAATATTAATCTTGAAATAACGATATCGTTGGATCATATGTTACATGATAACAAAATATACTCCTTAACCTCAAATGTTATAACTTCAAGCTTCTAGTTTGAAAACAACTCACACAAGAGGGTGAAACTCTAATATTCAAGCATCATGATAGACCAACCCTTCTCAAGTAATGAAATTCTAGTATGATGTTGATCATAAAGTAGGGTAATGATGTTAATTGTAAAATTTTTGCTAATAAATGACACAAGATCTTGATATCACCTTACACAAGTATTAGGGTGAATATGAAAACCTAGAGTAATTCCTTCTCAACATCAAAAGCATGAAAAACAAAAATCATTAAGTGATACTCCAATTCCTTACAAAGAGATAAGAATTATGCTTCGACCTATATAAGGTGGGGTGGGTACCCCAATATGCTACAAGTCCTAAGACTCACAACTTAATGTTCATGTGAAACTATCATGGTCCTAGCACCTAGAAGTGTTAATTTATATAAACCTAGCGATATCATGATAAGTATGATAATAGTTGAATTTCGAGGACGAAATTTCTTTCAAGGTGGGGTGAATGTGATAACCCAGATTTTCGGGTTTAGATACCCCATATAGAAATTGAAGACAATGAATGATTATTAGATCTAATTGACTTCGATTACAATGAAAAACTTTTTATTCACCGAATTGGGAACTTATGAGTGCAATAGGTCCATTGGGTAGTTGTAATAAAATCACATAGCCAATTTATGAGCCTTGAGGTATATAGGAATCCAAATGGTTCAATTATGAATACAAAAATGCATGATGATCAAGATCACGAGATTAATATTATTTCATCAAGGTTGGTGAATATATGATTCATAGTTGAGATTTACACACTTATTTATGAGACTAATCAACGAATTTAGTTAAATGACCAATTGTTGCAATTTACATCTCAAGCTTAGTAGTATGAGGCATTGGGTTATGAGGGACCTATGGTTCAAGTTTCATGTGAATAAGAGGTTTCTACTAGAAGATATAAGAGTTTGAATTTATTGATATTTGATTTAAATGTCCTGCCAAACCTTAGTCATCTGGTTATTATTTAAGAAATATGAAAGGTTGTAACATTGATATGTCACACATACATGCTCTGGGTTGCGCAAGCTATAGGCCATAGATCCACTTAAGGGTCTGATAATCATGGCCCTAGACAACTGATCCAAAGGTTCACACCTTATCTTCAACCCCTGACGATTTAGGAATAGGTGGAGGATGGCTAAGCCATGCCACTCTTGAACGGCCACACCTATATTGCAAAATCCATGCAATGATGGTTGGGAAGTAGATATGTTGTACTCGGGGCTTCTTAACAACCCCTCACACAACCACTGTGGTAAAGAAATTAGGGAGAACCAGACTTCTTTCCCTTCATCATTCTCCACCTATAGAACCGGTAGAAACCCCAAACCACAACAGCAAGAAGAAGGAGACCTATAGGCATCAAGGAGTATAATAAAGTGGAGGAGGACTATCTCCACAACATCTCAGAGTTTTGAAATGCCACTGGGAAGAGTTCCCAGTGCACCTGAGCTCGCCACCACCATCCATAAAGGCCCATCACTGCATCACACCACCATTATTCATCGCTGGAAGGGGTGTCGTTCATCAACAGACCCAGAACAAGAGAATGCCTAGGTTTTGTGGAGTCACTAGCCATGATTTGGTTCCAAGTGGATGTTTGTTGCAGAGGCATTAGGATGAAGAAACACAAGAAGAGGAAGGAGAGTGGTCTGACACAGCAGGAAGAAAACCTTCTTCCAGAATCCCCCCTTTCTCCTCCATTTGCATTGCCTTATTTTATTGTGGCTCCAAACAAGACACTACCTTAGAGCTTTGAAGATCCCTTTGATCCTGGTAGTCATTGTCGCTGTGTATAAGACCTCCAAGGGTGGTAGTGCTCCGTCAATCTCTTGTCAAGGATTGGCTGCGACGACGGTGCTCCCACACAAAGAGGGAGAGATCAGGCCTGGGAACCCTCGCGTAGGTGACGGACAAGATGAGTTGAGGATAGACTGGATTCATCAGCCACTTCCCAAGATGGATCAGTGGTAACCAAGCGGCGAGGAGCAATTTTAAACCTATCAGATGTCCACCCTATAGTCGCGTTTTGTGTCTCACGCGCACGGAAGACCGGAGGCGGCGTTGCGGTGATGAACATGAGCAAGAGGGAGATCGAGTGGGGAAATAAGGTAGACCGACCAGTACTTGCTAGACTGGATGGTTCAACCTTTCCTAGTCGATCATTGCATCCCCTGAGGGTCCATGTAGCAGAACATGATTGGCCTAGAAGGTAAATTGATACATATTTTCCAATAAATAGCTATGATATTAAAAAATGCATTAAAAATTGCTCCCTTAGCCAGTAAATGCCTGAAAAATACCCCCAGACTCAGAAAAATATCCTCTACATTGCTAGACCATTAGATTGGGCTTTTAAAAAACAAATAATGATGACAATAATTTAGAGTACAGTGCTCCTTTTTGCAATTCGTTAAATGAAATAAATTATATCCGGTTGATATTAATTCTCCTAAAAATTGTCCTAGAACCCTAATGATGATATACATCCATATTTAGACTCTAATCTGAGTAGTATATCTAAATAATAGGTCTTTTTATATTAAAGACTATTTAGATGCTTTCAATCCCATTTTAATTTTAGTAAATAGACTAATCGTTGGAAAATTGTGAAAATCGAACCAGACCTAAATAATGACCTCTAGATCAGTAGAAAAATATCAGAGACAAGCTTAGGTTAGTTTAAACTTAGGTTTGGGCTAAACCCTAACTTAGACCTAAAATATCAATGACATAATGAACCATGTATTAATGATGATTAATTTGTTATTAATCAGGTGATCACCAATTTGTCTATATGATCAAGGATAGCTATGATTCTCTGAACTCAGGTACTTGGATATAAGTATAAGATTAGTTTTTGCTGGATGATAATTATTTGTAAATGCTTGCATGTATTTGAATATCTTGATGGATGTACATCTATATGTATTGTCATTTCTGCCTTGAACATTAAGAACACTAAGGAAAGAATATGGAATGTAGTTACTTATGGTTAATTAATATCCCTATTAGAGAGGGAAAGTATTAATGTTGACTAGCACCTCGCTAATGGTACAAGTTACGCGGGGGGATCCCTAATGGTATTAGGTACGTAGGGATAGGGCCCAATAATTTATGTTTGTTCTAAGTCCACCATAGTAATACATGTCCATTGAAATATGATTAATAACTTGGGTTTACCTGATTTTCCATCTTAAATAATGCTTTCTTTTTCTTTCTTCTTTTTCAAGTATTTTAAATATGCCAGCATAGTATAGTATCATTCAACCACGTACCAACTTTTGTTGAATCGTTTGTTTCACGTATGTTTTAGGTTCAGAGATAGCATGGGAGGAAAAGAACAGGTGTGAGCAAGTTGTTCAGGTTACCTATTGTCTAGGATCCTGGTTAGCATACATGTTTAGACTGTGTAATTTTCTATTTTTTCAATATAAAAATGTAATCCAAGCTGTAATAATTCATGTTGTAAATATACATATTATTGTTGAGAAATGTTATGGTTGTATGCTCATATATGTGTATTATGCTTCAGTATCGCTCTCTAAAACAATTAGCTAACATTTTCAGATTTGTCCTCTCGAGCCTTCTAAGTCTCGAGGTGGTAGAATCTGGGGACGTTACATCACCCATGATTATCTCCTCATTCTTTCATAAAAGATGATCTGCTTCCATGTAGATGGTAGTTAGGATATGAGCAACATAGATAGGAGATCACAAGATGAACCAAGCCTGAACTGGAGGAATTTATTATATAAACTGCCTTATTTGATAAGTGTTCATTGGTCTTGGGGTGGGCATCTCTCATGGACGATTATTGTCACCTTAAGGGTAGTTACCGTTTCGTGGTCAGTAAGGGCCGGTATGTCACTAGTACATAAATGGGTTATAACGTCACTACCTGTAGGGTCGGTTTTGCCAAATAACCGACCTTATATGTCTAAAAAAAATGTGGGCACCACTTAAGATCTCTTGGGTCGGTTTTCTTAAAAAAACCGACCTTGTAGTGTATTTCTATAGGGTCGGTTGTCCAAATAACTGACCTTATATGTCTATAAAAAATGCGGGTACCACTTAAGACCTCTTGGGTCACTTTTCTTAACAAAACCAACCTTGTAGTGTAACTCTATAGGGTCAGTTTTCTAAATAACCGGCCTTATATGTCTATAAAAAATGCGGGCACCACTTAAGACCTCTTGGGTCGCTTTTCTTAAAATAACCGACCCTGTAGTGTATCTCTATAGGGTCAGTTTTCATAAAATAAGCGACCTTATAGACAATTGGATTAGAAAGCCAATTACAGTTTCCCGCGGCAAAAATTTGCTTGATTTTGGCTTCGCGCCTCGATCAATATGGTCGGTTTTTCCAAATAACCGACCTTATATGTCTACAAAAAATGCAGGTTAGACATCTTGAATCTAGTTTGCCTTCACACATGTATAAGCACCTCTAGGGTCGGTTTTTTCCTTATAACCGACCCTAGAAGTCCCTTCGGTCGACAATATTATCGACCGAGATAAATTTTGGATCCAGTTAAGTTCACGCATGTATAAGCACCTCTAGCGTCAGTTTTTTCCTTATAACCAACCCTAAAGGGATCCTTGGTCGACAATATTGTCGACCAACATCAATTTTGGATCCATTTTAGTTAACGCATGGATAAGAACCTCTAACATCAGTTTTTTATTTTTAACCGACCCTACAACTCTTCTTGGTCGATGAATTTTTCGACCGATAACCTTTCGGTCGATAAATTTTTCGACCGAGTAAGAGCCAGATTTCACGTGTATTAGGGTCGAATTTTTCCTTATAACTGACCCTAGAAGTCCCTTCGATCGACAATATTGTCAACCGAGATGAATTTTGGATCCAGTTAAGTTCACGCATGTATAAGCACATCTAGCGTCAGTTTTGTACTTTTAACCGCCCCTAGAGCTCTTCTCGGTCGATGAATTTGTCGGCCGATAACCTCTCAGTCGACAAATTCATCGACCAAGAAGGAGCTAGATTTCACGTGTATAAGCACCTGTAAGGTCAGTTTTTCCTTATAACCGACCCTAGAGCTCCCTCGATCGACGAATTTGTAGACCGATAACCTCTCGGTCAACAAATTCATCGACCGAGAAGGAGCCAGATTTCACCTCTAGGGTCGGTTTTTTCTTATAACCGACCCTAAAGGGCTCCTCGGTCGACAATATTGTCGACCGACATGAATTTTGGATCCAGTTTAGTACTTTTCAAAACTTTATAAAGCATTGGGATCTCAATCCCTTGTCTCATTGTTGGGAATTCACATCCCTCAATACCACCATCATCACATTTGCTGGATCTGGGTATTCAAACCCTTAGTTCATCACTAAACATGGTTATCACTTATCAGGTAACTATTACCTTCAGGTGATCATCTGACCAAGGTATTCAGGATATTTGTTACACAAGCATCTCACATAACTCACTAGGCATATTAAACTTCTTGTTGTCACCTCTCACTACACAAAAAATAAAATAATGGCTCATAAGGCCCATTACCATCATAGCTCATACTTGGTTATACACTTATTATATCATGATACTTGCATGGTTAGTATACATGATAACAACCATATCAATTTCATATCAACATCATGCAATATAAAGATAACATCACTATTCCCTCATTAGGGTTAGAGTTTCCCATCTTTATCAATTAGGTTTCACATAACATCATCCCATATTAAGGTTACACATAACATTATCCCATATTAGGGTTTTACACAACATCACCCTATATTAGGGTTTCACATAACATTATCCCATATTAGGTTTTCACATAACATTATCCCATATTAGGGTTTCACACGACATCACCCTATATTAGGGTTTCACATAACATCATCCCATATTAGGGTTTTATAAGCACCTTAGAGCTCCCTCGGTCGATGAATTTGTCGACTAATAACCTCTCGGTCGACAAATTTGTTGACCGAGAAAGATCCAGATTTTACGTGTATAAGCACCTCTAGGGTTGGTTTTTCCCTTATAACCGACCCTAAAGTGCTCCTCGGTCGACAATATTCTCGACCGACATGAATTTTGGATCCAATTTAGTTCACGCATGTATAAGCACCTTTAGAGCTCTCCTCGGTCGACGATTTTGTCGACCGATAACCTCTCGGTCGACAAATTCATCGACCAAAAAGGAGCTAGATTTCACGTGTATAAGCACCTCTAGGGTCGGTTTTTTCTTATAACCGACCCTAAAGGACTTCTCAGTCGACGAATTTGTCGACTGAAATGAATTTTGGATCCAGTTTAGTTCACGCATGTATAAGCACCTCTAGCATCAGTTTTTTACTTTTAATCGACCCTAGAGCTCCCCTCAGTCGACGGATTTGTCGACCGATAACCTCTCAGTCGACAAATTTGTCGACCGAAAATGTGTTTGAGTGTTTTTAAATAACCAAACACGGGCACCGCTTTTCCTTAGCGTCGGTGTGTTTCTTTTAACAGACGGTACATGTTGAGTCTCTCCTTTAAAATGGCCAAAACCTAGTCTTTCTCCCCCGCGAAACAAAATTTTCGTTCTCTTTTTCTCTCTCGCGGGGCGGATACCTTTTCCGCCGTGAAGCCCTTGCCACCTCTCCGCGCCGCCAAAGCCCTTGCTTCCTCTCTGCGAAAAGAGCTCGTCGTCGCCGCCTCTCCACACTTCCACAAAGGTTGCCGCCTCTCCGTGAAGGTCATCTCATCCTCCACGAAGGTCGCTGCCATTTCCAAGGAAGGTCACCGTTGTTTCCAAGTAAGGTTCCCGAGTTCATTTCTGGGTTCAGATCCACCTTTCTTAGTCTTGGTAAGTGAGATCTTTCTCTTTTTATTTGTTTTGCTTGTTGTCTATCTTCCCCTCTCTTCTTCTAGGCTGAATCCATTACGTTCCATGGTGGAGCTTGAGATAATGGTTGAAAACATCTTCCACTCTCTTCTTCTTACCTTTTCAACATAGGGATTGCTTCCTTTTTGGAGAAGGAACCAGCTTGGTGAAGAGGAGTGCCCAAGCTAGGGTTTCTTCCCCATTTTTCGTCAATCTACCTTGTTGTTTGGAGTTTCTACATCATCTCTAAGGTGAGTTATATAACTTGTTCCATTATTATTGTTCACTCTTACGTTACATGTACATGATTTTGCCTTAAAAATATTGATCCAAGTATAAAGATGTACCTTTACCTAGGGTGTGAGCTTGTATGATAGTTTTTTGTATCATCTTAGATGAACCCTACATCTTGTGCATGATATTTTTGATGGAAGTGGTAATCATAGACCTTGTTTGCATATGGATAATGATTGCTTTTAATCTCTCAAAAGATGTATATTTCTAAGATTTCAAACTAATTTTTCGTCCTTATATTTCAAGCAATCTATCATTTTGTAAATTATGATGTGAGTATGAATCATTTTTGTCATGAATGTGTGGTTTTGAATGGTGACGGTTGAGCATCAATGCTCCCCTCTCCCAGAATATATGAATCTCCTTTTCTATTTCAGTTTTAACATTTCAGTGTACCCCTCGGTCGAAAATTTTGTCGACCGAAATATTTTTGGTCAACAATTATCTCGACCGAGGGGTACACTGAAATGATTATTTAATTTTTAGCGTCGGTTATTCCAAAAAAACCGACCCTGTAAACTCTCTCGGTCGAGAAAATTGTCGACCGATAATATTTTCGATCGACAATGTTCTCGACCGAGGAGTACACATAAGTGGTTATTCAATATTTAGCGTCAGTTATTCCAAAAAAACCGACCCTGTAAACACTCTCGGTCGAGAAAATTGTCGATCAAAAATGTGTTCGGTCGACAATTTTCTCGACCGAGAGAGTTTACAGGATCGATTTTGCCAAATAACCGACCTTATATGTGTAAAAAAATGTGGGCACCACTTAAGATCTCTTGGGTCGGTTTTCTTAAAAAAACCGACCTTGTAGTGTATTTCTATAGGGTTGGTTGTCCAAATAACTGACCTTATATGTCTATAAAAAATGCGGGTACCACTTAAGACCTCTTGGGTCACTTTTCTTAACAAAACCAACCTTGTAGTGTAACTCTATAGGGTCAGTTTTCCAAATAACCGACCTTATATGTCTATAAAAAATGCGGGCACCACTTAAGACCTCTTGGGTCGCTTTTCTTAAAATAACCGACCCTGTAGTGTATCTCTATAGGGTCAGTTTTCATAAAATAAGCGACCTTATAGACAATTGGATTAGAAAGCCAATTACAGTTTCCCGCGGCAAAAATTTGCTTGATTTTGGCTTCGCGCCTCGATCAATATGGTCGGTTTTTCCAAATAACCGACCTTATATGTCTACAAAAAATGCGGGTTAGACATCTTGAATCTAGTTTGCCTTCACACATGTATAAGCACCTCTAGGGTCGGTTTTTTCCTTATAACTGACCCTAGAAGTCCCTTTGGTCGACAATATTATCGACCGAGATAAATTTTGGATCCAGCTAAGTTCACGCATGTATAAGCACCTCTAGCGTCGGTTTTTTCCTTATAACCGACCCTAAAGGGATCCTTGGTCGACAATATTGTCGACCGACATCAATTTTGGATCCATTTTAGTTAACGCATGGATAAGCACCTCTAACATCAGTTTTTTACTTTTAACCGACCTTACAACTCTTCTTGGTCGATGAATTTTTCGACCGATAACCTTTCGGTCGATAAATTTGTCGACCGAGTAAGAGCCAGATTTCACGTGTATTAGGGTCGAATTTTTCCTTATAACTGACCCTAGAAGTCCCTTCGATCGACAATATTGTCAACCGAGATGAATTTTGGATCCAGTTAAATTCACGCATGTATAAGCACATCTAGCTTCAGTTTTTTACTTTTAACCACCCCTAGAGCTCTTCTCGGTCGATGAATTTGTCGGCCGATAACCTCTCAGTCGACAAATTCATCGACCAAGAAGGAGCTAGATTTCACGTGTATAAGCACCTCTAAGGTCAGTTTTTCCTTATAACCGACCCTAGAGCTCCCTCGATCGACGAATTTTTAGACCGATAACCTCTTGGTCAACAAATTCATAGACCGAGAAGGAGCCAGATTTCACCTCTAGGGTCGGTTTTTTCTTATAACCGACCCTAAAGGGCTCCTCGGTCGACAATATTGTCGACCGACATGAATTTTGGATCCAGTTTAGTACTTTTCAAACTTTATAAAGCATTGGGATCTCAATCCCTTGTCTCATTGTTGGGAATTCACTTCCCTCAATACCACCATCATCACATTTGCTGGATCTGGGTATTTAAACCCTTAGTTCATCACTAAACATGGTTATCACTTATCAGGTAACTATTACCTTCAGGTGATCATCTGACCAAGGTATTCAGGATATTTGTTACACAAGCATCTCACATAACTCACTAGGCATATTAAACTTCTTGTTGTCACCTCTCACTACACAAAAAAGAAAATAATGGTTCATAAGGCCCATTACCATCATAGCTCATACTTGGTTATACACTTATTATCTCATGATACTTGCATGGTTAGTATACTTGATAACAACCATATCAATTTCATATCAACATCATGCAATACAAAGATAACATCACTATTCCCTCATTAGGGTTAGAGTTTCCCATCTTTATCAATTAGGTTTCACATAACATCATCCCATATTAAGGTTACACATAACATTATCCCATATTAGGGTTTTACACAACATCACCCTATATTAGGGTTTCACATAACATTATCCCATATTAGGGTTTCACATAACATTATCCCATATTAGGGTTTCACACGACATCACCCTATATTAGGGTTTCACATAACATCATCCCATATTAGGGTTTTATAAGCACCTTAGAGCTCCCTCGGTCGATGAATTTGTCGACTAATAACCTCTCGGTCGACAAATTTGTTGACCGAGAAAGATCCAGATTTTATGTGTATAAGCAACTCTAGGGTTGGTTTTTTCCTTATAACCGACCCTAAAGTGCTCCTCGGTCGACAATATTCTCGACCGACATGAATTTTGGATCCAATTTAGTTCACGCATGTATAAGCACCTTTAGATCTCTCCTCGGTCGATGAATTTGTCGACTGATAACCTCTCGGTCGACAAATTCATCGACCGAAAAGGAGCTAGATTTCACGTGTATAAGCACCTCTAGGGTCGGTTTTTTCTTATAACCGACCCTAAAGGACTTCTCGGTCGACGAATTTGTCGACTGAAATAAATTTTGGATCCAGTTTAGTTCACACATGTATAAGAACCTCTAGCGTCAATTTTTTACGTTTAATCGACCCTAGAGCTCCCCTCGGTCGACGGATTTGTCGACCGATAACCTCTCAGTCGACAAATTTGTCGACCGAAAATGTGTTTGAGTGTTTTTAAATAACCAAACACGGGCACCACTTTTCCTTAGCGTCGGTGTGTTTCTTTTAACTGACGTTGCATGTTGAGTCTCTCCTTTAAAATGGCCAAAACCTAGTCTTTCTCCCCCGCGAAACAAAATTTTCGTTCTCTTTTTCTCTCTCGCGGCGCGGATACCTTTTCCGCCGTGAAGCCCTTGCCACCTCTCCGTGCCGCCAAAGCCCTTGCCTCCTCTCTGCGAAAAGAGCTCGTCGTTGCCGCCTCTCCACACTTCCACAAAGGTTGCCGCCTCTCCGTGAAGGTTGTCTCATCCTCCACGAAGGTCGCTTCCATTTCCAAGGAAGATCACCGTTGTTTCCAAGTAAGGTTCCCGAGTTCATTTCTGGGTTCAAATCCACCTTTCTTAGTCTTGGTAAGTGAGATCTGTCTCTTTTTATTTGTTTTTCTTGTTGTTCTATCTTCCCCTCTCTTTTTCTAGGCTGAATCCATGACGTTCCATGGTGGAGCTTGTGATAATGGTTGAAAACATCTTCCACTCTCTTCTTCTTACCTTTTCAACATAGGGTTTGCTTCCTTTTTGGAGAAGGAACCAGCTTGGTGAAGAGGAGTGCCCAAGCTAGGGTTTCTTCCCCATTTTTCTTCAATCTACCTTGTTGTTTGGAGTTTCTACATCATCTCTAAGGTGAGTTATATAACTTTATCCATTATTATTGTTCACTCTTACGTTACATGTACATGATTTTGCCTTAAAAATATTGATCCAAGTATAAAGATGTACCTTTACCTAGGGTGTGAGCTTGTATGATAGTTTTCTGTATCATCTTAGATGAACCCTACATCTTGTGCATGATATTTTTGATGGAAGTGGTAATCATAGACCTTGTTTGCATATGGATAATGATTGCTTTTAATATCTCAAAAGATGTATATTTCTAAGATTTCAAACTAATTTTTCCTCCTTATATTTCAAGCAATCTATCATTTTGTAAATTATGATGTGAGTATGAATCATTTTTGTCATGAATGTGTGGTTTTGAATGGTGACGGTTGAGCATCAATGCTCCCCTCTCCCAGAATATATGAATCTCCTTTTCTATTTCAGTTTGAACATTTCAGTGTACCCCTCGGTCGAAAATTTTGTCGACCGAAATATTTTTGGTCAACAATTATCTCGACCGAGGGGTACACTGAAATGATTATTTAATTTTTAGCGTCGGTTATTCCAAAAAAACCGACCATGTAAACTCTCTCGGTCGAGAAAATTATCGACCGATAATATTTTCGATAGACAATGTTCTCGACCGAGGAGTACACATAAGTGGTTATTCAATATTTAGCGCCGGTTATTCCAAAAAAACCGACCCTGTAAACACTCTCGGTCGAGAAAATTGTCGATCGAAAATGTGTTCGGTCGACAATTTTCTCGACCGAGAGAGTTTACAGGGTTGGTTTTGCCAAATAACCGACCTTATATGTCTAAAAAAATGTGGGCACCACTTAAGATCTCTTGGGTCGGTTTTCTTAAAAAAACCGACCTTGTAGTGTATTTCTATAGGGTCGGTTGTCCAAATAACTGACCTTATATGTCTATAAAAAATGCGGGTACCATTTAAGACCTCTTGGGTCACTTTTCTTAACAAAACCAACCTTGTAGTGTAACTCTATAGGGTCAGTTTTCCAAATAACCGACCTTATATGTCTATAAAAAATGCGGGCACCACTTAAGACCTCTTGGGTCGCTTTTCTTAAAATAACTGACCATGTAGTGTATCTCTATAGGGTCAGTTTTCATAAAATAAGTGACCTTATAGACAATTGGATTAGAAAGCCAATTACAGTTTCCCGCGGCAAAAATTTGCTTGATTTTGGCTTCGCGCCTCGATCAATATGGTCGGTTTTTCCAAATAACCGACCTTATATGTCTACAAAAAATGCGGGTTAGACATCTTGAATCTAGTTTGCCTTCACACATGTATAAGCACCTCTAGGGTCAGTTTTTTCCTTATAACCGACCCTAGAAGTCCCTTCAGTCGACAATATTATCGACCGAGATAAATTTTGGATCCAGTTAAGTTCACGCATGTATAAGCACCTCTAGCGTCGGTTTTTTCCTTATAACCGACCCTAAAGGGATCCTTGGTCGACAATATTATCGACCGACATCAATTTTGGATCCATTTTAGTTAACGCATGGATAAGCACCTCTAACATCAGTTTTTTACTTTTAACCGACCCTACAACTCTTCTTGGTCGATGAATTTTTCGACCGATAACCTTTCGGTCGATAAATTTGTCGACCGAGTAAGAGCCAGATTTCACGTGTATTAGGGTCGAATTTTTCCTTATAACTGACCCTAGAAGTCCCTTCGATCGACAATATTGTCAATCGAGATGAATTTTGGATCCAGTTAAGTTCACGCATGTATAAGCACATCTAGCTTCAGTTTTTTACTTTTAATCACCCCTAGAGCTCTTCTCGGTCGATGAATTTGTCGGCCGATAACCTCTCAGTCGACAAATTCATCGACCAAGAAGGAGCTAGATTTCACGTGTATAAGCACCTCTAAGGTCAGTTTTTCCTTATAACCGACCCTAGAGCTCCCTCGATTGACGAATTTGTAGACCGATAACCTCTTGGTCAACAAATTCATAGACCGAGAAGGAGCCAGATTTCACCTCTAGGGTCGGTTTTTTCTTATAACCGACCCTAAAGGGCTCCTCGGTCGACAATATTGTCGACCGACATGAATTTTGGATCCAGTTTAGTACTTTTCAAACTTTATAAAGCATTGGGATCTCAATCCCTTGTCTCATTGTTGGGAATTCACATCCCTCAATACCACCATCATCACATTTGCTGGATCTGGGTATTCAAACCCTTATTTCATCACTAAACATGGTTATCACTTATCAGGTAACTATTACCTTCAGGTGATCATCTGACCAAGGTATTCAGGATATTTGTTACACAAGCATCTCACATAACTCACTAGGCATATTAAACTTCTTGTTGTCACCTCTCACTACACAAAAAATAAAATAATGGCTCATAAGGCCCATTACCATCATAGCTCATACTTGGTTATACACTTATTATCTCATGATACTTGCATGGTTAGTATACTTGATAACAACCATATCAATTTCATATCAACATCATGCAATACAAAGATAACATCACTATTCCCTCATTAGGGTTAGAGTTTCCCATCTTTATCAATTAGGTTTCACATAACATCATCCCATATTAAGGTTACACATAACATTATCCCATATTAGGGTTTTACACAACATCACCCTATATTAGGGTTTCACATAACATTATCCCATATTAGGGTTTCACATAACATTATCCCATATTAGGGTTTCACATGACATCACCCTATATTAGGGTTTCACATAACATCATCCCATATTAGGGTTTTATAAGCACCTTAGAGCTCCCTCGGTCGATGAATTTGTCGACTAATAACCTCTCGGTCGACAAATTTGTTGACCGAGAAAGATCCAGATTTTACGTGTATAAGCAACTCTAGGGTTGGTTTTTTCCTTATAACCGACCCTAAAGTGCTCCTCGGTCGACAATATTCTCGACCGACATGAATTTTGGATCCAATTTAGTTCACACATGTATAAGCACCTTTAGAGCTCTCCTCGGTCGACGAATTTGTCGACCGATAACCTCTCGGTCGACAAATTCATCGACCGAAAAGGAGCTAGATTTCACGTGTATAAGCACCTGTAGGGTCGGTTTTTTCTTATAACCGACCCTAAAGGACTTCTCGGTCGACGAATTTGTCGACTGAAATGAATTTTGGATCCAGTTTAGTTCACGCATGTATAAGAACCTCTAGAGTCAGTTTTTTACTTATAACCGACCCTAAAGTGCTCCTCGGTCGACAATATTCTCGACCGACATGAATTTTGGATCCAATTTAGTTCACGCATGTATAAGCACCTTTAGAGCTCTCCTCGGTCGACGATTTTGTCGACCGATAACCTCTCGGTCGACAAATTCATCGACCAAAAAGGAGCTAGATTTCACGTGTATAAGCACCTCTAGGGTCGGTTTTTTCTTATAACCGACCCTAAAGGACTTCTCAGTCGACGAATTTGTCGACTGAAATGAATTTTGGATCCAGTTTAGTTCACGCATGTATAAGCACCTCTAGCATCAGTTTTTTACTTTTAATCGACCCTAGAGCTCCCCTCAGTCGACGGATTTGTCGACCGATAACCTCTCAGTCGACAAATTTGTCGACCGAAAATGTGTTTGAGTGTTTTTAAATAACCAAACACGGGCACCGCTTTTCCTTAGCGTCGGTGTGTTTCTTTTAACAGACGGTACATGTTGAGTCTCTCCTTTAAAATGGCCAAAACCTAGTCTTTCTCCCCCGCGAAACAAAATTTTCGTTCTCTTTTTCTCTCTCGCGGCGCGGATACCTTTTCCGCCGTGAAGCCCTTGCCACCTCTCCGCGCCGCCAAAGCCCTTGCTTCCTCTCTGCGAAAAGAGCTCGTCGTCGCCGCCTCTCCACACTTCCACAAAGGTTGCCGCCTCTCCGTGAAGGTCGTCTCATCCTCCACGAAGGTCGCTGCCATTTCCAAGGAAGGTCACCGTTGTTTCCAAGTAAGGTTCCCGAGTTCATTTCTGGGTTCAGATCCACCTTTCTTAGTCTTGGTAAGTGAGATCTGTCTCTTTTTATTTGTTTTGCTTGTTGTCTATCTTCCCCTCTCTTCTTCTAGGCTGAATCCATTATGTTCCATGGTGGAGCTTGAGATAATGGTTGAAAACATCTTCCACTCTCTTCTTCTTACCTTTTCAACATAGGGATTGCTTCCTTTTTGGAGAAGGAACCAGCTTGGTGAAGAGGAGTGCCCAAGCTAGGGTTTCTTCCCCATTTTTCGTCAATCTACCTTGTTATTTGGAGTTTCTACATCATCTCTAAGGTGAGTTATATAACTTGTTCCATTATTATTGTTCACTCTTACGTTACATGTACATGATTTTGCCTTAAAAATATTGATCCAAGTATAAAGATGTACCTTTACCTAGGGTGTGAGCTTGTATGATAGTTTTTTGTATCATCTTAGATGAACCCTACATCTTGTGCATGATATTTTTGATGGAAGTGGTAATCATAGACCTTGTTTGCATATGGATAATGATTGCTTTTAATCTCTCAAAAGATGTATATTTCTAAGATTTCAAACTAATTTTTCGTCCTTATATTTCAAGCAATCTATCATTTTGTAAATTATGATGTGAGTATGAATCATTTTTGTCATGAATGTGTGGTTTTGAATGGTGACGGTTGAGCATCAATGCTCCCCTCTCCCAGAATATATGAATCTCCTTTTCTATTTCAGTTTTAACATTTCAGTGTACCCCTCGGTCGAAAATTTTGTCGACCGAAATATTTTTGGTCAACAATTATCTCGACCGAGGGGTACACTGAAATGATTACTTAATTTTTAGCGTCGGTTATTCCAAAAAAACCGACCCTGTAAACTCTCTCGGTCGAGAAAATTGTCGACCGATAATATTTTCGATCGACAATGTTCTCGACCGAGGAGTACACATAAGTGGTTATTCAATATTTAGCGTCAGTTATTCCAAAAAAACCGACCCTGTAAACACTCTCGGTCGAGAAAATTGTCGATCGAAAATGTGTTCGGTCGACAATTTTCTCGACCGAGAGAGTTTACAGGATCGATTTTGCCAAATAACCGACCTTATATGTGTAAAAAAATGTGGGCACCACTTAAGATCTCTTGGGTCGGTTTTCTTAAAAAAACCGACCTTGTAGTGTATTTCTATAGGGTCGGTTGTCCAAATAACTGACCTTATATGTCTATAAAAAATGCGGGTACCACTTAAGACCTCTTGGGTCACTTTTCTTAACAAAACCAACCTTGTAGTGTAACTCTATAGGGTTAGTTTTCCAAATAACCGACCTTATATGTCTATAAAAAATGCGGGCACCACTTAAGACCTCTTGGGTCGCTTTTCTTAAAATAACCGACCCTGTAGTGTATCTCTATAGGGTCAGTTTTCATAAAATAAGCGACCTTATAGACAATTGGATTAGAAAGCCAATTACAGTTTCCCGCGGCAAAAATTTGCTTGATTTTGGCTTCGCGCCTCGATCAATATGGTCGGTGTTTCCAAATAACCGACCTTATATGTCTACAAAAAATGCGGGTTAGACATCTTGAATCTAGTTTGCCTTCACACATGTATAAGCACCTCTAGGGTCGGTTTTTTCCTTATAACTGACCCTAGAAGTCCCTTCGGTCGACAATATTATCGACCGAGATAAATTTTGGATCCAGCTAAGTTCACGCATGTATAAGCACCTCTAGTGTCGGTTTTTTCCTTATAACCGACCCTAAAGGGATCCTTGGTCGACAATATTGTCGACCGACATCAATTTTGGATCCATTTTAGTTAACGCATGGATAAGCACCTCTAACATCAGTTTTTTACTTTTAACCGACCCTACAACTCTTCTTGGTCGATGAATTTTTCGACCGATAACCTTTCGGTCGATAAATTTGTCGACCGAGTAAGAGCCAGATTTCACGTGTATTAGGGTCGAATTTTTCCTTATAACTGACCCTAGAAGTCCCTTCGATCGACAATATTGTCAACCGAGATGAATTTTGGATCCAGTTAAATTCACGCATGTATAAGCACATCTAGCTTCAGTTTTTTACTTTTAACCACCCCTAGTGCTCTTCTCGGTCGATGAATTTGTCGGCCGATAACCTCTCAGTCGACAAATTCATCGACCAAGAAGGAGCTAGATTTCACGTGTATAAGCACCTCTAAGGTCAGTTTTTCCTTATAACCGACCCTAGAGCTCCCTCGATCGACGAATTTTTAGACCGATAACCTCTTGGTCAACAAATTCATAGACCGAGAAGGAGCCAGATTTCACCTCTAGGGTCGGTTTTTTCTTATAACCGACCCTAAAGGGCTCCTCGGTCGACAATATTGTCGACCGACATGAATTTTGGATCCAGTTTAGTACTTTTCAAACTTTATAAAGCATTGGGATCTCAATCCCTTGTCTCATTGTTGGGAATTCACTTCCCTCAATACCACCATCATCACATTTGCTGGATCTGGGTATTCAAACCCTTAGTTCATCACTAAACATGGTTATCACTTATCAGGTAACTATTACCTTCAGGTGATCATCTGACCAAGGTATTCAGGATATTTGTTACACAAGCATCTCACATAACTCACTAGGCATATTAAACTTCTTGTTGTCACCTCTCACTACACAAAAAATAAAATAATGGCTCATAAGGCCCATTACCATCATAGCTCATACTTGGTTATACACTTATTATCTCATGATACTTGCATGGTTAGTATACTTGATAACAACCATATCAATTTCATATCAACATCATGCAATACAAAGATAACATCACTATTCCCTCATTAGGGTTAGAGTTTCCCATCTTTATCAATTAGGTTTCACATAACATCATCCCATATTAAGGTTACACATAACATTATCCCATATTAGGGTTTTACACAACATCACCCTATATTAGGGTTTCACATAACATTATCCCATATTAGGGTTTCACATAACATTATCCCATATTAGGGTTTCACATGACATCACCCTATATTAGGGTTTCACATAACATCATCCCATATTAGGGTTTTATAAGCACCTTAGAGCTCCCTCGGTCGATGAATTTGTCGACTAATAACCTCTCGGTCGACAAATTTGTTGACCGAGAAAGATCCAGATTTTACGTGTATAAGCACCTCTAGGGTTGGTTTTTCCCTTATAACCGACCCTAAAGTGCTCCTCGGTCGACAATATTCTCGACCGACATGAATTTTGGATCCAATTTAGTTCACGCATGTATAAGCACCTTTAGAGCTCTCCTCGGTCGACGATTTTGTCGACCGATAACCTCTCGGTCGACAAATTCATCGACCAAAAAGGAGCTAGATTTCACGTGTATAAGCACCTCTAGGGTCGGTTTTTTCTTATAACCGACCCTAAAGGACTTCTCAGTCGACGAATTTGTCGACTGAAATGAATTTTGGATCCAGTTTAGTTCACGCATGTATAAGCACCTCTAGCATCAGTTTTTTACTTTTAATCGACCCTAGAGCTCCCCTCAGTCGACGGATTTGTCGACCGATAACCTCTCAGTCGACAAATTTGTCGACCGAAAATGTGTTTGAGTGTTTTTAAATAACCAAACACGGGCACCGCTTTTCCTTAGCATCGGTGTGTTTCTTTTAACAGACGGTACATGTTGAGTCTCTCCTTTAAAATGGCCAAAACCTAGTCTTTCTCCCCCGCGAAACAAAATTTTCGTTCTCTTTTTCTCTCTCGCGGCGCGGATACCTTTTCCGCCGTGAAGCCCTTGCCACCTCTCCGCGCCGCCAAAGCCCTTGCTTCCTCTCTGCGAAAAGAGCTCGTCGTCGCCGCCTCTCCACACTTCCACAAAGGTTGCCGCCTCTCCGTGAAGGTCGTCTCATCCTCCACGAAGGTCGCTGCCATTTCCAAGGAAGGTCACCGTTGTTTCCAAGTAAGGTTCCCGAGTTCATTTCTGGGTTCAGATCCACCTTTCTTAGTCTTGGTAAGTGAGATCTGTCTCTTTTTATTTGTTTTGCTTGTTGTCTATCTTCCCCTCTCTTCTTCTAGGCTGAATCCATTACGTTCCATGGTGGAGCTTGAGATAATGGTTGAAAACATCTTCCACTCTCTTCTTCTTACCTTTTCAACATAGGGATTGCTTCCTTTTTGGAGAAGGAACCAGCTTGGTGAAGAGGAGTGCCCAAGCTAGGGTTTCTTCCCCATTTTTCGTCAATCTACCTTGTTGTTTGGAGTTTCTACATCATCTCTAAGGTGAGTTATATAACTTGTTCCATTATTATTGTTCACTCTTACGTTACATGTACATGATTTTGCCTTAAAAATATTGATCCAAGTATAAAGATGTACCTTTACCTAGGGTGTGAGCTTGTATGATAGTTTTTTGTATCATCTTAGATGAACCCTACATCTTGTGCATGATATTTTTGATGGAAGTGGTAATCATAGACCTTGTTTGCATATGGATAATGATTGCTTTTAATCTCTCAAAAGATGTATATTTCTAAGATTTCAAACTAATTTTTCGTCCTTATATTTCAAGCAATCTATCATTTTGTAAATTATGATGTGAGTATGAATCATTTTTGTCATGAATGTGTGGTTTTGAATGGTGACGGTTGAGCATCAATGCTCCCCTCTCCCAGAATATATGAATCTCCTTTTCTATTTCAGTTTTAACATTTCAGTGTACCCCTCGGTCGAAAATTTTGTCGACCGAAATATTTTTGGTCAACAATTATCTCGACCGAGGGGTACACTGAAATGATTATTTAATTTTTAGCGTCGGTTATTCCAAAAGAACCGACCCTGTAAACTCTCTCGCTCGAGAAAATTGTCGACCGATAATATTTTCGATCGACAATGTTCTCGACCGAGGAGTACACATAAGTGGTTATTCAATATTTAGCGTCAGTTATTCCAAAAAAACCGACCCTGTAAACACTCTCGGTCGAGAAAATTGTCGATCGAAAATGTGTTCGGTCGACAATTTTCTCGACCGAGAGAGTTTACAGGATCGATTTTGCCAAATAACCGACCTTATATGTGTAAAAAAATGTGGGCACCACTTAAGATCTCTTGGGTCGGTTTTCTTAAAAAAACCGACCTTGTAGTGTATTTCTATAGGGTCGGTTGTCCAAATAACTAACCTTATATGTCTATAAAAAATGCGGGTACCACTTAAGACCTCTTGGGTCACTTTTCTTAACAAAACCAACCTTGTAGTGTAACTCTATAGGGTCAGTTTTCCAAATAACCGACCTTATATGTCTATAAAAAATGCGGGCACCATTTAAGACCTCTTGGGTCGCTTTTCTTAAAATAACCGACCCTGTAGTGTATCTCTATAGGGTCAGTTTTCATAAAATAAGCGACCTTATAGACAATTGGATTAGAAAGCCAATTACAGTTTCCCGCGGCAAAAATTTGCTTGATTTTGGCTTCGCGCCTCGATCAATATGGTCGGTTTTTCCAAATAACCGACCTTATATGTCTACAAAAAATGCGGGTTAGACATCTTGAATCTAGTTTGCCTTCACACATGTATAAGCACCTCTAGGGTCGGTTTTTTCCTTATAACTGACCCTAGAAGTCCCTTCGGTCGACAATATTATCGACCGAGATAAATTTTGGATCCAGCTAAGTTCACACATGTATAAGCACCTCTAGCGTCGGTTTTTTCCTTATAACCGACCCTAAAGGGATCCTTGGTCGACAATATTGTCGACCGACATCAATTTTGGATCCATTTTAGTTAACGCATGGATAAGCACCTCTAACATCAGTTTTTTACTTTTAACCGACCCTACAACTCTTCTTGGTCGATGAATTTTTCGACCGATAACCTTTCGGTCGATAAATTTGTCGACCGAGTAAGAGCCAGATTTCACGTGTATTAGGGTCGAATTTTTCCTTATAACTGACCCTAGAAGTCCCTTCGATCGACAATATTGTCAACCGAGATGAATTTTGGATCCAGTTAAATTCACGCATGTATAAGCACATCTAGCTTCAGTTTTTTACTTTTAACCACCCCTAGAGCTCTTCTCGGTCGATGAATTTGTCGGCCGATAACCTCTCAGTCGACAAATTCATCGACCAAGAAGGAGCTAGATTTCACGTGTATAAGCACCTCTAAGGTCAGTTTTTCCTTATAACCGACCCTAGAGCTCCCTCGATCGACGAATTTTTAGACCGATAACCTCTTGGTCAACAAATTCATAGACCGAGAAGGAGCCAGATTTCACCTCTAGGGTCGGTTTTTTCTTATAACCGACCCTAAAGGGCTCCTCGGTCGACAATATTGTCGACCGACATGAATTTTGGATCCAGTTTAGTACTTTTCAAACTTTATAAAGCATTGGGATCTCAATCCCTTGTCTCATTGTTGGGAATTCACTTCCCTCAATACCACCATCATCACATTTGCTGGATCTGGGTATTTAAACCCTTAGTTCATCACTAAACATGGTTATCACTTATCAGGTAACTATTACCTTCAGGTGATCATCTGACCAAGGTATTCAGGATATTTGTTACACAAGCATCTCACATAACTCACTAGGCATATTAAACTTCTTGTTGTCACCTCTCACTACACAAAAAAGAAAATAATGGTTCATAAGGCCCATTACCATCATAGCTCATACTTGGTTATACACTTATTATCTCATGATACTTGCATGGTTAGTATACTTGATAACAACCATATCAATTTCATATCAACATCATGCAATACAAAGATAACATCACTATTCCCTCATTAGGGTTAGAGTTTCCCATCTTTATCAATTAGGTTTCACATAACATCATCCCATATTAAGGTTACACATAACATTATCCCATATTAGGGTTTTACACAACATCACCCTATATTAGGGTTTCACATAACATTATCCCATATTAGGGTTTCACATAACATTATCCCATATTAGGGTTTCACACGACATCACCCTATATTAGGGTTTCACATAACATCATCCCATATTAGGGTTTTATAAGCACCTTAGAGCTCCCTCGGTCGATGAATTTGTCGACTAATAACCTCTCGGTCGACAAATTTGTTGACCGAGAAAGATCCAGATTTTATGTGTATAAGCAACTCTAGGGTTGATTTTTTCCTTATAACCGACCCTAAAGTGCTCCTCGGTCGACAATATTCTCGACCGACATGAATTTTGGATCCAATTTAGTTCACGCATGTATAAGCACCTTTAGATCTCTCCTCGGTCGACGAATTTGTCGACTGATAACCTCTCGGTCGACAAATTCATCGACCGAAAAGGAGCTAGATTTCACGTGTATAAGCACCTCTAGGGTCGGTTTTTTCTTATAACCGACCCTAAAGGACTTCTCGGTCGACGAATTTGTCGACTGAAATAAATTTTGGATCCAGTTTAGTTCACACATGTATAAGCACCTCTAGCGTCAATTTTTTACTTTTAATCGACCCTAGAGCTCCCCTCGGTCGACGGATTTGTCGACCGATAACCTCTCAGTCGACAAATTTGTCGACCGAAAATGTGTTTGAGTGTTTTTAAATAACCAAACACGGGCACCACTTTTCCTTAGCGTCGGTGTGTTTCTTTTAACCGACGTTGCATGTTGAGTCTCTCCTTTAAAATGGCCAAAACCTAGTCTTTCTCCCCCGCGAAACAAAATTTTCGTTCTCTTTTTCTCTCTCGCGGCGCGGATACCTTTTCCGCCGTGAAGCCCTTGCCACCTCTCCGTGCCGCCAAAGCCCTTGCCTCCTCTCTGCGAAAAGAGCTCGTCGTCGCCGCCTCTCCACACTTCCACAAAGGTTGCCGCCTCTCCGTGAAGGTTGTCTCATCCTCCACGAAGGTCGCTTCCATTTCCAAGGAAGATCACCGTTGTTTCCAAGTAAGGTTCCCGAGTTCATTTCTGGGTTCAAATCCACCTTTCTTAGTCTTGGTAAGTGAGATCTGTCTCTTTTTATTTGTTTTTCTTGTTGTTCTATCTTCCCCTCTCTTTTTCTAGGCTGAATCCATGACGTTCCATGGTGGAGCTTGTGATAATGGTTGAAAACATCTTCCACTCTCTTCTTCTTACCTTTTCAACATAGGGTTTGCTTCCCTTTTGGAGAAGGAACCAGCTTGGTGAAGAGGAGTGCCCAAGCTAGGGTTTCTTCCCCATTTTTCTTCAATCTACCTTGTTGTTTGGAGTTTCTACATCATCTCTAAGGTGAGTTATATAACTTTATCCATTATTATTGTTCACTCTTACGTTACATGTACATGATTTTGCCTTAAAAATATTGATCCAAGTATAAAGATGTACCTTTACCTAGGGTGTGAGCTTGTATGATAATTTTCTGTATCATCTTAGATGAACCCTACATCTTGTGCATGATATTTTTGATGGAAGTGGTAATCATAGACCTTGTTTGCATATGGATAATGATTGCTTTTAATATCTCAAAAGATGTATATTTCTAAGATTTCAAACTAATTTTTCCTCCTTATATTTCAAGCAATCTATCATTTTGTAAATTATGATGTGAGTATGAATCATTTTTGTCATGAATGTGTGGTTTTGAATGGTGACGGTTGAGCATCAATGCTCCCCTCTCCCAGAATATATGAATCTCCTTTTCTATTTCAGTTTGAACATTTCAGTGTACCCCTCGGTCGAAAATTTTGTCGACCGAAATATTTTTGGTCAACAATTATCTCGACCGAGGGGTACACTGAAATGATTATTTAATTTTTAGCGTCGGTTATTCCAAAAAAACCGACCATGTAAACTCTCTCGGTCGAGAAAATTATCGACCGATAATATTTTCGATAGACAATGTTCTCGACCGAGGAGTACACATAAGTGGTTATTCAATATTTAGCGCCGGTTATTCCAAAAAAACCGACCCTGTAAACACTCTCGGTCGAGAAAATTGTCGATCGAAAATGTGTTCGGTCGACAATTTTCTCGACCGAGAGAGTTTACAGGGTCGGTTTTGCCAAATAACCGACCTTATATGTCTAAAAAAATGTGGGCACCACTTAAGATCTCTTGGGTCGGTTTTCTTAAAAAAACCGACCTTGTAGTGTATTTCTATAGGGTCGGTTGTCCAAATAACTGACCTTATATGTCTATAAAAAATGCGGGTACCACTTAAGACCTCTTGGGTCACTTTTCTTAACAAAACCAACCTTGTAGTGTAACTCTATAGGGTCAGTTTTCCAAATAACCGACCTTATATGTCTATAAAAAATGCGGGCACCACTTAAGACCTCTTGGGTCGCTTTTCTTAAAATAACTGACCATGTAGTGTATCTCTATAGGGTCAGTTTTCATAAAATAAGTGACCTTATAGACAATTGGATTAGAAAGCCAATTACAGTTTCCCGCGGCAAAAATTTGCTTGATTTTGGCTTCGCGCCTCGATCAATATGGTCGGTTTTTCCAAATAACCGACCTTATATGTCTACAAAAAATGCGGGTTAGACATCTTGAATCTAGTTTGCCTTCACACATGTATAAGCACCTCTAGGGTCAGTTTTTTCCTTATAACCGACCCTAGAAGTCCCTTCAGTCGACAATATTATCGACCGAGATAAATTTTGGATCCAGTTAAGTTCACGCATGTATAAGCACCTCTAGCGTCGGTTTTTTCCTTATAACCGACCCTAAAGGGATCCTTGGTCGACAATATTATCGACCGACATCAATTTTGGATCCATTTTAGTTAACGCATGGATAAGCACCTCTAACATCAGTTTTTTACTTTTAACCGACCCTACAACTCTTCTTGGTCGATGAATTTTTCGACCGATAACCTTTCGGTCGATAAATTTGTCGACCGAGTAAGAGCCAGATTTCACGTGTATTAGGGTCGAATTTTTCCTTATAACTGACCCTAGAAGTCCCTTCGATCGACAATATTGTCAATCGAGATGAATTTTGGATCCAGTTAAGTTCACGCATGTATAAGCACATCTAGCTTCAGTTTTTTACTTTTAATCACCCCTAGAGCTCTTCTCGGTCGATGAATTTGTCGGCCGATAACCTCTCAGTCGACAAATTCATCGACCAAGAAGGAGCTAGATTTCACGTGTATAAGCACCTCTAAGGTCAGTTTTTCCTTATAACCGACCCTAGAGCTCCCTCGATTGACGAATTTGTAGACCGATAACCTCTTGGTCAACAAATTCATAGACCGAGAAGGAGCCAGATTTCACCTCTAGGGTCGGTTTTTTCTTATAACCGACCCTAAAGGGCTCCTCGGTCGACAATATTGTCGACCGACATGAATTTTGGATCCAGTTTAGTACTTTTCAAACTTTATAAAGCATTGGGATCTCAATCCCTTGTCTCATTGTTGGGAATTCACATCCCTCAATACCACCATCATCACATTTGCTGGATCTGGGTATTCAAACCCTTAGTTCATCACTAAACATGGTTATCACTTATCAGGTAACTATTACCTTCAGGTGATCATCTGACCAAGGTATTCAGGATATTTGTTACACAAGCATCTCACATAACTCACTAGGCATATTAAACTTCTTGTTGTCACCTCTCACTACACAAAAAATAAAATAATGGCTCATAAGGCCCATTACCATCATAGCTCATACTTGGTTATACACTTATTATCTCATGATACTTGCATGGTTAGTATACTTGATAACAACCATATCAATTTCATATCAACATCATGCAATACAAAGATAACATCACTATTCCCTCATTAGGGTTAGAGTTTCCCATCTTTATCAATTAGGTTTCACATAACATCATCCCATATTAAGGTTACACATAACATTATCCCATATTAGGGTTTTACACAACATCACCCTATATTAGGGTTTCACATAACATTATCCCATATTAGGGTTTCACATAACATTATCCCATATTAGGGTTTCACATGACATCACCCTATATTAGGGTTTCACATAACATCATCCCATATTAGGGTTTTATAAGCACCTTAGAGCTCCCTCGGTCGATGAATTTGTCGACTAATAACCTCTCGGTCGACAAATTTGTTGACCGAGAAAGATCCAGATTTTACGTGTATAAGCAACTCTAGGGTTGGTTTTTTCCTTATAACCGACCCTAAAGTGCTCCTCGGTCGACAATATTCTCGACCGACATGAATTTTGGATCCAATTTAGTTCACACATGTATAAGCACCTTTAGAGCTCTCCTCGGTCGACGAATTTGTCGACCGATAACCTCTCGGTCGACAAATTCATCGACCGAAAAGGAGCTAGATTTCACGTGTATAAGCACCTGTAGGGTCGGTTTTTTCTTATAACCGACCCTAAAGGACTTCTCGGTCGACGAATTTGTCGACTGAAATGAATTTTGGATCCAGTTTAGTTCACGCATGTATAAGAACCTCTAGAGTCAGTTTTTTACTTTTAATCGACCCTAGAGCTCCCCTCGGTCGACGGATTTGTCGACCAATAACCTCTCTGTCGACAAATTTGTCGACCGAAAATGTGTTTGAGTGTTTTTAAATAACCAAACACGGGCACCGCTTTTCCTTAGCGTCAGTGTGTTTCTTTTAACCGACGCTACATGTTGAGTCTCTCCTTTAAAATGGACAAAACCTAGTCTTTCTCCCCCGCGAAACAAAATTTTCATTCTCTTTTTCTCTCTCATGGCGCGGATACCTTTTCTGCCGTGAAGCCCTTGCCACCTCTCCGCGCCGCCAAAGCCCTTGCCTCCTCTCTGCGAAAAGAGCTCGTCGTCGCCGCCTCTCCACACTTCCACAAAGGTTGCCGCCTCTCTGTGAAGGTCGTCTCATCCTCCACGAAGGTCACTGCCATTTCCAAGGAAGGTGACCGCTGTTTCCAAGTAAGGTTCCCGAGTTCATTTCTGGGTTCAGATCCACCTTTCTTAGTCTTAGTAAGTGAGATTTGTCTCTTTTTATTTGTTTTTCTTGTTGTTCTATCTTCCCCTCTCTTCTTCTAGGCTGAATCCATGACGTTCCATGGTGGAGCTTGAGATAATGGTTGAAAACATCTTCCACTCTCTTCTTCTTACCTTTTCAACATAGGGTTTGCTTCCTTTTTGGAGAAGGAACCAGCTTGGTGAAGAGGAGTGCCCAAGCTAGGGTTTCTTCCCCATTTTTCTTCAATCTACCTTGTTGTTTGGAGTTTCTACATCATCTCTAAGGTGAGTTATATAACTTTATCCATTATTATTGTTCACTCTTACGTTACATGTACATGATTTTGCCTTAAAAATATTGATCCAAGTATAAAGATGTACCTTTACCTAGGGTGTGAGATTGTATGATAGTTTTTTGTATCATCTTAGATGAACCCTACATCTTGTGCATGATATTTTTGATGGAAGTGGTAATCATAGACCTTGTTTGCATATGGATAATGATTTCTTTTAATCTCTCAAAAGATGTATATTTCTAAGATTTCAAACTAATTTTTCCTCCTTATATTTCAAGAAATCTATCATTTTGTAAATTATGATGTGAGTATGAATCATTTTTTTCATGAATGTGTGGTTTTGAATGGTGACGGTTGAGCATCAATGCTCCCCTCTCCCAGAATATATGAATCTCCTTTTCTATTTCAGTTTGAACATTTCAGTGTACCCCTCGGTCGAAAATTTTGTCGACCGAAATATTTTTGGTCAACAATTATCTCGACCGAGGGGTACACTGAAATGATTATTTAATTTTTAGCGTCGGTTATTCCAAAAAAACCGACCCTGTAAACTCTCTCGGTCGAGAAAATTGTCGACCGATAATATTTTCAATCGACAATGTTCTCGACCGAGGAGTACACAGAAGTGGTTATTCAATATTTAGCGTCGGTTATTCCAAAAAAACCGACCCTATAAACACTCTCGGTCGAGAAAATTGTCGATCGAAAATGTGTTCGGTCGGCAATTTTCTCAACCGAGAGTGTTTACATGGTCAATGTTTTTGGAATAACTGGCCTTACATGCTCCTTTTTTCTCACTCGGGTCAGATTTTTTACAACCTTTTGCGTCGGTGTTTACTCTGTAAGGTCGGTTTTTTTTTGTCAAATAAACCGACGCTATAGAGAAAATTCTATAGCGACGGCCACTTAGGCGTCGGTTAAAAAGTGACGCTACAGGCTTAAAAAAACTGACGCTACAGACCATTCCTGTACTAGTGTGTGCTTTGTAGGAGGGAATCATTCTAAGATGTCTTTTATGCTAATATGTTCTTTAGTTGACCCTCGCAATTATATTATGTAGTTTTGTTGCTCGAGGATGAGCAAAATTCAAGCTTAGGGGAGTTTAATGCAAGGATTTTGAGTCACTTTTATAGGCTAGTTTCCTATGTGTTTTATTCATTTATTGGTCACTTTCATGGTTACTATCGCATGATTCATTTCCTTCAGCCTATAATCTTATTATGCATCAAAGTTACATTGTTTTATCTTATTTTGTATAAAAGATCATATTTCTCATATTTGATTGGTGTTCTTCTCTTTGTTCCAGGGAATTTGCATATTTGAGACCGTCGATGCCATCAACATGGCTACAACAACCAGCCGGAGAAAGAGCAGAACCAATCGATGCCATCGATAGTTTGGTCGATGGTATCGAGCTGCCATCAGAGAGAATGCCATAAAATCAAGAAGCATCGATACCCTACATGAGTCGACACCATCGACCCACCGTCGATGGTATCGACACCGTCAGATTAGGAAATTTCCCAGATCGATCTAAATCGAACGATCGTGATGTTTTGGTGGCTATAAGTGATCCCTATACCTAGAAGAGACGACCCAAGCCATACTATCACGTCATTAGCCACAGCATAAGTCTCGGAAGAGGGTAGGATGAAGAAAATATCCCAGAGCTATGCCTCATACATTTCTAGAGCTACAGACAGAGTTTTCTACTTGTGGTGAATGAACCAAAATTCGTCCATATTCTGAATGAACAAAAATTCATCCATATTGTGGTGAACCAAGATTTAGATAGTGCATCAATTATAATTCAAATAGAGGACAATCTAAGAATGATGTAATACATGAACAAATATTCACAAAGAGGGTGCACCGAGATAAGAAAGAAAATGTACCATGATTGAGGGTGCATCAATATTATTGAATACACAAAATCTATTTTTTAAGTAGGATCTCCACCAAGATTGTGGTGGTGTGTTAACCAAGATCTGAATGAACTAGGATTCAAACCTTACATTAGCATGATTAATATAGATGGTGCATTAAGTCTACCTTATGTATGAATCAACACTAATATTTTGAGAAAAAAACATTAGTAAGGGTATAGGGGTAGCGCACAAACCACATTTCAAATATGACTTATATTATGATTGGGATATAGGGAGTACCATGATCATTATAAAGGCTAAACCACTGGTGTATTTCAAGAGCCACAATAGCAAGGAAGTAGTTTATAGCTGAAACTCTTTTATATCTCTAATAAAATCCTCCTTTGACTTGGACTGTGGAAATAATAAATTGCCAATATATGGTTGTTCTATGGTCTAGATGCTATTTGGGATATTGTTTGTTATATGGTCTGGATGCAGGATGTTGTTCAGGATGTGCTGAGAAAACAATCCCTCAACACTAAACCCAAACTGATTATATGTCTATGCATGCATATCTAAACAAAAGGATAAATGAAAAAGTCATGGATATGTCATCATTGTTGGTTAACTACTATGACCTAGATAACAATGCTAGTATTCATGGATGCTATCAATTTCAACACCAGATAATGAAGTAACGAATGATGATGCACTAATTTATCAAAACATGGCTGAGGTTTACAATCCCACAATAAATTGATATTCTCTAGTCAAATCTGTTGTATGTTAAATTAAATTAATGCTAATGTTTTAGTTTACTTATCACATGAGTATAACTTTGTAATATATATCCATAATGATGAGGATTATGAGCCTTATTGATCACCTAACTTTCTATATATGTCGAGGATCATAATTATTCAATCTCCAATGACAATAATCATTCATGATTCTAATAATTCTTGATCTAAGCATCATAATTATAGATGCCTTGTGGTGTTTTACTTGGCATTTCCAATTTACATTTTTGCTTGTAGCATTTGACGAAGGAGTGGAAAGTTATGCGCTCGTTGACACAAATTGGTTCCATGTGTATTATTATAGTGATACTTTGTCCCATGGTAGGGTTGCCTTCTTGGTGCATTTGGAAGCGTACACAGTAGGTTTTAGCTTCAAAATCCCTCAATAATATTACCATGTTTTCTTTAAAACTTGATGTTGCTTTATGTGACTCTTATTGTGCATGATCCATATGGTGGTGCACCAATATTGGAGTAATGAGCACACCACAAATCCAATAGTGGGGTACTATGATTTGGATGGTGATTGCATTGAGATTTAAATAGGGATAAAGGTAGGATTTGAATAGTGTGGAAATCATGTTTCACATAGAATAAACCAAGATTCATATAGAGGGTGACCTATTATTTGGGTTGTAAATAAATCAAAATTCATATGTTGAGTGGCATACTAAGATTTTGATAGTGTATGAACTAGGGTTTACATTCTGGGTGCTCCAAGTGTGGTCTCGGTCACAATTTTTCCAGAACGAATTGGTTGGGAGAACGTTGGTGGATGGGATGGGAAATAAGAAAGGAAAGAGAACCAGAGTCATCAATACATGTATAAGGTAAAATAAGAAACATCATAAAATGACTTTTGAAAGTAGATGGATAAGAAAAACTATAATCAAAAGAATGGATAAGTTATCAAGTTACACATCAAAATGTTTTAGACCCGACACGACACCCTTTCGGTATTAAAAATTCCATTTATACTTGTTGATGGGGCATAAATGTACTAAATGACAAGAAAACAACCCACAAAGGAGAAATTAGATATTAAAATATCAAGGATCATGAATCGTGGGTGTTCATCACACCAATGGAGGGTGCAAAAAGAGGAAAAGAAGGGAAATCTACATAATGACAAGAAAACAATGTGCAAAAGTGATATTAGATATACAAATATAGAAATAAGAACTGTCAACCCTGGGTACACATATCATCACACCATTGAAGGGTTAAAAAGAGGGAAAATAGCGAGAATAGGCACAAAATACCTTGCTTTCACGTTGTAGGCAATGTGAACAAATCTTTCTTCTCTTTTATTTCTTGAGATTAGAGGTATAGAATGAAGGATCTAGGTGTTTGGATCTCAAAAGGGTAGCTATGGGTTGGGATCTAGTGCTTGCCTTTGTAAATGAGTTTCTAAAAAAGATATCTGATATCCAACCTTTCCAATAATCTCCAAAGGTTTCTAGCTTAGCACCTAATAGTTGTCCTCTTTTTTCATCTTTCTTGCCTCTAGAAAAGCTTTATCCTCATATATCTAGTGCTAGTCCTATGGATTACCCTTTGAAGGTCTCATTCTGAGTTCATGATGGTCATCCTCTCTTTTTTATCCTTCTAGCCTCAAGCCATTATTAGTGCGGCTAGGGGTTATTCTATAGCGTCTGGGGGTTACTTAGGATCCAGGTTGAGGTGGTGAATATCCCAATAAAGGAGGTGGGGCACACACCAAGTCAAATCTCTACCTTCTAGAGGTTTTTGGACACATTTGGCTGGCATTTCATTGACTAGTTAAAGGTAAAAATTGGGGAGTGGCCACCATCTAGTCCGTATGGTTCCTTTCCATGGGATTTATTGTGGACTAGTCTAAGTAAAAGTGATGGGAGTCCTAGAACAATCTAGGCCTCATGGGTCACCCATTTGCATTTTACAAGCATTTTGTGGACCGTTCAAAGTGGAAAATGGGGGAGTACATGTTTGGTGCTCCATCACCTTCTCATTTCTCAACCCACATTAAACCATTGAGATCACAAAACTACTCATGCAAGGTTTGATACCATTCAATTTTGCGGATGATCTATGCTTTATTTTCCTTAAAGTCAATCTAAAGTATTAACAGAGTACTTGTATATTCACTCATTTTAAGACAAGATTGTTAAACACTCTTTTGATTGATAAATCATTGAAAATGAAGGAAATTGACTACATCGGAGTTTGGTCGATCACTTTTCATTGAACTTCATGTCAATAAACTTCTATCAATAATAGAGAACATTCAATTGAACATCAACAGTCAATATCTTTCCGTCAAAGTTCTCATGTTATCTAATAGTTGAAGAAAACAAGCAATGTATATGTTTGATACAAGTAAAGAATCATAGCTGGATGAAATTTAATCAAGCTTCATTAATCAAATAACGAATTGACCAAAAAGATGAATCAAAGATTACTACTTGAGCTAACTAATTGATGGTCAACAGTTGAGCATTAAGGTTAAGAGCCTCAATAACAACCCAACAATATCTCGAGAGACCAGTTCAAGCCAAAAATTTACATATCAAGACTATTGATCAACCTCCAAAGCATCAACTAGAGGCAATTGAGAAATAAGATCGATCATCAAAATTGAGTGTTTAACTTCCATATAGATCAATCTGCATTCCATACAACCTTGAGTCATACATATAAATATGACCCTCTAACTTCACTTTTGGGACATCTTGAGTTTGACCAGTAGTGGGAGATGATGCTCCCCCAAATACAAGACTAGAGAGACACTGATTGATTTGGAGAGTGATCGACCTATTTACTCACCCATCTAGTCTCTCATCAATAGTTAAATCAGTTTCTATCTCGAGAGAGGATCTACTATGAAGAAGAAACCTTCAACCAGAGTGAGAGTGATAGACCTACCACCTCAATCTATTAGCTTGATCGACCTTGGAGCTTGATAGATCACAAAAGAGGAGATGCTTCTAAGCATGCATGTTGATAGATATTAGAAGATCTACCCTTGTAATCAACTTATTTTCTCAATCATGTTATTTTATTGCAAAAGAGTATGAACCTATTAAACTTGGATTTGGAGAAGTTGTTATGCCCTCCCAACCTTGTAACTCCTCTTCTTATATTTACTATATATTCTTACACATTTTATTCCATTTCTTCTATATTAATGCATCACTTGTATTATTAGCCACCTTCTTGTGATGTATGATATGAACAACTTCAAAGGAATGAGTTCAAGAAGATATAGAGTTTGGAATAGATAAAAGTCACAAGAGTGAGGGATCACTAAAACAATTGTCATATGTTTATTTTATGTAGTTATTTTCTTTCCATCTTGGTAAAGAGGAGTCTTATGATGTAAATATACCCTAATCTTGGGAGAGGGAAACGTTTTATATTATTTTTATGACTTCTTGGGAATTTGATTCTATAATATAAAATAGAGGAGACTATTGCAAGATTTGAGAGTAAGCTTGGTTGGTGAATACTAGTATAAGTTTTCATTCATCACAATCTTAATTATCTATTTTCTCAATGTTAAAACTTATATTTATTTACCACCTGTTTACTTCATTCCTCATCAAAACACTCAATTCAAACTTCAGTTCTGATTAAGGTAAGTTAATATGTCTATTTTCTTACGTAATTATCAACCTTATCCTTGTGTTTGACCCCATTTACTAAAATAGGTTTAGTAATTAGTTGTGGCCATCTTTTGGAGTCAGATACAAATTTGAAGTTTGATCCATTTTAAACAAGGCGACTATGCTTACACTTTTGAACTACATTTTGACAATTAGGGTTTCATCCCCCTAAGATAGCCACATACCTGGTACACATCTCACTTGATCTCAGTACCTATTAGGGTTTTGGTCAGGCTTGGTGGTATGTGAACTCGAATATGATCATGGATCAACAAGGATGCTTCTTTTGGTTACATAATATGGGATTTGTGATGGAAATCTCATCCCAGGAAATTATGTCATGGAACTATCTAAAGTTTGGTTCTTAATGACCATTTCCAAGTAAGGTAGTCCATAGAAGATCATCCATCAATTGGATGTTTGTCCTAGTGCACATCATTTTCTTTCTTAGGAATTTAAATTTTAGAACTTGTGCAATCAACATTTATTTATAATAGACTTAGAATTATTTAAACTAATTATATGATGGCTACCAAGTATATAAACTGCATAATTTTATGTTTATAATCGATCATGGATATAACTAGAATTTAGATGGTCGGTTGGATTTGTTGAGTATTGCATGGAATCATCTTTTCCCTTCCTTTTGTCTCTTAGGACATTACTTGCAGACTTCATATGTTAGTATTTCTTCCTCTCATTCTATTTTTACCTTTAGCACCTCTCAACCAAAATTTGGGAACTACGGTTACCCCATAGTTTGTCACCAAATCTATTCTGATTTTGAAGTTGTATGCATATTTTGATTTCTTTCATTTATTATTTATTGTTTAATTTTTTTCTTGATTACATTCATTTGGAAACCGATTGGAGAACCCAAAAATGGAGGTTACATAGTTTTAAGTTGTCAAGACAAGGTCTAAACCATGGTAAGTGAACTAAGTGAAGATGTGAGATGAAGCCGTGAGACTTACATACATTCATTTTTTTCATAGATTTTAGTATGTTGACACATCATATAGGTTGATGTCTGACCACGATTATACTCATTAAGGGAGTATGATTAGTTAAGTGATTGTATGTTTCTCATGTTGCTAACACTTTAATGATTGTGCTTGCTTAATGTAAGGCTTCCTTGATTTGATCAAAACTACTTGTTGGAGGAAACCTTGAAGTAGATTGCTTATCAAATAAGTCTTTGAATGAAGTGTCTCATTTCAAAGAGGCTTATAAGGTTAAAATCAGTTTCAAGTGGCTAAGTATTGTGGATTTAGGGTATAAAATTGGTTATGTAAAGCCAAAAGAACAAAAATTTCTTTTACAAAGGGCTCAAAATGACAAAAATAAGGATTTTTGGGCTTGAGGGGCCATCCTAGTTGTCATGCACACAACCAATGCACTAATCTAGTCAAGGGTTTGGACGCATCTAGGGCACACTCCCAGCCTATACCCCCTCTTTGTGTAAGTTCTAGGATCTGATAGAGGGTGTGGGTCGCCTCTACATGACTCAACAACTGTGACATGCAGATGGAACATGCAATGGCCAATAAAAGGGCTTCCTTCTCCCTTAGAATGGAAACACAACCCATTTACCTTACAAATAAGTTAAAAGTTTGTGAAATCTATAACTATACTTTCATAAATGTGAAGTAGTTTCAAGCTTCTCTGTAGTCGTGTCTAAAGTACCTCTCTGGAGATAGTTTATTCTTATTTTTGCCATAAAGTAGAGGTATGGTAGTTTTCTTCTTCTATTGTAATGCTTCTTAGATAGTCTTGACAATAGGAATTTATTGGAGATTTTTGATAGGGGTGGTTTTTTTTTCTTCAATTTTTCTTTTTAGAATGTCGGTAATTCAGTAGAACTTCAGTTGATTATTCTTATTTTATATTTTCACTTTACTTACATCTTGTCTTAGCCCCTCACTAGGTACTAAGGAACATCGACTTGTTTCAAATATTCATTAGTATTTTTATATTTTTCCTTTTCCATCAAGCTTTAAAGAAACACTTTGTATCACTATTTATGTTATCCATGTCTTATTTTAACTTCTTCAATAGGCTTAAGAAATGTATGTTTGTCCATGTTTACATCACGCTCATCTCATGTTTGCTTTGCCATCAGTCTATAAGAAATGTTTGTCCATCCCCCTCTATGTCAGGTTCACCTTGGTCTTTATGAATATTTCACCATCTTGATCACCATTATTATGTAGATGAATAGGGGCAACACTCTAACAGGCATGTGAGAAGCGTAGCAGTCCAGTGTCAAGGTAGTAGCTATCGATGATACCGACGACAATACCTATGGTGGAATAGAATGAGGGTCAAGGGTAAGAGATAATTCCAAGGAAATGTGTATCATATCATTTATTGCTCCTCATTATTTATTTGGAGTCACTATTATTTTTAATGAGCAAACACAATGTATACCTATGCTTTGTATGAAGGCTTCTTACATTTGTATAATCATCATAAAGATATATTATAAAGGACAAGCTGAGTTTTCTGATAATACTTCATCATAATGTGAACTTATTACTTATTCTCAACAAGATTATGTACAATACTTGCAAATTCATTAATATTCACAAACGATGGACCAACTTGTTTCACTATTTTGGGCTTTTGATGAATGTGGAACACTTGTTGTTTAAGATTAAAATCTTCTAGCCATTCTTCGATTCTCCTTACTATCTTGGTGACTAGATGATACTGGAATATTTAGAACAAATTTTTCATATTGAGATGAACCCTTCCATTTTGGTTTTGGTGAATGACCCTGTTTCACGGTGAGTTTGCTACACTGACATGAATTCATTTCCAAAGGACCAAGCTACCATATTTGGTACATGGATCCATAGTGGATGTCTATCATTATTTTGGGTAATTCATTCCCCAAAAATACTTTTGGAACACAAGGGAATAACTTGAAGATCGCAGTACTGGGGCTCTTTTCTTTGACCATGATTTGGACCACTCGAGGAGGTCAACAGATTAACATTTTGTTGAATTTTGAGTTACAACTCCTATTTTCATCTTATTTCTACTATCTTGTCATGGAAATATTTCTAGGATTCATATTATGTTTTTTATAGATGATATCCAATTATTCTTGAAGAAGAACAATGTATGGATTCCTAACACACTACCTCAAGTCTTTCATTGTAAAGGGACGCCATTATGTCTTGCTTGACCACCATTGTGTCTTGCTTGACCAATAATATGTATGGTACTAGTTTTCTCTCCATTTTCCTTGTAATTTTTTCATTAACATTCAATTCCAAAGGCCTTTGGGTAAGATGATTTTACTTGGCCACATTACAATATTGCCCATGTGAGCAATTCCAATATAGTCATTACTAGTTGGGTGGTACCAACTTTGAATCATATCCTATACTAACATGTAAAGTTAGATGATGTGTTTATCTCTTTGGTATCTTTTATCATCACTATATACTTTGATGTGCTTCTTTTAAAGGTGTAATCCTAGTAGAGTGAAAATTTGCACGAATTCCTTCTTTTTATCGGATTATGCCAATGTCCATTTTATGTGTGTGCATGATCATTGTTTCTTATAGGTATGTTTCTCCCATTCATAGGATTCATCAAGGGAGGGGATCTAATGTGTGAGTGGGTGATTTACATGAGCATCTTGGACCATTATTTTTATACCTTGTTTTTTCCTAGTGGAGTATTCATGCATTTGGGGAAAAGAGTGGCACATTAGTGGCTTGGAAAATGAGGAGTCCCTATAGATTTCCCTACCATTCTTTCCCTTTTATGATATATAGACCTAAGAATTTATCAGGGCATTTCTTAACCAACAATGGAGTGTCACCATTTGGAAGAGGAAGTTTCACACAATTAAATCCTTATCCCACTTTCTTGGGTCTAACTCAATGAGTTGTTTTTGTTATAACATCATTATTTTTTTCCAATCATATTAAATTTGTGATTTATCTTCTTATAGTATTTTCTTACTTAATATGAATTGAAAGAATAATTAGAAACACATTACACTTGAGAGGTTACCATATGTGTGATATTAACATTCCCTAGATAAGCCTCTTGTTACAAAAATACAACACTTCTTCCTATTTGGATTAATATGGTGACATATCTTGTTATGATGCATATGGGGCATCATCCTAATTTGATCAACAACCACCTATGAATATAGGGACTTAGCCATCATCATTATAGTGGCAGTCTATATAAAAAGATTATATTCCTCCTCGATTTATTATTCGAGCAGTGGATATAGTCGTTATGCCCTATGGAATCACTTTTCTCCCCCATAATAGTTTGGGTGCACCAGAGCAAGGTATTTTGTTCATCATAAGGTGATGGACTAGGTGGAAAACTAATCTACTTGTGTATGGAGGTCTCTTGGTTGGAGTGACAAATTGTACATTGGTAGTTTTTGTTATACTGAGGTCCCAAGTTTGTCATGTTGAAAATGATGATGATCCACCTTCTATTTGTCATATGGAAGTTGATCCTTTTCAGTCTATGAGTTACATGGGCCTTTAAGTTCATCTTCTAGAATAAAATAAGAAGAATGATTTACTAGGAAGTTTAGTTCCTTTTTTCTAAAAACATGAATTAAGTAGATATGATGTTTCTTGTGTTGTATGCAAATGGTTAGTTATCGACACAAAATTCTATATTATTTTCTTTTTAATTTATCTATGTAAGGATGAAATCAATATTTGCATATCTATGCAGTATCTTCTATTGGTTCTATTCTTTCTCCTTAGCATTCAGGTATGGTGATCATATTTCTAATGGGTATTCTAAAGAACCTTATGTTGCAAAGAGTTGCTAGATACATTGTTTGTGGTATAAATGCATGGAAATCACCTATCCTAATGAGTTGATCCATATAATTGTTTGTGATTTACTTTCTTTTTTCTTATCATGGATTTGTACCCATAAAAATTAATGAAATAGAATGTTATCTATTTTTTTGGACCTGTACCTTGTTCATAACACACTTGACTTTCAAAACATAGCACTATTCCATTTGTAGGGATCATAAACCCTAATGCAGTAATAGTCTATTTGCTGAGTAAGGAAAGCTAGGAGGAATGGTAAGGGATGTTGATGTTTTTGAAGATATTGTTTTGAGTGAATGGGTTCCATCTACTTTCCTACATTAGTCTTACAACCAATATCCCAACTACATTGTGTGGATTGTGCATGCTTTTTTTCACAAAATTCATTTATGATAAGTAGGTTCTTTTGGGGAGAGATAAGGACTTGGTTCCCCCATGGAATTTGGAAAATGATTTCCCATATGTTTGCACTATATGGAGGTCTCATTTTGGGTGCCACTCTAACACAAGTACTTTTCATAGTGTTTTTTCCACTCTAGATGAGAACCTTTTGACATTGCTACTTAACAATTAGGGTGGATTTTGGTTCCTCAATGGTTGTTGACATTATGTAGAATTAATTATTCATTTTTTATAACTATTGGGATGTGTTTCGACGAGCACATACAATGCAACAAATGGTGGTTAGAGCCTCATTGTGGGGGGAAGTTTATCAATGCATAATACAATGAGGTTAACCATTTTAGACTTTCTATGATTGGAATTTGGATACATGAACCCCATAAACACTAGCGTTAAGGACATTGGTTGTAGGTCCCAATCTTTTATTTGGATCTATTGGGTGGTGGATGAGGTGTAAGGTTGACCTTTATCAAAATAATGATACCTATACCAAGAGAGGGATCCTTTGGGAGAGTCTCTTAAGTGGAGTGGAGTCACAATCACTTCGTTGAAGGGTAGTGGATGAATCATGCTTATGATCATGGTAATCAAGGAGCATCATTGTTAGTAAGGATAGTTGTGTAATATTGTTTAGTTTCATTTACCATAAATAAATTGATTAATAGGATGACTTTTAATCCATTTTGATTTGTATAATGTTCAGTTGGGGGATGACACTCATGGGATGCTCAATTTCATTTCAAAACTTCTAGTTGATTAACCCTCAACTTATCTAATGATTCATGATTATGGCAGTCTTATTCAATGAGGAGTTTACAAGTTCATTTTGGAACACATTCCTATGTATCCACCCCATCATTAGGAGTAAGACCTCTTATCATGGATGGTATTGATTGGAATGAAATGGATGTTGGCATTCATGTCTTGTATCTCATGGCACAATCATTATAGACTACATTGAGGAGGTATGTCCCTTCCCATTTTGCATAGAACTTACTCTAGGTGTCTGGGTTGAGGTACATGTGTAGCATGAGGTTGTCTAAATTGTAGAGGGCGGGCCTTATTGGAAAATGATTAGGCCATCCATGCTTGTTATCACCATTCATTGCATAAGGCATAGAGTCTTCATTCTTTGATCACATGATGTATGTGTATTCGATCTTAAACCCAATCTCCCTCAGGAATATATGCCTATTAAAGTATATGCAAGGAGGGAACTTCAATTTAACATAGTAGGACAACTTCGTCCCATAGAGAAGGAGTAGGGTTTTGCACCATTTGATATGCAGATGGATGTCTTGTACTCCAGAGAACCATAGGAAATTGTTCTTGCCAATCTTGTGTGGACTCAATGGTCTTCCAAAGTATCTTACTAAATTTTTTTTGGCTTCTTCAACATCTCCATTCATCTAGTATCAATAATGAGACATCTTATGATGCTTGACATTGAAGGAAACTAGATACTCTTTATACCAATTTATGATAAAATTGCTACCATCCTACAAGATGATCTTGCTAGGAATACCAAATTTGGTGATCATACTTGTTGTCAAAGAACATGATGACCGGTGAAGTCAAGGTGATGGAAATTGAGATTGCTCCTATTCACATGGTGATGTAATCAATGAGGACTAATATGAAGAAATGGGATTTAGAGTCATTTGGATGGATCTTGTCAATTATGTTAGTTGACCACACAATAAATAAACAAGCATATCCATTTTGTATGGATGTGTAGGAGGTGTAGGGATTTGGTTGGAAAGGAAATAGAAAATTAGGCATTAATGATGTAGTATATGCAATATGACTCCATCATACTCTAGTAATAACCAAGGTGTTGTATGTGCTCAGCAGTGGTGATGCCACCCATGTGAATGTCATAAATGCCTTCATTTACTTATCCAATGATGTCATTGTCTTCCATGTCATTGATGCAATATAGAAATGTTTGAGTAGGAGAGTGTAAGTACAAGACAATGACTCCCAAAACGAAGTTGACTTACATGCTTCATATTGTTTGCTATTTATTGGTGATACCATAATGGAAGGGTTCCCTATGAGGAATCAGTTGATGTCATGAAGTATGGTTCCTCCCTTACTGAAGGATCTAATTGGATTTGCATGCATTCAACTGGTCGAGATAGAATTCTGACTTCAATTGTGATGTTTCTGAATATCTACCCAAGATGCTAGAGTTTCCAATGCATCAACATAAACATTCTTATATCTATTTTAGTGAGTTAATTCAATTTGGCCAAACAGTATTGCAAGCATAAAATGTTTGTTCCATAACATAGAAAGGTTATTATAAAATTAGATGTAGTAAAGAGAACAAAAATAGGTAGAAGGGATACTCCCCACACCCTAGAAAGAGGGATACTCACACATGATGATAGAAACAAGTTTAATAAGGGAAAACAGGGAGACAACCACTATCACTTAAAAAGAAATAGATACGCCTGTGGCGGGTAGAACTAGTTCTTCATGTTGGAGATGATGGTGTTAGACAAGTTGTGAGAACACCCCTGGGCATTCATCAGAGTTGAATTGGAATTCATTGATATCATTCTTATAGCCTAGACTTTTCACTATTATAATGGAGCAGTGAATGATGGAAGTGGATATAAGGTGTCTTCAGTCTATGTCTCCTTCAAGATTAAGACCTTGGATCCTTTGAGGAGCCAAAATCTTTATTTGTTTATGGGTCGTCAATTTATGGAAAATGAAGGCATATTATGAGTATAAACTATGGTAGCCTAGTGGCATCAGTAGAGGATCCCCTTTACAAAGGCCACACCAATGTATTTATAGGTAGAGGACTAGGGTTTGGATGCCTCTCAAACCACCTTGCATTTAAGTGTCATCCTCCATGGATGTGAAGGATCAGTGGCGGGAGGAAGACAAGGAGTCTCGTGACTCCTAGGATTCCTACTGGAAGATGAAAGGTTAGGATTTCCATCAATAGTTGCAGTCTATAGGTAGATCATTAGTGCAAAACTCTCATAGGTATATAGGATACTGGATCTTCATTAGAGGTCGATGCATAGACAAACATCATTGTTGGATTTTGCCCAACCATTGGTGGAAAGAGGTCTACATGAGTCTTATTGGTTAACAAATACTAGAACGCCATTAGTGGTCAGACATTAGAGGACCAGTGCATGATTCCCATTAGTGTATGGTGCATATCACTAATCAATTGGCAATTTTGTCAATTCTAACCACTCACCAATGGAGACACGCATGTCAATCATCGATTGTCATGTTGTCAGGATTTCCATCGGTGAAGTGGAATGCACGCCATTGAGAAGTTTAGGGTGACCATCAATGAACATGTGGATGATCATTTTAGGGATTAGGGATTTCAATTAAATGATTCATGAATCACTTTAAAAAACCTATTTGAAATTCACATACATGACGTGCAACAAAAGCAACGTGCCATATTTATGAGTTATAGTGACCATTGTGTGTTTTTATTTTCCAAATCACATGTAACATGGCATGCCAAGATAACAACATGTAATGTTTATCCTCAATGTGAAACCCTATAACTGTCTAATATTTGTATCACATGCCATGTTAAAATGGAACAAACTGTGTCACACTCCATGTGACATAGAAAATCAAGATCTATTTTGACACATCATGTTAAAGTAGCCACACACCATGTATATTGGATACAATAACACTATAAGTAAAGGTTGGATATCACACATCGTGTCAAGAGAAGCACACGTTGTATCTCTCTCTAAGTGAAAAATTGGGAATTCATGAGAAAAAATGACATGCCATGTTTTCTGCAAACATGTCATGTTTCTCCTTCACATTGACTTTTGGGATATCCATCTTTGGCACTACACTCCATGTCAGGATTGGAACATTTTGTTCTCTCTGTACTTTAGCTTTGTAGAATCTTATGCTGATAGGTATATGGTGTGTTTATTGGCCAACATGCTATGTTGGAGCAAATTTTTTGTGGAATGGTATACTTCTTTCATTTTTAGTTGAACCTACAATGAAATTCGAACATCAACTCTAGAGGCTTTAAATGTATAAATTCACCATGATAAAGTTTATTGGCAAAGAAAAGTTCTTCAAGGAAATAACATTAAATGAATCTAAGCTAGATGGTGGGGACATCTCCCACAAAGTTCCTTCATCTAGAGTTTGGAGTGAGACACTTCCTTGTCTTCATCTTGTATCAAAAAGGGAGTATAAGACTTCCTTGTTAATATTATCTCCTAGAGAGTACAACTTACATATTTGTCCATTGACCTTGAAACTAGATTCTTGGCCATGAATTTCGACAAGTCCATAGAGAAAAAAATTTAAAACTTGGAAAGGTATCAGTCACTTAGACCGTAGCTTTCCCGAAAAGAGATTCATCCTTGAGTTCAAGAGTAGAACTTGGTCTGTCCCTGAGACGTCTTTCCTTTTGATCTTCTTGTCATGCCATGACTTTGTACTCTATTTTTAAATCTTTGCATTTTAATAGGAATTAAGATGAACATGGATATAAATGGGTAGGATGGGGTAGGCTAGGGTAAAGTCTTACCTTTACCCTTACCTTTGTCAAAGATGTGGGTAGCAGGTAGTATAATTACACTTTTCCTAGAACTGTTACCCTACCCTTACCTGCACCACTTTACCCATAGTGGTAAATGGGTAGGATAACATGTGAAATGGGTAAAACCACATGAAGATAATCATATGGTATTTTAAACGAAAATTTCAAATTCTATTCCCTACATCAAAAATACCACACTCACAAAACTAGTTTTTAATAGTAATAAAATAAGTTTTTGGTGATATACAACATAAAAAGTAATATTTAACCAAATATTTTTCTATAGAAACTCCCTAATATTTTACTTATTAGTTGTGAATCCATTTTTCTCTCGAACATATGAATATGGAAGTTATAACATGTTAACCATTTTTCAGTAACAGTTTGGAAATAATATAGTACAAATTAAGAATGTAGTATTGTTGCTTGTTGGGTTTTTTTGTAGGCATTAATACATACATTAGAATCTGAAATAATATATTCAAACTAATACTAATGGTTAAATGGGTAAAGTGGTTCGGGTAAACCATCTCCCTTACCCTACCCTCTTTAGATGTGGGTAAAGTGGGTAAAGGGTAAATGAGTGGTGGGTAAAAATATAAACTTACTCTTACCCTACCCTACAAGGTATGGTTGGTGGGTAAATGGTTAATCTCTTACCCATTTACAGCCCTAAAGACAAATTTCTTCTAATTCTTGGAGCTACAATAGTCTTTTCTCTCCCTTTTCTGATTATCAAAATTTAGAAACTTGACTACCCATAAAGCTTTGTTCTTGAGATCCCAGGGAAGATGGCATGACTTGCCATAAATAAAATTCAATGGGGTTGTACAAATGGTGGTCTTGTAGGTTTTGCAGTATGCCCACAATGTTTCCTCCAACTTCAATTCTCAATCTTTCCTTGAGCTAGACACCGTTATTCTCTAGTATCCATATCAATTGTCAATTTGTGATTTAAACTTGACCAGCTATTTGTGGATGATATGGAGTTGAGATCTTATGTTTGACTCCATATTTTCTCATTATATTGTTGAAGTCCTTCTTATTAAATTGGGTGCCTCCATCTGAATTTACAACTCCTCAAAAACTGGAACAGGGAAATATGATCTATTTTTTGAACCCTGGGAGAGCATTTTATTCATCATGTACTCCCGCTACAGGCGCATTAGAAAATTGGATAGACTTGTGGCACAATCTAGCTTCATACTAAAGTCGCTCACATATGAAGTTGGGACTCTACTGCCATCTACACAAAATAGATTTGTGAGATAAATCCCATTTGGCCATATTTTCGACCACCCTATTACAAGATCTTCTATAAAATTCTAGGATAACTGACTCAAAGTATTGCATGGCAGGTTTGATCATAAAGCATAGGGGTTTGTATTTAGGAGGGATTTCAGATAATCCTTTGAGAATGTTTATAGATTGCTTGTTGTCAGATGAGTTTATGATCTTGTTGGCCTTCCATTTTCTTTCCTTGATGCCAACTAATATAGCTTGTTGCTCGACATGCAACATGTCCATTATGGACCCCGAATCACTTCCACCCCAAAAACCAGTTACCATCTTTGTTCCTCACAACTTAAGCTACTACCATTTCCTTCTTTTACTTCTTGACCAAAACATCAACATTCACTTTCACCCATTCCTGGTCTGGTGGCTCCCATGACTCTTCACCATATTGTACAGTTGTTGTATCGATCGTTTCTTTTCAAATACCACCAAACAAATAAGGACATCTTGACGTATCAAATCAAACAGTCCCACCAGTGAGATGTTGTAGTTTTGGAAGATGAGTTGACATCTATTCTATCAGATTTTCCTACTGTTATTGTGAACCAAATTGGCCAGTCTGGTATTTGCTTTCTCCTACTAAGGTTAGTTTACACCCAACTCTTTGGGTCCGATGATTCAATCAACGTCTCACCGATCGAGGTTTGGACCATGTTCCAAACCTTCTGAATGGCATGGCAACTGTGAATAGCATGAGTGAAGGACTACATTAGCATTGCACCTGGGACAATGTGTATCATCAGTGAAACATCTTCTAGCTCTGTTCACATTCATCATCAGCCCTTCATGCAAGGCCAACCACAAAGTAGCCTTTACTCTTTGTGGGACTTCTAACCTCCATACATGCATACATTTTCCTAGAATCTTTGTGGTACATGTGTTCTGTAATTGCCTATAAAAATCCTTATATGAGAAGTTTCCGTTCCCATCCTTTAGAAAAATTGCCTCTCCCAGTCTTGCATCCTAGTATGGTGACCTCATGGCTTTGATCAAGGCTGCCATGGTGTCTTCAAATCAATATTCTATAAATTGTGCATCCCAATTTCCATCCATATCAATCATGGATTCGGCTTTGAGATCCTACAATTCTATTGAGATGGTTAGGTAAGCCTTCATGCATGGGGTGGCACATCCATTCACCAATTTATCCTTCCCGACACTAGTGTTCGAACCTGTCGTGATGGCTCTTCCAATATCTGATACCATTGATGTATGAGTTTTTACTAAATACCTACATAATCTTTATCCATTAGTGATTCCAAGATTGATGCGGTGAGTATATTTGACATAGCTTTATCATAGATTTGACATCGCAGCTTGAGTAGGATTGGCCTATACCCATTTTGACACATAATCATAGGCAACAAGAATGAATTTGTAGTCATAGGATGATAGGAACAAACACATATAATCTGTTGGTATGTATGCCCTGAGAGCCAATCATGTGATGATTGGTGGGATACATTAAGATTGATTTGATAAACATCAAAGGCAAGCTTCCAATTCTTTCGGGTTCAGTCATATGAGATAGTGATAGAACAGATTGAATGTCTAGAGAATGACAGTACTCAATGACGTATGCCTTCTGGTTCATGACCTGAACGATGAGATCATACAGATGCTAAGAGTTTGTACATTCTTGATATGTCCCTAGTCGGATGACATTGTGGAAGGTAGATAGACAGCAATGACACACAAGACTAGATTGTGGTGTTGGTTGATGACAGAATCTCATTAGTCATGATATAGAGATATCAAACCAAACACATAGGTACTTGTTAGAGAACAAGTGTACCGGACAGACCCACCGTGAGTTTGACACATGGAACCATGAGATGGTAGTCACAGTCAGTACTCACAGTGATGATGGTGAGTGTGATTCTTAGACCTGAAATCACTGCACTCAACACATGTCATTGGGCACACTTTGACATCATCAAACGCAGTCCTGAAACATGGGTTGTTATAAAGGTGATGATTGGGTGGCTTTGACACATGGGGCTTTTGAGGGGTGAGTGATAGATATGGGATTTGTCCCTCCTGAGGGAGTTTGATATCCATGGCCACTTGATGAGTAGGATTGAGAAAGGCGTGCACGCATGTGTGAATCAGTATATGATACTGATGTCATACATATCTCTTCCAGTCTACTCTGAGATCAAGGAAGTGAATGAACATTGACAGGATGACTGTTCCATGCCTCGAGTTCATTCGGGATATCAGTGACAAAGGAATTATACATTCGCTGTAACACCATTCACAAATTTTAGGATGAAAGTTGTTCTCCAACTTTCTACTTTCACTTGGGTAGCACTGATGTGTGACTAGGCACCGCTCTTTGCTTGTGAAGTCATAAGTGTTATGAACTTTCACTACCAACGTGAAATGGACCTGCAGGGTCACACACATAGGATTTAACCTGGAAGAGGAGTTTTGTCCACAAAGCAATGTTTAGATTGATTACTAAAGGAGTTTAGTAGTTCAATTAAACACTCAATCAGTCGATGGCTCAATATTGTATGGTTCAAGGTGTTGGACGCATTGATTGGAGTATCAGATTGATTGAAATCACATTTGACTGATTTTGCCCAACCTGTGCTCCCAACCGATCGACTCATGTGATGAACCGGTCGGCTGAGGTTGCTGAACCGGTCGGCTGGAGTGTCCAGGCCGATCGGCTCATGCCCAGGTTGAGACGATCGGTTCAAGAGTTGAACCGATCGGCTCAACTGGTGCAACCGACCAGTTGGGAAAGTCATGTCGGCAAGAATTTTCCTTTCATTTCAAATTGCCCAATTCGATTCGGAATAATATTGGTATTCGATACCAATTGGGAAAGAAACAAGGAAAGTCTTTTTGAGTCGGATTAGGACCATGAACCGATCGGTTCAGGGCACCAACCGATCGGTTGGAGTGCCCCAAACGATCGGCTCAGGTCCAACCGATCAACTCAATGGCCGAACCGATCGGTTCAGTTGTGAACCGGTCATTTCAAGTTGCGAACCGGTTGCTTTTTGTGGAAAATTCTCGAACCCTTCTACTCCTGCTTTAGTCCCGCATTGCCCGGGATGGAGAACCCTGTCCCATGACTCTCCTATATATATAGGGGTATTGGGGGCTTCTCACAGTACAGCTCAGTGCAACCAGTTGCTCTGCAAGTTGTCGTTCTCTCTGGTTTTGGTAACCGTGAGAGAGCCCGAGCAAGTGCTTCCCGCAAAAGGGAGGTGCAGCAAGAGAAGGACAACTGCAGTTGCAACAGGAGGCAGGAGAGCGTGTTGGCGACTAGTACATCAACAGGAGGGTGCGACTCCTTCCACTTCCTTGTGGGACAAGGAGTGTGGAGTTCCAGGTGGTCTGTGTGGACTACTATAGAGGCGGGAGGACACTGCCGCTTAGGAGGACAACTGTCATCCGACAGTCCGGTTCGAGTAGGAGTTGTCAGTCCCGGTGCGACCAGGAGCTGCACAGACACCGTCGAAGTCCGGAGTTGAAGACCGCGCATTGCGCGAGGTATTGTCGCCGAGCAAGCCTCGAGACAAGGTATTATTCCACAAACCATCCTTTCCTATTATATAGACGTTGACGCGTTTCCTCGGTATGGGTTGGGGGAGAAAAATTTTTGTTTCCGCTGCCTTCTCTGTCTCCCCTAAAACCCAACATAATCAACACCCCAAACATCAAAAACTTCAATATCTAGAATTATATTGAGAGGAATTGCATCTCTTATTGAGATTCCTCCTATTTTTTGACATTTATCACAAGCTTTCACAAATTTATGAACAATATGGAATAAAGTAGGCCAACAAAAACTAGAATGAAGAACATTTATTGATGTCTTCTCTGCTCTAAAATGTCCTCCATAAGGAGAGGAATGACACTCAACTATAATACCTATGATTTCTTCATCCATAATACATCTGCTAATCATCCCATCAATCATGTGCTTGAACAACAATAGATCATTCCAATAGTATAAGTTCATATCATGGAGAAATTTCTTGTTTTGTTGATAAGTAAGATTTTAAGGAAGGTGTCTGGTTGCAAGATAGTTTGCAAAATCTACAAATCAAGGAATACGTAAGGAACCCACAACACATGGCTTTAATAGGAAATAAATCATCAATAGGAGGAATATTTTGTGGAACGGTGTTTAGGTCAGTTAGTTGACCATCGGCATTGTTTTCCTTCCCTTCTTGTCTTTAATGTCTAAATAAAAAATTTGAAGTAAAATATAATGGATAAGTTCAGGCTTTTCATCCTTTTTTCTCACGAGGTACTTGATTGCAAAATGGTCCATGTAGACCACTACTTGGGAGCCTACAAGATATTATTGGAATTTGTCAAAAACATACTTTATGCAAGCATCTCTTTCATGGTGGATGCATAATTGATTTGATCCTCATCTAAGGTCTTGCTTACATACTCAATGTCATTGATCTAGTTGTCCCTCCTTTGCCCTAGCACCACCCCTATTACATAATCATGAGAATTACACATTATTTCAAATGGAGAACTCCAGTCAGGTGGCTAAATAATGGGGAATACAATAACCTCATCTTTTGGTTTTTAGAATGTTACTTGAATTATTCATTGAATACGAATATGGCATCCTTTGCTAGAAGGGAACATAGTGGCTTTGCAATTTTTGAAAAAACTTTTTTGATCCATCAATAGAATCTTATGTGTCCCATGAAACTTCAAACCATTTTCTCTATTGTTGGTCTGAACATCCTCTCAATAGATTCCACTTGTTATCTATCCACTTTATTTCTATTATTTGGTATAACATGACTAACCAAAACTCGATATTGTACCATGAAATGGCACTTCTCCCAATCTAGAACAAGATTAACATATATTCAACATAGAAAAACTTTTGAAAGATTTATCAAGCTATCATAAAATGAATTACCACAAACACTGAAATTATCCATAAATATTTCAATGATAAGGTTTAATGCAATCAGAAAATATGACCATCACACATCTTTGAAACATCTTGCATGCATTACACAATCTAAAATGGTAGTCTTATATAATCATACTTCTTATAAGTGCATGCGAAAGTGGTTTCCTCTTGATCTGATGGATAGATAGGAATATGGAAAAACCAGGAATATCCAATTAGAAAAAGAATGAGTTATTTGTGAGTCTCTATTGAATGAGGTCAATTAAGGGAAAAGGAAAATGATATCTTCTAGTGGCCTTATTAAACCTCCTATAATCAATAAACATGTGTCAGGTGGTAACTAAAAATATTTGAATCAACTTATCATTTTCTCCATTTATTACATTGGTCCCTCTTTCTTAGGTAAAACATGAATAACACTAACCAAAGGGCTATCACTGATTACATAAATTATTACAACAACTCTTAATTAAAAAAACATTTACCACCTTCGTCATATTTGGTTTAGTCATCTTGATGGTTTAGTGCATGGTTTGGCATTCTTTACTAAAGCTATGTGATGCATACAAATAGAAGGATTGATTCCTTTTAAGTTATCAATGTAACATTCAATTACATCTTTGAAAAGCATAGGTTCCGTAAGAAAATTTTGTCTTGTTCTTAGATTAATTTAGAATTTATTATGACAAGAGGAGTAGAGTTTGGATCCTGAAATACATACTCAACCGTGGTGGAAGAGGTTTAAGTTCTACCTTCTTCTCCAATGTTGTAGAGTCATTTGTCTCCTTATCTTGTGATGTTTCTTTAGAATTTGAGCTTGTAGTGGGTGAAGCAATTATTTTATGATGATCAGTCTTAAATGTTGTTTTGTCATCATCATCTTCAAAATCATAAAAACTTTAAATCAGGAATGTTCTTATCATCATCTAGCAATGTGTTAATGATATCAGTTGAGGTACTCCTTTGTGCATGATGCTTTCACATCATCATAAATAGAAATTCATATGGATTCATATAAAAGATTAAGAGTTAAAATCTTCTCTCTCATATCCAAAAAGAAATCAACAGTTCGTAGGAATGGACTCCCTTAAAGAATAGGATTTTCATGATCTTCACTCATATCACGGACTATAAAATCACAATGAATATAGAATTTTACTATTTGCACATAAACATATGCAATGATTCCTCTTTGATATTTCATAGACAAGTCTTGTAGTAGGATGGACACAGAGGTGAATTTTGATTTTCTCGTATCGATTCTTTACCCTAAAGAAAAAGGAATTTAACTTATCCTAGTACCAAGATATAACAAACCATTTGTTGATATGTATGCCCTGAGATCCAATCATGTGATGATTGGTGGGATACATTAAGATTGATTTGATAAACATCAAAGGCAAGCTTCCAATTCATTCTGGTTCAGTCATATGAGATAGTGATAGAACAGATTGAATGTCTAGAGAATGACAGTATTGAATGACGTATGCTTTCAGGTTGAGGACCTGTACGATGAGATCATACGGATGCTAAGAGTTTGTACATTCTTGTTATGTCCCTAGTCGGATGTCATTGTGGAAGGTAGATAGACAGCAATGACACACAAGACTAGATTGTGGTGTTGGTTGATGACAGAATCTCATTAGTCATGATAAAGAGATATCAAACCAAACACATAGGTACTTGTTAGAGAACAAGTGTACCAGACAGACCCACCGTGAGTTTGACACATGGAACCATGAGATGGTAGTCACAGTCAGTACTCACAGTGATGGTGGTGAGTGTGATTCTTAGACCTGAAATCACTGCACTCAACACATGTCGTTGGGCACACTTTGACATCATCAAACGCAGTCCTGAAACATGGGTTGTTATAAAGGTGATGATTGGGTGGCTTTGACACATGGGGCTTTTGAGGGGTGAGTGATAGATATGGGATTTGTCCCTCCTGAGGGAGTTTGATATCCATGGCCACTTGATGAGTAGGATTGAGAAAGGTGTGCACGCATGTGTGAATCAGTATATGATACTGATGTCATACATATCTCTTCCAGTCTACTCTGAGATCAAGGAAGTGAATGAACGTTGACAGGATGACTGTTCCATGCCTCGAGTTCATTTGGGATATCAGTGACAAAGGAATTATACATTCGCTGTAACACCATTCACGGATTGTAGGATGAAAGTTGTTCTCCAACTTTCTACTTTCACTTGGGTAGCACTGATGTGTGACTAGGCACCGCTCTTTGCTTGTGAATTCATAAGTGTTATGAACTTTCACTGCCAACGTGAAATGGACCTGCAGGGTCACACACATAGGATTTAACCTGGAAGAGGAGTTTTGTCCACAAAGCAATGTTTAGATTGATTACTCAAGGAGTTTAGTAGTTCAATTAAACACTCAATCAGTCGATGGCTCAATATCGTATGGTTCAAGGTGTTGGACGCATTGATTGGAGTATCGAATTGATTGAAATCGCATTTTACTGATTTTTCCCAACCTGTGCTCCCAACCGATCGGCTCATGTGATGAACCGGTCGACTGAGGTTGTTGAACCGGTCGGCTGGAGTGTCCAGGCCGTTCGGCTCATGCCCAGGTTAAGACGACCGGTTCAAGAGTTGAACCGATCGGCTCAGCTGGTGCAACCGACCAGTTGGGAAAGTCATGTCGGCAAGAATTTTCCTTTCGTTTCAAATTGCCCAATTCGATTGGGAATAATATTGGTATTCGATACCAATTGGGAAAGAAATAAGGAAAGTCTTTTTGAGCCGGATTAGGACCATGAACCGATCGGTTCAGGGCACCAACCGATCGGTTGGAGTGCCCCAAACGATCGGCTCAGGTCCAACCGATCAGCTCAATGGCCGAACCGATCGGTTCAGTTGTGAACCGATCATTTCAAGTTGCGAACCGGTTGCTTTTTGTGGAAAATTCTCGAACCGTTCTACTCCTGCTTTAGTCCCGCATTGCCCGGGATGGAGAACCCTGTCCCATGACTCTCCTATATATAGGGGTATTGGGGGCTTATCAAAAGTACAGCTCAGTGCAACCAGTTGCTCTGCAAGTTGTCGTTCTCTCTGGTTTTGGTAACCGTGAGAGAGCCCGAGCAAGTGCTTCGCGTAAAAGGGAGGTGCAGCAAGGGAAGGACAACTGTAGTTGCAACAGGAGGCAGGAGAGCGTGTTGGCGACTAGTACGTCAACAGGAGGGTGCGACTCCTTCCACTTCCTTGTGGGACAAGGAGTGTGGAGTTCCAGGTGGTCCGTGTGGACTACTACAGAGGCGGGAGGACACTGCCGCTTAGGAGGACAACTGTCATCCGACAGTCCGATTCGAGTAGGAGTTGTCAGTCCCGGTGCGACCAGAAGCTGCACAGACACCGTCGAAGTCCGGAGTTGAAGACCGCGCATTGCGCGAGGTATTGTCGTCGAGCAAGCCTCGGGACAAGGTATGATTCCGCAAACCATCCTTTCCTATTATATAGACGTTGACGCGTTTCCTCGGTATGGGTTGGGGGAGAAATTTTTGTTTCCGCTGCCTTCTCTGTCTCCCCTAAAACCCAACAGTGGTATCAGAGCCACGTCAGCTGTTCTATATTTTAGGAATATCGATAAGATCGATTTTGGTTTGTCGCCTTTATTTATTGCATACGATGCGAATAATATCGGCTTTATGCATGTCCAATCCTAAATCCACAAATCCCTAATTACATATATGATATGTATTATTAATGCACTCGATACGCGTCGCCCTTAAACGAGTTTGTGGTGGATGTGTGTAGCATGATTATGGCCTATAAACCCCTATCTGTGATTGGTTGTTTGTGGTTGCTTGTATCTCGGTCTGCGCATCGATCTTCCCTCTCTTATTCCTGATGTAACTCGAAATAATTCGAGATTCTTTGCTACCTTTGCTCCCCCCGAATGTAAATCGGGGTTTCCCTTTTAAAGCAATGTAATAAATAGAATAGGATTTTATTTCCTGTTATGTCAAAGACTGGCGGATATCAAGACGACTGCTCATACAGTCGGTTCAAGGAGTGAACCGATCGGTTGACCTTCCAGATGGTCGGTTCAAGGAGTGAACCGATCGGTTGATGACCGGTTCGAGGAGCGAGACGAGCGGGTGGCGGACATGACGAGATGAACGACGACCAGGCAAACCGATCGGTTGGAGGAGCCAACCGATCGGCTGGTGGCACCCAGACGACCGACTGAAGAGTACAGATCATTCATGTGATGAGTTGATCTACTCGAATGGCAAGACACAGAGTTCATCTTGTACAGGTTGCATGTGATGTAGACCTAGATGACCGTGATTCCTCTTGGCTCGAGGAATCACATTAGGATGGCCATAATCATCGCTTTTTATCGTTTGTGCATGTATTCTATGGGATATAGCATGTATATGATACATACTATGTATTGTGGTGATTGGATATGTATATGTATATGTATATAAAACTAAATCCCTCATTACAATATTAAGTTTTAGATGCCTTCCAAATGCGACACACGTGAAAAGCTTGTTCGACCAAGTGTGGGCACGCCCTAGCGTGGTGCACCGTCTTCCTCGTGGAAGCGTGAAGGATGAATGTGTGGGTCTGCCCTAGCAGGGTGCATGTTCATCGTGTTTGCTTTGGGTCGGACTTAACAAGGTGATCTAGATGGGATCTAGTACCGTGAGGCATGGAGATGATCATTGTAAGGAGTTGTATATGACATCTTATCAAGAGTTGCATATGATGCAATTGGCAAAAGTTGCCTACCTGAGAGATCTAAGTTGTGGGTGACAACCCTAGCTGGTCCATGACTTAGAGGATCTCAGGATCTTGCCCACTAGAAGGTTGTACGCTGCAATCTTCCAAATTGATGGTGAGGGCTATCAATTTGAAGTAAAATAGTGGGAGCGATAATTAATTAAAGGCCTAATTATATCGTCAAACTTTCAAATCAATCAAATAAGTCAAAAATGAGTTTTGGACTAAAATTTCATATTTTCCTTTTGTAGTTCAAATGGCAACAAACAAAAATGACTTTTCTTTGCGATCGGTCCTTGACAAGGACAAGCTAAATGGGACAAACTTCCACGACTGGTATCGGACATTGAGAATTGTTCTCACTCAAGAGCGTAAGCTCTATGTCCTGGATACTCCAATTCCAGAGGAACCCGCTCCTAATGCACCAAGGACAGAAAGGGATGCTTACAAGAAGCATTCTGATGATGCCATTAATGCAAAGTGCTTGATGCTATGTTCAATGAACCATGAGTTGCAGAGGCAACATGAGAACATGGGTGTCATAGAGATGATTCTGCATCTCAGGAACATGTATGAAGATCAGGCACGACAAGAGAGATACAATGTTTCTAGGGCGTTGTTCAAGTGCGTCATGACAGAAGGAGATCCAGTTGGTCCTCACACACTCAAGATGATTGGGTATGTGGAGAACCTGCAGAGACTGGGATTTCCACTGAGCCAAGAGTTGGCTACTGACGTGATACTACAATCGTTGCCAGAATCTTACAGTCAGTTTGTGATGAACTACAACATGAACAACTTTGATAGGCCACTGTCAGAGTTGTTGGGCATGTTGAGGACAGCCGAGTTACAGATGAAGAAGGACAAGCCTAAGTCTGTGATGGTGATCACGAGCAAGAAAGGCAGGTCCAAGCGCAAGGGCAAGGGCAAAGCTAAGAAAGGTTCTGAAGCTAGCCAGGAGTCCAAGCCATCTTCAGCTCTCAAGGCCAAGGGAGGCGTGACAAAGAAAGGAAATTGCCACCATTTTCAAAAGCCAGGACATTGGAAAAGGAATTGTCCTCTCTACCTGGAAGAACAAAAGAAGAAGGAGGCGACTGAAGCCTCTACTTGAAGGTGTCATGTAAATAAACTTGTAACACTTTTTGAGGTATATGATACCAGGATGTAAAGTGTAAAGCATTCTTACTTAGGGCAAGTGTTGCCTTTATAGATAGGAATACTTTAGTTTATTTTCAGCCAATAAGGCATGTAATACAGTTATGAACTGCTATTTCATACTTGCCAATAGATAGAAACACTTTATTTTTGCATATTGTATGACAATGATGGCAATTAATAAAGAGATGTTTCAATTTATAAAGATGTGATCTTTGTGGCAATGCCTTATTTATCTTGAGATATTTGATATGCATAAGATAACACGATACCTAAAAGTTATAGATAACTCAAACAGTTTAATTAGCATTAATCATGAGAAATTCATTTCTAGTTTCCATGTGATGGATAAAACTAGACTCTTTTGGTTAGAGAACCAGTAAGGAACATGAATATCTTGGACATGATTAATCAATCTTCACTAATGTAGTGGGAGAGTAATTATCCTATTAGGTATAATACATGTGATGTATTTACATACCTATTGGAATAAATGCTAATACTTCAAATGGTGTTTAGAGAAATACCAATATGAATATCTTGAAGTGTTCAAGATTATCATAAATGAAGTACAAATTTGGTAAAGTATTAATTCTTGATGAGATCAATGAATGAAATACTTGGACCAAATGTTTGAGATCCTTATGAGTAATTATGATAGTGTATCATAGTAAACTCGTGATTAAGGCATGGTGATGTCTGAATCAAGAAGGAATCATACTCTAAGGAGTTAGAGAATGATTATCAAATAACTGAATTCTTCTTGATAAATGAATACCCCACACTAATAAAAAGAAATTAAGAATCACAAAGGGTTGTGAGTTCTTATATCTTTAACAGATACACCTCAATTATCTATGTGATGAGTTGTTCATGTGATAAGTCAACTATCAAGATGAATATGAGGAACCGAATCTTGAGTTATGGTTTATGACCTTTACATCCTAAATGACATCCATGTGAACCATAAGGTATGACCTTGATGGTAGCACTCATTGGATTATATCCATAAGTGCAAAAGAGTCTTAAGTGTTAAGACACATGGATAACATTTTGAGAAGGATGATGCTTGTTGATTGCAACTTAATGAGTAAGACATTTGGCATATGGATACTAAAACCGCATTCCTATGAGGAATAAAACTAGGATGTGTACGTGACACAACCTATAAGGTTTATGAATCCACTAATGCAAATGAAGTCTATAAGTTACAATGGACTAATCAAAGTGATTGATTGAGTACAAGCAACTCAAAATTGGATCTTTATTTTGATAATATAGTCAAAGGGTTTGACTGATATGTCAAAGATAAAGAAGTGATATGTGATTTAGTGGGAGCGTATTCACATTCCACATATTGATGTGAAATGGAATTGTTCTAGAATGGAAATCCAAAAGTGGAAATTATCTTTAAGGAACATAGAGATGTTTCCTATGTGATAGGAATAGAGATCTATAGAGATAGTTCTCAAAAATCTCTTGACCTGGAAAGAGAAAGCATACATTGGCAATCTGTACTGAAGTGTTCAGTATGCACAGATTTAGTGGGAGAAAACTTGTCCATATTACATGGAGTTAGTATCCCAAGGCCAAGTGTCCAATTCTTATGAAGAACGGGAACACTAAGAATAGATATGGATCTATCATGTATGTAATCATCCCATTATCTTGCATGTATGACATGGCAAGAATAAAATGCATTCATCATCTTGTATGTAGGACATGGCAATATGATGTGCTCATCCTGATAACTCGTATGTAGGACATGACGAGTGGATGTCTGTCTACTTCCAGTAAGGGTTACTGGAATACCATGAGAACTTGATAAGTGCTTGTGAAGTACTAGTTCTATGGAGATAAGGAAGAGTTTAATGTAAAGAGTTACATTGATGCGAACTTCCGAAAGGACAGAAAATTAATCGCAAAATATATATAAGATGTATAAAAGATAATGTTTGTTGATAATTGGAAGTATTCCAATAAAACCATTTAAAAGGAAATGTCGAGCATCTATGTGTTAGAGAACAACAGTAGATACTATATGGATCTGGAAGTTCATGAGATGAACTTATATTCCACTCATTGATGACAAGTCTGGAATCCTTGATCATGCAATATGGCTAAAGGTTAGCAAATGGAATACAAGATCGCATATTACGGTAACTCCATCTCATACGTGTGACGTACAACGAAGAGATGAGAGACATGCAATTTATACAGACTTTGGCAAGGTGTTGCCATTACTCACTATGTTGGCACTACAGCACAGTAACATGTGGGACATGTTTGAAAATCACTATGAATATGATTCATGGGTGATTGGCTCGCAGTGCAAGTGGGAGTCTGTTGGTATGTATGCCATGAGAGCCAATCATGTGATGATTGGTGGGATACATTAAGATCGATTTGATAAACATCAAAGGCAAGCTTCCAATTCATTCTGGTTCAGTCATATGAGATAGTGATAGAACAGATTGAATGTCTAGAGAATGACAGTACTCAATGACGTATGCTTTCAGGTTGAGGACCTGGACGATGAGATCATATAAATGCTAAGAGTTTGTACATTCTTGTTATGTCCCTAGTCAGATGTCATTGTGGAAGGTAGATAGACAGCAATGACACACAAGACTAGATTGTGGTGTTGGTTGATGACAGAATCTCATTAGTCATGATATAGAGATATCAAACCAAACACATAGGTACTTGTTAGAGAACAAGGTACCAGATAGACCCACCGTGAGTTTGACACATGGAACCATGAGATGGTAGTCACATTCAGTACTCACAGTGATGGTGGTGAGTGTGATTCTTAGACCTGAAATCACTGCACTCAACACATGTCGTTGGGCACACTTTGACATCATCAAACACAGTCCTGAAACATGGGTTGTTATAAAGGTGATGATTGGGTGGCTTTGACACATGGGGCTTTTGAGGGGTGAGTGATAGATATGGGATTTGTCCCTCCTGAGGGAGTTTGATATCCATGGCCACTTGATGAGTAGGATTGAGAAAGGCGTGCAAGCATGTGTGAATCAGTATATGATACTGATGTCATACATATCTCTTCCAGTCTACTCTGAGATCAAGGAAGTGAATGAATGTTGACAGGATGACTGTTCCATGCCTCGAGTTCATTCGGGATATCAGTGACAAAGGAATTATACATTCGCTGTAACACCATTCACGGATTGTAGGATGAAAGTTGTTCTCCAACTTTCTACTTTCACTTGGGTAGCACTGATGTGTGACTAGGCACTGCTCTTTGCTTGTGAATTCATAAGTGTTATGAACTTTCACTGCCAACGTGAAATGGACCTACAAGGTCACACACATAGTATTTAACCTGGAAGAGGAGTTTTGTCCACAAACCAATGTTTAGATTGATTACTAAAGGAGTTTAGTAGTTCAATTAAACACTCAATCAGTCGATGGCTCAATATCGTATGGTTCAAGGTGTTGGACGCATTGATTGGAGTATCGAATTGATTGAAATTGCATTTGACTGATTTTGCCCAACCTGTGCTCCCAACCGATCGGCTCATGTGATGAATCGGTCGACTGAGGTTGCTGAACCGGTCGGCTGGAGTGTCCAGGCCGATCGGCTCATGCCCAGGTTAAGACGACCGGTTCAAGAGTTGAACTGATCGGCTCAGCTGGTGCAACCGACCAGTTGGGAAAGTCATGTCGGCAAGAATTTTCCTTTCGTTTCAAATTGCCCAATTCGATTGGGAATATTATTGGTATTCGATACCAATTGGGAAAGAAACAAGGAAAGTCTTTTTGAGCCGGATTAGGACCATGAACCGATCGGTTCAGGGCACCAACCGATCGGTTGGAGTGCCCCAAATGATCGGCTCAGGTCCAACCGATCGGCTCAATGGCCGAACCGATCGGTTCAGTTGTGAACCGATCATTTCAAGTTGCGAACTGGTTGCTTTTTGTGGAAAATTCTCGAACCCTTCTACTCTTGCTTTAGTCCCGCATTGCCCGGGATGGAGAACCTTGTCCCATGACTCTCCTATATATATAGGGTTATTGGGGGCTTCTCAAAAGTACAACTCAGTGCAACCAGTTGCTCTGCAAGTTGTCGTTCTCTCTGGTTTTGGTAACCGTGAGAGAGCCCGAGCAAGTGCTTCCCGCAAAAGGGAGGTGTAGAATGGGAAGGACAACTACAGTTGCAACAGGAGGCATGAGAGCGTTTTGGCGACTAGTACATCAATAGGAGGGTGCGACTCCTTCCACTTCCTTGTGGGACAAGGAGAGTGGAGTTCCAGGTGGTCCGTGTGGACTACTACAGAGGCGGGAGGACACTGCCGCTTAGGAGGACAACTGTCATCCGACAGTCCGGTTCGAGTAGGAGTTGTCAGTCCCGGTGCGACCAGGAGCTGCACAGACACCGTCGAAGTCCGGAGTTGAAGACCGCGCATTGCTCGAGGTATTGTCTCCGAGCAAGCCTTGGGACAAGGTATGATTCCGCAAACCATCCTTTCCTATTATATAGACGTTGACGCGTTTCCTCGGTATGGGTTGGGGGAGAAATTTTTGTTTCTGCTGCCTTCACTGTCTCCTCTAAAACCCAACACCATTGTCAAAGGTTTTGTCACCAATGTACAAGGAATAATAAATGCACCAAGATTTTCTAGCTTATTTGGAAATATATTTTGAATGATAGAACTAATTCTTTCAGAAAGCATAACAGTCACAAATTGATCAAGCCTCATTCTCTTTGTTAAAATGTATTTTAAGGAATTTAGCATGTGAAAGCATTTAAGCAATAACCTCTACTAGGGGGAGGTTTACATAAATATTGTTCAAAATATCCATAAATTTGTTGAACTTGATTGCATCATTCTTACGAGAAAATCTGTGAAGAAAATAGGCATTGGGCTTCCTAGAAGAATCACCTTGTTGAGAGTTTCCTGTTGATTTATTTCTTTGATTTTCAGCTACATCATCTTCATTGGTGTAATCAACTTCATTAGATTTCCTCTATGATGGAGGGGATGATCCTCCTATGACGAATCCACTCCTCAAAATCATGGACTTGCAAGTCTCCCTTGGATTCATTTGTAATTGGCTAAGCAAGGAGCCAAAAGGTGCATTTTGACTAGAAAGTCTTGTTTGGAAAGTTGGTTCTCAAACATTCTCGTATGTGTAGCAATACCATCCACATTGGAAGAGAGTTGTTGAATGGAATACTTCATTAGTTCTCCTTCTTGGAAGCACTCGTCATTTTTCTTCATTTGAGAAGAAACAAAATTCTCTAGAAGAGACTCTGTGTTGGACTTTGGTTGTGGTTGTTGCTGATATAAATTTATATTTACACTATTATTGAAGCCCAATGAATAGTTACTCATAGGTGGCTTGTTTCTCATGTGTAGTTGTTGTTGTATATTTTATTGTTGAGAATTTTTAGCATTTTTTTTGTGGAAGGAAAAGTTGGGATGAGCTCTCTAGTATGGGCTTTAAGTATTTGAATATGTCTTGTAGGTCTGTTTGCTCTCAGAATTTCCTATCAAATTGCATTGTTCTTAGGTTTCCTCATATATAATGAAATAATAATAGCTTGAAGAAGTTTCCTACCCATAAAATTAATTTTCTTCACAAACTAGATTGACTAGATGAGTTGGTTGGCTTCTTAGCTTCTCAAACTTTTTTTTGGTTGGTCAAAAAGCGTGTTACTATATAATTCCAAAAACTTTGGGTACAAAAGAGTTTGTGCCCCCATTACAACCTAGGATGAAGACATCCAAACAACTAGAGAAAAGAAGCTAAACACAAGCTACACAGTAGCCATCTACCTAGATAAAAGAAGAAAACAAACCCGCAGTATTAACTCAAGAGATACCATAGAAACAGAAACGACCATCCAAAATAATCATGCCAACACTGGCAATAGACTCATCCTATGAAATTGTGGCAACATGGGCAGTTGAAGCATCACTTCAGCAGTCTGGAAATCTCAGGATCAATATAGCAGGAAACTCCACTACTATCATCCAGGTCATCGTGTTTCTGGAAAACAAAAGAAATCACCAAGAGGACCTACACAACATTGGGTCCTTTAGAACAGGATAACTTAGCTAGTTGATCAATCACGCACTGACCATTATCCTCATTCCTCTGAAATTGTATGGACTAATCCACCAAGTAAGACAGCCTGAACCACTAAAGCCAATGTCCAAGGTTCACCTAGTTATCTCTTTATGCGAGAACCAGAAACCAAGCAGCATAAGGTCCCCTGTAATCACTGGAATCCTAAGATTCAACCTCCCAGTGGTCTAGCTCCATAGGAGTAGATCAACAAACATCTTGTGATCATCCTTCATGCTGCAATAGGTGAACCAATGAGGTGAAGAAGACTGCCCCCCAACAACCCAACCTGCGCATTGCCTTGTGGCCATAGGACAGGACCAGCTGTGGCTGTCCTCGAGGAGAAAAGCAGAGCCCAATCACCATCCTGTTCCGGTACCCATAGGGGAAAACCGTCGAACATATTGTGATCGACACAACATCATCAGAGCAGGACCAAAGAACCGCCGCCACCAAGTCACCCAACAAGGACCCCGCACGTCCACCTTTCATCCAGATGTGAATATCCAACATGAAGATGAGAAGGAATCCCCTGTGTAGACTCTACCAAGGATCCTGAAGGGAGTCCTTATGTTGGGTCGGAGTCAGAATCCCAGAGTGGGAACCAACCGGTGAGCGAGATAGTCGTCGCATCATGATCATCGGAGCAAGCGATACTAGAATGGGAGGGCAGGAGCCAAAGAAGAGGATGGAGCAGCCGTGCTTGAAGCCAGAATCTGTAGGAGGTGGCTCCTCTCCATCCGTCCCTATTAATGGAGTTGAGTCAATGAAGTTGAAGCTGCTGACGACCTGGACTCTGGCTTCGACACTGCACATCACACCCCCTTCTCGCTCTAAGCCGAGATCCGCCCCAAAATGATGGCATTCAGAGCTTCTCGAGATCCCTTTTTCACTGGAGAGGCACCGCTTGGACACGAAGACGCACCAAGCGAAGAAGCTTGAGAAGATCATGCAGGACCAGTGAAGGCTAGGGGGAGAAAGCCACCAAAGGAGCATACTCCCTCCCCCCTGCAGTGGCCACTTGAGAAAGCTATAGAGAAGCGAGAGCTAACCCTAGAGAGAGAGTGTTTGCCAGCTTTTCAAACTTTTGAAACAAGGGATCCAATATTGTTGCAATGAAATCTACTGCAACAAAAGTATGTATGCCAACTTCCTTCCTCAAAAAATAGAAGAAATATATGGTCGGTTGTTCCTTTCCATGCTCCAGTATAAATGATTAATTCCCATGTCTTCAATAATGGAATAGGATATTTTATAGGATTTTCTCATAAAAGCTCCATTTGTAGTGACATCTTTGGACAACCTTTTGTTGTAGAATAAGTTGTTGTAAAATGTTTGAATAAGAATCTATTTTTTTTGACCATGGTATGGACAAAGATGTTTGAGGTCTTTGAATATTTCTCATGTGTCATAAAGAGTCTCTCAATCCCTTTAGAAAAATTTATTGATCTAGCTCCTCAATTGTACGGTCTTTCTTGTTGGAAAGTATTTGGCTAAGAAAACTTTGAGAAGTTCCTCCCAACTATTGATAGAATATCTTAAAAAAGAAGAGATCCAAACCTTGGCAATATATATCAAAGTGAATGGAAAAATAAGAAGGTGAATCCAGTAGTCTAAACAACATTAATCTTGAAAGTTCTTAGACTATAGAAATTCAACAATATGGAAATTGGATCCTCCATGGGACCCTCCAAAATATTATGCTTTAACATTTGCATAATTATAGGGTTGATAAAGAATTTGTTTTCCTCAATTTTTTGGATGTTGATATCACAACATATATTTATTGTGGTTGGAACAGTGACCCCTTTGAGAGGATGTTCATCTTCCATGACTAGTTCTTGACATTAGGGTGAAGATACTAGTGAAGAAGGTGATGATGGTTTGAATCCTCTAGGTCTGAATGTGTTCCAATCCTCCTTGCTCTTTGCTGACTACTAAAGGTGAATTCAAGTCTAGGTCTAGGAATATGGATGGTTCAAGACCAATGTTAAAATGTGGCATACAATCCTGTAAATGCACAAGGTGAGTTTGATACACAAACAAAAGATGAAGGTATGACCGATGGTAAAGATGATAATGAAATGTTGGTGAATATGACTGGTGAAGGTGTGATCTAGTTCACTTACTATTCAATACTTCTTACTCTAATAGAATTACCATTGCTCCCCAAAAAATATGCCAAATTTTTTTTAGCCGAATGCATAAGTATTAAATTTATAACTAGAGCACTAACCTGACAAGTATACATGTGTGTAGTATGTTTGAGATCGTCTAAGGATCAAGGTTATGTTAGACGCATGAGTAATAGACTTCAATAACATGAATTAGTTTACAATAAGGGATTTGGTGTCATGCAAGTAAACTAAATAAATTATAAAGAAAGAAACTAAGGCAAGGATCACTTTATTCGAAGATCAAAATTGTATTAGAAGGTCTTGAGAAAATGATTTCACATCCATATCACAACATGAAGAAAAACAAAATTCAAACATACTACCAATAACACAAGGGAGGCTTGTGTCCTACACCCCTCCAAGTAGTATAGGATAGTCCTAACTTTGTATAGAACTCCCGTGCATATACTCATATTCAAATTATACCACTATACTTCCCATCCACTCCCGTGGTCAAGGCAGTGTAACTAAGATAACATCTCCTTACTCCTATGTATATCTTTTCAGATTACACAAGGAGCATTGAACATACATATGAAGTATCCAGCCAAGCATGTAAGAAGAAAATGACACTGATATACCTTAGAAAAGTGATAAAACTAGAATTATATAAGAAATTTATGTTCTAAGAAGTTAAACATGGGAGTCACTACCCCATTATCTAGAATAGAAGTCTACTTTTCCTTCTATAGAAAATTTAGGTACATGTAGCATAAGTTATAGAAGGTAATAGTGAGAGGAAGAAATGAACAAAATATCAAAGAACATAGTAGAATGGATGAAGAACATTGTCTACAAGCTAAAACTTTGTCCCTTGCTACTACTCGGTCTTCAACAACCTTCTATTCTAAGTGGATGCAAAGTAGAACAAAGATATCTACTACAATTATTGAAGAGGAATTGGGGAAGAAGGTGTATCTTTCTTGAGTAGCCTCTCTGTCTTCTCCAAAATTGTCTCCAACTCCTCTGGGCTCTAGTTTACTTGTCTATGACTTCAAATGATCCTTGGTAACCATCCAAAATTAGTATGGTTCGTATTTCAAAGTGTAATATGATTTATCTTCTGATTTTAAAAGATATTGTAAGTAACACAATGTGCTATCAAGTGAACATGGCATGCTACTTGTGGTTTCTGAATTGGTACTACTTATATCAAAGGTGAAAAAACATGTTTGGTGGAACATGGCATGTTGCTTGATGTTAGGGAATTTTGGGAAATTCTGGGACGAGTGAACACGATGTGTCAATATGTCTACATGATGTGTTGTTGGGATTTAATGAATCCTGGACTTTCTAGAACTTAAGTGGCATTGTGCTATTATGCCAACACAACATGTGAGTTTCTTGTTGTTGTAACACCCCGTTCCACATAAAAGCAAGATTGCTCAAAACAAAACATGGAATTAATACTAATAAACCAGGTTACCAGAAAACATAAGAAATTAAAATCGATTTCACATATATACCTCAAGTGGAAACATATTGCATCTAAGTCCATAAATCCACCTGTATCATATCATCTTCTAAAAATATTATTACAAGATATTGTCCACTGGCGCACTGGACACAACCTGTCACATGTGATAACATGTTCACATACATACATGCCATATTTGTAAAACAAAGGCATACCACCAAAATGTCGTCTCAACATACAACATCTACAAAATGCCCCCAAGGACCTGAGAGTACAGGGACGACACATAGGAATCTACTACCAACACAAGCAGCTTATCTAACCTTTGCTCAACTATTGCTCCTCTTACTTCTCAGCCTCAATAGCATGATTTCTACCTCTTTGTGCACGACCACCTCAAAGATGTGGAAGCCCACAGAGTGAGACCAAACTTCCCAATGAGAGATATAACTCTCTGCCAATGTCTATTTAAGCAAATGCAATGTAAAGAAGATGGATAACACATATTATCATGTTGAGCAGATTCATCTAAATGATATGTAGTATATCAATAATGAAGATTAAACAAACTAGGCAATTATCACTGAGTATTAGAACAATCAATACTTTAAGAAAAATTATGAAGAACATGTATAATAGTTGATATCTCTTACCACATTATAGTTCAAGAAATCAGTACATAGATAACATAAAGGGGTCATCCAATGTTATTTGTATTTGACCCTAGCCAAATGCACTATACAGTTGTGTTACATCTTTTATTATGCCCTGAGGAGATGAGGCATACCAGTCATGCTTCAAACGACCACTGTTAAGTCAGAATTAGTGTCATTCAAGATCTAGGAGGAACCAAACTCCTATGATATCTCCACACCCTCAGTCAGTCCGAGTCTACCGTAGTGACATATAAAGTCCAACTACAAAATAGCCTAGTCTGCCTTGGTATATAGGCACAACACTAGAAAAAACCAAGTTACGACCGCAACCTTACTCCTGCCGAGGTATGACCAAAGTCATCCACAAATGATATAATATACATATATTGTATCACATCATTGAGATACGTCCTCGACTGTTCTCTTGCCAGGCTATGATCGCAGCCAATCCTATGAAATGAAAATACTCAACAATGTATGACTCTGAGCTTCCACTAAGGGAGAACTTGTTTCACCATCCAACAAGTACTAATGTTGAAGATGGATTTATGGCACAGGGCAACTACATGATTAGGTTTTTAGTTTGTTACTTAGTCCAATTGGGTATCTTTTAGCATTAATCAAGATACAATGTACAAACCCTAAATAAACTCTATATAGATAAGGGAATAATAAAACTTCAGAAGATATAAAACGTATAAGGTGTGAACTTGTCACATCATCACATGATACTTGTAGCATTGTCAAACATAAGGCCTTCAACATTATCATACATCCATACAAGACCATCACCACAATTGCACTGCTCTGCGATATCAATTCGTCATCACATCACTGGGGGTTAACACCTATCACTAGGCTTTAAGCCTCTTCCAGGTCATAAGACCTATCACATCATATATCTTTGTGTCTCATCATTATTTAAACATGCTTCATAAGTCTCATAACCATCACCATAGCATGCAAGAGCTATGACATTCATTCAACCTACAAGGTTAGAGTCATACAAATAGGAGAGAGAAAGTATAGTTACATGCCATACATCAAAGCAAGTTCAATGAGCATAGTATACCCTAGAAGTAGGGTTAAGGTTTCTCATACATAGCCTATTAGGGTTTCATTGTATCATTTATTACCAAACCCTAGATATGTCATCTCCCACTTTCTTGGAGCAAAACAGGATTAGAACACCATCCTTATCTTGATTTATTAACTATATAAACAACATTAGGTATCAATCAACATTTACATGTACATGTGTGACAACCTTACAATGTCTCACATATGTTGTGACCATGTACTTATGTGAGTGTATCGACCAAACCTCAAAAATGTGTCTGAACCACTATCAACCATGTGTTTCAACCATAAGAAAACCACATGTCTTGATCATGAACAATATGTTTCAACCATCACAAAAGCATGTGTGTATGTCGACCAAAACCTCAAGGCATGGTGTTGCGACCACAACACCCACATGTGTCATGACCAACCAACAACGCATGGTGTCTCAACCATGACAAAATCATATGTATCGGCCATGACAAAAGAATATGTCTTGACCAAAACCAAAGCATGTGTCTAGATCATTAAGTCAAGTCATCTCACAACACATGTCCATCTTCAAAATAGAGATAAACCATGTCTAAAATAGATGATGGACATCAAGGAAATCGAGAATTATCAAGAAGTAAAGCTCTGTATAGTACGAACTTCAATACCCTAAAACCAATCTCCACATGAGCAAAAAAAAACCAAACTAGGAGGGAGAGAAGACCAAGCTTCAACCTCAAAAAGAAATGATCAAAACCTCAAGAAAAACATGAGAGTCGAACAATAACATGGTGATAAAACCAAGAATCATGTTACATGTAACAAATTCACTTCATCCATCACTTAGAAATCATGTTCATGGTATTAGGGTTATGAAAGAGAGAAATCTACATGATAATACTATAAAATCTTAAACCCTAAAACAAGATAGCATCATCTAGCACATTAGCATCACATTTTAGAGATGAAAATAGTAGAATACAAGCACAAAAAGAGAGTGATAATAGAAGAAGGTAGAGAGTTATATAACCCACCTTAGGTAGAGAACCAAGCTCCAAGATCATGAGCTCCAAGGAAGAAGATGAAGCTCCAACCAAGGTCAACACTTCGGCCATAAGATCACCTCCAAAGAGAAGAACACCATGGTCAAAGGATACCTCAAGAAAGAGCAACCCTAGGCTAAACTAAAGAAGAAGAAAGGGGAAAGAAAAGAAAGCTTCCTCTCACTTGGGTGCCACCATGTAAAAATATAGTCTCCGACCCTTTGTGATGAGAGGTTTCTCTCAAAGTGATCACCATGGTAGAACCATAGTCTCATGACTGATAAAGAAGGAATAAGAAGATAGAGTGCATGGGGAAAAATGAGATCAGGGGTTCAAAACCACTTACCAAGGAAGAAAATCACCAACGATCACCACAAGGTGGATGATCAAGCTCAAGAAAACCACATGCAAAGGTGATCGGACACCAAAGCACCAAGTGAACACCCTCTAGCTCCGCCAAGCTCCAAGGTCAGCCAAGTAAATAAGGAAAAAGAAAGAGAGCAAAAGGATTGCTTACATAAAGAAGAAAGAGATTATATACTGAAGGTACGAGAGAGGTAAGGTAAGTATGAGGTATCAACACAAGAGATGACCAAAGGGATAGTTGTCCACCAAGAAAACAACCATGCAACCACTAAGAACTTGCATGCAACACATGGTGATACAACCAAGGTAGGGTATCGACCACTAAGGTCACCCACACCATCATGGTTGAAACCCACCACAAGGGGTCACCAAGGTTGAATCAAACTCATCCAAAGGAGGTGTGTCGATCGAAACTCACCAAAAACACACCAACAAGGTCGAGATACAAGTTGCAACACTCAACCAGGATCAACATGGTCGACACCATGCTCCACCAAGCAAATCCCTAGAAACCCTATCAACACCACATGATGTCACATCACCAACCAAGGTCCAAACAAGGTGCCCTTCAACATCATTTTCTCTCTCATGATGATAAATCACTAAGGGCACACTCTACATGTGACAAATTGCAATATAACTCCTCAACTTGGGTAAATTACAACTTGGTCCAAAATAAGGATACATGGCTCAACCTCATCCAAACATGACCAGATTAAAAATTTAAGATTGTCACATGTCAAAAAAGCATGTCAAAGGATTAGATTAAGGTTAAGCATGTTATTAAGAAAAGAAAGAACGGTTAGCCCAAAATCTAGGTCAGGGGCCTTACAACCATAAACCCATAATAAGGATTTCACCCGCAAAATCCTACGTAAAAAGAGATGGGTAATTCCCACGCATCTCTTCCTCAAGCTCCCCCATGGCTTCTTATACGCCACGATGGTGCCCCAAAACCTTCACCAACACTATATACTTCTTCTTCAACTTCTTGATCCTCCTATCTAGGATCAACAATGGACTCTCCACATAAGATATGTCATCATCAAGCTCAACCTCCATTGGATGCAAAACCAACTTGGTATCTGGGTGCAACTTCCTCAATATAGACACATGGAACACTAGATACAACTTATGCAACTCAGGTGGCAACTCCAACTTATAAGACACCTTACTAACTCCTGCCACCACCAGGTAAGGTCCCATATACATAGGAGACAACTTAACCTTCTTCCCAAACCTCAAAACACCCTTCTAAGGAGAGACCTTGAGATACACTATGTCTCCCACTTGGAATTCCAAGGGCCTATGTCGATTATCTAAATATGACCTCTTCCTATCTTGTGCTTCCTTCAGCTACTAATGAATCACTATGATCTTCTCGGTTTTCCATTGCACAAGCTCAAGACCTAAAAGTTGATAGTAACCAGTCTCATACCAACACAATGGATATCTACAACATCTCCCAAACAATGCTTCATAAGGTGCCATATCAAGCCTAGAAAATTTGCAAACTTTTATCAGCATCTTCGGTTGCTCCCACTTTATCACAAATTCAACCTTCTTGGGGTCTACACAAACACTCTCAGCATATATCATGTATCCAAGAAAGGATACTTCCTTCATCCAAAACTCACACTTGTTGAACTTCACATACAAATAATGTTGTCTCAACTGGGTGAACACATGGCGCAGATGTTGCTCATGTTGCTCGCTATCCTGACTATAGATCAAGATGTCATCTATGAACACCACCACAAATTGATCTAGATATGGCTGAAACACTATGTTCATCAAGTCCATGAACATTGCTAGTGCATTGGTTATCCCAAACAGCATAACCACAAATTCATAATGGCCATACCTAGTCCTAAAAGCTGACTTGGTATGCCATCTTCCTTGATCCGCAACTGGTGATATATAGACCTCTAGTCTATCTTAGAAAGCAATGCAATACCTCAGAACCAGTCAAACATATCATCAATCCATAGAAAGGTATATTTGTTATTTATCATCACTTTGTTCAACTGCTTGTAATCTGTGCATAGCCTCATGGATCCATCTTTCTTCTTCATGAACAACACAACAGAACCCCAAGGAGACGTGCTTGGTCTGATAAAACCTTTCTCAAGCAGCTCTTGCAACTATTTCTTTAACTCTACCATCATAGTCGACGCCATTCTGTACGGTATCTGTTGTATCAGTTGCGTATGGAGTACTACATTGATCACAAAATCACTCTCTCCACGTAGGGGACCACTGGGGAACTCGTCTGGAAACACATCCTTGAACTCACAAAGAATTGGCACTTCCTGGATACTAGGACTCCCCGCCCTGGTATCTATCACATGTGCTAAGAACACATCACAACCATGCCTGATCAACTTCTCTACCACCATTGCTGATACTAGACATGTAGGAAGGATCTTCCTATCTCCTTGGAAGACCCACATCACGTGACAAGCATTTCCACCTTGGAACTACAGTCCAAGACAACCTGATAGTCCAAGGCCACTAGACGGTCCTATCATTGACACTAATATCGTGTTGTGGGATCCTACTGGTGGAAAATTGTGGCATCTACCCTTACTCGACGACCAATGGGTTTGCACACCAGACCTCTATCGTGATTGTTGTGCTGAGAACTTTGGTTTCTTGAAGCCTCCAGATGACTGTCATTGATATTGTGCTAGTCTCTTCTTGGCATTTGCCTCACGTTTCTCAACGATTGACCCTTCTATCCTTCTGACTATCTTGAAAAATGTGGTGAACTTCTCTCTGTTCTCTAGGGATGACACTGGAGTCGTCAACTCTTTACTCAAACCTTTCTCAAACTGTGTGATCCTCTCCTTGTCTATCACTACCATATGGAGACAAAACCTTAGTTGTTCCATGAACTTAGCTTCATACTCATTGAGTGACATAGATCCTTGTCAGAGCTTCTCAAACTAGTTGATCTTCTCATCAAGGTGGGTCTCCATAAATTACCAACTCAGAAACTCCTGTCAAAACTCTTCCCAACTATTCACAACACCTAGAATTTTCTCCTACTCAATGGCACACCAATGGCTAGCACTCCTCTTTTACAAATACACAACATATTTCATCTTATCTTCTTCGGGGATGTTGAGGATCTTGAAGGCCTTATCCAACTTCATAAACCATAGGTCATCATCCGTTGGATCTATCGTACTAGCATACTCCACATCCCCAACTCACCTCAACCTTTTAAAGGTCTTCCCAGTTCCTGAAGATTTCACATTGGGGATTGTTGCTCTCACTTGGGGAATGGGCATTCTATCTTCCATATATGTCATTGTGGCCATGAACTATCCATACATGGATTGGAACATGGGATTAGCCACCACTGTAGGGTCAAACTAGGCCATCTCAAGCACTCCATCAACCCTCACCTACCTCTTGGAACCACCAAATGGTGCAACAACACTTCTCTTAGCAGAATGTTCTTCATTTTCTCCTATCATATTTTCTTCTCTTCTTCTTCTTTTGCATAAGCAAAAATTATCATTAATAGACTGGAGGACACTAGAACAACCACAAACCCTAGTCCTATGTCCATGTAGACTCAAAGAGCATAGAGCTCTGATACCAACCTAACTTGTAACGCCTCACGCCTCGCCAAAATGAGATTACTCAAAACAAATTGTGAAACTAGCACTAATCAACCAAGTTACCAGAAAACATAGGAAATTAAAACAAATTTCACATATCCACCTCAAGTGTAAACATATTTGACATGAGTTTACCATGCGCATAACGCAAGTGCACGCGTCAATGTAGTATAGGCCCTTGTGAGGCCCGAGTCGAACTCAGGGACACTAAATTATCAGTAGACTACTACTAACTACTTGTAATCAGCTAGACCAGTAAAAAGGTTATGAGAGTTGTTTTAAAGAATAAAAGAAAAGAAAATAAAACAAAGCAATCAATTAAATGTTTAGTTTAATCAATTCAAGTGGAGATCTTTAGGGTTGCGGTTTCACTGTGGGTTTTCATTGTATGAATTTCCATATAGTTACTCAGGTTCATCTCTGAATCTGGGTAGTGGCCTATAGTCAGAATTGTCCACTGTCGTGGTATAATTCACTACCTCTGTCTAGGTCAGTTCCACTATTGTAGTAACCTATACCCTAAACTAGGTGCATTAGAATCGACCTCTGGGTTTCCACCATTAACCTTACATCACCTTGTTCAAGGGATTTTTTAATTAATGTGAATTTGTCTCTTTTCAACTGTTAATTCTTCTTTCAAAGTAATTAAAGGCATTTGATTATCATTATGGTGATCAAGAATAACAATATAATTTAGAAAATGAAGTCATACCACGGATTTAAGAGATAAATTATGAATTACTATGATAAAAATGTCATACAATGCTTCCCTGCGCTACTCCCGGTCCTAAAGATAAAGGGGATTAGCCCTGCATGTTCATCTCAGAGAAAAACGTGGTTGAAGAAAGGGGAAACATGGAGAAAAATGTGAAATAAGTGATGAAACCCCTGAACGGAGAAGATCCAAGCGTTCCTCGGCGTAGAATGCAGGATCTACAGCCTTTCGGCGGTGGAAAACGTCTTCTTCAGCTTCCGAAATGGCTGGGGCGTGCTTCTGAGCTCCGTTCTTCTCTCCACACCTTCTCAGGACGTGTAGAGCGGCTAATGACGTGATACCTTGCTCTTGGCTATCGTCATTAGGTATAATCACTTAGTTAGGTTGCAAAAATATCATAGCCATCAGATTTGGGTCGATCTGGAAACAAAATCTGATCTGACGGTGTCGATACCATCGACGTGGGTTGATGGTGTCGACTCTGTGCGATATCGGCAAGTCTTCTTTTCTTTTCTTCATTGCGCCTGATGCTGACTCGATACCATCGACGCGGGTCGATGGTATCAACACCCTTAGGCATCATTTGTATCCCTTTTACGTCGCTAAAACTCCACGTGTCGATAGTATCAACTTTGGGGTGGATAGTATCGACTTTCTACTTGCCAGCAACCTGATGGTATGTCGCTACCATCGACTTCCCTATCAATGGTATCGACTCTGTACTGCTCCTTGCGGCTGGCTACCTGTGGTTGTGCCGATAGTATTGACAGCCGTCGATGGTATCGACAGTTGCAGATATGTGTTTGTCCTAAAATTGCAAAACAAAACCACATAAGCCAAGATAAAACCTATTATTATAATCATTTATGCTCAAAATAATAAAATAAAAGAGATTTAACACTGGGAAGGATCATAGACTAAAGTGAGTGAATTATGCAATATTAACCACCAAAATGACCAATAAACACATAAAACGTGAATAAAATAAGTCTATAAATGTGACTCAAAATCATCGCATCAAACTCCCCTAAGGTTGAACATTGCTCATCCTCGAACAACTAAACTTTAGAATAGAATTGCGAGGGTCAACTAAAGAACTAATTATCACAACAAACATCACCATATGATCCCCACCAGACATTCACATTCCAACCCTCACTAACCACGGAATGATAATTACCCTAAAGGTTACAGTAATCATCCATAAAAGATATCTACCTCAAAATTGATGAACACTATCATATATGGAAGTTAACATAATAAAATTCTCCGGTCCAGACTTGGTGCATCTTGTGATCTCCTATTCTACGTTGCTCACCCTAACTACCATCTACATGGAAGCAGCTCTCCTGGTATTAACGAATGAGGAGAAAATCACGGTGGCCTACCGATTCGAGCAACGAGTGGATGGAATGGGTGGCTAGTGGAAGAAATGGAAGCATTATATGGTTTTAACATGCACAAAACAATAATGACCTAAATGCTGCATATGCAAGTGAAAATGCCCTAATGCCTACATTCAGGTGGAATGATGCATGTACTATCATTCCGTCTCCAAGTGAGATGGAATATCTAAGAGAACTACATCATGTACTTATTCTTCTTAAAAGGCAGTGAGAACAGGTTTCTTTCTCCCTCTCATTCTTACTTACTTCTTAATTCTTTTTTTTCTTTTTTCAAAATTTTTCATTTTTTTTTCATTTTTTTCAAACCCTTATTTTCATAGATGACAATGAATCATTTGTCAGGCTCACTTATTACTACATAACTTATATATTTGAAACATTCAGAAGGTATGGAATAAGTTCATTACCTTTTATGTTTCAGAAGACATAAGATGCATGATGTACTATATGCACAAAAGATGTGAATGCAGCTACAAAATGATAGTTATGCAATTAAATGACACACACCTAAAGATAATGTGCATGTATAACTAGTCTATTTTTTCATTTTCATGCAAAATAAGTGAATGTAGTAGCAATGCAAAACCTACCTACATGGGATGCAATCAAAGAGATTAAAACCGTAATGTACTTCCAGTTCTTATGGTGGAGTATGAAAACAATGGGGTGGATAGATCACAAGTCTAATTGATTGAACCTTTGGAAATTATTATGTGTCCCTCCTTACTGACCTATGTAGTAATCAAGAGGTTTCTCTCTCTTATTTCAAATTAAAGTCTCATTATCATTTGGTCAGTTTAGGCTCAAACAACCAATTTCATCCACTTTTCATGAATCCTAGGAATGTATAGTTGTGATATCCTATTATAGAGTTGACAAACCCAATAATTTCCTTAAATTATGTGCTCAAAGTTGAACAACACAAGCTTGCAAAAACACTAAAAAAATTTAAATGTGCCCCTGATTCCCTTGTACAAGCAACGAGATGACACAAAACATTAGACATCCACAATTACACTAGATAGAGTGTGGATCCTACAAACAAATGACAAATGACAAGAAATAAATGACAAAAGACAAAACAATAAAAACTAGAACTGAAAACTGAGAAAAATAAAGGATAAAGTTGTTCCAACTCCCCCCCTAAGCTTGAATTCGACTATGGCCTCATAGTCAAAAACAACCTTAAAAGGTGGAATAGTGATACCAATCATTCTTCAGGAGTAGGCGGGTACTGCGGATCCGTGGGGTCCCAAGATGGGTATTGCCCCTGGAAGCTCGAATCGTACTGGGGCATTGGTGGAGGTTGTGGATACCCCCCAAAGTAATTCTGGCTCCAGTAATGATCGTAGAAGGGCTGCTACTGCATCTCCATCCTATGCAACCTATCGTGGATGTGTTGTTGGTTGTCAAGGAGGAGGCGCTCATTCTCGAAAATGGCCCTCTAGTTGTCTAACAGCCGGTTCGTTGTATCCTGAATACTGACGTATGAAGTTGTATGCTGCTGCTGCGTCTGATGAATATCTTGCAGCATTTTATACATCCCCTACATTGAATAAACATCCTCTCCTTGATGAGAGGGCTGAGGTGGCGGAGGCTGTGAAGATGAAGATGCACCCGGATGCATGCAGGGGTGCTTCCGGGGTGCTACGCGTGCCCAAAGAGGAGTGAAAGCCTCCTCTTCCTCTTCATGCTCGTCGCTGTCATCATTGTTGTCATCATCACCACCGTTTTCATCGGAGTCTTCGATGACAATGACAGGACATCGGAAATGTTGAGCGCCCTCAATGTTGAAGATGGGGTCTGGAAGTGAACACTCTTGATATGTTAGGTTGACATGGCAATGTGCATATGCCAAGCCATCATGGAGCAGGAGGAGGTTGGAGTGATGCAGATGCTGGAGGTTGACCTTGCTCCTGTTAGAAAGGGGAGAAAGCTGGGAGAAATCTAACCCAAGGTAGAGGGCCAGTGGTGTGATGAGCCCTCCAAAGTGGATTGGAGACTTCCGCCTACTCCTCCTTACGGCCAACACATGTATCAACAAGAACATTCCCCAATTGCACTCATCGCACTTGAGTAGCTTGTGTAGGAAGAACGAATCTGTCTCTTGAAACTTGCTGAGAGATAGGTCGTCGTGAGCGAACAACATGGTGCAGAGCATGCGGTGAAGAATCCGCACAAACAGATGCTCAAAATCCACCACTACAGCGTTGTGGTAACTGACAGATTTTCCCAAGGGCACAGTCACGAGCTGGGAGAATATATCATCGTAGTCCGTCCTGTTGTCTGGCCTCTGGTACTGGTGGTCATTATGAAACCATTTATAAACTGAATTGAACTGGGCGACAGTGAGGCTGTAATTGTTGTTGTAGAGTATGAACGACACCCGCCCTTTTCTCCACTCTCTGTCGGTGTCGATCAAGTCATTGGGCACCACATTGATGTCTAATGATTCCATGAACTCCGCCACAAGTTCCTTGTACATCGGCCACTCGCCGAAGAAAGGTTGGTCGTCGACGTGGTACTACAGCTCGTCGGGCCTCCTGGATGTGTGTCTCGCCTGCCCCTTCAAGATGTAGGCGAGGTTGGCCTCAAACCCCAGATCACGGACCATTGTCCGATCAACATAGCATGTGGGCTCGATCTTTCTCTTCATCAGTTCCTCATAGACCTTCCGGACCTCCGCGGAAGGATGGACAATCCTCGAACGAGGAATAGATGCAGTAGGTGGAGGAATGAACTCGGGGATCTCCATAGGATCTGCCCGTGAAGAAGAGGCACCGGCTGTACGCACCATCGTCGCCGAGAAAGAAGGAATAGAATATGGGGCTTGGTGAAGGTTGGAGAAGATAATCTCCGCTTGGTGAAGGCTCAGGGAAGATCACGCTCCTTGGATGCTCGTAGTCAGGCTCCAGTCGCACAAAAAGACGCATAGCAAAAGTGGAGGGCAAAGGCTCTGAAGGTGTGACGTCATATGACAACCATCCCTCTCTTTTATAACCAAGGCTGCCGCTGCTGTGCACCCGTTGATACCATCGACCCGGGTCGTTGGTATCGATACTTGTAGCACAATCTGGCTTCCGCTAGTATTGACGGTTGTCGATATCCTAATGTGGGGGTCCAGATGGATGACGTGTCGATACCATTGATGCGGGTCGATGGTATCGACCCATCCCACAGATCGACTCTCTTGATGCAACCATCGCCGTTGATTTCCTCTCGCGGATTGGTGACATGTTGCGTCGATACCATCAACGCAAGTCGATAGTATCAACTCTGCTTAGGGTGAACACCCTCGTGAGGCCTGGCCTCCACTTTCTACCTGTAACCGGGTTGATACCATCAACAGGCCCATCAATGGTATCGACCTCACTGAGACAAATTTCGTCTAAATATCTCCAGAGATCTCGCGAGTATCGATAGCCATGTCGATACTATCAACCCCGTTCTGGCGAGCAACCTGATGGTAGGTCGATACCATCAACGAGGCCGTCGATAGTATCGACTCAGAGAAATTTTTGCAGCCGCCTAACTGTGCCCCTGTCGATACCATCGACACAAGGGTCGATGGTATCGACCCTGCCTCAGTCCTGCACATTGAACAAACGATCAAGGTATCTTGTTTGCACTAAAAAAATTGAATCAAACTAACTTACAAATGTAAAAGAACTAAACGAAACTACCAATGGTTGGGTTGCCTCCCAACAAGCACCCTTATTTAACGTCTTAGGCTAGACGAAATCAAGCTCCTCATGCATCCGTATGCGCAATGAGTTTGACCTCATGCACTCTCCTAGTATAATCCTCACCAAAGTACAACTTCAATCGCTGTCCATTAACCAAAAATGTTGACTCGCCATCACGCACCATGATTGCTCCATGTGGCATGACCTCCTCTACAATGGATTGTCCACTACATCGGGATTTCAATTTCCCAGGATGCATCTTCAACCTTGAATTGAACAAGAGCACACGATCTCCCTTCTTGAAGACACGCATCTGAATGTGTCGATCGTGAATCAGCTTTGTTCACTCCTTGTAAATCCGTGAGCTTTCATAGGCATTCATCCTCAGCTCATCAAGTTCATTTAGGTCTAGCAAACGTTTTCTTCCTGCCTCATCATAGTTCAAATTCAGTTTCCTCAGCGCCCAGTGCGCCTTATGCTCCAATTCCACCGGCAAATGGCAGGCCTGACCATAAGCCAACCTAAAAGGCATAGTGCCTATAGGTGTCTTAAATGATGTCTTGTACGCCCACAAAATGTCTAGTAACAAGGTACTCTAGTTCTTTCGTGTCAAAGCCACAGTGCGCTCCAAGATCTTCTTAATATCTCTATTGGAGACTTCCACTTGCCATGTGTCTGTGGGTGGTAGGGGGTACCAATGTTGTGCTTTACCCCGTACTTTCTTAACAATGTCACAAACTTCTAATTTTGTAAATGTGTACCTCCATCACTAATAATCATTCTTGGTACACCAAACCTACAGAAAATGTATTCTTTGACAAACCTGCACACTACAGTGGCATCATTAGTCCTAGTGGGTATTGCCTCTACCCACTTCGATACATAGTCAATAGGTAATAGAATGTACAAGTTAGAGTTAGAGTACACAAAGGGTCCCATAAAATCAATACCCCACAGATCGAACACCTCAACCTCCTTAAATACATTGAGGGGCATCTCCTGTCGCTTTGAAATGTTACCTGCCCGTTGGCAGGAATCACATTGCCGCACATAGTCATATGCGTCCCGGAACAAATTAGGCGAGTAAAGGCCGCTCTCAAGTACCTTGGCTGCCGTTCTGGAACTAGCATGGTGGCCACCGATCAGTAGAGTATGGCAATGATGAAGGACACTTTTATATTCCACCTCTGGTACACACTTGTGCAACACACCATCCCTGCACTGCTTCAATAAAATAGGGTCATCCCAGAAATAATATCACAAAGAATGGAAAATTTTCTTTTTCTCTTGGTATGTCCAATCATCTGGGATAATTTTGTAGGCAAGATAATTAACAATATAAGAAAACCAAGGATCTTTAGATTTCACAGATAGAATTTGTTCATTAGGAAACGTCTCGGTAATGGGTATATGCACGTCCTTCTCATCTACCTTTCCAACCTAGACAAATGGTCCGCAACCACATTTTCTATTCCCGCCTTATCTTTGATTTCAATATCAAATTATTGCAACAATAAGATCCACCTAATCAGTCTAAGTTTGGCATCTTTCTTTTCCATCAAATACTTTATGGCGGTGTGGTCCGTCCATACCACGACTATAGATCCTACAACATATTGCCAAAAATTTTCAAAAGCAAAAACTACGGCAAGAAGCTCTTTCTCAGTTGTTATGTAATTAAGTTGTGCTTCATTTAAAGTTTTGGATGCATAGAAAATCACAGTGGGTTTATTGTCCACACGTTGTCTTAAAACAGCCCCCACTATGAAATTTGATGCATCACACATCAATTCAAACAGCTTTGTCCAATCCGGTGTCTACAGAATCGGAGCAGAAATTAATTTTTCTTTAAGCACATTAAACGCATGTAAACACTTTTCGTTAAAATCAAACACAACATCCTTCTCCAACAACTCAGACAATGGTTTAGCAATTTTTGAGAAATCTTTTATAAAGCGGCGATAAAACCCGGCGTGACCTAGAAAACTTCGTACCCATTTCACCAAATTTGGTGGGGGTAATTTGGAAATAACCTCAATTTTCACCGGATCTACCTCCAACCCTTTGCTAGAAACTTTATGTCCAAGCACGATCCCTTCGCTAACCATCATATGGCATTTTCTGAATTGAGAACCAAATACGTGTCCTCACATCGTTGCAAAACCTTATCCAAATTGTATAAGCATTTATCAAAAGACGCACCATAGATGGAGAAATCATCCATAAAGACTTCCAAACAGCATTTAACCATATCGGAAAAAATGGCAAGCATGCAACGCTGAAAGGTTGCTGGTGCATTACACAATCCAAAGGGCATACGGCGGTATGAAAATGTTCCATAAGGACAAGTGAAGGTGGACTTCTCTTGGTCCTTAGGATCAATTGAAATCTGATTGTAGCCTGAATAAGCATCGAGAAAACAAAAATGAGATCGACCTACTAATCTCTCTAAAATCTATTCAATGAATGGGAGAGGAAAATGATCCTTAAGCGTAGCAACATTCTATCTATGGTAATCTATACATACACGCCACCCCGTTACCAGACGGGTCGTGACAGGCTCATTTAACAAATTATGTGTAATAGTAATTCCCCCCTTTTTAGGGACTACCTGTGTAGGACTCACCCACATCGAGTCGAATATAGCATAGATGATACCTACAGAAAGGAGCTTGATCACCTCCTTCTTGACGACCTCCATCATGCTAGGATTCAGTCGGCATTGTGGCTGAATTATAGGTTTGGCTCCCTCCTCGAGTCGGATCTTGTACTGGCATAGTGTAGGGGAGATCCCCTTGATGTCCGCGACCGACCACCCGAATGCACCTTGGTGGTTCTTCAGCACGATAAGCAGTTGATCCTCCTCCTCGACACTCAGATATGCTGAAATAATCACAGGAAGCTTCTCACTCTCAGCTAGAAATGCATATTTCAAATGAGGTGGCAGTGGCTTCAATTCCAAATGTGGCGGGCTGATCAAGGATGACTGAAGCGGTGGTGGAAGTTCGCCAAGGTCTTCATAGTACCTAGCGTAGAAACACGGCATCACTAGAAGCATCTTGGCACATTCTTGTAGTGACTTACTTCTAAGCCAATCATGTGTTATATTAACCAGGCAGGCTTCAAGAGGCAGTTCTGGATAGATATTGAAAATAGAACTTGCTATGGCCTCATCTTTAGTAGAAGGTGGGATGTCCTCCTCTTCACCATTGGGAAAACCCACAACCTTTCTAAGAGACACAACCTTGGTCTGCTCCATGATGTCTACAGCCAGTGTCCCCTTCTCCACCTTAGTCATTACATGAGCCATATCTAGAAATGGCTTCCCTAGACAAATAGAAATATTTTAATCAAAATGCTTCATCATGCGGCATTGCTCCTTAGATTTTGATTGTGTTGTGCTTGAGGGCATGACCATTTCAAACTAATCATCAGCAATGCCCAAGGTCAAACGACCTCTCCCCATCTCAAGTATCATGTCAGAAGTGGCTTGGAAGGGTCGTTCAAGGAGTAACTCATTGCCCTATTCATCTTGCATTTCCATTACAACAAAGTCTGCTGGAAATACAAACTGATCAACTTTCACCAACACATCTTCGCAAATGTCGTATGGCTTCACCACATAATTATCCACCAACTGTATTGTCATATTGCATGGCCTTGATTCTTTCGGTCCCAGCTTCTTAAATGTAGAGAAAGGCATCAGGTTTATACTTGCCCCTGAATCACACAGTGCTTCGCCAAATTTCACTTTACCAATGTAGCATGAAATATTGAAGCAACCCGAATCTTGCCTTTTAGGTGGGAATGTGCCCATGATGAAAGCACTCACCTGTTCCTTAAGAACCACAACCTCGGTATCTGGGATTTTCCTTTTCTTTGTAATGATGTCTTTCAGAAACTTGTCATAAGAGGGAGTTTGCTCTATTGCTTCTAATAATGGAATGTTGATAGAAAGCTTTCTAAAGCTATCTAGACATTTCTTGAACTGAGCGTCCACTTTCTTGGCTTTCATGCTATTGGGATATGGGACCGGGACATTTTGTGCCCTCTTATGTGGCGGCACATATGGCATCCTCTTCTGTGTCTCCTCCTCAATAATGACGGGTTTTGTTGCAACATCATCTACTACATCCTCTACCAGCTCGGTGATTGGGATCGGAACCTCCTCTGTGGCATCACCGGTGTTTTCTGACTAGGGTTTGCTTGGTTCATCACCCATGGGGTTTAAAATCTTCTTACCGCTCCTTAGCAAGATTGCCTTAGCTTGTTGGTTTCCTCCTGGAATGTTTGTATTACCCGAAAAGCCTTTCTACGCTGGCTTCTTCATATTTTCTATCTCAGCTACCATCTGTGACAAGGATGTCTTTATAGTCCTCATCTGAGCCCCATGGCTTTGTAAGGTCTGTCCAAATTGGTTCATAAATTCACCTTGTTGCTTGATCTGCTGACCAAACTTGCTCATTAGTTCTTGATTTTGCTTGATCACTTGGTTGAGCAACTCAATGCTCTTATCCTCTGGCACCGGTTGGGGTTTTGCGTCGAGGTCTTGCAAGAAATTATTTGGGTCATTCCAGGAGAATTTCTTGTCTTTCCTCCATGAGTAGTCATTGTTTCTGTACCCCTACTGTTGGCGCATGAATTTTACTTGAGCTTCATCCTCGGATTCGATATCTTCTTTTGCAAGTACTTTCTTGGCGAGAAGGTCCATCTTCTCATTTAGCTCTTTGATGGCATTTGACTCACCTACAGCGCGAACATGCTCTACGTCGTCTCTATTGCCCTAGGATTGCTTCTTAGCCATGTTCTTCAAAATTTCCCAACACCTTGTTCCTATGTTGTTTAAGAAGAAACATGAACCTGGGGAGTCTAAGTTACTTATATCATGCTCGAAAAGATAAAAATAGAAGATTTTAACCTGCTTCTCCTTGTCAAGCCCATGATGTGGGCACCTCCTTAGCATGATCTGAAACTGTTCCCAGGTCTCAGAGTAAATCTCTCCTGCTTTCTGACTAAAGTTATGAATTTTTCTGATCATATCATTTTTCTTCTCGGGCGGAAATAACCTTTCAAAGAACACTTCCACCATGTGGTTCCATGATTCCACATACTTATCATCAAGATTATGTAGCCATTCTCGTGCATTTCCCGCTAGAGAGCTGGGAAACAACTTCAAGTACAACGTCTCCTGTGGAAACCTGTCTATCTTGATCATATCACAGTTCTCCACGAACGCGATTATATGAGTCACCGGATCTTCGTTTTTAAGCTCGTGAAATGCATTTGATTTGACCAAATTTATTAATGCAGGACCAATTTTATAAGTTGAAATATTGATTGTCTGCTTCTTTATTGGCCCCTTTGAAGCAGATGAGGAAGAAGCTTTTATCTTCTCCCATATCGTTTGCTCTTCTGCTATGGCTTCTTGTTCTGAGTCGGAATCTATTTCGTTTGGTTGGTCTTGAATATAGTTCTCCTCATCGTCTGGTCCCGACAGTGGAACCTCTGGTGATTGCTGTGTGTCGTCGGTGCTACGCGTCCTCACCATGCACCAGTACCTACAAGATGATAATTTCAGTTCAGTACAGTGTTAGACGATTACAATAATATGAAAGATAAAACTTATGAATTTCTAAAATGATAATAAAATAATAAAATAAAAATGTGGCCTAGAATGGCCGCTTGCAACACTCGTAGTGCCGACAATTTCTGTGTCCCCAACAACGGTGCCAAAAACTTGACACGATTTTATCGTGCATATAACGCAAGTGCACGCGTCAATCTAGTATAGGCCCTTGTGAGGCCCGAGTCGAACTCAGGGACACTAAATTATCCATAGACTACTACTAACTACTTGCAATCAGTGAGACCAGTAAAAAGGTTATGAGAGTTGTTTTAAAAAATAAAAGAAAATAAAATAAAACAAAGCAATTGATTAAATGTTTAGTTTAATCAATTCAAGTGGAGATCTTTAGGGTTGTGGTTTCACCGCGGGTTTTCATTGTATGAATTTCCATATAGTTACTCAGGTTCATCTCTCAATCTGGGTAGTGGCCTGTAGTCAGAATTGTCCACTGTCATGGTACAATTCACTACTTATGTCTAGGTCGGTTCCACCATTGTAGTAACCTATACCCTAAACTAGGTGCATTAGAATCGACCTCTGGGTTTCTACCATTAACCTTACATCACCTTGTTCAAGGGATTTGTTAATTAATGTGAATTTCATCTCTTTTCAACCGTTAATTCTTCTTTCAAAGTAATTAAAGGCATTAGATTATCATTATGGTGATCAAGCATAACAATATAATTGAGAAAACAAAGTCATACCACGGATTTAAGAGATAAATTATGAATTACTATGATAAAAATGTCATACAATGCTTCCCCGGGCTACTCCCGGTCCTAAAGATAAAGGTGATTAGCCCCGCATGTTCATCTCAGAGTAAAATGTGGTTGAAGAAAGGGGAAACATGGAGAAAAACATGAAATAAGTGATAAAACCCCAGAATGGAGAAGATCCAAGTCTTCCTCGGTGTAGAATGCGCGATCTACAACCTTTCGGCGGTGGAAAACGTCTTCTTCAGCTTCCAGAATGATTGGGGCGTGCTTCTGGGCTCCATTCTTCTCTCCACACCTTCTCGGGATGTGTGCAACGGTTAATGACGTGATACCCTGCTCTTGGCCGCCGTCATTAGGTATAATCACCGAGTTAGGTTGCAAAAATATCACAGCCGTCGGATTTGGGTCGATCTGAAACAAACTCTGATCTGACAGTGTCGATACCATCGACGAGGGTTGATGGTATTGACTCTGCGCAATATCGGCAAGCCTTCTTTTCTTTTCTTCATTGCACCTGATGCTGACTCGATACCATCGATGCGGGTCGATGGTATCGACATCCTTAGGCATCAGTTGTATCCCTTTTCCGTCGCTAAAACTCCACATGTCGATAGTATCGACTTTGGGGTCGATAGTATCGACTTTCTACTTACCAGCAACCTAATGGTATGTTGTTACCATCGACTTCCATGTCGATGGTATCGACTCTGTGCTTCTCCTTGCGGCTGGCTGCCTATGGTTGTGTCGATAGTATCGACAGTCGTCGATGGTATCGACAGCTGTAGATATGTGTTTGTCCTGAAATTGCAAAACAAAACCACATAAGCCGGGATAAAACCTATTATTGTAATCATTTATGCTCAAAATAATAAAATAAAAGAGATTTGACATTGGGAAGGATCATAGACTAAAGTGAGTGAATTATGCAATATTAACCACCAAAATGACCAATAAACGCATAAAAAGCGAATAAAACAAGTCTATAAATGCGACTCAAAATCATCACATCAATATTCCATCTGAGTCCATAAATCCACTTGTATAATATCATCTGCCAAAAAGATTATTACAAGACATTGTCCACTGGCTTGCTAGCCATAGCCTATCACATGTTATAACCCATTCACATACATACATGCCACATCTATACAAAAAAGGCATACCACCAAAATGTATCGATATACAACATCTACAAAACACCCCTATGGGCTTGAGACTACAGTGACGACACATAGGACTCTACTACCAACACAAGCAGCTTATCCAACCTTTTCTCAGCTACTGCTACTGTTTCTTCTCTGCCTCAACAACACAATCTCTACCTCTTCGTGCACGACCACCTAAAATATGTGGATACCCATGGGGTGAGACCAAACATCCCAACAAGAGATGTAACTCTCTTCCAACATCTATTATAAGCACATGTAAACTAAAGCAGATGGATAACACATATTATCAGGTTGAGCAGATTTAGCTAAATGATATGTATTATACCAATAATGCAGATTAAACAAACTAGGAAGTTATCATTGAGTAGTATAATAATTAATACTTTAAGAGGGAATATAAAGAACATGTATAACGATTGATTTCTCTTACCGTAGAAATTAGTACATAGATAAGGCAATTATTCATAAGAAAATGCACTACATAGTTGTGTTACATCTTTTATTTTTCCCTAAGGATATTAGGTATACCACTCATGCTCCAACTAGCCACTAATAAGTCAAAATCAATGCCATACAAGATCAAGGAGGAGCCAGACTCCTATGATCTCTCCACACCCTTGGTTAGTTCAATTCTGACACAGAGGCATATAAAGTCTAACTACAAAATAGTCTAGCATGCCTTGGTATATAGGCACAACACTAGTGAAAATTGAGTTATGACTACATTCGTACTCCTACTGAGGTATGACCATTATAGCCATCCTCAAAAGATATAATATACATGTACTATATCACATCATTGAGATATGGCATCAATAGTTCTCCTACCAGGGTAAGACCACAGTCAATCCTGTTAAATGCATATACTCAACATTATACGACTCCAAGATTCCACTAAGGGAGAACTCATTTCACCATCCAGTAAGTACTAACGCTGAAGATGGATCTATGGAAAAAGGAAAGTACATGATTATGGTTTCAATTTGTTAGTTAGTCCAATTGGGTATCTTTTAGCATCAATCAAGTTACGACGTGCAAACCCTAAATAAACTCTATAGAGATAAGGGAATAATAAAACTTTAGAAAATATAAAATGTACAAGGTGTGAACTTATCACATCATCATATGATACTTGTAGCATTATCAAACACAAGGCCATAAACATTATCATGCTACCATACAAGGCCATCCATAATGGTGGCTGAACACCCCTTTACTAATAATGGTAAACAAAAAACCAATGAATAGCAAAGGAATAAAATAATGACTATATTCAATTATATAAAGGGTAAATCAAATTTTCCCAATAAGGGTGTACATGATATCTAGAACAAAAGGAACTAAGATAGAGGGAAACTAAACTACATCAATTTGTCTCCAAGAAACAACTTTAAGAGATAGGTCCATAAGAAAGGATGAACTCTTTATCCCTAATCTTAGGTTTGTCCACCATGCTCCTCCTACTGCGCACCCTGATCCTAAACCTAGGTGGTTGGGATCACTTGACAAGAGGAGAAATAAAGTATGAGTCAATTAAAGGAATAAGGACAATTATAAAACAAAATATGGCATGGTAAAGATTTAGTAAGCTAAGAGGATCAAAATTACAAGGCATGTAATAAATAAGAAGTCAGCCATGATAAACATTAATAAAGTTGCATGCATGCATATTAATATGACTACAATAACCAATATAGGACTGAGGCACCTAACTAACCTCAACCAATAGGTGAGGGAGATAAGACATTCCAAAACACCTAAAATATATATAAAAGTGGGGAGAGTAAACACATTTCCTTTGAGAGAATAACACATGCCCAACTATGGGTGGTTGTACGTAAGTACACTACATTAGCTATATAGTCAGTAATTCATCATGCTATAAAAAGAGTCATATAGCAGATCAAATAAATGAAACTTTGTATATGGGTCATACCCCAAGATATAATTGCAGAAAATGTACCAAAGAAGACAATGAAAAAGATCAAAGGCTAAGCATATACCTCATTAGGAATATTAGGCTTGGATAATGAAATACCCAACTGAAGGGTGAAGAAATGCACATACTCACATATGCACATAAACACATACCTCAATGTAGAGTCCTAATAATCACTTTCACCAACTTGGTTGTATCCAAAACCACTTTAACCTAATTATGAATTTCATCCCACATATTAGGGTTTTATAAAGCATGAAGTGTAAGAAACCCTAATTTTGGACTTTCTAAAAAAACCTAGACCATTCGATCAGTTAGATTCTCCTTATTAAGATAACATATTTATTTATTAAATTTGGAGTTAAAATGAGTTAATTACAAATTTTATAGATTTATATATAAATAAATTAGTGTTTATAATAAATATCGAAATAGAGATGCATGAAATGACCTAAAAACTAAAATCATTTTGTAATAAAAAAATGCTTCCCAATGACTATTTACACATATTTTTCTGATAAAGAATTGATTTATTATGAATATTTGAAAACTGACCAATCAGAAACTAGGGAATCATATGTGTGACATTAATTGATCAGAAAATAAAGTCAATGCAAAAAAGATGAAAAATGACAATATGAATTTAGGCGTGCATGACACATCAATCACAAACATGGGGGTATTTTAGTCATTTAACAATGAAATAAATATCACAGTCAAAGAAGATAGGGTGGGGGAAAATCCCTAGAATACCCTTGTGATGTAAATGAACCAATTAAACCTGTGGGGGCACTCAGGTCATATACCAATCGAGTTTGTTCTTCATTTAGCCATGGCATGACCAGGCTACTGGAAACACCAAATCGCCATGACAAATCGCGACCACAACCTAATCTCATAGAGTTGTCATCCAACAAAGGTTCCCCACCCTACACCGAACTTGGGAAACCAAGATTCAGGGCCTATGGTGTCAAATATCCATAGTCCTTAACTTCAAACCATGATAAACAGAGCACCAACTCTTTTATTCAAAACAAGTGAGAATCAGGGTGTCCAAGTGCCACAAGAGTCGAGAAACCAATAACGGAGGAAGGTGAAGCTAAAACCATGGTTTCCACATCAAAAGGGCCACACGAGGGCCATGACAGTGAACGCTAGTGGGTCCAAAACTTATCTATAGAATATGGTGATAGGAACCAAACCAGGTCCAAATAATGAAGAAAAATGAAAGAAGGGGGTCTACGAATGCTCACCCGATCATCAACTGTGTGAAAGCAGACAGTGGTAGCAGAGGTGAAGCTGAGGTCGTCGGAGTTGCAAATCGAGTAGGTTTGGGAGTTTGGAGGAGAAGGAGGTGAAATTGGGTAAGGAGGAGGAGCTCTTTAGGTCTGGTGGTGCCTTCGGGACCATTAAATAGGAAAGGGGATCACATAGAGGCATCTGTAATCTCGACGTGAAGAGGAAGCAAAGCCCTAGATCAGGCATTTCTCCCATAGAGCGAGAGAGAGGGAGAGTTAAGGCTCGTTAGAATTAGGGAATCCTCATGGGTTGAATGGTAAAGAGACCTCACAAAATCATCAATCGTGAAATAAGAGAAAGAGGGATCGAGGAAAGAACTATTTTGAAACAACCCAAGTTTGTGAAACCTCCGGAGGTAGAGGGTGACGGGATGGTCGTTGGATTGGGTTGAAAATTTGTTAGATCACAAATGATTGAATGTGAACCATTAGATGGGGTGTGTGAGACAGATATGAATGAAATGTAACATGTGAGCTGATTAAACTAGAACTATAGCTTAAATGTGACGCATCAATGAAATAATAATCAAACCATAGTCAAACTATACTCAATTCTTATTTATTTCATTTGGAGGTTCAAACCTTGACCACATGTCCCCAAATTTGGACCATGGACTAAATTTATGGTCTATATTATTATTAAACACTTATATCTCGATTTTACACAAGCTTTGCCCCCTAACCACTGTATTTTTCATTAATTTATAAATTAATGTATAGAAAGGGTGAATTAATAACGAAGACTTTTTAATTAAATCATTGAGTGAGAATTTGAGATAGACAACATATATTAATGTCAAGAGTCATATCTCACCACAATATTCCAATTTCATGTTTTATTGCCACATTGGAGGAGACAAAAACAAAAGAGGATTATTTCTCTTATTAACTAACTCAAAACCATACTATCTTTTATTCCTTGTCCCAAAAGGCCATAAAAACTCTAAATTAATAGAATCTACTGATTATCTCTCACTGGTGGTCATTTTGCATGTTAGACTCTAAATAAAAACACTAATTGAGGTATTTGTGCATAAGTACATATGAAGGCATCAATGTGAAACAAATATATTCCAAACTACTAAATATTACTCAATTTCAACATTGAGGACAAAAATGATAGAAAAGATAGGAAAATATAGGGAAAAGACAAAAAAAGATATGAAGAAAATGAAACGCTTGAAAATGGGTTAAACAGAAAATAAACCCAAGTTTGGGTATGTTACAACACTCCACCCCTTAAAGAGATTTCGTCCCTGAAATCTCAACAAGAGGGAAGGGTGAGTATGTAACATCCCAACCCTAAGCAACTAGGTGGTTACTTCTAATATATGGTACTTTACATGCTCTACTTATAAGTCAGGTTCTCATGGTTCACTAAGGGTTCCATTATTCATATTCAATTTTATCAAATATAACACAATTCACATTTTTGGCTTATTAGAATTATCTTCATTATGAAATTACATCATCTTTAATATTTTGTTAATTATGTCAGGTTATATTCACATTGTTGTCAAAAGAATTACATCTCAACATTGTGCACAAATCATATATATTTCCCTTATTTATCTCATTAATAGTTTTAAGGACAGTTAGGGTTTACTCACTTATCTCAACATCTACTAATATATTAGATCACAATCATTAATAGCTAGGACTTATACTCCATTATCCTCTTATTATTACCATATAGAATTATATCAAATCATTTTGTATGGAAATGATAATATTATCCAACAAGTTATTCACTCTACAATTAATCCAAATAGTGTCACATTAATCACTTCAGTAAATATTACACATAGTCACATTACATTTGTTATTCACACTGGAGTCATCATTAATCATTTACTCATATTTATTCACTTACAATTATAAATTATACACATTTAACACCACATTAGGCATTCATGTAAGTTTATGTAAATCAAGTTACTCATTAACTATATTTGAAACATATTACATGTTTTTTTTGTCAGTAAAAACTCGAGTTGTTTTTTTTTGTATTTTATATATAGTGGTCTATACAATGCTTACTATCCTCAAATCTGAAGATAGCTAAAGGTAAACTTGTAACAAAGCTAAATACAAAAGAATCTTCTACCAAAAAATCACCAGGATAACCTAACCTAGGGTAAAGAATGAAACACTTAAAGATCCAGATAATTGAGAACACACTCGTTCATTAGAGATACACCCCATCTCCTTGAACACCTCAAACTGAAAATCATCAGAAACCATCCATGGAGAAAAACAAGATCAAAAACACCAACATCCTGGAGCCCAGCTTAAAAGGATCATTAGTGCCCTTCAAGAGATCATCATCCACCAGTGAGAGGGGAGCATCAACACCCATAAGAATATGAGGACTCAACCATCATAGGGAAAGCCCAAAGATACTCAAACTGCTCAGCAACTGAAGCCCAATAGAGCCCATCCAAGGAATACCAACGATCTACCTACATCCAGCCAAAAATAGAACCCATCACAAGAGGGCTCACATAACAGACGGGGACTCAACCATCACAATAAATGTAGAGAAACCCAACAAAAAACCAACCACCATCTTAAGATAAAAGGCAAATAACTCCACAGTAAGCCCAACCAATGGAACCTCGAACTCCTCAAAATTGAATCTCATTAGAGACCAACTGGAGAGAAAACAAGCTCAAGAAATCAACATCCAGAAACCCAACATAAAAAGACCATAGAGCTCTTCAAAATATCATCATCCACTAGAGAGAGGGGAGCATCATCACCCATAAGAATATGGGGACTTGACCATCTCCAAGGAAGCACAAAGAGACTATATCATCAAGGAAACATCTTCAGCAATACCAAGAGTCTTCAAACTGCTTAGAAACTAAAGTCCAATAGAAACCATCCAAAGAATCAAAAGGGAAGCCTTCATCCAGCCAGAGACAGAATTCATCACAAGAGAGCCCACATAATCACCAAAATAACATGCTTGAACTCAAACCTCATACCCAGAGGTAAACCAAGAAAAAGTAGCAATAGATAATTAAGAGCAAAAGCACCCACACCCTTCAAAAGGACAGATCAGCAACCATCTCCCAGTTGAATCTATATGACGAGAGAGGATCACCAGACTCGACCATCACTAAATCAGTGATAGGGGAGCACAGATCATCATCATGATCAAAGAGAGGGGAGCATCACCACCCATCCATGTGAGGACTCAACCATCATCAACGAATGGCAGAAACCCTTTACAGCAAGCGCGAACTCAAATCTCACTGACCAGGAGTAGTGGAACCTCACTGAAAGAGGAGAGACTAGATCTCAGACCAAGAGAAGCAAACTCTTACTAGAGCCATAAAGAACCAAGCAACACAACAGTCTCAGAATAGCAAAAAACATCAGCAGATCAGAACATATTACATGTTAATGAATTTATTCACATACCAAGTCATGATTAGGTGACTAAATACATATATTTATAACTTGGTTAAATGATTATTAGGTGGTTATATGCCATTTATGTGTATCAAACTATGTTATTAGATTATGATACCTAATGTTACTAATGTTCCATGAAAGTCATCATGAATATATATGTCAAAGGTTAGATGATTACATCTTAGGGTTTAGGTCAACATGACCAATATATGTCACCTATACATTCTTAGCATGCATTAAGTCTAGGGTTAGGTTACATTTATCTTTACTCTTTATATCATTAGAGTTTATTGGTTGATAACATGGTCAACATCATGTGTATCCACAATATATGAGTTAATCTTATTATGTAATTAAGGATTCATTACGGTTCAATCATATGAACTATGTTCACTGGTATATAAACAAACATGGTAGGTTATTAGTACAACTTGTTTTGATCAAATGTAAGTATCTAAGCACACTAACCTCCTAATCATGGAGTTAGGGTTTCTAAAGTTAGAGTAGCTAAATTTCGGTACGTTATATGATTCCAAACCCTTACAAAGGGATTTCGTCCTCGAAATCAGCATATCCATGTTGTACAAGGTGATAATACTCCACCCCTTAAAGGGTTGACCTACTAAGTCAAACCAAACTAGAGGTAAAAGAGTGAGTCAAATTAAACCATGTATAAGGTCTATCACTTCCACCTCAATGTCTAGGTTTGAGGGATAGTCTACTCAAACATGTAAAATCTAAGGTTCCTACAAGGAACTTATGGGACATAAGGGAATTTTATTGGGTAACCACGTCATCATATTAGGTTCACAAGGGTATCCAACATAGATTTAAAGGTCTAATATTGCCTAAAGGTATGCTATATTAGACAATTACTATCATCTCAGGCTAGGTCTGTGTCATATGGATTCGGGAGTCCTCGTGAACCAAGCTAGTGGCGCGGAGGAAATTTTTGTCAGCCCCCAGATCCTGACCCTATCTAGGAACCCTTGCTTTCAACTTATGTCCTAGTAGCTACCTAACGAATAACCACCTAAATGTTAATTAAAGATATTTATAATATGAAACTTCTATGCTCTTAAATCAACCTTTCATCACAGGTCAACTCTAGGGTGAACATCTTAACTAAAAGGGATCTACATGAGGTATGGGTTCTAACTAGGGAGACAATTAAAATAGTCAAAATTCTGACTACCATGGGATCTGATACCATGCTATAATGGTGGCTAAACACCCCTTTACTAATAATGGTAAACAAAAGACCAATGAATAGTAGTGGAATAAAATAATGACTATATTCAATTATATAAAGGGTACATAAAAAATTTCCTAATAAGGGAGTACATGATATCTACAACAAAAGGATCTAAGATAGAGGGAAACTAAACTACATCAATTTGTCTCCAAGAAACAACTTTAAGAGATAGGTCCTGAAGAAAGGATGAACTCTTTATCCCTAATCTTAGGCTGGTCTACCATGCTCCTACTGTGCACCCTGATCCTAAACATGGGTGGTTGGAATCACCCAGCAAGAGGAGAAATAAAGTATGTGTCAATTAAAGGAATAAGGACAATTATAAACCAAAATATGGCATGGTAAAGATTTAGTAATCTAAGAGGATAAAAAGTGTGAGGCATGTAATAAATAAGAAGTCTCCATGATAAATAATAATAAAGTTGCATGCATGAATAACAATATGACTATACTAACCAATATAGGGATGAGGCACCTACCTAACCTCAACCAATAGGTAAGGGAGAGTAACACATTTACAAACACCTAAAATATATATAAAATAGGGGAGCGTAAACACATTACCCTGGATGAAATAGCACATGCCCAACTACGGGTGGTTGTACATAGTATACTACATTAGCTATATAGTTAATAATTCATCATGTTATAAAAAGAGTCATGGAAAATTTAATAAATGAAATATTACAAAGGGGTCAAACCCCAAGTTATAATTGCAAAAAATGTGCCAATGAAGACAATGAAAAAGATCAAAGGCTATGCATATGCCTCATTAGGAATATTAGAGTTGGATTATGAAATACCCAATTGAAGGGGTGAAGAAATGCACATAGGCGCATATGCACATAAGCACATACCTCAATGTATAGTCCTAATAATTACTTTCACTAACTTAGTTTTATCTAAGATCACTTTGAACTAGTTATGAATTTCACCACAAAAATTAGGGTTTTATAAAGCATAAAGTGTAAGAAACCCTAATTTTGGACTTTCTAAGAAAACCTAGGACTTAAAACCTAGACCATTCAATCAGTTAGATTCTCCTGATTAAGAAAACATATGTATTTATTAAATTTGGGATTAAAATGAATTAATTAAAAATTTTATGGCATTTTATATAAATAAATTAGTGTTTACAAAAAATATCAAAACAGAGATGCAAAACATGACTTGAAAACCCTAAAATCAGATTGAAATCCAAAAATGCTTTGCAATGACTATCTATGCATATTTGTCTGATAAAGAATCAATTTATTATGAATATTTGAAAACTAACGAATCAGAATCCAGGGAATCATATGCGTGACATTAATTGATCAAAAAATAAAATTGATGTAAATAAGACATGCAATGACACTATGACTTTAGGCATGCATGACACATCGATCATAGACGATGGGACATTTTAGTCATTTAACAATGAAATAAATTTCACAGTCAAAGAAGAAAGGGGGGAAATCTGTAAGGACCCTGACTAGGGTTTTGGTCTAACCCTATTTGTTTTTGTTTAAGTAAGTTTCTTATAAATTTAATCTAATCCTCTGAGGTGTTTTTTTACCATGTGGCTTGTTGTGTTTCATGTTTTTTCATGTTTAAATGTTGATTGAGAAATGTTTTCTTATTTTGGACCAAAGTGCAATTTAATGAAGATGAGGGGTTATCCTGCAATATGTTACATGATGAATGTGCCCTTAGTTATTTGGCATCATAAGAGAGATAATGATGCTAAGGGTCTCCTTGTGGAAAGCCTAAGTTCCAGGTTGAGCTTGTATGGTTGATGCTTGTGCTTTATGGGCTAGTTTTGGTGTAAATTGCAATTTACCTAAAGTAAAGGGATAATATGCAAACTACCTCCTATAGAGTATTCCTTCCCTCTCTTAGAATCATCTAGAAGAGATAGGAATAGGTGGGCACCTTGTTTGGATCTTGGTTGTGTGGTAATATCTTTGGTGATATATGGAGCATATGAGTGAGGTATGTTTTGCTCTTAGATGGGCTATCTCGGGTTAGAGACCTTAGAGAGGGTGCCTATTGGGTTGTGAAGTATGTAGGGTTGATCCCTATCAGTTTTAGGGAGTGTGGGTTGTTCCTATTAGTTTTTGGATGTATGGAGTATGGTCTATCAGTTTGAGAGTATGTTGATCTTTGCCATATCGGCTTGTGAAGGTGTAGAGCTTTGGCATATCGACCATGACCTTGGTAGGAAACCAAGTAGACAATATGTAGGCTAGATCTTATCACCATGGCCTATTTTCTCATGGAAAAGTGTCACCTTAAGTGATGACACCTCTACCATGATCTGTCTCTCATCCCTCTTGTATATATACTCCTTTCTCTCCATGCAAGAAGATCCTTTTGGCCATCTTTTCTTTCCCTCTTCCTTGGTGGACGACCTTAAGAATATAAGGAGCTAGAGGACTCTCTCTTGGATCTTGGCGGATGAGTCCCAAGATTGTGGTGTTCCCTTCATCTTCTACCTTGGTAAGCCATGATTCCTAGATCTCCTCCTCTCCTTCTTTCTTATTATCAACCATGGATCTTGGTTATCTTTCTTTCCTCCTCAAACACTCTTAACCTTGGTATCATCTTCTTTTGTGGAGGTGTGGCGGTGACTAATTTTGGAAGATCATCTTCTACCTTGAGCTTGTGAGCTTCGAGCTTGACTGTGGAGCCTGGACCTTGGTGGTGACCTTCTTGAGGTGGGTTATATAACTCTTAAACTCCTTTGTTATTATCACTCCTTATATGTTTATGATGCTCTCCACCTCTAGAATGTTTTACCTCCTTGCATTTTGGTAGTTTTGGAATCTGTTTTGGAGAAGGAGTTTCATTTAGGTTGTTGCCCATATTTTGCACCTCCTTGCCATGATAGTAGGTGGTTTAGTGACAGAGAGTCCTAAGTTTGAAGATGACTAGGTTGACATGTTATTATGTGTGGCCATCACAACTTGTGGAGCTATAAACTGAGACACCATATGACAAGCCATCACGACTTGGAGATACCTAAGTCAACATGTTTTGTGGGTGTTAATCCTATATGTGATTGATAAACCCATATGCCATGCAAGGTGTTAGTCGTCATGCACTTGATATATATAAATTGTTATGTCTTGATGAGGGTAATCTGTCATGACCTAGAAGTGCCCTAAACTAAGATGTGTTGCAAATTGAGATGTGTTGCAATAGAGATATGTTACTAGATGATATGTGTTATGAAGTGTTTACCCATCATGGCTATGGTCGCCACACTTGAAGAGGCATCATCACCCAATGCATATCAAACTATGACACCTAGATAACCCTAACCCTAGTAACCCGTCACTATACGTGAATATGATATACCTTGGTGATGTCTGACATGCTGACTCCCATTACAATTTGGGTTGGCATTTCCTGATATGCCTTGGAACTGTCCATCACACCCAGGAATTATAGTCATCCGTCAGACCTTGATATGGTGTTGTCTAATAGGCTTAAGTTGCCGCCACACCCTTAGGAGTTTTTGGCCAAAACACCCTCCATAGGTGCTTCCCGATACACCCCCCTTAGTGTGATTTCCCAACACACCTGTGGTGCTAGGCCGATACACTTCTCAAGTTAGTCTCAACTGATACACCTCATGGTGATCCAAGAGAATACACTACAAGAGAGTCTAATTCGATACCTTTGGTTGATGGGGTGAAATCGATACCACATGATGAGTATTGAAGGATATGCTTGGATACTTAATGAAGCACACATTAGTAATGCATGATAGAGAAGAGTGTTGTTATGGATAATGTATGAGTAATGTTAATTTCTTCTCCTAAATCTACTAAAACGTAGGATAATGTTGATGTGAGTGGTCCATATTTAATTAAAAGCTTATCCCTAAACTCTTTGGGAAGCAATGGATGTAGTATTTGATGGTTGAGTATCCATATGTTAACTATAATCATGGAATAATATGACCAGTGTGCTTATCTTAATGAAATATTATAACCAATGGAAAGTGTCAACTATATTTCCCTTTCATGATAATAATTATTTATGGAATAAGAGTAATGACATAACTATGTGAAGATATATGTGATGATGAGGATAAGCCTTGTTGGAATACATAGTGTCAACCTTTGTGTAGAAATCGAATAACAAGTTTGATGCTTGGTAGATGCCTTGTGGATAGATGGAAGTGAAACCCTCTAGTTATGTAGCTTATGGCTCGACTCTCCTTGGTATAACATGTGGTTAGTGATTTGTAAGAAGTGATAATATATGGGTCACTTAATGTTGAAACGTCACGCTGGTGCAATGGTCAATATGCTATTATAATGCATTATTTTAAATCACACATAACTTGATGAAGATGATACACACATACTTGTATCTAATTAATGATGTTCGAACCTGATCAATTTCAGAAAGATGGGTTTTGGTGTGATTAGGGTTTGGTGGTGTAACCATGAAGTAAAACCCTAACTTGTTCTAAGGGAAGAGATTGGACCCTAATTCTAAGGACAGGTCATAATATTGAATAAGTATGAATGGAAAACATGATATAGTTTCCCTCTTAATTACATGGCTAAGTAATCATAAGCTTTGGTTGCAAACCTTGATAAGCGAAAATGAGAAGTATAAATATATGGATGTGCATACTTAGATAAACTAATTAATTCTTAGCCTTACATACTCCAGTTTATGGGAGGTAGTGCATGTCATAGATATGAGGTAGTATGATGCTTGGGGACCTTATGTGTGGCATCCAACTCACAAAAACATGATTTACTTAAGTGGAAACATTCGTTAGTAGTGGATTTACTGAAAATCACTAAAAATTAAAACCTTTTACAAAGAGATCCCAACATAGGAAAACTTTTATAACAAGAACTGAAGTAATTAAATTACATTCTGGTTCACCAGTACATCTCTTGTACCATTCCTTCTCAAGAGTTACAAGAATCAACTGCTCTGTTAAACTGTACATAGGTAGTATAAAAATCTCGAGGCATCAAACCAAAATCTCATATCAATATTAACTAACTACTTACTCCTAGGACCTGAGAGTATAGAGACGACACATAGGACTCTATATACAAACATGACAGCCAGTGTCTCCACCTGAGAATTCACTATTGTCCCTGCTACTGTTGTTGTTGTTGTTCTTCCCCTTCTATAGGGTTTCTATTTCTTCTTCTACGTCTACCTAAAAAAGTTGGATCCCATGGGGGTGAGACAATTGAAATTGTCCCAGTGAGAGATATAACTCTCTACCAAAAATATTATCATTGCAATTAATGGAATAAAACTGAGTAGAAGAATCATATATATTTAACAGCAGATAAATCAATTATCTAAGGATATTAGTGCAATGTTCTTCTTCAAAGTAATTCAACTTGTATCTTGATAAGGTAGTATGTCATTTATCCAGTAAGGAATATGAATAACATGTATAACATTTATCTATCTAAGATATACTAAGCAAAGTAACATCAACCAATGATTCTTGTATTTCAATCTTAAGTAAATACGCTACACGGCTGATTACCTTTTTTACAAGCATTCTTAAGCCCTGAGGAGATGAGGTATACCACTCATACTCCAACCCACCATTACAAAATCGAAATCGGTACCATACATAGGTCAATACAAGAGTCGGATTCCCATGACCTGATATTCCTCAGTCAGTGTGAGGACCAAATGCAGGACATCTTGTGTCTCTGCGAAATAGCTTTCCAGGGTATACTGGCAACTTCGCTATTAGAGTTACAGTGGCATGTTGTACTCTCTTCGCAATCGAGAGATTTCATGTTTATCTCACATCGATCTGGTATTAACATCATCGTGAGATTAGTGATACATCCATCCCGACATTCGGGAGATTAGTGATACATCCATCCCGTCATATATAATGAAGGATTGGGAGATTTAATGTTTACCTCACATCAATTCCTCCATTAGGGCGTAAGGATATTCACGCCCATAACCCCCACATACTCAATAGTATGCCCTCTAGGAGTTCCCGTAGGGAAACTTGTTTCACCATCACCAACTACTGACAATGATGGATCTATGGTCAGGGCTCTATATGATAAGATTTCACTTGATTAATTAAGTACATTACCACATTCTTTTAGCATTGATCATGTTTTCAAATATAATTCATTATAACAATGCTACAAAGAATGAGTAATACATTTATCAAGTCCTTTTAAAAGCTTTATAAAACATTGGGATCTCAATCCCTTGTTACATCAGGGGCATTCTCATCCCTTAACATCTCATCATCATGATTTTGGAAAATGGGTATTCGAACCCTCAATTCATCAAGAACACTTGTTACCACTTATCAGGTAGCTAATACCTTCAGGTCATCTGACCAAGGTAAACATGATACTTACAATACATGTATCTCATATGGCTCTTAAATCCCATTAATCTCTTATTACCTCTCACTAGGCAACACTACATATTATGGCTTACCAGGCCCAAAAACAATTTCATTAATAAAACATCATAGCTCATACCTGGCTATGTCCAACATCTCATAATTCCTACATGATTAGTGCACATTATAGCAGTTATATCAATTACATATCAGCACTAGGCAATGTAAGAGTAACATCACTATTTCCTTATTAGAATTAAGGTTTCCCAATTCATGTCAATTAGGAATACTCATCCAATTACCCAGATTAGGGTTATGGTTTATCATTATATTGCCTAAGATTAGGGTTTCATACACTATAACCCAAGATTAGGGCTTCTCATACCTTTACTCTGTATCAGGGTTAGGATTTCATATCAAGGTGTTACATATCATTACACATCATTACCTTAGGTTAGAGTTTCACATCACATCATTACATTAGGGTTTCACTTAACATCACCCTTTATTAGGGTTTCACATGACATCACCCTCAATTAGGGTTTCATATGACATCACCCTTAATTAGGGTTTCACATATCATCACCCTCAATTAGGGTTTCACATGTCATCACCCTCAATTATGGTTTCACTTAACATCACCCTTGATTAGGGTTTCACATGACATCACCCTTAATTAGGGTTTCATATGTCATCACCCTCAATTAGGGTTTCACATGTCATCACCCTCAATTAGGGTTTCACTTAACATCTCCCTTGATTAGGGTTTCACATGACATCACCCTTAATTAGGGTTTCATATGTCATCACCCTCAATTAGGGTTTCACATATCATCACCCTCAATTACGGTTTCACATTTCATCACCCTCAATTAGGGTTTCACATGTCATCACCCTCAATTAGGGTTTCATGATCTCTTTATCAAAGATCATACCTTAATTACATATTTTATTCATGTTGAAAGTATTGAGGCTTAACCATTACATGATTATCATTCATGTAGGAATTCCTCTCTCTCTCATCCTCTCTAGGATGTCAATTACTTCAAACTTGATTAGATTAGGTCAACTCATTTTGAATGAAGGGTTGACATCGTGTATTATGTCATTGCTTCCATAACATTAAAGGTTAACCACTCTAAAGGTACTAATCTTCTAAGTACTTTAGAGGTACAACCACTGGATTTAACTTGGATATATTCTATTAACAAGCAAGGGATTAATTGGTCTTTCATAACTTTGAAACTATTAGATTTCCAAATGGTTTTGTTACTTTGAAACCTTCAAACAGTCTTGAGGTGCTTGACCTCCATATGGTCTTGAGGTGCTTGAACCTCCATTCGATTTTGAGGTTCTTCAACCTCCATATGGTCTTGAGGTGCTTCAACCTCCATACAGTCTTGAGGTGATTCAACCTCCATTCCATCAACTCTCCCAAACGGTCAACATGACCAAATGGTTTTGAAGATCAAATTACCCATTCGATCTTGATCAACTTTGCCCATTCGATCTTGATTGATTTTACCCATTCTATCTTTATGGATTTTACCCATTTGGTATTGATTTATTTATCCATTCAGTCTTAATCAATTTTACCCATTCAGTCTTGGTTGGTTTTACCCATTCATTTTCAATCAATTCCATCAATTAGGGTTTCAATCAATTCAATCGATTGGAGTTTGTAATCATTGGATTATCCATCACTGAACATATTACAAGTCAATCAATTAGAACCATTAGATTATCATCCAACCATAATATCTCCTGACCTCAAACGGTCTTTAGGTCGTATGACCTCAAACAGTCTTGATACCTTTTGGTGTCAAATGGTCTTGAGACTGTTTGCTCACCAAACGGTCTTGAGACTGTTTGCTCACCAAACGATCTTGATATCATTTAGTCTCAAGAGTGAAACTGTTTGCCCAAGATATTCATTGAGGTGTGTGCTTAAGATGACATCATCATATTCAAGCTTCAAACCTTCGAAAATAGTTATGATTCTTATGGTAATTTGAACAACTAATTACAAGGAAATCGAGAGAGTAGAAAGGTTCAACACATAATGAACAAATTACAAGCAATAATGACATTTAAGGGTTCAAGTTATATAACCCATCTTCAAAACTGAATCCAAGATTCAAGATCCACGTATCCAATGGTGAATGAATCTTTGACAACCTCCCAAGGCTCATCCTCAAGTCTTTGGGTGAAAAGGAATGGCTAGAGTTGAAGATTGCATGGAGAAAAGAAGAAATCAAGCATTGATTTTTGATTTCCACCATGAAATCAAGGTTGAAAATGATTAAGGAGCTTACCTAAAGTTTGGATTTCGTCCTCCTATTGCTCCTAATCTCCCTTTTGCACAGACAAAGCAAGGAGAGAAAAAAAGGATCGAAAAAGCCTTTCATTTGTGTTGGAAATGGGATGTTTATAAGGAAATTCAATGAGAGAGAAAGTGATATAATAATCCCTTCAACTCTCCAAAATTGGTGCCACATACTCCCCTCCATCCCTTGCATACGAAGCCATCTCCTCCACCTTGTACTTCCTTTTCATTATCCATGAATTAAAAGAAACAAAATTAAGCACCTTAACCATTATAATAATAATATCCAAAATTGAGTGGATATTACTTTTCCTTTTATTAATGTGAGTGGGATCTCCACTCACTTTATATATTTCATTGCCTTCTCAAGGAACAAGGACATCCACACTTATGCAAATTCAACCATCCTATTTTTGTTTGAAGGGCAAGTCAATTAATATATTTATTTTTGCATTAAATTGATTTAGGGTTCCAATTATGCTTAAATCTTGATTATTTAAATATCAAGATTCTCTCTCCTCCAAAGTGATTCAAATGAGGTGCCCCTCTCATTTTGTTTTCTCTAAATGATGCCAAGAAACATGAGGACCTCTCTATAGGTGATATTTTGCATATTGAACCCTAGGTTTTGGGTAATTTGCACATTACACCAAAACTAGGTTTTAATGCACAAACATGGCTTAACAAGCTCTTTCTTGGTACTCAGGCTATCACAAGCTATACCTTTGCATCATTCTTATTATTATGACACTTCATCATCTCAGGAACATTTTGTCATGTAACATTTGCAAGTTAACCCCTCAACTTGGGTAATTTGCACTTTAGTCCAAAACAAGCAAAACATTATTTCAACATTATTCAAAAAGGACTAAAATTGAAACGTAAGTTCCTCTTGAGCCTTAATTACTTTTCAAGAGATAAGAGAAAGCATATAATTAAATTTATTACGAAAAATATCTAGGGTTAAGGTATAACCCAGGTCAGGGATGTTACATTATGTAAAATCATCATGAAGCCTAATCTTATATGAAAAGATCTTATGATGCTTTTCTTGCCTTAACTAAAGGTGTTTAATATGTTTAGCATATTCTCTCTCTGAACATAATGGCTAATGGTTTCTATGAAAAGTACATGTGATGTAGAATGATTTATGTGGCATGAGTAATGCTTATATAATCAATGGGGCATGATGAAACAACCGTCATGTGATGGGTCTCAGGACCTTGTAAAGGATTAATGCCTGGTTGAGGTGATATCCTCTGGTACTGAAATGAGGGATTGATATCCCACATGATAAAATGTTGATGATGATAGCCTTATGGCTGATAGTGATACAATATCCTTGTGGCTGGCAGTGATATAGTAGCCTTGTGGCCGGTAGTGATACAGTTGCCTTGTGGCTGGCAGTGACAAAGTGTTGTGAAATGATGGGAATCAGCTTGTAGTTAAACTGTAACATCCCTGAATTGGGTTATGCTTTAAACCTAGATGTTTTGTTTAATAAAGTTAATTATGTTCTTGCTCTTATCTTTTGAAAAGTAATTAAGGTTCAAGAGGAACTTATGTTTCAATTTTAGTCCTTTTTGAATAATGTTGAAAACAATGTTTTTCCTATTTTGGACTAATGTGCAAATTATCCAAGTTGAGGGGTTAACTTGAAAATGTTACATGATAAATGTTCCTCAAGTGTTGAAGCATCATAAGAATGATAATGATGCAGAGGTATGGCTTGTGGCATCCTGAGCACCAAGAAAGAGCTTGTTAAGCAATGTTTGTGCATTAAAACCTAGTTTTGGTGTAATGTGCAATTTATCCAAAACCTTGGGTTCAATATGCAAAATACCACTTCTAGAGAGTCCCTAATGTTTCTTGGTATCAATTAGAGACAATAAAATCAGAGGGGAGTCTCATTTGAATATCTTTGGAGGAGAGAGAATCTTGATATTAAAATAATCAAGATTTAGGCATAATTGAAACCCTAATTCAATTTAAATGCAAAAATAAATATATTAATGGAAGTGACCTTCAACCAAAAATGGATGGTTGAATTTTCATATGTATGGACGTCCTTGTGCCTTGTAAAGGCAAGGAAATATCTCAAGTGAGTGGAGAGCCCACTCACATTAGTTAAAGAAAAAGTAATATCCCCTCAATTTTGGATATTATTATTATATTGATTAAGGTGCTTAATTTGTTTTCTTTAATTCATGGATAATGAAGAGGAATTACAAGGTGTGGGAGATGGATTCATATGAAAGGGATTGAGGGGATTATGTGGCACCAATTTTGGGAGTTGAAGGAATTAATTATCACTTTTTCTCTCATGAAATTCCTTTACATATATCCCATTTTTCACCCACATGAAAGACTCTTTTCGACCCTTCTTTCTTTCCTTGCTTTGGATGTGCACAAGGGAGCTTAAGAGCAACAGGAGGACGTGTCCCAACCTATAGGTAAGATCCATAGTCTTCTTCAACCTTGATTTCATGGTGGAAATCGAAATTCAAAGCTTAATTTCTCCTTTTCTTCATTCAATCTTCAACCTTAGCCATTCTTTTCAGTCAAAGACTTGAGAATAGAACGTGGATAGTTGAGAGAGCTTCATTCACCATTGAAGACGTGGAGCTTGAATCTTGGATTCAATTTTGAATGCGGGTTATATAACTTGAACCCTTAAATGTCATTATTGCTTGCAATTTATTCATCATGTGTTGAACCTTTCTTCTTTCTCGATTTTCCTTTTAAGTAGTTGTTGAAATCACCATAAGAATCACAATTTCTTTCAAAGGTTTGAAGCTTGAAGATGATTATTTCATCTTAAGCACACACCTCAACATAGTAATGGGCAAACAATTTTCAAAACTGATTGAGCTAATTCAGTTTCAAAACTGATTGAGTTGATTCAGTTTCAAAACCGATTGAGTTGATTCGGTTTCAAGACTGAATGGGTATTTGAACCCAAGACCGAATGGGTAATTGAATCCAAGACCAAATGGTAATTTAACCCAAGACCGAATGGGTAATTTACTTCAAAACTGAATGGGTAATTATGTTCAAGACCGAATGAGTAATTGACCTCAAGATCGAATGGGTAATTGAGTTCAAAATCAAATGGGTAATGGATCTCAAGATCGAATGGGTAAACTGAACTTCAAAACCATTCGGGGTTAATTTCTGATGTGAATGATGAAGATCCAATGGCTCAAACTGATTTAATTATAATGGATTCCAAAATGGATGATCCATTGATTACAAACCCTAATCGATTGATTGAAGAAATCTTAATTGAATTGGATCAATTTCTTGGTTGATGGTCCAAACGGTCTCAAGACCATTTGAGACCAAATAGTCTCAAGACCATTTGGAGTACAAGGGATGTGAAGGATAGTTGGAGATCCAAGGGTCGTAATTTGATGTACTTTCAATGGTCCCAATGTTGGATGGTTCAATGAGTGCAAACCCTAAAATCAATTGATTAATTGGAGGAAACCCTAATTGGTCCATTCAGTTTCAAGGTGGTTTGGACCAAATGGTCTTGAGACCGTTTGGGATCAAATGGTCTTCAGACCATTTGGAGAGCAAATGGTCTCAAACCATTTGATGTTTATCCAGTTTCAATGATGATGAGTTACTTATTAGGTTTCAAACCGTTTGGAGTTAACTATATTTTATTCAAACGGTCTCAAACCATTTAGGGACTTTGAGACCAAGACTGTTTGATGGTCTAATGGTCTTAAGACCGATTGAAGGTGTGGATAAGGACTATTTGAAGGTCAAAGAACTTTAATACCGATTGAAGGACAAAATACTTCAAGACCGTTTAAAGGTCTAATACCCCAAGACCGTTTGAAGGTATAATTGACTTAAACCTTGTAAGTACTATTAAAACCCATGTTTGTTAATAATGTATATCAAAGATAATTACAATGGTTGTACCTTTAATGTATTAGAGTGATTAGTATCCTTATAGAGGTTAAACTTTGATGTTTATGGAAGCAATGCCTCCATATACTATGTTAACCCTAAATGTATGCACTTGAATGAAGAGTTGACCTAATATAATCATGTTTGAAGGAATTAACATCCTAGAGAGGATGAGACAGATAGAAATTCATACATGTATAATAATCATGTAATGGTTAAGCCTCAACACTCTCAACATGAATATAATATGTAATTAGGGTATGATCCGTTATAAAGAGATCATGAAACCCTAATTGAGAAGGTTGATGAACCCTAACCCTATATTAGGGCAATGCTACATGAAACCCTAATATAGGGTAATGATGTAACCCTAATCTAGGGTGATGATATAAGAAATCCCAATTTAGGGTAATATAATGAAAAACCCTAATTTAAGAGGATGCTTCATGAAACCCTAATTTCGGGTAAAGTTTCATGGAACCCTAATCTGGGAAAAAGTTATAAGGAACCTTAATGTAGAGATGTGATGTGAAACCCTAACCAAGGGTGATGATATGTGAAACCCTAATGTAGAGATGTTATGTGAAACCCTAATCAAGGGTGATGTCATGTGAAACCCTAATGCAGAGATGTGATGTGAAACTCAATCCAGGGATAGGCTAAGTAATGCTATATGAAATCCTAACCCTGATATAGGGTAAAGGTATGTGAAGCCCTAATCTTGGGTTATAGAGCATGAAACCCTAATCGTGGGCAATATGATGATAAACCATAACCCTAATTTGGGTAATGGGATGAATATTCCTAATTGACATGAATTGGGAAATCCTAACCCTAATGAGGGAATAGTGATGCTACTCTTACCTTGCATAGTGCTGATATGTAATTGATATAACTGTTATCATGTGTACTAATCATGCAAGTATCATGAGATGTTGGACATAGCCAGGTATGAGCTATGATGTTTAATTATTGAAATTTTTTTATGGGCCTTGTGAGCCATAGTATGCTTTGTTGCCTAATAAGATGTAACAAGAGATCAATGGGTTTTAAGAGCCATGTGAAATGTCTGTATTGCAAGTATCATGTTGACCTTGGTCAGATGACCTGAAGGTATTAGTTACCTGATAAGTGGTAACAAGTGTTCTTGATGAATTGAGGGTTTAAATACCCATATTCCATAATCTTGATGATGAGATATTAAGGGATGAGAATGCTCCTGACTTGATAAGGGATTGAGATCCCAATGTTTCATAAAGCTTTACAAAGTATTTGACAGTAACATTACACATTATTTGTAGCATTTTTTATAATAAATTATATTTGAAAACATGACTGATGCTAAAATAATATGGTAATGTACTTAATTAATCAAGTGAAATATTATCATGTAGAGCCATAGCCATAGATCCATCATCGTTAGTAGTTGGTGATGGTGAAATTGGTTTTCCTATGGGAACTCCTGGAGGGCATACTGTTGAGTGTGTGGGGGTTATGGGCATGAATATCCTTACGCCCTAATAGAGGAATTGATGTGAGATAAACATTAAATCCCTCAATCCTTCATTATATATTCTGGGATGGATGTATCACTAATCTCCCAAATGTCAGGATGGATGTATCACTAATCTCCCGATAATGTTAATACCAGATCGATGTGAGATAAACATGAAATCTCTCGATTGCGAAGAGAGTACAACTACCACTATAACTCTATAGTGAAGTTGCCAGGATACCCTGGAAAGCTATTTAGCAGAGACACAAGATATCCTACATTTTGTCCTCACACTGACTGAGGAGGATGAGGTCATGGGAATCCAACTCTCCCTTGACCTATGTATGGTACCAATTTCGATTTCACAATGGTCGGTTGGAGTATGAGCGGTATACCTCATCTCCTCATGGCTTAATGATAACACCAAATTTTGTGATGTTTTTGGCCCTTATTTCGTTATCAAATCTGCCCTTTTAAACTATTTTCCTATCCTTTTTGTCATGTTTTTGCATAAACAGGCCACACTACGCTCTTAACTCAATGTTATCATATTTTGCAGAGTTTTCCTCATTTTTCGACTCATTTGTCAGCAAAAAGGCTCGTCCCGTCCCACGAACATGTTCCACCTGCATCAGACTTCTTACCAGCCGGTCGACACGATCGTTGCCCGACACAGGGAAACAGGATATACTACCGCGTGACACGAGGGTGCTGTGCAAGAAGGAGCAGACGAGCGATACGCCATTTACCCGACAGGGAGCCGAACTCACCATGACAACTGAAGTGTGTCGCACGATATCAGCCACCCACCGGCAGGCGCCACTCGTCACGATGACCGACACACTCCCAGCCCGACATCCTTGTGTCGGGCGATACGCATATCGGGCATCCTCGAATCGAAGATGATAAAGCTGATGAAGGACACGTGGCATCCAGAGAACCACAATTTCCCCCAACCACTGCCTATAAATAGCAGCTACAAGACTCCGATGGGATAGGTCGGAACGAGGGCGGAATCTCTCGAAAGCCAACTTGGGAGAGCAACTAGAGCTAGCGTGGCGTGCCTCAGAGGTGTATCAGGCGATACTAGGTGAGCACTTCCCCAACCCAAGAGGGAGGGAATGGTTACTTTGGATCGGCCCCGGGCACCGCTGTAGACCGATATCGGCCAACAAGGACACCCGATATGAGTATCTGATACTCTAAGCAAAACTCTGGCCTGACACGATACCAAGCCCAATACACATCACCAGTCATGACGTGTCGCCCAAGAGGGTGCCGCCTGACACAACTGTATCGGGCATGAGTGCCCCACACGATACGTCCGCTCATCATGAGCGTGTCGCCCGAGAGGGTGTGCCGCCCGATACAGGCGCATCGAGAAAGGCTCCCGCCTGGTATCGGGCTGGAGGGATCTTGAGGATCTACTACTTCATGTCGCCCTTCTGAATCAAGAAGGCGATATTTATCTTTACTTATTTCAGTCATTTACTTTCTTTACTTATGCAATGTAACCAGACCCTTTTATGCTAATGGAATTAGAAGAGTTTTAATTAATTGCTACTTTATGTTTGGCCCCTTTTGTTGGATGATTGTTTTGTTTAGCATCTGAACTCTAGCTTGTACGCTTGGATCACGTTTCGACTAGCTACCGAATCCTGTTTTCCCGTTCCAGCAGCGTCGAGAGAGGTGTTGTGGCTCTAGTGTTTGGTCCAATATGGGAGTACGAGAGTGCCCAAGATCGGAGTTGCTTTAGTGACCTTTCCACTCTAACTTAAGACCAGCAACCTCGAGAGACGTGTTGATGCTTAGTTCGAGGTACCCGCTTTGAGATAAGGGGTACATGATGTTTCTGCTGCCGCTTATTTTATCGAAGTGTTCTCCTTTGTTCCTTACTAAAAGCAATAGTATTATCCTCTCTGTTTCCATTGCGCGAAAACCCTAAAAACTGATAAACCTTTAAAACCTTAATTTTCCTTGTAGCTCCAGTTGGAGATAGTTTTCTTTTATTTTATCGATCTTAGCTTGTTGTTCCCTTGGGGAACTTTATCACCTCCTCACCCATACCGGAGAGTAACGTGTCGATTCCGCATTCCCAACACTACCACCCTTGTCCTTGTGTTCGACCCCGTATATCTACTTCGACCCTGTAATAAAGTTGGGGGGCCTAGAAGGTCTCGGGTTATAAATTTAAAAGTCCGACTACTTCAAATCCGCTCCCTTTTTCAGACGCGTGATTTAGTCCGGTCATCTTTTTGGCTCCGTTGTCGGGGACAAGGCAAAACAGTACTGTTGATGAACCCAAATCCACTAACTACACTCCAGTGCCTCAAGCTTAGAAATGAGCTTGACAACACTCTTTTTTTTCCTCTTTTTATATATATTTTAACCTAAAATGACTAGTTCCTATCATTAATACAAGTTTTCTAACTTGATTTTTACGTGCTATTCAGGTACTCAGAAGCGAGGCATTCTGCTCAATTGAGCACCGACATCATCAGACATGCCGCCTCGCATTGAACCACCTCTTTCATATGGTGAGCGACACACAAGAGCTAGACCTCACTCACCTCCGCCTGAAGACAATGACCCCTATGACGGCAATCATCAACATGAAGATCCTGAAATAGAATAGTTTGAGGATGACCATCGCCAGGAGAGACGACGTCATCATCGGAGATGCAGGAGAAATCAAAATAATCAAGATCAGAACCAGCGAGACAGTGACAGTGACAGTGACGATTCCAATGAAGAAGAAAAGACCCTTAGGGAGTTAGATGCCACCAAGGCTAATAATTCCAGATGTCCTATTGTCATCCCAAGATTCAACGCAACCAACTTCGAGCTAAAACCATCAGTCATTTCTATGATCCAGAACAAGAGCTTCAGAGGGAGTTCGAAGAATGATAATCCCTATCACCATTTAGATGCTTTTAAAAGCATCTGTGACACCATCAAAATGTTGGGAGTCCCACAAGAAGTGATTTATTGCAAGGGTTTCATCTTTTGTTTGGAAGATAAGGCTCTATCCTGGTACCTTGGGCTACCACACTAAGCTATTAACGGATGGAGTGCGCTGACAGATGCCTTTGTAAACAAGTTTTATCCTAATGAGAAAACCGTCCAGAATAGATAGAGGATCACGTCTTTCATGCAAAAGCCGAATGAGAATCTAAACGATACATGGGAATGATATCAAGAATATCAGAGGGATTTCCCTCATCACAACTATAAGAAGGGCTTCTTGATAACTACCTTCTACAATGATCTAACCCCTGAGGAAAGGGTTTCGCTGAATGCAGCAGCAGGCAGTGACTTTCTGGGGAAGAAGCCTAGCAGATCCGAAAAGATCATTAAGAACATGGACGAGTTACAAGCCGGCACCGACTATGATAGATATGACTGGGGACATGCTAAGAAGGCTAGTGAAGGACCTTCAATTGAATCTAAGGCTCTGGAAACTATCACCTCTCAGATCCATAGGATAGCCACTGATGTCAAACAGTTGAAAGAATCAAGTGGAAAGGGGAAGAAACAAGTCAAAAAGGTCATGAAATGTGTCACCTACGGGGAAGGTGGACACGGGGTAGATAAATGTATCTACACCCGACCTGATGAGTCGAGCGAAAGTGAATTCCAGGCTGAGGAGGCTGAGAATGTCTCTTTCGTTAATTTCAAGAGGCCAGATCATCCTGGTTTTAGTTATGGCAACAAGGATGCGGCTAAAAACTCACATCAGTTGCATCACCCCACCAAGCAACCCCAAGTTTTCAAGAAAAGAGGAGGACACGGTCAGTTCACCAGAACTGCTTCTTTCCATACAAACAAGGAAAATTTACAAGGAAAAGGAAAGTACCAAGGTTGACAAGCGGAAAACACCAGTCAAGGTCAAAGTCAAGCCAAGGAGCAAGGACAAGACAAGGTTTCGAACCAACTAGACTTGGTTGGCCAGTTGTTTGATTTTGTAAAAAGACAAGATACCATCAATAACCAACTAGCATAAAGTGAGGTTTCAAATTTAGGAGTTATGAACACAATGTAGGTCCAGATGGTGGACTTGCAGACGCACCAACGCCAAATTGATCAGTAGTTGGCCCAGATGGCCGAATTGATAAAGAATCCATCGGGTAAGATACCCTCCAACACTGAATCTGCCAAAATGGCAGTGCTGAGATCAGGAAGGACCGTAGAACGTCATGAAGAAGCCAGACTAGAGGAACCTGAATCAAGGACTGCGACTGATAATCCCGCAGAAGAAGACGATCGACAAACTCATGACAGAGAACCTGAACCAAGATCCTTTGAGGAGTTATCTGGTAAGAGAAGCCCTTACTCTCCCAAGTTGCCTTTTCCTTACAAGCTGATAAAGGAACACCTTAAGAAGCGCCACGAGAAGTTCATGGAATCAATAAAGAAACTTCATCTCGAAGTACCTTTTTTGGACGCTTTAGAAGAGATGCTGACTTATGCTAAGTTTTTCAAAGAACTGATTACCAAGAAGAGAAGAGGAGGAAGAATCGAAACCGTGCATCTAGAAAGTATGTCCTCTACTTTTGTCAAATCTGATTTTCCCAACAAAAAGAAAGATCCAGGGGCTTTCACCATTCCTTTCGCCATTGGAAATAATGTTGAACGAAAAGGTCTTGCCGATTTAGGGGCTAGCATCAGCCTTATGCCCCTAAGCTTTGCGCGGATATTAGGTTTGACTGATATGGTCAAAACCAATATGAGAATTGAATTAGCAGATCATACCTTTAAAAGGCTTGTTGGCGTTGTTGAAGATGTACCTATCCGGGTAGGAAGTTTCTTCATTCCTTGTGATATCGTTTCCATTGATACCGTGGAGGACCCTGGCTATCCTATCATATTTGGACGTCCTTTCTTGGTGACAGGAAGGGTGTTGATCGATGTTGCTGAGGGAATAATCACTTTTAAGGGTCAGAAATGACCACTTAGACTTCAAAGTAAAGGATGCAATGAAAGGACCATCCCTATTAGACTCTGCTTCCTTTACGGAAAGCTACATCCAGTTCTGCGAATAGGTAGAATAAGACATCCTCATGGTAGACCCTCTTGTGAGGGCGATAAGCAATCAAGATTCTGACTCTGAAAATCCAGAAGTTGTGGAGTTTCTCAGTTATCTTAACCAGTCTGATGAAGACCTGAGCATCGAGGATGAGGTAGTGGAGACTGTTAAGTTTGCCTCTCTTGAGGAGGCAGCAGAAGAATAGTCACCCAAGGGCATGCCTGAGTTGAAGCAGTTACCAGAAGGGTTGAAGTATGAATTCCTAGATCAAGAGGAGAGCAATCTTGTCATTGTCAATGCCCATCTTACGCAAGATCAATTGGATAAACTTCTTTGGGAGTTAAGACTCCACAGGCAGGCTATAGGATACTCGGTAGAAGATATCAAAGGCCTTAGCCCTGCATTGTGTATGCATCGCATCAATTTGGAGGAATCTACCAAACCTCTGGCTCAACCACAGAGAAAATTGAAAGAAGTCGTTAAGAAAGAAGTCGTTAAGAAAGAAGTAATCAAGTTTAGGGATGATGGGATCAGTTACCCAATCAGTGATAGTAACTGGGTAAGCCCGATCCATATAGTACCCAAGAAGGGTGGTATAACAGTAGTAAAGGGAGATAAAGGCGATGAAGTGGCGGTTAGGACCATCACAGGATGGAGAATGTGTATTGACTACCGGAAGCTAAACCAAGCCACTAAAAAGATCATTATCTGCTTCCTTTCATTGATCAAGTTCTTGAAAGATTAGCACATCATGACTATTTCTATTTCTTGGATAGTTTTTCAGGATTTTATCAAGTCCCCATCATGCCAGATGACCAAGAGAAAACAACTTTTATCTATCTCTATGGCATCTACGCCTTCAGGAGGATGCCTTTCGGCCTGTGCAATGCTCCCTCAACGTTTCAACGCTGCATGATATCTATGTTCTCATATTTCCTGGAGGATATCATGGAAGTTTTCATGGATGATTTTTCCATCTATGGAAAAGACTTCAATACCTGCTTGAAAAACCTTTCTCTGGTCTTACAATGTTGTGAGGAGAAGAGTTTGGTTTTAAACTGGGAGAAGTGCCATTTTATGGTACAAGAAGGCATTGTTCTAGGACATAAAGTTTTGAGGCGTGGCATCGAGGTATAAGTTAGAAAGGTTGAAGCCATATCCAAGCTTCCTCCACCAAAGTATGTGACGGGAGTAAGGAGCTTCCTCGGGCACGTCGGCTACTACCAAAGATTTATAAAAGACGTCTCTAAGATTTCAAAACTGTTGTCCAAACTTCTGGTAAAAGATGTTGAATTCAATTTCTCTGATGATTGTCTAATCACTTTTCAGGCTTTAAAGGATGCTCTTGTCTTACCACCTATTCTCCAAGCTCCAGACTGGGGATTACCTTTCGAGCTTTTGTGTGACACCAGAGACTATGCAGTAGGAGCTGTCCTAGGGCAGAAAAAAGGATAAAAAGCACCATGTAATTTGCTACGCTAGTTGTACCCTGGATGAAGCTTAGGTGAATTATACCACTACAGAAAAAGAGATGCTCACGATAGTCTTCACTTTCGATAAGTTTAGGTCTTACCTCATTGGACCAAGGTTAAAGTCTACACAGATCATGGGTCTATAAGATACCTCATGCAGAAGAAAGATGCAAAGCCCAGGCTATTGAGGTGGGCCTTGTTACTACAAGAGTTCAACCATGAGGTAGTCGATAAAAAAGGTGCAGAGAATGTGGTCGCCTAACACTTATCAAGGATCGTTGTGGAAGTGCAGAAGGAACCACCTATTAATGACAATTATGCTGACGAAGCTTTGATGATGATTGAAACCAAGGATGTAAGTTTACCTTGGTTTGCAGATATCTGTAATTATCTTGCCTACGGAGAACTACCCCCTGACATATCCTATAATCAAAAGAAGAAGCTCTTTGTGGATGTGAAGAATTACTACTGGGACGATCCTCTCCTTTTTAGAAGATGTGCAGATAGCCTATACCGAAGATGTATTCCTGAAGAAGAGATCCTGAACATTCTGAAAGAGTGTCATGCCTCCCCTTATGGAGGACATCTGGGCAACGAAAGGACCACCGCGAAAGTACTACAATTAGGTTTTTACTGGCCCTCTTTGTTCAAAGACACTGCAAAGTATGTAAAAGTCTGTAAAGAGTGCCAATCGACGGGGAACATTGGACGAAGAAATGAGATGCCAATGGCAAATTGGGTCGAAGTGGAAATCTTTGATGTATGGGGAATTGACTACATGGGACCATTTCCCCCATCAAAGGGATATCAGTACATTTTAGTGGCAGTGGATTATGTATCCAAATGGGTAGAAGTTGTTGCAACTCAAACGTGCGACTCTAAGTCAGTGATCAAGTTGTTCAAAAAGACGATTTTCCCTCATTTCGGTGTACCACGTACTGTAATAAGCGATGGTGGATCGCATTTCGGAGAAAGATAGTTTGAAGCGCTCCTACGAAAGTATGTAGTTAAACACAAGTTCGCTACGCCCTACAACCCACAAACCTCCGGGTAGGTAGAGGTTTCGAATAAACAAATCAAGCAGATTCTAGAGAAGATTGTCAACCGTACGAGGAAAGATTGGTCAATGAAGCTTGACGACGCACTTTGGACCTACAATACTGCCTATAAAGTGCCCATTGGAACCACTCCTTACAAGTTGATCTATGGGAAATCCTTTCATCTACCTCTTGAGCTGGAACACAAGGCCCTTTGGGCAATTAAGTTCTTGAATATGGATCTAGAGAAGGCAGGAGAGAAGAGATATCTACAGTTGCAAGAACTTGAAGAATTGAGATTGCATGCCTACGAGAATGCAAAGATCTATTAACAGAGGACGAAGGTGTGGCACGATGCCCACCTGAGAAGGAAGGACGTAAGTGAAGGTGACAAAGTTTTATTATTTAAATCTTCCATTCGTCTTTTTCTAGGTAAGTTACAAACGAGATGGTCCGGACCTTTCATCGTATCAAAGATATACCCGTCCAAAATGACGGAGATATATGACAAAGATGATCCATCCAAGGTTTTCAAGTGAGTGGGCACAGGGTGAAAAGGTTCTATGAAGACGAAGCGTTTGTTAGAAGGATGGAGATCAATTTGCAAGATATGCAAGCTGTTGAAGGTGAAAAGTGAAGGACCTGGAGCTGTTGAGCTGGCGACGCAAATTGCAACGCTCCTAGGGAGGCAGCCCGAGCTTTTAATTTTCCTAGAATAGGATGTTATTTACTTTCTTGCAAGAAAAACACTATGAACACTTGGACTGTAATAAGGCCCGAGTCAGTGCATGCGTCATGTGCGTCGACTCTTTTGTTTTATGGGCCACCGCTCTATTTTATGAGCATTGATGAGTAATACTATCTGAGGTTGGGAACTTAACCATAGGCCAATGATGTTTTACCCATCAATCACTTTTTCCTTCGCTTTGCTTTTAAGTTTTTCATCTAGAATTTTGTCCTAAAGACCTTGTATCGGGCAAGTATCCCCTTTTTCCTGATTGTATTGGGCAAAGACTCATCCAGTGCGCAGAACGCACTCGCATCATGTGACAGCATATCGCTCATCGCATCGAGCCATCAGCCGTGTCAGACGACACGCTCGGGCGATGTGCACCCGTGTCAGCCAACATGAACTTAGATGGATGGGGCTGCTCGTCTCGGGAATGACTTGTCTCAATGGTCGACACGCGTCCCGGAATTACCCGTTTTACCCACGATTTGGATTTCTATATATAATACGGAGGTTTTACTGTGTCGAACTACTACTTTTACTTTTCCAACTACTCGTATCGTGCAGTAGTTTCTCCCTTTTGCTCGTGTATCGTCCTGCTAACTTTTCTTCTCGTGCCGCGCAAGATAGCTTAAGAAAGCAAAGGTATAGCCCGATAGCCCTATCGTCCTTGCTTTCCCGAAACAACCCCCATATCACACACATTGTATTGGGATGACGACTTTCGTTGATTTCCTCGTATCGCCCGACACATGTGTCGCACAACACGTCTTTAACACGCGCTTGCCCGTTACCCTATATCGGGCGATAACCATGTCGCCCATCTTTGTGCTACCTCACTTGTTTTTTTTGTCGGGCGACACGTTTTTCTATCAGGGAAAACCCTATCGAGAACTTTGTCTCACGCGACCGTATCGCCCGACACACCCGTGTCGGGGAATGGGTATGATGCACAGTTTTTCTCCGTATCGTCCAATTTTGTATCACCTAGATGTTCTTTTGATGGACGACACCCGGACCTCGTATCGGGCATGAGCCTACGGTGATTTTTCGAAAGCTTCATATCGCCCAACACAAGCGTATCGGGCAAACATCATATCGCCCAATGTTGAAGCCCGATACGGTGGTGTCGGGTAGCTTTTTGTATCGGGCCAAATTTTTAGCGTGCAATCAGTTTTCTCTTAAAAGCTGGTATCGATTTTAAGTTTTGCCTACCTAATATCGGAACATTTAAATGATCAATGAACTTGTTTAATGATAACAGATATGGCATGCACAAAGCAAACCGTCGTTCTAGTCGACGAACACAGAAGAACAACTGACATTGAGGCCGCATCTGAAGCAACAACGGTCAGGCAGAAATGCCCAAATCCGAAGGCACCTGGGCCATCAACCGATGAGAAGAGAGCAAGGACGGAAGAAGTAACGGCTCCATATTATGACGATGCAGCCGGAACAAGTGCAAAGCTCTCAAGAAGGAAGTACAAAGCTCGTGCAGATTATGACAATGATAATTGATCTATGATAGACAGAGAGCTCTTGAAAACACTTGTGGATACTATATCCAAAGAAGATGCCCCCCATAAAGAAGGTGACTTCATGACTGATGAACCTAAAATACCCACATTCAATCTAGAAGCCAGTGGAGAAAGACTTCCACTGATTTTCTCTTTTGGAGATGGTCCTAAACCACCGCAGAAGACAGACTATGATAAGGAAATGGGTAAATTATGGGATGAATATAACTTATCTTTGAGGTCCATTGATATTTGTTCATACGATAGTGAAAAGGATGAATAAAAGCAATCTGAAAAATATCATTCTATTCATTGTACTCAAGAGAAGCATTCATATATTCTTGATGATGAGTTCGGAATAGTATGTAAATTCTGCTCTGCTGTATTGCTGGAAATGAGGAATATACTGCCAACTTCTCTTGGGGACTACCAAATCAAGAAAAAGTATTGGAAGAGATAAGTGGACTTCTCTGACTAATCTAATAGATGATGAAAGTTTAAAGAAATTGAGATTGATGATCAGTCCTTTTGTTCATGTTCACAATGGAAGTATCTTAAAAAGTTTACCTGGTTTAAGGGAATGCCTAATAGTTTTGGAACTTCTTCCTCAGCAAAAGTGCATGACTGATCTCATTGAATCTTGCAATTCTGAACCCACATTTGCCTTTTGGCATAAAATTTCTTTGGTAGCCATCCACCCAGCACTCTGTTCTGCTGGAAAACGACTGCGACATCTTTGTACTGGAATGGATATCGAATAAAGAGATGTCTGACCAGCTCCACCACATCGATTACTACAGCAAACGAGGAGAATATGTGTGGGAGCTTCTATCTGGCGCAGGCGCTCTCACCAGCTAACCCTCACTGGGTTAACATTACCCTACCTTATCTACTTCACAACTCTGGGACAGAGTGTGGAGTAAGTTTGGAGGGGTACCATGTACCAGTGAGGGAGGTATAAATTTTTTTTTTCAAACTCCACCCTTTTTGTTCTTTTGTTCTTCTCCTATATCATGTGTACATATACATACACATGCTCATACAAAAATTTTGCTAATTTTTTTTTGCTTATTTTGTCTCCATACATATGTACAAAGATGTTATATAGTAAAAACCTGATACGACTTCTTTCCAGTTTGTTTGCTATGTGCCCAAGGAGATGCAAGTTTTGTCATGTCTTTCTGACAATGCAGCCTTAAACAACAAAAGACTACGACTTTCCACGCCAAAAATTTCGAAAAATAATCTCACAACAGCTAAGAGACGTGTATGCAGAAGGAAAAAGCTGCCCAAACAGCAAAAAATCCTCTTGTTTTCCTTTACCCAACAAAATCCCAAAAAAAATAGAATAGCCTTATGAGAGTGAATAAAAGAATGAGATTTTGGCCATATAAAAAGAAAAAAAAGAAAAAAATATCTACTCACTTGTTCTCCAAAATGTACCCATCTTTAGGCATGGTAGATCCGGGGCAGTGGTACGTAGGATGTGAAATCACTGCTCTAAAGCCAACTGGCTTGGACTGTAGGGACCACTCGCCCGGTAATGGACTCATACCTGGATGGACTGATTGGAAACAAGAAAAACCCAAAAAGCCTTAAGCCCACCCAAACACACAACTTTCTGTTCCCAAAAGTTGTTTGGTGTGAAAGCTAACTTCAAAATCATGCACCCAAGTCTCTCCGAAGTTGTGGAGAAAATTTTTGCTTAAATAAGGCAAGGGAAGTAAAGTTTGTTGTTCGTGGTCGGGCCATATTCTCCGTAAGACATATCAATGCTCGCTCAAACCCATGGTCTGAAAACTATTCCGGTCAAGAAGAAGAGTCACAAAACAAAGTTTAAAGATTGATTAAGGACAATCAAAATGCTAAGTTTGGGGGAGTTGATAACACCAAATTTTGTGATGTTTTTGGCCCTTAATTCATTATCAAATCTGCCCTTTTAAACTGTTTTCTTCTCCTTTTTGTCATGTTTTTGCATAAACAGGCCACGCTACGCTCTTAACTCAATTTTATCATCTTTTGCAGATTTTTCCTCGTTTTTCGACTCATTTGTCAGCAAAAAGGCCCATCCCAGCCCACGAACGTGTTCCACCTGCATCGGCCTTCTTACCAGCTGGCTGACACGATCGCTGCTCGACACAGGGCAGCATGATACACTACCGTGCGACACGAGGGTGTCACGTAAGAAGGAGCAAACGAGTGATACGCCATTTACCCGACAGGGAGCCGAACTCACCACGACAACTGAAGCGTGTCACGCGATACCAGCCACCCATCGGCAGGCGCCACTCGTCACGATGACCGACATGCTCCCAGCCTGGCATCCTTGTGTCGGGCGATACGCATATCGGGCATCCCCGAATCCGAGATGATAAAGCTGATGAAGGACACATGGCGTCTGGAGAACCACAATTTCCCCCAACCGCTGCCTATAAATAGCAGCTACATGACTCTGATGGGACAGGTCAGAACAAGGGTGCAATCTCTCGAAAGCCAACTTGGGAGAGCATCTGGAGCTAGCGTGTCGTGCCTCAGAGGTGTACCGAGCGATACTAGGTGAGCACTTCCCCAACTCGAGAGGGAGGGAATGGTTCACTTAGGATTGACCCCGGGCACCGTTGCAGACTGATATCGGCCAACAAGGACACCCGATATCAGTATCCGATACTTTAAGCAAAACTCTCGCCCGACCCGATACCAAGCCCGATACGCATCACCAGTCACGGCGTGTCGCCCGAGAGGATGCTTCCCGACACAACCGTATCGGGCATGAGCGCCCCGCACGATACGTACGCCCATCATGAGTGTGTCGCCGGAGAGGGTGTGCCGCCCAACACGGGTATATCGGGCAAGGCTCCCACCTGGTATCCGGCTGGAGGTCTCTTGAGGATCTTCTACTGCCTGTCTCCCTTCTAAATCAAGAAGGCGATATTTATCTTTACTTATTTCAGTCATTTACTTTCTTTACTTATGTAATGTAACCAGACCCTTATATGCTAATGGAATTAGAAAAGTTTTAATTAACTACTGCTTTATGTTTGGCCCCTTTTGTTGGATGATTGTTTTGTTTAGCATCCGAACTCTAGCTTGTACGCTTGGATCACGTTTCGACTAGCTACCGAATCGTGTTTTCCGGTTGCAGCAGCCTCGAGAGAGGTGTTGTGGCTCTAGTGTTTGGTCTGATATGGCAGTATGAGAGTGCCCAAGATCGGAGTTGCTTTAGTGACCTTTCCACTCTAACTTAAGACCAGCAACCTTAAGAGAGGCATTGATGCTTAGTTAGAGGTACCCTCTTCGAGAGAAGGGGTACAAGATGTTTCTGCTGTGATAACCTCTCACTTTGTGATGCTATTTTATTAGTTTTCCCTTGTTTTCCATACTCTTTCTTAAATAAATTAGAAAGAATCATTAAATCTATACTTTTTTGCTGACACATCAATAGATTAACTTTTCTCTTCTTGATCCTTGCAGAAAAACACAAAAAAAATTACAAAAACCCCAAATGGTCCCAAGATCGTTTAAGGCCAAACGATCCCAAGACCGTTTAAGGCCAAACGGTCCCAAGACCGTTTAAGGCCAAACGGTCCCAAGATCGTTTAAGGCTAAACGATCTCAAGACCGCATGAACTCTAAACGGTCATGAGACCGCATAAGCTCAAACGAGTCCAGCGCCCAAACGAGTTCGGCGCCCAAACGGGTCCAGCGCCCAAACGAGTTCGGCGCCCAAACGGGTCCAGCGCCCAAACGAGTTCGGCGCCCAAACGAGTTCGGCGCCCAAACGATCGGCGCCCAAGCGAGTTCGGCGCCCAAACGGGTCCAGCGCCCAAACGAGTTCGGCGCCCAAATGAGTTCGGCACCCAAATAGGTCCAGTTCCCAAACGAGTTTGGCGCCCAAACGAGTTTGGCGCCCAAACGAGTTCAGCGCCCAAACGTGTTCAGCAACCAAACGGGTCCAGCGCCCAAACGGGTCCAGCGCCCAAACGAGTTCGACGCCCAAACGAGTCCAGTGCTCAAACAGGTCCAGCGCTCAAACGAGTTCAGCGCCCAAATGGGTTTAGGAACCAAACGGGTTCAGCGGCCAAACGTGTTCAATGCCCAAACGGGTTCAAGACCGTTTGGACTCCACTTAAGCCTATAAATAAGACCCAAAGGGGTCCTCAAGTGGGGGGAGATCTCTCAGACGCCCAAAGGCTGCCTCTCCAGTTCCAGAGCACTCCCATCTTTCATCCATCTCCCCAAGGCTGCCAGTTTGAGATCCACGTTCCATCTTCAAGCTACCTTCTCTCTCAACAACAGAGAAGGTGGGAAGAGAAGATCCATCATCAAAGCATCCACGAAGTGTGAAGATCATTGCTCTCTTCACCAAGGGTTCATCCTTCCCTCCTCCGTGGAGATGACGTTCTTTCTCTCTCTTCTCACCTCCTTCTTTATCCTTGATATGAGCGAGTAGTCTCATTCACTAGGGTGCGGGGAGTAGCCCCGCTACCCATGTTTTCATTTCATGCAATGTAATTCAACTTTTTGTAATAGAGATACTCTCCTTTTTAGTTCAACATCAATCGTTAAATGAATGCTTGTTTCTTGATCATCAACTTGTATTACCTATTGTCTATCGGTATGAATTGTCTACGTTTGTACCCTTAGATCTGAATATCGATTGAAAGTTGGTTCTGGATGTATGTAGTCACCATACGTCTGTTTCGATATGTAGGAGTGCTTTCATGAGTGGAGTAAACTCACTCCCATCGTTGCACTTTCATACTATGAAATGGAATCAGTTGACGTATGAAAGTGCAACCTTGGCAAGGTAGAGGAACACACTTCATGAAGAAGTAATGCAAAGCAAGTGACCATTCATTATGGGATGGCTGGCGTTGCAATACTCCACACTTCTCGTAGTTAGTTATCCGAAAAGAAACTAAGTCTACAAGATACTAACTGATTAGAATCTCTTTGCAGGTTGTTTTATTATGTTGCATGTTTTGATCCATGTGTAGTGGCGTGAAACCCGATAACATCCTAGTGGTTTTTAATCATTATTTACAACCCTAATTTCTACTTTCTTGATTTTACTTTCCTCACACTTAGTTTAAACAACCAAATCAAACTTTCGATCTAAATATCAATCGTTAAGTAATTAGGTATGACTAAAACGTTTTCCATCTTGATTAATTCTAATCAAGACCATTGTCCCGAGGATTCGACCCTTAAACTATACTACGATAAGACTTCCGCGTGTCCTAGCACATGTGGGTGGAGATCTTACCATAGTACAAGCAAGGCTAAACCTAGAGATTCATCATCTCTAGGATTTTTAGTGGCATTGCAAAACTTCATTAAAAATTGGCGTCGTTGCCGGGGACAACGGAACGTTTTAGTTTTTACTTAACAACTTCTTGGTTGATTAGGATTTTACACTTTTCCTTGATAACTACTCCAAATTTTCTTGACCTCTTTGCTTCCTTTCATCATCTAACCGAGTGAATTTCTTCCTACTCAGGTAGAAAACGTGTATGCTAACCCCGCATCACATCGGATTCTCCCCTGAACCAGAGTACGCCTCTGAGGTAGAAAGAAGTTTCCACCGAAGGATTAGACTTAACCGCCAAAGAGCCAGACAGATGGCTGAAGAGCAACGCCTCGTTGCAGAAAGAGTTAATGCCGCCATAGCTACACAACGAGCACAACTTATCGCTGACACTCGTGCTCAAGTGCAGGCCGAGATTCGAGCTGAGGAACAAGCCTGCATCGAAGCTGAGAATGTCGTTGCTCAATTAGCATTAAGAAACAAGCAACTTTGGGACTACGCAGTCCCAAAGAATTATGAAGATGATCACCCAGTCCGACCACCGATTATTAACATACCAAACTTTGAAATCCGGACGCAATGGATCCAGATCATGCAAGGAATCTCTTTCTCTGGAGGATCTAGAGACGATTGCATGGATCATCTTAAGAGATTCAAGTCACTCTGCCGACTTGTACCTCAAGCAGGAGTTGCCTTGGAAGCAATAATGTTACACCTCTTCCACTTCACCTTATCTGGAAGAGCTCTAAGTTGGTACAATGCTTTAGATAGGCACCCTATCATCACTACTTGGACTCCCTTAGAAGAAAAGTTTCTTGAGAAATTCTTTCCACCTTCACTAACCTATGTGATTAGGGGGCAGATCAACCATTTTGCCCAACTACCCAGAGAAACACTTGCAGAAGCTTGGGAAAGATTCAAGGAACTCCTGAGAAAGTGCCCTCACCATGGCATATCCCAAAATCAACTGATTGAAACATTCTATAGAGGAGTAAGTGATGATATCAAGCAGTTTTTAGACTCCTCATCTGGAGGAAACTTCATGAGAAAGAACTATGAAGATGCTTGGAATATAGTTACGTTAGGGGCCGAGAACCAATCCAATTGGGGAAGGTGGTCTAACCAATCCAAGGGAGTTCTTAAAGTCTACAAGGCTGAAGAATCTATGGAACTCAAGGCCATTGCAGAGGCCTTGAAGACTATTGCTAGCAAGCAACAAGCTCTCGAAACTTCTTTTGGAGAATACAACAAGAAGAAAAGCTCCCAGGTTCAACAAGTAAAAGCAGCTACTAGAACTTGCAAAGCCTGTCATGCATCTGATCATCCCACACTATCATGTGGTCTGTTATACAATGTTATGATGGATCTACAACCACCAATGCCGCAATATGAACCCATTATTGAACATCCCGAGGACCAAATGCCAGAGCAAGTCAACTCCATTCACTCAATACCTGGCCAGGTGTATTAAAATCCAGATAAACCAAGAAACCACCCTGGTTTTCAATATGGGAATCCTACAGGGACTGCCAATCCACAACAATAGACACTAGGCGGATCTTTCAATAGACAACCACCAGGATTTCAGAATAACTTCAACCAAAATTAGGGGAATTATAGAAATGGTTTCCAAAGATCCAATTATCCTAGGAATCCCTCTTACCAATATACCCATCCAGAACTGCACCCACAGCTGCAACAACCTCAGTTGCAGCAGCCACAACAACCGCAGTTAACCGCACCTCCACAGCAACCACAAGGGCAGCAAGTCACTCAATATCAACAGAGGAGTGCCCCTTCCCAACCATATGATGAAATTTCTTTGATTAGACAGATGCTTCAATCTCAGCAAACTATGCTTGCGAACCAACAGGCTCAACAAAAGGCTGTAGAGGCCCAATTAGCATAGATTGTTGCTCAGTTGAAACCACCAGCAGGTACCTTTGTTGGGCAACCAGAGGAAAACCCAAGGCATGACCAAAATAGACCTGAGAAACTAAATGTTGTCACCACAAGGTCTGGTCGTGTCCTTCCTGATACCACTAGAATCATCCATGATGATGATAATGATTTAGCTATTCTTTCCCCAACAGAAAGCTCAACCAAGGAAAAGGAAAAATCTTCTAAAACCACTGAAAGAGAGAAAGAAAAGGAACCAATGCCAGAAGTTCCACCCAGAATTCCTTATTCGGACAGGCTGAAAGGAACTAAAATGGACACTAGGTTCCAGAAATTCAAAGAAGCTATGAAGAAACTATACATTGATATACCATTCCTCGATGCTCTTTCCGAAGTGCCCGCTTGGGCCAAATACCTGAAAACCCTTCTGTCAAGAAAATATATGACAGAAGAGCACGAAACAGTGAAACTAGCTCAGACCACTTCAGACATTCTGCTTAACAAAATGCCAAAGAAAAAGAAGGACCCAGGTTCCTTCGGTATTCAGTGTTCAATTGGAAATGGCTCCAGCAAGAAGGGATTAGCAGATTTAGGAGCAAGTATATCCATTATGCCCTATTCTATGTGCAAAAGATTAGGCTTCACTGATTTGTTACCTACGACAATGACAATTCAGTTAGCCGACTCTACCATAACTGCTCCCCTTGGAATCATTGAAGATATACCTATCAGGATAGGAACGAATTCTTATGTTCCATGCGATTTTGTTATTATGGACATACAAGAAGACCTAAGATACCTGATAATCTTCGGCAGACCTTTCCTAGCTACTGCCCGAGCGCTTATCGATGTAGAAGCAGGAACTATTATCTTGAGACTTGGGAAGGAAGCTTTCCAGTTCAGAGTCCTTAATAGCATGAAAGGTCCAAGCATTCAACAGGAAGTCTTTCTCCTGGACGCTATATATCAAATGTCCCAATTAGAAATGTCTTAACCCTCCGATGATTTGGAAGATATCTTGACAAATCCGGAAGTAGAATTCTCGGCAAATGAACTTGTGCAAGAATGCCTTCAATACTTAGAAAAAGCTGAAGAAGCCCCAACGGCCACCTTTGAAGAACTCAAGGCCGTCACCATTATAGAAGCAACTGAGCCACCTAAGGCTCCTGAAATGAAAGCTCTACCTGAGGGACTCAAACATGCCTTTATTGACAATGAGAAACTTTTACCAGTGATTATCAGCTCCACCCTAGAGGTGGACCAAGAAAACAGACTTCTTGATGAACTAAGGAGACACAAGAAAGCTATCGGATACAAGATGACTGACTTGATGGGTATAAATCCAGCTTTATGCTTGCACAGATTGCCTATGGTGGAAGAATTCAAACCATCAAGGGAACATCAAAGAAAGTTGAACCCTAATCTCAAGGAGGTAGTTTGCCTCGAGGTTCTCAAACTTCTGAAAGCAGGTATCATCTACCCAATCTCAGATTCTCAATGGGTAAGTCTCGTGCAGGTGGTCCCAAAAAAAGGGGGGACCACTGTTGTTCTTAATGATAAGAACGAACTAGTACCTACTAGAACAATAACTGGGTGGCGAATGTGCATCGACTACCGAAAACTTAACAAAGCAACATGGAAAGATCATTTCCCCTTTCCCTTCTTGGATGAGGTTCTCGAACGACTCGCTCACCAAAAATTTTTCTGTTACCTTGATGGATATTTAGGATTTTACCAAATCCCAATCCATCCTGAAGATCAAGAAAAAACCACCTTTACTTGTCCTTTTGGAACATATACCTTTAGAAGGATGCCTTTCGGGTTATGCAATGCACCCACAACCTTCCAAAGATGTATGACTGCTATCTTCGCCAGATTAACAGAATCTATCATGGAAGTCTTCACATATGATTTTTCTGTATACGGAAATTCTTTCGATGAATGTATACTCAATCTAGGAAAAGTCCTACAAAGATGTGAAGACACCAACCTGATCTTGAAATGGGAAAAATGTCACTTAATGGTGACTGGTGTGTATTTTACTACGCGCTAAAAACGCAAGTGTACGCGTCGAGTAGTACAGGCCTTGTGAGGCCCGAGTCGAACACAGGGATACTCAGAATTGTCGGAGACTCCTACTAACTATTTGTGATCAGCTAAGATGAATAAAAAATTGGGGTTTGTTGTCAAAATTAAAAGAAAATAAAAATAAAACAAAGCAAACAATCGATTAAAGGTTAATTTAATCAATTCAAAAAGGAATCTTTAGGATTGTGGTTTCACCGCGGGTTTTCATTGTATTAGATTTTATATAATGCCTCAATCTTCTCTCTCTATATGGGTAGTGGCCTAAAAACATAATTGCCCACTGTCGTGGTACAATTCACTACTTAGGTTTAGGTCGGTTCCACCGTCATAGTAACCTATCCCCTAAACTAAGTGCATTACGAACGATCTCTCAGTATCCACCATTAATTTTACACCACTTTGTTCAAGGGATTTATCGATTAATGTAGGTTTCGTCTCTTTTCAGCCGTTGATCCTTCTGTCGAAGTGATTGAGGGCATTAGGTTATTATTATGGTGATCAAGCATAACAATATATGGAGAAAATGAAGCTATACCACAGATTTAAGAGAGAAAATATGAATTACTATTATAAAACTGTCATACAATGAATTCCTGGGCTACTCCCGGTCCTAAAGATGGAGGGGATTAGCCCCGCATGTTCATCTCACACAAGTACATGGTAGAAATAGAAGAATTCATATGAAAAACGTGAATAGAAAGGGAAAACCCCTGAACGGAGAAGAACCGATTGATCCTTTGCGTAGAACACGTGCTTTCCCACCTCTTGGTGGTGAAATCCATCTTCGGCAGTGTCCGGATCGACTACTATGAACTTCTAGCCTCCGTTCTCCTTTCTCTCGCTCCTCGGCACTTGTGCAATGGCTAATCCGATCCCCTCTCGGTCTGGGCGTCCGTCATTAGGTATAAGTCCCTAATTAGGTCGCTAATTAACTCCAGCCGTCCGATTGAGATCATTAGAAAGCAAACTCATATCCTACAACGTCGATACCATCGACGCGAGTCGATGGTATCGACCCGCTACAGTAGCGGCTGGTTGCAAACCCTTCCTTTGTCGCGCCCGACATCATCTCGATACCATCGACGCGGGTCGATGGTATCGACTTCCTTTAGGCGTCAGTTTTGTCATTCTGCGACGCTGTAGCCTCCGTGCGTCGATGGTATCAACTTGGTGTCGATACTATCGACTGCTTCTTCGCCAACAACCTGAAGGTGACTCGATACCATCGACATCAAAGTCGATAGTATCGACTTTTTCCTGCTTCTTTTGGCTGGCAACCTGTGACCATGTCGATGGTATCGACTTCCGTCGATGGTATCGACGGAAGCAAATACTCGTTTGTCCTGAAATTCAAAAACAAGATCACATCAATTCACACAAATAATAATAATTTGACAATTAATGCTTAAAATGATGAAATAAAGGGAATTTGACATAAAATAGCAACAAAGACCAAATTGGATGAATTATGCGATATTAACCATAGAAATGACTAATTAAAGCATAAAACACATATAAAACAGGTCTATAAATGCGACTCAAAATCATCGCATCAAACTCCCCTAAGCTTGAACGTTTCTCACCCTCGAGCAACTAATCCTTAGAATAGAATTGCCGATGTCAACTGAAAAACAACACACCAACCCAACATCCCATATAACTCCCACTGAACATTCACAAACTGGCCTTCTCTAACCACAGAACGGTAATTACCCTAAAGGCGACAGTAATCATCTATAAAAGAAATTGACCTCCAAACCAAAGAACACTATCACATAAGGCAGTTAACATAATAAGATTCACCGGTTCAGACTTGGTGCATCCTGTGATCGCCTATACTACGTTGCTCGCAATAACTACCATCTAAATGGAAGCCGTTCTCCTGATATACATCAGTGAGGAGAAATTCACGGTGGCCTACCAATCCGAGCAACGGGTGGATGAAAATGGGTAGCTCATGGAAGAAAGTGGGAGTATTGTACAGTTTCAACATGCATATACAAGAATGTCCTATATGATGCAAATGCACATTAGAAATGCCCTAATGCCTAAACTTGGGTGGAATGATGCATGTACTAACCATCCATCTCAAAATGAGATGGATATCTAGTCAAGCTACATCATGTACTCAATTATCCTGAAATGCAACTAATATCATGTTCCTTTCTCCTTCTTATTTCACTTTCTTCTAAATTCTTTTTTTTTAATTACATATTTTCATATTGTTTTCAGCCCACATATCCATAATTGCTTAAAGATAATTTTGTGGGGCTATTTTCTTCATACTCAGAAATTGTTTTACTATTTAGAAGGTATGGAACAATTAATTCACCATTGGGGAAAAATTGAGATACATGATATACTTTATGCATGATAATCATGAATGCAACTACATGGCATGCACCTAAAGGTAATGTGCATGAATCACTATATTTTTTTCTTTTTATGCAAACATATGGAAAATACCAATGCAAGTCCTATCTAAATGCTATGCACACAAAAAGGAATTAAAACTGCACTTTACTTCCAATTCTTAGGTGGATTATGGAAAAATGAAGTGAAGTGGAACGATCACAAGACTAGATGACTGAACCTTAGAAAGATATTATGTGTCCCTCCTTACTGACCTCTGTAGTAGCTTAGAGGGTTCTCTCTCTTACATCCAATTAAGGTCTCATTACCATTTGGTTAGGTTAGGCTAAAACAACCATTTCCGGCCACTTTCATGAGTCATTAGGAGTACAGGTGTGAGTTGTTGTTTTAAAGTTGACATAACCAATCATTTTCATAGGATGTGTTTCTCAAGGTCAAAGCAAAACAAGCTATCCAAAGACACAAAAATTTTCAAATTTTCCTTAAATTTCCCATGCACTAACAGCAAGATGACACACTTTTATGACGTCCACAATTACACTAAATAGCACGTGGATCCTACAAAACTAAAATTGCAAGAAACAAATAACAAGAGAACAAAAGCAATAACGCTAAAAACTGAAAACAATAAAAGAGATAGCTGTTCCAACAACCAACTCCCCTAAGCTTGAATTCTACTATGGCCTCATAGTCAAAAACAAACTTAAAGATTGGAACAGTGATACCGGATCATTCTTGTGGTGGTGGAGGCGGGTATTGCGGCGTCGTGGGGTCCCAAGATGGGTATTGCCCCTGAAAGGTCGGATCATACTAGGGCAGTGGAAGAGGTTGTGGGTACCCCCCAAAGTAATTCTGGCTCCAGTAATGATCATAAAACGGCTGTTGTTGTTGCTCCATCCTGTGCAGCCGATCATGGATGTTCTCCTGATTTCCAAAAAGAAGGCGCTCATTCTCGAAGATCGCCTGCTGGTTGACATAGAGTCGGTTGGTGGTGTCTTGAATACCGGCATATGCAGCTGTGTGGCTATGTTGTGTCTGCTGGATGTCTTGCAGCATATTGTACATGCCTTGCATGGAATAGGCATCATCGCTGGGCTGCGAGGGCGGTGGTGGAGGCCGATGCAGAGAAGATGAAGATGCACCCGGATGCATCCTAGGGCGCTTCCGGGGTGCCACTCGTGATCGAAGAGGTGTGAACGCCTCTTCCTCCTCTTCCGCCGCCTCATCGTCGTCGCCATCGTCGTTGCCTCCGTCTTCTTCATCAAAATCGATGGCTATGATTGGCCACCGTAAATGCTGTGCGCCATCGATGTTGAAGACGGGGTCGGGTAGATAACACTCCTGATATGCTTGATTTACATGGCAGTGTGCGAATGCCACGCCATCTCGGAGAAGAATGAGATTGGACCGGTGTAAATGTTGCAAGTTCACCTTGCTCTTAGTAGATAGAGGAGTGAGGGTTTGGAAATTCAAGCCAAGGTATGAAGCCAACTTGGTGATTAGCCCGCCGAAGTGAATCGGCACTTTCCTCGTACTCCGCTTCACCGCCAAAACTCGTTGCAGAAAGAAGGCGCCCCAGTTGCACTCTTGTTGCGTCAGGAGCTTGTAGAGAAAGAAAAGGTCAGGCTCCTGAAACTTGCTAAGGGCTAGGTCGCCCCGAGCAAACAAGGTGGAGATCAACATCCGGTGCAATACTTGGACAAATGGGTGCTCGAAGTCGGCTACCGCGGCGTTGTGGTAGCTAACCGAATTCCCTTGTGGCACCGTCACCAACTCGGAGAAGAGAGCACCGTAGTTGGTGCAGTTATCCGGCCTCCTGTAGTCGTACCGCGAGTGATTCCAGTTGAAGATTTCGTTGAACTGCTCGAGGGTGATGGTGTAGTCGCGGTTGTACAGCCGAAAAGACACCCTGCCCTTTTCCCACTCGCGGTCGCTTACTGATATCTCATTGGGCACAACACAGACGTCTAGTGACGCCATGAATTCTGCCACTAGCTCTTTGTATGTTGGCCACTCGCCGAAAAATGGTTGGCCGTCTTCATGGTACTCAAGCTCATCATGTCCACGGCCCGTTTAGTGGGCCTTCCCCTTTAGTACGTAATCTAGATTTGCCTTGAAGCCAAGATCATTGATAATCTCCGGATCCACGTAACGGGTGGGCTCGATCTTGCGCTTCAGGATTTCTTCATAAACCTTCGTCACATCCGCGGATGGGTGGACATGTCGAGGAAGTGAGACCGATGATGGCGTTGGTGGAACGAACTCGGGGATGTCAATCATATGAGCGTGCGAGGAAGAATCTCCGGTTGGATGCACCATTGTTGCGACGAGAAAAGGATTAGAAGAAGAGCTCGGTGAAGATGGAGAATTGAATCTCCGCTCGGTGAAGATCGTCACTCGGTGCTGCTGTTCTTCGGGCTTGGATGGCAAGGGGGAGTGCTTGGCGCAAAGGAAGAAGATCACTCTGAAGGTGTGACGTCAAATGACGTAATGACTCTCCTTATATAGACTTGGCCGGCGTCACTGTTGACCCGTAGATACCATCGATGCGAGTCGATGGTATCGACGCCTGTCGATGCTATCCGCCTCCCTCACGAGTATCGACGGTCGTCGATGGCTGGATCTTGAAACCCGGATCGCTGACGTGTCGATACCATCGACATGGGTGGATGGTATCGACGCTGCACCCGGATCGATGACGTGGAAGCCGCGATCACCGTCGATTTGTTCGCGCGGATCGGTGACATGGATGGTCGATACCATCAACACTCGTCGATGGTATCGACTTTTCTTCATTGCGACACCGCCACTTTGCATTTCAACCTGTAACCATGTCGATACCATCGACTTTGATGTCGATGGTATTGAGTTGACTGAGACAAATCGGTCTGAACTTCTCTAGAGATCTCGATGGTATCGACACCCTTGTCGATACTATCGACTGTTTCTTGGCGACCACCTGTAGGTATGTCGATACCATCGACGAGGCCGTTGATGGTATCGACTCAGAACGAAATTTGCAGTCATCAACATGTACCCTTGTCGATACCATCGACGAGTGTGTCGATGGTATCGACTCTGCCTCAGCCTGCACAATGAACAAACGGATCAAGGTATCTTCTTTACACTAAAAATTGAACAAAAATAAAGCAACCTACGATTATAATTAAACTATCCTAATGTAGCGATGGTTGGGTTGCCTCCCAACAAGCACCTTTATTTAACGTCTTAGGCTAGACGGCTTGAAGCTCATCAACTTGGCGCTTTGGGGCATGTGCTTAGAGGATCGTGCAGTAATTTGAATTCAACTCGATCTCCTCCAATTCCCAAGGACAATGTACCTCTCCCTAAGGCAGTCACGACATCCGCCGTTGCTTGAAAAGGTCTTCCTAGAAGAATTTCACAGCTTTGGAGCGGTGGCATATCCATGACAACAAAATCCACCGGGAATATAAATCGATCCACTTTGACGAGAACATCTTCACATACTCCATATGGTCTCACTAAAGACCCATCCGCCAATTCAATTTTCGCGGCCGACTTCTTGATTTCTTTTAACCCAAGCTTATGAAATGTCTCCAGAGGCATGAGATTTATGCTGGCACCGGAATCACATTGCGCTTTAGGAAAATGTCGATCACCTATTGAGCAAGGAATGTAGAAGCCCCCTGGGTCTTTTCTCTTCTTTGGCGAACTCCCGTGAATCATAGAGCTCACCGTCTCATTCATCTGACAAATATCACTGTCTTTTATCCGCCTCTTCTTATTGATGATTTCCTTGATGAACCTCCAATAGGAGGGCACCTTCTCGATCATCTCCACTAATGGAATATTGATGTGGAGTTTTCGGAATATTTCCAAGAATTTCCTAAAATGACGATGCTCTTTCTTTGACTTAGGATTGTTTAGTTTTGAAACATCTACTGCATCATCACGCCTGTGAGGTGGCACATATGAGCTTTTCGGGGTCAACTCCCCTAAGCTTGCTTCAATCACTCCCTCTGACGTGGGTTTTGGCGAGACATCATCAACAGAAATAGCTTGTTGTGGTTCCTCTCTCGCATTCGATGTTTCCACATGTGCACAAACAACCTTCAAGTGTTCTTCTTTCCTAGATGGAGATGCAATATTCATAACTCGTTGTGATTTTATGAAGAATGGGTTTCCGCCCGGCAGTCCATAGTAAGTGCGTGGATACGGTATCGCCGGTGTCGCATGCGTATTAAAAGTCATTTTTCTTTCTTCTTTAGCTTCTTGCACCCGAGATTCCTCCTCATTTCTTACCACAGAAATATACTTGACCTGATGGTGTGCTTGGGCCACATTTTCATTCTCGGCTGGTTTCTGTTGATTGGCGTGCTTGATGGCTGCCACTTCACTAGAAATATGTGCCACAGTGGTTTCTAATGCCCGCATTTGTGCTCCATGTCTTTGCAGCGTCTGTCCAAACTTGGTCAGAATATCACCTTGAGATTGCAATTGCTTACCAAACATGGCCATCATCTCCTGGTTCTGCTGTACCATTTGACTCAGTAGTTCGGTGTTCTTATCCTCAGCTCTAGGTTGTGGCTTGGCATCTGAATCTTGCAGAAAGTTATTTGGATCCTTCCATGAGAATTTTTTATCCTTCCTCCATGCGTAGTCATTGTTTCTGTAACCCTGTTGTTGCATGAATTTCACTTGGGCTTCCTCATCCTCAGATGCATCTTCCTTAGATAGTAGCTTCTTGGCTAGGAGATCTAACTTATCATTTAGCTCCTTAACTACTCTGGATTTTCCAGCATCTCTGACCTGCTCCACGGCACCTCTGTCACCCCATCACTGTTTCCTAGCCATGTTCTTTAATATCTCCCAACATCTGGTATATGTATTATTCAGAAAGAATCTGAATCCAACTGAATCAAGGTTACTTCTATCGTGCTCGGAGAGAGAAAAATAGAAGATTTTCACCTGCGTTTCCTTGTCCAGCCCGTGATGCGGACACCTCCTCAACATAACCTGAAATCGCTCCTAGGTCTCAGAATATGTTTCACCAGCCTGTTGGGTGAAATTATGAATCTTCCGGATCATGTCATTAGTCTTCTCAAGAGGGAAGAACCTCTCAAAGAAGACCTCCACCATAAGGTCCCAAGACTCCACGAACTCATCGTCTAGATTATGTAGCCACTCTCTTGCTGCTCCCGCCAAGGAACTTGGGAAAAGCTTGAGATACAATGCATCTTGTGGAAACCTGTCTATTTTTACCATGTCGCAGTTTTCAACGAACTGGCTGATGTGTGCAACAGGATTATCATTCTTCAGCCCATGAAACGCGTTTGATTTCACCAAATTAATCAACGTTGGATCGATCTTATATGTCGGTATGTTGATCGCCTGCTTCTTTATAGGCCCCTTTGAAGCTGATGAGGAAGAAGCTTTGATCTTCTCCCATATGGTCTGTGGCTCGGCCATCTCTTCTGGTTCAGATTCAGAATCTACCTCTTCTTGGTACTCTTGCTTGGAATGCTCCTCATCCTCAGGTCCCGAAAACGGAACCTCGGGTGCGCGTTCCGCGTAGTCAGTACTACGCGTCTGCACCATACACAGTACCTAAAATAAGAAAATTCGAGTTCAGTACTAAGCTTAGACGAGTATAAACAATTAAAGCACAATGTAAAAATATTTGAAATTGAATGAAAAAATAAAAAAAATTGTAGCCTAGAGTAGCCGCATGTAGCACTCGAAGTGCCAACAATTCGCCGTATCCCCGGCAACAGCGCCAAAAACTTGACGGGTATTTTACTACGCGCTAAAAATGCAAGTGTACGCGTCGAGTAGTACAGGCCTTGTGAGGCCCGAGTCGAACACAGGGATACTCAGAATTGTCGGAGACTCCTACTAACTATTTGCGATCAGCTAAGCCGAATAACAAATTGGGGTTTGTTGTCAAAATTAAAAGAAAATAAAAATAAAACAAAGCAAACAATCGATTAAAGGTTAATTTAATCAATTCAAAAAGGAATCTTTAGGATTGCGGTTTCACCGCGGGTTTTCATTGTATTAGATTTTATATAATGCCTCAATATTCTCTCTCTATCCGGGTAGTGGCCTGAAAACAGAATTGCCCACTTCCGTGGTACAATTCACTACTTAGGTTTAGGTCGGTTCCACCGTCGTAGTAACCTATCCCCTAAACTAAATGCATTACGAACGATCTCTCAGTATCCACCTATAATTTTACACCACCTTGTTCAAGGGATTTATCGATTAATGTAGGTTTTGTCTCTTTTCAGCCGTTAATCCTTCTGTCAAAGTGATTGAGGGCGTTAGGTTATTATTATGGTGATCAAGCATAACAATATATAGAGAAAACGAAGCTATACCACATATTTAAGAGAGAAAATATGAATTACTATTATAAAACTGTCATACAATGAATTCCCGGGCTACTCCCGGTCCTAAAGATGGAGGGGATTAACCCCGCATGTTCATCTTACACAAGTACATAGTAGAAATAGGGGAAATCATATGAAAAACGTGAATAGAAAGGGAAAACCCCTGAACGGAGAAGAATCGATTGATCCTTTGCGTAGAACACGTGCTTTCCCGCCTCTCGGTGGTGAAATCTATCTTCGGCAGCGTCCGGATCGACTGGTATGAACTTCTGGCCTCCGTTCTCCTTTCTCTCACTCCTCGGCACTTGTGCAATGGCTAATCCGATCCCCTCTCGGTCTGGGCGGCCGTCATTAGGTATAAGTCCCTAATTAGGTCGCTAATTAACTCCAGCCGTCCGATTGAGATCATTAGAAAGCAAACTCATATCCTACGGCGTCGATACCATCGACGCGAGTCGATGGTATCGACCTGCTACAATAGCGGCTGGCTGCAAACCCTTCCTTTGTCGCGCCCGACATCATCTCAATACCATCGACGCGGGTCGATGGTATCGACTCCTTTAGGCGTCAGTTTTGTCATTTTGCGATGTTGTAGCCTCCGTGTGTCGATGGTATCGACTTGGTGTCGATACTATCGACTGCTTCTTCGCCAACAACCTGAAGGTGACTCGATACCATCGACATCAAAGTCGATAGTATCGACTTTTTCCTGCTTCTTTCAGCTAGCCACCTGTGACCATGTCGATGGTATCGACTTCCGTCGATGGTATCAACAGAAGCAAATACTCGTTTGTCCTGAAATTCAAAAACAAGATCACATCAATTCACACAAATAATAATAATTTGACAACTAATGCTTAAAATGATGAAATAAAGGGAATTTGACATAAAATAGCAACAAAGACCAAATTGGATGAATTATGCGATACTAACCATAGAAATGACTAATTAAAGCATAAAACACATATAAAACAGGTCTATAAATGCGACTCAAAATCATCGCATCAGTGACTGAAGGTGTGGTCCTAGGACATCGAGTAAGTGAAAAAGGGATTGAAGTGGATAAAGCAAAGGTCGATGTCATCTCGAAGCTAACTCCACCTAAAGACATCAGAGGAGTCAGGGCATTCCTTGGTCATGCAGGATTCTACAGAAGATTTATAAAAGATTTTTCAAAGATAGAAAAGCCAATGACTCACCTACTGACCAAAGAAGCAGATTTTATATTTGACCAAGAATGCATTAATAGCTTCACAACTCTGAAGAATGCCCTTATCTCTGCCCCTATTCTGCGAGCTCCTGACTGGTCACAACTGTTTGAAATTATGTGTGACGCTAGCGATTATGCTATAGGGGCAGTCCTTGGACAAAGGATTGACAAAAAGCCTTATGTCATATATTATGCCTCCAAGACGCTTGATGAGGCACAAAAGAACTATACTACCACCGAAAAAGAGTTCCTGGCAGTTATCTATGCTTTTGAAAAATTTCGGTCTTACCTAATCGGGTCAAAAGTCATAGTATATATTGACCATTCTGCAATACGATACTTGGTCCAAAAACAAGATGCTAGACCCCGACTTATCATATGGGTATTAATTCTTCAGGAGTTTGATTTAGAGATTAAAGACAAAAGTGGGGTTGAAAATTTCGTCGCGGATCACCTCAGTCGTATTGAAGCTAAAGACTCCGATAAAATACCCATTCGAGACTCTTTACCAGATGATCAACTAATGAAGATTACTACTGGATTTCCTTGGTATGCTGATATTGTTAATTATTTGGCAACAGGAATCATCCATCCGTCTGCATCATACCATGACAAAAAGAAATTCATTCATGATGCTAAGCAGTACTTCTGGGATGAGCCCTACCTATTCCTCTTATGCGCAGATGGACTTTTTCGTCGATGCATTCCAGAAATAGAAATCACCCCAGTTTTGGAACACTGTCACTCAGGCCCTACTGGGGGGCACATGAGCTCTAAGAAAATCGCTCTTAAAAATCTTCAATCTGGTTTCTACTGGCCAACCATCGCAAAGGATGCACATGAATATGTGCGATCATGTGACAAATGCCAACTATCTAGAGGAATAACTAAACGAAATGAAATGCCTTTGAATATGTGGCAAGAAGTCGAACTCTTTGATGTTTCGGGAGTGGATTACATGGGTCCTTTCCCCCATCTTATGGATTCACGTACATTCTAGTAGTTGTGGATTACGTTTCGAAATGGGTAGAAGCTCTACCAACCACTTATTGTGATTCCAAACCAATCATCAAAATGTTTAAAGAAATAATATTCCCCAGATTTGGCGTTCCAAGAACAATAATATCCGATGGCGGATCTCATTTTCTTGAGCGGAGTTTCGAAGCACTATTAAGAAAATATGGAGTCAAACATAAAGTTTCCACACCTTATCACCCACAGACTTGTGGACAGGTCGAAGTCTCCAACAGGCAACTCAAGGCCATTTTGGAAAAAACTATTAATAGGCACCGCACAGACTGGTCTACCAAACTTCCTGACGCTCTATGGACCTATCGCACAGCATTCAAAACACCAATTGGAACAACACCATTTCAATTGGTGTATGGGAAGTCGTGTCATCTACCAGTTGAATTAGAGCATAAAGCTTGGTGGGCTATCAAGCAATTGAACTTTGATCTCAAGAGTGCCGGTGAATCTAGACAACTTCAATTACAAGAATTGGAAGAGTTGCGAATGACAACATACCAAAATGCCAGAATTTACAAAGAACAAACCAAGATGTGGCATGATGGCCACATAAAAAGAAAGGATATAATCATCGGAGATAAAGTTCTCTTATTCAAATCCAGACTAAAATTGTTTCCGGGAAAACTGCGCACAAAATGGTCGAGGCCTTTCACTATCAAACATATCTACCTGACAGGAGTGGTTATTATCCTTGATGATAACGGGGGAGAAAGAACCGTCAACGGTCATAGGTTAAAGAAATACTACATTCCAATAGACAAATTGCCAAGACAAACTATAGAGATCCAAGATCCTATAACATCAGCATAGCCAGATCAGCATTTCGTCGAGCCAGCGACATTAAACCCAGGCGCTACTTGGGAGGCAACCCAAGATCTGAGTATCATCGTTTTTCTTCTTCCCTCTTCTTATTTTTAATTTAGTTTTCTTCTGAAATATATATACAAAAAAATCCGCATAAACAAAATAAACATAAAAATCAAAAACATCAAAAACCTAAACCTCCCCAAACGGTCTCGCACCCGTTTGGAGTTCAAACGGTCTCACACCCGTTTGGAGTTCAAACGGTCAAACGGGTGTTCAAACGGTCTCGCACCCATTTGGAGTTCAAACGATCTCGCACCCGTTTGGAGTTCAAACGGTCTTGCACCCGTTTGACTTCAGGAATTTGTAAGGACGCCCCCCCAATCCTATAAATAACACCCCACACCCTCCTTTCTCTCTTCTAGAACCTCTCGCTTTCTCTGTTCCACTGTCGTTTCACTCCAGTTTCCACGCGCACTTTTGCTTCTTCGAGCTTATCGTTATCACCTCCGTCTTCCACCGCCGTTCTCGTCTCCGACTGACGCTTCGCCGTCGTCTGTGCGCGGCTCCGTTCTTCTACTCACTCATTGTCGCTTCCTTCCGGCCCTCCTTCTTCCGCCGTCGTCGCCTAACAGGTAGAGTTTTCTCTCGCAGTTCTCGCTACCGCCATCGCCGTCGCCACCGCTGACGAGCATTTTTCAACTTCCCTCCTGCCGTCCCTCGCCGCCAAACGGCCTGGCTCTTCGTCTTCCCGACAGTCTGCTCCAAACGGGTTTGCACCCATTTGGACGAAGGACCGTTTGGCCCCAAATGGTCTCCAAACCGTTTGGTGCCAAACGACCTTGCACCCGTTTGGACGACGGACTATTTGGCCCCAAAAGGTCTTCAACCCATTTGGAACCAAACGGTCTCGAACCCGTTTGGATCCAACCAAACCTCAAAAATATTGTTCTATTCTAATAAACTTGTTTAAATTCAAATTTCAGAACTCTAACTTTTGTTTTCTTGACAAAAATTTCAGAATGGCCTCCCCCGCAAAACAACCAACAGGAACAGCCGACAAACCTTTTTGGACAAAGGAGGAATTAATTGCTGACCGGGTGAAGTTTCAGCAAATCATTGACCACTATGAAAAAACTGGAATGGTCCCAGCAAAGGTGGACCTGCTCAAAGTCATGCATGAGATAAAACACATCAACCACTGCCTAGCAGAAGAACCCTCTGAAGAGGAGGTCGAAGAAATCTCATCTGATGACCCCTCGGAATATGAGCCTTCATCAGAGGTAGAATCCCCTACCAAAAAGTCCTTGGGGAAGAGGAAGGCCCAAGCAACCACTTCAGCACCACAACCGAAGAAGAGGGCAAGGAAACAGGTTCACCCTATCACTGCAAGGGAACAAACCCTGGCAGGTTTCATTCCACCATCCTCCATTCAACCAACCACCACCACCACCGCCACCCCTGCCACCATTACCGTTCCTATTTTCCCCCCCATTACCACCATAGCACCACCACCAGAAAATCTTCACATCCATACCCTCCCATCCATTAAGCAAACTCTAAAACTGACAAAGTACGTTTTCCCAAGCATACTTATGAAGATGGGGATCTACAATAAAATCCTCACCTTGCTAGACAATTCCAATCTTTCTTGACTTTGTTTTGTCACCGAATCCTCATACGTTGAGCCTATAATGGAATTCTTCACTTTTTTCACTAGAGAATCAGTGGACTCTTTCGATAAAGCACAGGACGGTCGTGATCGTAGAATATCCACCAGAATCTTCAACAACAAAGTGGTCATAACTGAAAATATGCTGAATGAAATCTTTATAGACAACTAAGAGCAGCTGAAGAAAGCCAAGGCTGTAGGCACAGACAACACCAAGTTCAACAAACAAAACTTCTGGAAATCTTTAACGGGGCTACCAGTTTATGATGCAAAAACTTGTAAAGCATCAAACATTCAATTGGGTCTAGTGCACACACTTCACAAAATCCTTGCTGGCGCACTCTTCCCCAGGTCAAAAGGAGGAAATGTAATCCTCTCAGACCTCTTTGTTATCTGGTCCATCCTAAATGGGTTTCCAGTCAACATTGGGCGTCTTATCATTCAAAAACTATCAGCTTACGCCCTAGGAAAAAAATATGTACGGGTGGTCTTATCACATCAATTATCAAATACCTTAAGATGGATAGACTTCTACCTAGATGCACAAAAATAAAGGGCGACATCCTTACAAACGAACAAACGTTGAAGAACTCCTTCATCATAAAAGACAAGGATGGCAAGCTACACTACGTCTTCTGCCCTACAGCAAAATCCTTCAGAACGCTGCTCCCACTACCAGAACTTGTGGATTATGACAAAGACAAGCTTCTTTTCTCAGATGATGAAATCGCAACACTCATGTCTTCGGTCAAAATCACCGAAAAGAAAGCAACAATGGGACAGACAGAGCTTAGCATAACTGCCCCGGCAGCGAAAACAACAAAAATTCCTATAAAACGCCCTTCCAGAAGGCTTTTGAAGGAATAAGAGCTGTCGGGAACACCAACTTCCAAACCCCACCCCGAAACAGAACCCACCCTTCCAGAGGAACACATAACAACATCATCACTAGACTCTTTCATAATGAGTCTACACGCTAATCTCAAAACCACCACTCCACCATCCACCATCCCAACATCCACCACCCCACCATCTTCTACCACACCATCCACCATCCCAACATCCACCACCCCACCATCTTCCACCACACCATCCACCACCCCATCATCCTCCACTCTTCCACCTTTTTCCAAATCACCCTTCTTCCCTTCGGGCATCCCATTTTCCGCTACTACGCCCGAATTCACTTCTTTCACCTCAACAGACTTTCCATCAACATTACCAGACTCACTTTTCTCTCCGGATATGTCACCACCCTTCTCATCCGCCGCCGCCCTGACACCGCTAGTGACCCCTTCCACAGTCACTACGCATTTCGCGGGACCATCAACAATGTCCTTTCCACATGACACTACCACCACCATTCCACCTCGACCCCAACCGCCCCACCCTTCTCTCACTGGGGTCCCCTTCACTAACATCCATGAGGAATTCGGACGGCAATTTGACACCATCTGAAACCTCCTCACCGACCCTTCTAACATATTAAATTCTATTTTTTCTTGTGTGCAGGGTTTAACAAAGAAGGTCGCGAAGATCGACGAGCAAAACCGCGCCATGCCAAACATCCTCCAAGAAATCCAGCAATGACAAGTTTCAGTGGCTACGCAAGTTGACCACGTCGACAGCCACTGCAAAACCTTGCCCGAGCTGGTCCTTGGAGTCCAAAGCCAGCACAAGGCGATGACAAAGCAAGTCGAGAAGATATCAATACAGACTCAACCGCTGCCTGAGACCCTCCGCAAGCTCAAGCAGCAACAACAAGCTTTCAGCACGTGCTTGGACGACATCAACATTACCCTCACACAGCTACACAAATGCCAAGAGGAGTCATCAACCAATGAACTTACTCAACTAAGAGCTCAAGTAACTGACCTCACAGCACGACTCCTCTCGGCTGAAGCACGTTATCCTGATTTAAAGGAAACCCACGACGCACTGCTCGAAACACACGAGCACATGCAAGTGGCATACAACGAGCTTCAATCCATCCATCGTCAGTGCAAGAAGAAAGCACATAAGAAAACAACGGATAAATTAGCAGAAAATGAAGACGATGAAGATGAAGATTCTGATTCTTCGGCTGACTCCAACAACAGTACCTCCTCAAGTGATGATTCTGATAAACCAGATAATACTGGGGAGGGTCCCAGCCATGGAACAGAACCCAAACAGCAGATGGATCACCATGACGGTGATAAAGATCCCAAATCCCCACGCAATTATAATGTTAACATGACATATGGGGACCAATTTCTTGACTATTCTGCTATGGGATCCATCGGGGAGGCTGCTAAAGACGCGGCTTTCGCTGAGTTCCACCAATGTATAATAGGAACCAGCGCCAGCTCCCCCGCAACAGTTGTCCCACCCCCCTCGGCACTCGACACGCCAGCAGCTTCACCACATGATGAGGACGAATCAGAATGAGTGCGTTTAGATACTGATAAAGAGCTCGATTCTGCCTCAGACTCAGACGACGACATACAGGGCTATGAGGAAGCTCCAGAACTACCTCCCTCCCCCCTCCATGAGAGCTTCCCCTGCCACCACCCCTACCGCACAAAATGCTTGACCTAGATATGGCGGCCATCTCCACATTAGATGCTCAGGATATTTTTATACTGAACACTATTGTGGACGATGCAAAAGCAGGGGACGATATTATCTACCACAATGCTAAAACAAAGCGCAAGATGACACGTGAAGACTTCCGCAACATTCTGTGACCCCGGTCGACGATGCCAATGTCTATCTTCCGTGTCCTTCTCGCAAACTGTATAGAAATGTACAGAAGTCATAAGCGGAAGCAACCTATTTTTAATGCCTCGCCTACCCTATCTTTGGGCCTGCTATACAAGGACATCAAAGAAAAATCAATCGAACGTCTGCGTACCGGTTTAGCATGATGAGCACATTATCTTACCGTGCCCTTCCAAGTTTCAAATCATTGGTTATTCATGGTTGTTGATACCGAGGCTCGGGACGCCACGGTTTATAACTTCTGCAGCACTGAGCTACCCGCCGGTACAATAAACTTTATGGGTGAAGCATCCGGTGAAGCAAGATGTATACCCTTTCGGCTGCTTAAGCTAATTTGGTCTGCACGTCCATCTCTCCACCACAACTGGAGCCAGCCTTGGTTCAAAATAATAAACCCGCAAGTCCAAGCTGACGAGGAATCCGGGGATTGCGCTTTCTGCACCATACGTCACATCCAAGCGCTGAACCAAGAAATCCCATTCTCTGCTCTGGTTGCTGAATATTTTCATCCTTTACGAGGACGTTATGCCATGGAGCTCATCTGTGATAGACGGTTCCTTAAGGACCCGACGATGGCACCAGATGATGTCCCTCGCTACCTCTTCTCCTCTATCCAGCGACCGCAGCGGCGACCCTTCTGACAAACTCTGAAGGAGTCAGAGAAATCAAAGGAACCGGCCTCGACAACCGAGCAAAGCAAAGATGACATTGATCCTTTGTCTACCATCAAACCATCTTTCCCAGACTTTGATCTCAGTGCTTGCAAAGGCCTCTCCGACTACGAACTACGTCTCATCATGTCAAGGCTTTCTGCCGAGAAATATGAACTCATGTTCATGTCTGGTGACATTTTCATAATGGCAGACACTCTTCGAGAAACTTTACAATTTAAAGGATCACTCTCTGTAAGCCTAATGGCTGCTTACCAATTTCTCCTAGGCCAAGATAACCCCACAACATATATGGCGTCTCCTTATTTGAAGGATGACCTTTTAAAGCTAAAGCACTTCGGCGCAGATGAAACACTAATCTCCTATCTACAACACACAACGCCGAAGTTCATCATGCTACCCTTCCTCTATCATGAACACTGGCTGCTCTTGGCAACAAACCTACCAGAAGGAACAATTACAATTTATAATAGTTCCGACAGCCAGTACAATCCACAACAGAAGAATTATGTCGTGACGCCAAAAACACCCACGGAGGTAGTAGCGAAAGAATGTGCTGAAAAATTAATTGCTTTTCTAAGTCAGCACACAAAAGCTTACGACAAAGAACATTTTCACCACCCTTCCTTCTGCAACAAGTGTCCCCAACAAATTTGACAATCAAACGACTGCGACTTCCATGTCCTCTATTGGATCTACACCATCACCGTTCTTCAGAAACCAGTTGAGGATATGAATGACGTAGACTATCACGCCCTGCGAGGACAATTTGCAGCTAAACTCCTTCAAGTACCAGGGGCAAGCACATGATTCACTTAGCCTGCGGCCCATGTCCTCATACTACTCCACCTATCACTTTGACACTCTGAGGACAGATTGCGTGATAAGTTAGGGGGGGGTACATTAGACAAGGGCGAGGTATCATCTCTATATCCTTCTTTCTCCATCTTCTCCTATTTTTTTTGTATAAATTTTCTTAGTTTCCGTTACACCTTTAGCTTCTTAAGAATGGTTCATCTTTAGAATAAAAGTCACCCTCAACTAACTTTAGAATCAGGTTAGTCCTCAAAAGTATAATAGCACTTAGACATACAATGGCGACTTAATAATATCTCTCCACCTTGGGTTTTCATGCTTTTGTTTCACTTCTATATCTGACTCTCCACAAGGTCAATATCAAGGCAGAAATAAGCCGAGCTCTCAAGGACGAGAGGGGTATCAGGCAACTTCCGAATAAAGAAGTCTCGCAAGCGGACCACACAATAAGTGCATGTTGAAAAACTCTAAGAACAGCTTTTCTCTCTTCAAATAAAAGATGCTTGGCCGCCCAAAATAAATTCCAAAAGGAATCCCCAAATCCCAAGCATGTGAGTTTTTCGAATAAAATCCAGAGTGTTGAATAAAAACATGAGAGTTGTGCCATGCATAAGGACTTATAAGAAGAGCCAATAAAGGTCTCACCCGGCCGGTACATTCAGCTGCCCTCATAAAGGCAGATGTGTCGTGCCCGGTAGTGGGACCCTAAGGTTTCTAAATATAAGAGAAGGCTGATAAAGAGCTTACCCGGCCGGTACATTCAGCTGCCCTCATGAAGGCATATGTTTCGTGCCCGGTAGTGGGTCTCTAAAAAGCATAGACAAGCTCTCTCCCACAAAAAGGGAGAGTTACACTTTAAGCCTTTAGCCAACCCTCATACCCACTCTAGTTACTGGTAGGTTCCTCAGAGAGATATAAAGCTGATTAGAGTCAACAACATGCACAGAATAAAAAGTGGTCCCAATGCAAGCTACGAGATACGGAAGGAACTTGAGACCCATGCATCTCTCAAAAACCTGAAAGAGTCAAGGCAAGCAATAAGATCTGATATGATTTGAGGAGAACTCAGGTTGAGAATTGAAACAAGAGTATGGAAACCCTAACTAAATAAAATCGCCTCGCCACTGCATGCCTTAGCTCTATCTAACTTGAGGATAAGCTAGACTCTAAGTTAGGGGGGTGATAACCTCTCACTTTGTGATGCTATTTTATTAGTTTTCCCTTGTTTTCCATACTCTTTCTTAAACAAATTAGAAAGAATCATTAAATCTTTACTTTTTTGCTGACACATCAATAGATTAACTTTTCTCTTCTTTATCCTTGCAGAAAAACACACAAAAAATTACAAAAACCCCAAATGGTCCCAAGAGCGTTTAAGGCCAAACGGTCCCAAGACCGTTTAAGGCTAAACGATCTCAAGACCGCATGAACTCTAAACGGTCCCGAGACCGCATAAGCTCAAACGAGTCCAGCGCCCAAACGAGTTTGGCGCCCAAACGGGTCCAGCGCCCAAATGAGTTCGGCGCCCAAACGGGTCCAGCGCCCAAACGAGTTTGGCGCCCAAACGAGTTCGGCGCCCAAACGGGTCCCGCGCCCAAATGAGTTCGGCGCCCAAACAGGTTCGGCACCCAAACGGGTCCAGTGCCCAAACGAGTTTGGCGCCCAAACGAGTTTGGCACCCAAACGAGTTCAGCGCCCAAACGTGTTCAGTAACCAAACGGGTCCAGCGCCCAAACGAGTTCGGCGCCCAAACGAGTCCAGCGCTCAAACGGGTCCAGCGCTCAAATGAGTTCAGCGCCCAAATGGGTTCAGCGCCCCAACGGGTTCAGGAACCAAACGGGTTCAGTGACCAAACGTGTTCAACGCCCAAACGGGTTCAAGACTGTTTGGACTCCACTTAAGCCTATAAATAAGACCCAAAGGGGTCCTCAAGTGGGGGGAGATCTCTCAGATGCCCAAAGGCTGCCTCTCCAGTTCCAGAGCACTCCCATCTTTCATCCATCGCCCCCAAGGCTGCCAGTTTGAGATCCACATTCCATCTTCAAGCTACCATCTCTCTCAACAACAAAGAAGGTGGGAAGAGAAGATCCATCATCAAAGAATCCACGAAGTGCGAAGATCGTTGCTCTCTTCACCAAGGGCTCATCCTTCCCTCCTCTGTGGAGATGACGTTCGTTCTCTCTCTTCTTGCCTCCTTCTTTGTCCTTGATATGAGCGAGTAGTCTCATTCACTAGGGTGCGGGGAGTAGCCCCGCTACCCATGTTTTCATTTCATGCAATGTAATTCAACTGTTTGCAATAGAGATACTCTCCTTTTCAGTTCAACATCAATCCTTAAATGAATGCTTGTTGCTTGATCATCAACTTGTATTACCTATTGTCTATCGGTATGAATTGTCTACGTTTGTACCCTTAGATCTGAATATCGATTGAAAGTTGGTTCTGGATGTATGTAGTCACCATATGTCTGTTTCGGTATCTAGGAGTGCTTTCATGAGTGGAGTAAACTCACTCCCATCGTTGCACTTTCATACTATGAAATGGAATCAGTTGACGTATGAAAGTGCAACCTTGGCAAGGTCGAGGAACACACTTCATGAAGAAGTAATGCAAAGCAAGTGACCATTCATTATGGGATGGCTGGCGTTGCAATACTCCACACTTCTCATAGTTATTTATCTGAAAAGAAACTAATTCTACAAGATACTAACTGATTAGAATCTCTTTGCAGGTTGTTTTATTAGGTTGCATGTTTTGATCCATGTGTAGTGGCGTGAAACCCGATAACATCCTAGTGGTTTTTAATCATTGTTTACAACCCTAATTTCTACTTTCTTTCTTTTACTTTCCTCGCACTTAGTTTAAACAACCAAATCAAACCCTAAAAACTGATAAACCTTTAAAACCTTAATTTTCCTCATAGCTCCAATTGAAGTTTTCTTTTATTTTATCGATCTTAGCTCGGTGTTCCCTTGGGGAACTTTATCACCTCCTCACCCATACCGGAGAGTAACGTGTCAATTCCGCGTTCCCAACAATACCACCCTTGTCCCTATGTTCGACCCCGTATATATAGTTTAACCTCATAATAATGTTGTGGGGGCCTAAAAGGTCTCGGGTTATAAATTTAAAAGTTTGATTACTTCAAATCCGCTCCCTTTTTCGGACACATGATTTAGGATGGTCACTTAAGTATGATTGTAAAATGTAATCAGCCATGTAGCATATTTGCTTAAGGTTGAAATATGAGAATGACTGGTTGATGTTACTTTTCTTAGCATATCTTAGACAGATAAATGTTCTATATAATCTTCAATTCCTTATTGGATAAGTAACATGCTTCTTTATCAAGTTATAGCTGAAATGCTTGGAATAAGAATGTTGCCCTAATCTGTTTAGATGTTGATTTATCAGCTGTTAAAAATATATGATTCTTCTGTTCAATTTTATTCTATTAAACTGCAATAATAATATTCCTGACAGAGAGTTATATCTCTCGCTGGGACAATTTTCAATTGTCTCACCCCCATGGGATCCAACTTTTTAGGTAAACACAAAAGAAGAGGAAAAATCCTACAACAGGGGAAGAGTAGCAGCAACAGCAATAGGGACAGCTGTGATATCTCAGGTGGAGGCACTGGCTGTCGTGTTTTGTATAGTGAGTCCTATGTGTTGTCTCTGTACTCTCAAGTCCTCGGAGTTAATAGTTAGTACTTTAATGAATCGATCTGAGATTTTGGCTTGATGCCTCGAGGTTCTTATGTTGTCTATGTATAGTTTTATCAAGGCAGCTGATTCTTGTAATCCTCAAGAAGAAACGGTACAGGATACATACTTATGAACCAGGATGTAAATAAAGTACATTGGTTCTTGATAAAAGAGTTTTCCTGTGTATGTATCTTTTTGAAAATGGTTTTAATTTTTAGTGATTTTCAGTAATTCCACGGTTAATGACCGTTTCCGCATTTGTCCTCATCCGATATTTGGGATTTGTCGTCACAGTTTATTGGTATCAGAGCTCTAGGTTCGCTGAGTCTACAGAGACATAGGATTAAGGTTGTTGAGTTTGTTCTAGTGTCTTCTAGTATATCTAATAGTGTCTTCTTCTCATATAGGAGAAGAAGAACTTAAAGATGTCTGGATCACATGAAGAAATGCTGCTGAGAGCAGCATTGTTGCACCAGGAAGAGGTGCAAGGGATCAGGATAGGGAGGAACCAACACTTGAACATCCCCAGTTTGACCCAGCTATGATAGAGAACCCAGCTTTTCCTACTCTTTTTGGGAAGTTCATGGAAACCATGACACATAATGCGGATAGGATGCTACCACCTGCACCTAGGGCACTAGTCCATAATGAGGGACAAGGAGTTGGTAAGACTTTTGATAGACTTCGTCGGGTAGGAGCCACATAATATGATGGTATAGATGACCCAACAGATGTTGATTTGTGGTTGACTGAGCTAGAGAAGGCTTTCAGAATCCTCAATATCCTTGAAGTTTATTAGGTCAGACATGCAATGTATATTTTAAAAGGGAGTGATGGCCATTGATGGACAATAGAAGAGGGTAAGAGGCCATGTGCTGAAATTAGATGGGAGGAATTCTGATGAGAATTCGTCAGTAGATACTTCCCCAAGACTTACCTAGATGACAATATATCTCAGTTTGAGAAGATAAGACAAGGACAGATGAACATTAGTGAGTATGAGGCTAAGTTCATTGAGCTTTTGCGGTTCTATCCACATATGGCAGCTACTGATGAGGAAAGAATTCAGCATTTTGAGAAGGGGTTGATCGCTGATTTGACCACTCATGTGTCTGCTTTGGTGAACAGGGAGAGGTTTTCCACTTTTGTGGAGTCCGTCATACGGATAGAGAGGTCTATGATCGAGAAGTGACAGACCAGTGGTAAGAAGGTGTATACTCAGTTTCAAGGATAGAGGTTTGAAAGTTTCAAGAAACTGAGATTTTCTGCACCAATAGCACCACCAAGACTCAATACCCAGACACAATGGACGTTGAGTAGGGGTAGAGGTCATAGTTTACCATCAGAGGGAGCCCACAACTCAGCATTAGTGTCAGTAATAGGACCACCCAGGACATAGAAGGAGACCAGAGGTTGTTTTATATGCAGAAAGATGGGGCATTTGATGAAAGATTGTTGAGCTAGAGATGCAAGTGTGACTCAACCTCAGAGGCAGAGTCAACAAGGCTCTTAGAGGTGATCATTTTTTAGTGGTGCTAGAGGACGTGGACAAGCATCCCAAGCTGGTTCGTCGGCACCCAACAACCGAGCAAAGGGTCAACAACAAGAAATGGCGAGATCCTATGCGATGAATCAACCCAAAGAAGTAGTCAACCCTCGAGTTGTGACAGGTCAGATGGAACTATTTCATTCTGATACTTCTTCATCCTGCTTCATATCTATTTTAATTGATACGGGTGATATGCATTCCTTTATCACTTGAAGAGTGATTCAAGATTGTAATATGACTGTCAGTCATAGAACAGATAGTCTATTATTAAAAACCCCTTTGTTGGGATCTGTAGTGTTGCGGGAGGTGTGTTCTCCTTGCACTCTTTCATTTTATGAACATCGCATTCAGGTGGATCTTATACCACTTGAGATGCATGGGTTTGATATAATTCTTGGGATGGACACCCTAGATAAGTATAAGGTCATCTTGGATTGTGATTCCAAGCAAGCTGCATTCACAGATGACGGTGACACATGGATGTTTCAGGGAGATAGAAAGATTCTTCCAACACGTCTTGTGTCATCTATGGTAGCTGAGAAGCTGATGAGACAAGGATGCTTTGCATTCTTGGCACATGTGGTAGACACCACAATGGAGAGTCCTAATCTTTCTGAAGTTCCAATAGTTAGGGAGTTTTAAGATGTGTTCCCTGAGGAACTTCCAGGTGTACCTCCACCCCGAGAGATTGATTTTGAGATTAATCTAATCCCGAACACACAACCAATAACACAAACACTGTATAGAATGGCACCTGCTGAGATGGCAGAGCTCAAGAAACAGTTGTAGGAGTTGCTTGAGAAAGGTTTTATCCGCCCGAGTACTTCACCATGGGGTGCTCCAGTTCTCTTTGTTAATAAGAAGGACAGATCGATGCGATTATGCATTGATTACAAACAGTTGAATAAATTAACCATAAAGAACAAGTATCCTCTGCCAAGGATCGATGATCTGTTTGATCATTTGTGTGGTGCATCTATCTTCTCTAAGATAGATATGAGGTCGGGATATCATCATTTGTGTATCAAGTAGAGTGACATACCTAAGTGTGCCTTTAGGACAAGGTATGGTCACTATGAGTTCATAGTTATGTCGTTTGGACTAACTAATGCACCAACTGCATTCATGGAACTCATGAATAGAATCTTTGGACCATTTCTTGATCAGTTCATAGTAGTCTTGATAGATGACATCTTGGTATACAGTAGAGATGCTCAACAACATGAGCAACACCTCTGTCAAGCTTTAACTTTGCTAAGAAAGCATAAGATGTATGCTAAGTTTAGCAAATGCGAGTTTTGGTTACTAGAAGTTTGTTTTCTAGGACACGAAATATCTGCCTCAGGTATCCGTGTTGATCCTAAGAAGGTGGAATCTGTCCTACAATGGGAACATCCAAAGACACCGATAGAGATATGCAGTTTCCTAGGATTGGCAGGATATTACAGGAGGTTTATTAAGAACTTCAGTTCTATAGCTTTACCCCTAACCAAGTTGACCAGGAAGGAGGTTCCTTTTGTCTGGAGTGACAAGTGTCAACATTCTTTCCAGCTGTTGAAAGGAAGGTTAACAAGTGCACCTGTGCTGGTGTTACCTGAGCAAGGGAAGGGGTACATTGTTTTCTGTGATGCATCTAAAAATGGTCTAGGATGTGTGTTGATGTAGGATAATCAAGTGATTTCTTTTGCCTCTTGACATCTTAAGAAACATGAGGAGAATTATCTGACACATGATCTAGAGCTATCTTCTATGGTTCATGCTTTTAAAATTTGGAGACATTATCTCTATGGAGAAACATTCCAGATTTTCACAGACCATAAGAATCTAAAATATATCTTTTCACAACAAGAGTTGAACATGAGACAATGCCGCTGGATGGAGTTAATCAAGGACTATGACTGTACAATTGATTATCATATAGGGAAGGTTAATGTAGTGGTTGATGCACTAAGTAGGAAATCATCATCACCAGCCTTAGATAAAGCATAGTTGAATTCCTTAGTGTGCTTTAAAAGAGATACGCTTATCTCCTTGAGGCAAAATAATATACAGCTTAAGGTATCGTTGTTAGCTGGGTTGTTAGCTGAGATGCACATAAAACCTACTCTGAGACAACAGATTAAAGAAGCACAACAAGTTGATATCGTGGTTCAGCAGATCAGGTCAGAGTATGGTAGTGAGAAATGGGATGGCTTTCATGAGTCAGAGGATCAGGTAGTCTGTTACCATGGAATGATGGTATTACATGATGCCAATGATTTAAGGAAGTTAGTCTTGGAGGAATCTCATTCTTCAATGTATGCAATGCATCTGGGGAGCACCAAAATGTATTATAACTTGAAGGATATGTATTGCTAGCATGGATTGAAGAAGGATGTAGCTGAGTTTGTTATGTGGTGTCCGTTGTGTCAGCAGGTTAAAGCTGAATATCAAAAGCCTACAAGAACAATGCAACCTTTGCCTATACCATAGTGGAAATGGGATCATGTGACCATGGCCTTTATGGTTGGTTTGCCTAGAACAACCAAACGTCATGATTCCATATGGGTGATAGTTGATAGGTTGACTAAGATAGCACATTTCCTTCCTGTCAGAACAACCTACACTGCTGATAAGCTTGCACAGATATATATAGATGAGATAGTGCAGTTGCACGGGGTTCCAGCTACTATCGTTTCTGATAGAGGTCCACTATTCACAAATCATTTTTGGGAATGACTACATAAATCTTTGGGTACGCAGTTAAGGTTTAGTATTGCCTTTCACTCACAGACAGATGGACAATCTGAGAGGACCATACAAACCTTGGAGGATTTGCTTAAGGCATGTGTCCTTTAGTTTGTAGGAAGTTGGGATCTACACCTGAGCTTGATAGAATTTGCTTACAATAATAGATATCATCACAGTATTGATATGGCACCATATGAAGCATTATATGGTAGACATTGTAGATCTCCTTTATGTTGGTATGAAACAGGGGAGTATCAACTTTTGGGTCATGAGCTTGTACAGCAGACAACTAAGAAGATTAAAGTAATGCAACAACAATTAAAGACTGCACAAAATAGATAGAAATCGTACGCCGACAAACGGCAAAGACCCTTAGAATTCCAAGTTGGAAACAGAGTATACCTCAAGGTCTCACCTTGGAAAGGTGTCCTTAGATTTGGAAAGAAGGGAAAGTTAGCTCCTAGATTTATGTGGCCTTATCCAATCATTGAACAGATTGGAAGGGTAGCATATAAGCTAGAGTTGCCACCTGAGCTGCATAAGTTGCATCCAGTGTTCCATATCTCCATGCTGAGAAAATGTCATCCTAACACAGAGTTAGTTTTGCAACCTGTGGAGGTAGAATTAAATGATGATATATCATATGTTGAAGGAACTGTGATGATCCTTGATAAAAGAATTAAAAAACTAAAAAAGAAAGACATATGTATTGTGAAAGTTCTTTGGCATCATCATGGCATTGAAGAAGCTACATGGGAGCTATAGGAAGAGATGATGAGGAAGTACCCTTCTCTTTTCTCTTGATGATTTCGGGGACAAAATCCCTGTTAGGGGTGGATAATTTGTAACATCCCTGACTTGGGTTATTCTTTAACCCTAGATATTTTGTTTAATAAAGTTAATTATTTGCTTGCTCTTATCTTTTGAAAAGTAATTAAGGTTCAAGAGGAACTTATGTTTCAATTTTAGTCCTTTTTGAATAATGTTGAAAACAATGTTTTGCCTATTTTGGACTAATGTGCAAATTACCCAAGTTGAGGGGTTAACTTGCAAATGCTACATGATAAATGTTCCTCAAGTGTTTAAGAATCATAAGAATGATAATGATGCAGAGGTATGGCTTGTGGCAGCCTGAGCACCAAGAAAGAGATTGCTAAGTAATGTTTCTGCATTAAAACCTAGTTTTGGTGTAATGTGCAATTTACCCAAAACCTAGGATTCAATATGAAAAATACCACTTTTAGAGAGTCCCTAATGTTTCTTGGTATCAATTAGAGACAAGAAAATCAGAGGGGCGTCTCATTTGAACCTCTTTGGAGGAGAAAGAATCTTGATATTAAAATAATCAAGATTTAAGCATAATTGAAACCCTAATTCAATTTAAATGCAAAAATAAATATATTAATGGAACTGCCCTTCAAACAAAAATGGATGGTTGAATTTCCATAAGTATGGACGTCCTTGTGCCTTGTAAAGGAAACGAAATATCTAAAGTGAGTGGAGAGTCCACTCAAATTAGTTAAAGAAAATGTAATATCCACTCAATTTTGGATATTATTATTATATTGATTAAGGTGCTTAATTTGTTTTCTGTAATTCATGGATAATGAAGAGGAATTACAAGGTGGGGGAGATGGCTTCATATGAAAGGGATTGAGGGGAGTATGTGGCACCAATTTTGGGAGTTGAAGGAGTTAATTATCACTTTCTCTCTCATGAAATTCCTTTACATATATCCCATTTTTCACCCACATGAAAGACTCTTTTCGACCCTTCTTTCTTTCCTTGCTTTGGCCATGCACAAGGGAGCTTAGGACCAATAGGAGGACGTGCCCCAACTTGTAGGTAAGCTCCATAGTCATCTTCAACCTTGATTTCATGGTGGAAATCGAAATTCAATGCTTAATTTCTCCTTTTCTTCATTCAATCTTCAACCTTAGCCATTATTTTCACTCAAAGACTTAAGAACGGAACTTGGAAAGTTGAGAGAGATTTATTCACCATTTAAGACGTGGATCTTGAAGCTTGGATTCAATTTTAAAGGAAGGTTATATAACTTGAACCCTTAAATGTCATTATTGCTTGCAATTTATTCATCATGTGTTAAACCTTTCTTCTTTCTTGATTTTCCTTTTAAGTAGTTGTTGAAATCACCATAAGAATCACAATTGATTTCGAAGGTTTGATGCTTGAAGATGATGATGTCATCTTAAGCACACACCTCAACATAGGAATGGGAAAACGGTTTATAAAACGGATTGAGCTAATTTAGTTTCAAAACTGATTGAGTTGATTCAGTTTCAAAACCGATTGAGTTATTCGGTTTCAAGACCGAATGGGTATTTGAACACAAGACCGAATGGGTAATTTACTTCAAAACTGAATGGGTAATTAGGTTCAAGACCGAATGGGTAATTGACCTCAAGATCGAATGGGTAATTAAGTTCAAAATCAAATGGGTAATGGATCTCAAGATCGAATGGGTAAATTGAACTTCAAAACCATTTGGGGTTTATTGCTAATGTGAATGATGAAGATCCCATGGCTCAAATTGATTTAATTATAATGGATTCCAGAATGGATGATCCATTGATTACAAACCCTAATCGATTGATTGAAGAAATCCTAATTGAACTGGATCAATTTCTTGGTTGATGGTCCAAACAGTCTCAAGACTATTTGGAAGCAAACGGTCTCAAGACCGTTTGGAGTTCAAGGGTTGTGATGTATGGTTGGAGATCCAAGGGTCATAATTTGATGTACTTTCAATGGTCCCAATGTTGGGTGGTTCAATGAGTGCAAACCCTACAATCAATTGATTAATTGGAGGAAACCCTAACTGGTCCATTCGGTTTCAAGGTGGTTTGGACCAAACGGTCTTGAGACTGTTTGGGATCAAATGGTCTTCAGACCATTTGGAGAGCAAACGGTCTCAAATAGTTTGATGTTTATTCGGTTTCAATGATGATGAGTTGCTTATTCGGTTTCAAACCATTTGGAGTTAATTATATTTAATTCAAATGGTCTCAAACCATTTAGGGACTTTGAGACCAAGACCTTTTGATGGTCTAACGGTCTTAAGACTGATTGAAGGTGTGGATCAGGACCGTTTGAAGGTCAAAGATCTTTAAGTCCGATTGAAGGACAAAATACTTCAAGACCGTTTAAAGGTGTAATACCCCAAGACCGTTTGAAGGTCTAATTGAATTAAACCCTATAAGTACTATTAAACCCCATGTTTGTTAATGATGTATATCAAAGATAATTACAATGGTTTTACCTTTAAGGTATTAGGGTGATTAATAACCTTAGAGAGGTTATCCTTTGATGCTTATGGAAGCAATGCATCAATATACTATGTTAACCCTAAATGTATGCACTTGAATGAAGAGTTGACCTAATCTAATCAAGATTGAAGTAATTAACATCCTAGAGAGGATGAGAGAGATAGAAATTCATACATGTATAATAATCATGTAATGGTTAAGCCTCAACACTCTCAACATGAATATAATATGTAATTAGGGTATGGTCCTTTATAAAGAGATCACGAAACCTTAATTGAGAAGGTTGATGAACCCTAACCCTAATTTAGGGCAATGCTACATGAAACCCTAATCTAGGGTAATGATGTAACCCTAATATAGGGTGATGATATAAGAAATCCCAATTTAGGGTAATATAATGAAAAACCCTAATTTAAGAGCATGCTTCATGAAACCCTAATTTTGGGTAAAGTTACATTGATGGAGCTTCCACTTGCGTGGAATTGTGTGCACCAACTAAAAATCCTAAAGATAGTAAACCTTTAGGTTTAGCCTTTCTTATACTAGATAGAGAACTCCACCCACGTATGCTAAGATATGTGGAAGTCTTATCGTAGTATAGTTAAGGGTCGAATCCACGGGACAATGGTCTTGTTGGTTACAACAAGATAGAAAACGTTGGAATTTCACTTAATCACTTATTAGTTGGTAATTAGATCGAAAGGTTGGTTTTGTTGTTTATAAACTAAGAACATGTAAAATAAAGCAAGCAAGTAAATTTAAAGAAGTTAAACAATGATAAAAGTCACTAGAGTGTGATCGGTTTTTCACCGCCACCACACATGGATCAATACATGCAAAGTAAAACATAACCTACAAAATGAGTTTAGTCAGTTAGTATCTTTGTAGACTTAGTTTCCTTTCGGAGAACTAACCACAAGAAGTGCGGGAATGTTGCAAAGTCAGCCATCCCCGAACTAATGGTCAACTACTTTGCATCATTCCCTTCGCAAAGTGTGTTCCTCGACTCATCAAGGTTGTACTTTCACACGTCAACTGATTCCATTCATAGCATGAAAGTACAACGATGGGAGTGAGTATACTCCACCTCTTGAAAGACACTCCTAGATACTGAAACCGGTGCATGGTGGATACATGTACCAAGAACCAACATACAAATGAGTTTCATATCTAATAGTACAAACGTAGACAATTCATACTAAAAGACAAAAGATAACACAAGTTGGTGATCAAGCAACAAGCATTCATTAAATGTTTGATGCTGAACTGAAAATAGAACAACTCTATATTAAAAACTATGGATTACATTTACATGACATGAAAACATGGGTAGCGGGGCTACTCCCCGCACCCCAGTGAAAGAGACTACTCACTCATGACTAGGGCAAAGAAGGAGGCAAGAAGAGAGAGAGAGAGAGAGCATCATACCCACAAAGGAGGGAGGAAAGTCAACTCCTTGGAGAGAGAAAAATGATCCACCAGCTTCACAGGTTGCGCGATGACGAGATCTCCCTCTTCCCACCTTCTTTGGTAGAGAGAGAGAAAGAAGCTTCGAGATGGAGTGTGGGTCTCAGACCGGCAGCCCCTGGGCGGAGGATGGAAATCAGATGTGCTCTTGAGTGATTGAGGCAGCCTTTGGACGTCTAAAACTTGATGCCTTTTTTAGGACCCTTGGGGTCTTATTTATAGGCCTTAAGTGAAGTCCAAACGGTTTGGAGACTGTTTGGACCTCAAGACCGTTTGGATCTCAAGACCGTTTGGACCACAAGACCGTTTGGACCTCAAGACCGTTTGGACCTCAAGACCGTTCGGACCTCAAGACCGTTTGGATTCATGCGGTCTCGGGACCGTGTCACTCCATGCAGTCTCGGGACCGATTGGCTTCATGCGGTCTTGGGACCGTGTGACTCCATGCGGTCTCGGGACCGATTGGCTTCATGCGGTCTTGGGACCGTGTGACTCCATGCGGTCTCGGGACCAATTGGCTTCATGCGGTCTTGGGACCGTGTGACTCCATGGAGTCTCGGGACCGAGTGACTCCATGCGGTTTCGGGACCGATTGGCTTCATGCGGTCTTGGGACCGTGTGACTCCATGCAGTCTCAGGACCGATTGGCTTCATGCGGTCTTAGGACCCTGTGACTCCATGCGGTCTCGGGACCGAGTGACTCCATGTGGTCTCGGGACCGATTGGCTTCATGCGGTCTTGGGACCGTGTGACTCCATGCGGTCTCGGGACCGATTGGCTTCATGCGGTCTTGGGACCGTGTGACTCCATGCGGTCTCAGGACCGATTGGCTTCATGCAGTCTTGGGACCGTGTGACTCCATGCGGTCTCGGGACCGATTGGCTTCATGCTGTCTTGGGACCGTTTGAGCTCATACAGTCTTGAGGCTAGTTGAGTCTTTTATGATTTGTTTGTGTCTTTTTATGCACGTAAAAAGAGGAAAAGTTAGTCTAATGGTATATTTACAATAAGAAGGAATATTTAGGTATTATATCTAATTCTAATTAAGAAAAAGTGTGAAAAACTAAAGAAAAGACTAAGATAACATCCCAAAATTGGAGGTTATCACCCCCCTAACTTAGAGTCTATCTTGTCCTTAAGCTAGATAGAGTTGAGGCATGTAAACGTGAGGTGATTTTATTTAGTTAAGATTTCCATAGCCTTGCTTCAGTTCTAAATCAGAGATCTCCTGAGGTCATATTAGAGCTTCTGCTTGCCTTAATTCTTTCGGGTATAGAGAGTTGTGCAGATCTCAGGTTTCCTCTAAATCACGTAGCTCGTATTGGGACCACATTTTTCCTGATGTTATTATGTGCATGTCATTGACTCTAATCAGCTTTGTACTTCTTTTGAAAACCTAACGGAAACTAGAGTGGTTATGAGGGTTGGCTAAGGGCTTTTGTGTAACTCTCCCTTTTAGTGGGAGAGGGTTTATCTATGCTTTTAGGAACTCACTTACCGGGCACGACACATATGCCTTCATGAGGGCAGCTGAATGTACCGGTTGGGCGAGCACTTTATTAGCCTTTTCATATATTTGGAGACTTTAGGATCTCACTACCGGGCACGACACATCTGCCTTTGTGAGGGCAGTTGAATGTACCGATCGGGTGAGACCTTTATCGATTCTTCATATAAGTCCTTATGCATGACACAACTCTCATGTTTTTATTCAACACTCTGGATTTTATTCGAAAACTCACAGGATTGGGATTTGGATATTTGGGTTTTAGGTTGGGCGGCCAAGCCTCTTTTTTTAAAAAGAAGAAAATTGTTCTTAGAATTTCCCGGCATGCACTTATTTTCTGGTTGGTGGTCCACTTGCGAGGTTCCTTGATTTGGATTTCACTGATTTCCCTCCTGTTCTTGAGAATATTTGGCTTGCTTCGGCTTTGATATTGACTTGTTGAAGAGTCTGATGTAGAACTGAAGCAAAATCATGAAAGTCAAGCGTGAAGGAAATTTATTAACTCAATGTTACATGCCTTTTATGCTATTATTATTCTTATTCTTGAGGACTACTGGATTCTTAAGTCAGCAGGGGTTGATCTTGGTCCAAGAGAGATGTTATTCTATATGAGTGGGGTTTAATGTTAGGAAATATAAAACAAAAAACAAAGATTAAAAGTGTAAAAGAATTTATAAAAAAATAAAGAGAAGGGAGAATTGAGAAGAAAGTTTATTAGAAATGATACCTCGCCCTTGTCCAGTGTACTCCCCCCTAACTTATCACTCACTCTGTCCGCAGAGTGTCAAGGTGATAAGATGAGAAGTACAAGGACAAGGGCATCATGCTTCTGTTAATCCTTTGTTTGTGCCGTGTGTGCGGAGTAGGTCAGCAGTGAACTTTCCGCGAAGGGTGTGGTAATCCACATCTATCATATCCTCTACTGGTCTTTGAAGGGTCATGATGGTGTACATCCAGTAGAGGACATGGAAGCTGCAGTCATTTGACTACCGAATTTGCTGTGGACATTTTTGGTTGAAGGTTGGGTGATGAAAATTTTCTTTGCCATAAGCCCTTGAATGTTGACTTAAAAAGGCAATTAATTTGTCAGCGCATTCCTTCGCTACTACCTCTGTGGGAGTCTTTGGTGTCACGACATAATTCCTTTGTCGTGGATTGTATTGGCTGTCAGAACTGTTATAGATTGTAGTTGTTCCTTCTGGTAGGTTTTTTGCCAGGAGCATCCAGTGCTCGTGATAAAGGAAGGGTAGCATGATGAATTTCAGTGTTGTGTGTTGTAGAAAGGAGATCATCACTTCAGTTGTTCCAAAGTTCTTTAGCTTAAAAAGATCATCCTTCATGTATGGGGACGCCATATATGTTGTGGGGTTATTTTGGCCGAGGAGAAATTGATAAGCAGCCATTAGGCTTACGGAGAGAGATCCTTTTAACTGTATAGTCTCTCGAAGCATGTCTGCCATTATTAGAATGTCACCAGACATGAATACAAGTTCATCTTTCTCGGCGGAGAGCCTCAACATGATGAGGCATAGTTCAATGTCAGAGAGACCTTTGCAAGCACTGAGGTCAAAGTCCGGGAAAGTTGGTTCTATGGCAGACAAAGGATCTATGGCACTTTTTCTTTGCTCAGGAGTTGTGGCTGTCGCTTTGGATTTGGCCAACTCTTTCAAAGTTTGTCGGAAGGGTCGCCTCTGCGGCCATTGTATTGCTGAAAAAAGGTAACGAGGGACGTCATCTGGTGCAATTGTCGGATCCTTGAAGAATCTTCTATCACAAATGAGCTCCATGGCGTAACGTCCTCGCAAGGAGTGAAAATCTTCAACAACTATATCGACTAAAGGGATTTCTTGGTTCAGCGCTTGGATGTGACGGATGGTGCAAAAAGCACAGTCCCCAGATCCCTCAGCAGCTTGAACATGTGGGTTAATAATTTGGAACCAGGGTTGGCTCCAGTCTTGGCGGAGAGATGGGCGCGCAGCGCATATTAGCTTGAGAAGCCGGAAAGGTATGCATCGTGCTTCACCTGCTTCTTCACCAACAAAATTTATTTTACCGACAGGTAGCTCAGTGCTGCAAAAATTATAAACCTTGGTGTCCCGTGCCTCGGTGTCCATAATCATAAAAAGCCAGTGGTCCGAAACCTGGAAGGGCACTATGAGATAACGTGCCCGTCGTGCTAAACCAACGTGCATCCGCTCTATGGATTTTACTCATATATCTTTGTATAAAAGGCCGATAGATAGAGCAGGTGAGGCGTTACAAACTGGTTGCTGCCTTTTAGAGCTTTTGTACACTTCTATACAGTTGGCAAGAAGGACACGGAAGATTGCCATTGGCATCGTGGACCGTGGTCGCAGGATGTTGCAGAAGTCTTCTCGTGTCAACTTGCAGTTAGTTTTGGTGTTATAGTAGATGATGTCTTCCCCCGCTTTTGCATCTTCGACAATAGTGTTCAGTATAAATATGTCCTGAGCATCTAATGTGGAGATGGCTGCCATATCCAAATCGTGCATTTTGTGCGGTAGTGGTGGCGGCGGGGGAAGGTTCTCCGGAGGGGGGGGAGAAGGTTGTACCAAGGCTTCTTCATAGCCTTGTAGATCTTCTTCCGAGTCAGAGGCAGAATTGAGGTCTTCATCTGTGTCTAAGCTTACTCGTTCTGCCTCGTCCTGGTCATGGGGGGAAGGCACTTATGTGTCAAGTGCGGAGAAAGGTTGAGCGGTTGTTGCGGGTGGGCTTGCACTGGTTCCTAATAGGCATTGGTGGAACTCAGTGAAAGCCACATTTTTAGTAGACTCCCCAATGGATCCCAAATTAGAGTAGTCAAGGAATTGGTCCCCATATGACATGTTTACATTGTCGTTGTGGGTGGGGGACTTGGGAGGGTGTCCACTATTTTGGTGACCTTTGTCATAACCTTTTTGAGAAGGTTCTGCTGCTTGGCCAGGATCCTCTCCATCATCAGATTTGTCATCTGAGGTGGTAGTATCATTGTTAGAGTCGGAAGAGGAGTCGGAGTCTTTGTCTTCATCGTTATCGCCATCTTTGTCAGCTGCTTCCTTTTCTGTTGGCTTCTTGTATGCTTTCGTTTTGCACCGCCGATGGGTGGTTTGTAACTCATCAAACGCCACTTGCACATGCTCATGTGTTTTGAGCAGTGCATGATGTGTTTCTTTGAGATCGTTATATCGGCCCTCGGCGGAAAGGAGTCGTGCTGTAAGATCTGTTACTTGAGCACGTAGTTGCTGGATTTCATTATTTGTTGACTCCTCTTGGTGATTGTTAAGGTGTGTGAGGGTGATGCTGATGGTGTCGAAGTGTGTGCTAAGAGCTGCTTGTTGCTGCTTGAGCTTGCGGAGAGTCTCGGGCAGAGGTTGAGTCTGTGTAGATATCTCATCGACTTGCATAGACAACGCTTCTTGCTGGCACTTCGCTCCAAGGACCAACTCAGGCAAGTTGTTGTAGTGGCTGTTGATGTGGTCAACTTGCTAAGACACCTCATCTTGTCATTGCTGAAAACCTTGGAGGATGTTGGGCAAGGCGCGGTTTTGTTCATCGATCGTGGCCACCTGTTTTGATATTCCCTGCACACAAGAAAAAATAGAATGTAAAATGTTAGAAGGATCGGTGAGGAGGTTTCAGACTGCGTCGAATTGACGTCTGAATTCCTCACCGATGTTGGAAAAGGGGACCCCAGAAGCGGAAGGGTGGGATGGTTGGGGTCTGCGTGGGAAGGGGGTAGTGTCTTGCGGAAGAGACACTGATGGTGCCCTGAATTGCGTGGTGACTATGGATGGGGTCACCATCGGTGTCGGGGTGGTGGTGGATGTGAAAGGTGGTGGTATCTCAGGTGAAAGTGGTGGGAGTGATAGTGATGGGGTAGAGAGTGTGGAGGTGGATAGGAAAGTGGTAAAGTCAGGCATAGGGGTGGAGAAGGGAGAGCCCGAAGGAAATAGGGGTGGAGAAGAGGATGTGGGTGGTAGTGTGGGTGTGGGGAAAAAAGGAAGGGTGGAGGGTGATGAGGTGGTGGCGGTTAGCTCGGCATTTAGACTCATAATGAAAGAGTCTAAAGATGAGGTGGTGATGTGATCGTCGGGATGGGGGTTGTCTTTTGGGTGTGGTTTGGAAGTTGGCGTCCCCGACAACTGTTGATGCTGCGAAAGTCTTGTGGATGGTCGTTTTATAGGAATTTTTGGTACTCTAGTTGTCGGGGCGCTGATGCTAAGCTATATCTGCCATGCTTTTATTTTCTTTGCTGGTGCTTTTACCATAGCTAAGAGTTTGGTAATCTCCTTGACAGTGAAGATGAGCTTTTGCTTGTTGTAGTCTGTGAGCTCCGACAAGAGTAGCAGGGTTATGGAGGATTTGACTGTAGAGCAGAAGACGTAATGTAGTTGTGCATCCTTTTCCTTAATAATGAAGGAGTTCTTCAATGTTTGTTCATTAGTAAGGACGTCGCCCTTTATTTGTGTGCAATGAGGTAGAGGTCTGTCCATCTTGAGATATTTGATGATGGAAGTGACATGACCTCCCATGCAGATTTCCTTCCCCAGTGAGTAGGCAGATAATTTCTAGATCAGATGTCGCCCAATGTTGACTGGCATTACGTTTAGAATGGACCAGAGAACAAATAGATCTGAGATTGTAACGTTCCCTCCTTCTGTCCTGGGGAAGAGTGCGCCTTCTAGGATTTTGTGTAAGGTGTGCACTAGTCCAGAATGTATATTTGATGCCTTGCATGTCTTAGCATCATAGGTGGGGAGCCGAGTCAGAGATTTCCAAAATTTGTTCCTGTTGAAATTAGGGTGCTCAGTTCCTACAGCCTTGGCTTTATTTAGCTGCTCCTGGTTGTCAATGAAGACTTCGTTCATCATGTTTTCTGTTAAGACAACCTTGTTGCCGAAGATTTGGGTGACCATCCTTCTGTCACCTCCATCCCGTGATCTATCCATGATGTCTACGGGCTCTTTGGTAAGAAAGGTGAAAAATTCAGTAGTGGGTTCAGAAAATGAGATCTCAGGTACTAAACACAGCCTTGCAAGATTGGCTTTGTCTAGCGTGTTGAAAATTCAGTCATGGATCCCCATCTTAAGTAGTACGCTGGATTAGACGTACTTAGTAGGTTTTAGGATTTTGTCGGTGGAGAGGGTGGTGTTTATGTAGAGGTATTCTGGTGGTGGTGCTGCGGTGGTGACAGAGGGAAAGTGGGGACAGAGATGGTTGCGGGAGTGGCAGCGGATGTGGTGATTGGTGGAGTGTTTCCTGCCAGGATTTGCTCCCTTGCAGTGGCAGGCCGAACTTGCTTTCTGGCACATTTCTTGGAGGGCTATCCGGTTGCATTATCTTGGACTTTGCATTTCCCTTTTGATTCTTCAGCTGGGGATTCCTCCTCGTAGTTTGGCTTGTAATCCAAGCCTTCGTCATCGTCGGAAGAAATTTCTTCCACTTCTTCTTCAGGTGCCTCGGCCAGGCACTTGTTTATGCGGTCAATTTCGCATAGAAAAGCCATGATTTTGACATTTTTTGGGGCCTTCCCAGTGTTGTTGTAGTTGTCTATGATCTGCTGAAGTTTGGCCCGGTCTTCCAACATTTGGTCCTTTGTCCAGAAAGGAGCATCTTCGGATCCTGTGGCATGCTTAGCTGGACATGCGATATCTGAAAAGTAGAAAATCATGGGTAAGAGGACATTCTTTAGAAAAGAATTATATTTGTATTTGTATTTATGTGGTTTTATATTTTTATGAAACTTTAAACAAATGTGGAAGGCCAAACGGTTTGAAGACCGTTTGGTCCCAAACGGTTTCAAGACCGTTTGGTTCCAAATGGTTTCAAGGTCGTTTGGTCCCAAACGGTTTGAGGACCGTTTGGTTCCAAACGGTTTCAAGGCCATTTGGTCCCAAATGGTTTGAAGACCGTTTGGTCCCAAATGGTTTGAAGACCGTTTGGTCCCAAATGGTTTGAAGACTGTTTGGTCCCAAACGGTTTCAAGGCCGTTTGGTCCCAAACGGTTTGAGGACCGTTTGGTTCCAAACGGTTTCAAGGTCGGTTGGTCCCAAACGGTTTGAAGACCATTTGGTCCCAAACGGTTTGAAGTCTGTTTGGTCCCAAATGGTTTCAAGACCGTTTGGTCAGAAACGGTTTGAGGACCGTTTGGTTCCAAACGGTTTCAAGGTTGTTTGGTCCCAAATGGTTTCAAGGCTGTTTAGTCCCAAACGGTTTGAAGACCGTTTGGTCCCAAACGGTTTGAAGTCTGTTTGGTCCCAAACGGTTTCAAGACCGTTTGGTCCCAAACGGTTTTGAAGACCGTTTGTAAGGTGAAACGTCAGGTGAAGCGATCAGCAAAAACAAGGATCGCAGCGGAGCTGGCGGCGACGAAGACGAAGGCAGCGATGGAAAAGGCGGAGCCGACGGCTATAGAGGTGGAGCCGACAATGGAAAAGGTGGAGCTGGCGGCGATAGAGGTGATGGTAAAGATGATCGCGGCGGAGCCGGCGGTGATAAAGGTGAAGGCGGCGCCGAAGGTGTTGACAGAGGTAAAAATGGTGGTTGCGGAGGCGAAAAGGTCGAATCGGTTGCTGCGGTGGTGGATGCAGGTGTCGGCGATGGCGGGACTACCTTCACTTGATGGTTGTTGAGGTGGAGGGCAGCGGCACAGAGGTGAGGTTGTCGTGAAAGAACACGGAACTAGATCGATGGAGGCGGAGGGAATCTGTGTTGCGTGGGAGCAAGACGACGGAAGCAATGGAACAACACTTGTGCGAAAGTATGAGAAAGCGTGAGAGTCGAAGATAGAAGAATGAGGGGGTAGGGTTTATATTTATGGGGATTGGGGGTCGATCCTACAAATTCTCCAAGTCAAACGGTTTCAGGACTGTTTGGTCCCAAACGGTTTCAGGACCGTTTGGTCCCAAACAGTTTGGAGACCGTTTGGTCCCAAACGGTTTCAGGACCATTTGGTCCCAAACGGTTTCAGGCCTGTTTGGTCCCAAACGGTTTGGAGACCGTTTGGTTCCAAACGGTTTCAGGACCATTTGGTCCCAAAAGGTTTCAGGGCCATTTTGGGAGGGTTAAGGTCGAAAGGATTTTTATATTTTTATGTTTGTTTTGGTTATGTGAAATTTTTATATTTTCAGAAGATAAACCTCAGGTAAATAGAAGAACAGAAAAATAAAAGAAGAAGCTGAAATCTTGGCTTGCCTCCCAAGTAGCGCCTGGGTTTTATGTCACTGGCTCGACGAAGCTGTGATGTTGTTATGTTGATGGCTTGGCGTCTTTGATTTCAATGGTCTGTCTTGGCATTTTATCTGCTGGGGTGTAGTATTTCTTTAAATGATGTCCATTGACCGTCCTTTCTCCTCCGTTATTGTCGACAATTATGACGGCTCTAGTTGGGTATATATTCTTTATGGTGAAGGGCCCGGACCATTTTGTTCGAAGTTTTCTGGGGAACAACTTGAGCTTGGAGTTAAAAAGGAGTACTTTGTCGCCAATGGCGATGTCTTTCCTCTTAAGATGACCATCATGACACATTTTGGTCTGCTCCTTATAGATTCTAGCACTCTGATAGGCGGTCATTCGAAGCTCCTCGAGCTCCTGCAGCTGGAGTTGTCTATTTTCTCTGGTGCTTTTAAAATCAAAATTTAGCTATTTGATGGCCCACCAGGCTTTGTGTTCCAGCTCCACTGGAAGATGACATGATGTGTCGTATACCAAACGGAACAGGGTTGTCCCGATTGGTGTTTTATAGGTTGTACGGTATGCCCAAAGGGCATCGGGAAGCTTGGCGGACCAGTCAGTGCGGTTTCTGTTGACTGTTTTTTCTAGGATCGCCTTTAGTTGTCTATTAGATACCTCAACCTGACCGCTGGTTTGTGGATGGTAAGGCGTTGCTACTTTGTGGTTGACTCTGTACTTTTTTAACAGGGCTTCAAAACTTCGTTCCAGGAAATGGGTCCCGCCATCTGATATGACAATTCTGGGGACTCCAAATCTGGGGAAAATGATATCTTTGAACAATTTAATAACAGGTTTGGAATCACTGGATACAGTGGGTACAACTTCGACCCATTTTGAGACATAATCCACCGCAACCAGGATGTAAGAGAAACCATAGGAATAAGGAAAAGGGCCCATATAGTCTATCCCCCACACGTCAAAAAGCTCAATTTCTTGCCACATTGTGAGGGGCATTTTGTTCCTTTTGCATATGTTACTAGAAAATTGACATTTGTTGCAGGATTTCACAAAATCATAGGTGTCCTTTGCTATGGTTGGCCAGAAGAAACCAGATTGCAGAACTTTTATAGCAGTTTTCTTTGCAATCATGTGCTCCCCCCCCCCCCCCGTGGGTCCTGAATGGCAATGCTCTAGGACAGGGGTGATCTCTTCTTCTGGTAAGCAGCGACGGAAAAGTCTGTCAGCACAAAGGTGAAACAGGTAAGGTTCATCCCAATAATATTGCTTTATGTCGTGGAGGAATTTCTGTTTGTCATGGTGTGAAGTGGATGGATGAATGATTCCTGTAGCTAGATAATTGACAATATCCGCATACCAAGGGAATCCATAAGTAACTTTCATTAGTTGGTCGTCTGGAAGGGAATCTCAGATAGGGATTTTATCTTCATCTTCAACTTCAATGTGACTCAGATGGTCGGCTACGACATTATCCACTCCGCTTTTATCTTTAATTTCCAAATCAAATTCCTGAAGCATCAACACCCAGCAGATAAGTCTGGGTTTAGCATCTTGCTTCTGAATTAGGTATCGAATGGCGGAGTGGTCGGTGTAAACGATAACCTTGGATCCAATCAAATAGGAGTGGAATTTTTCAAACGCATAGATGACAGCCAGGAACTCCTTCTCTGTAGTAGTGTAGTTCTTCTGTGCTTCATCTAGTGTTTTAGATGTGTAGTAAATTACGTAGGGTTTCTTGTCGATCCTCTGTCCTAACACTGCCCCTACGGCGTACTCGCTAGCATCGCACATGATTTCAAAAGGTTGCGACCAATCTGGAGCTCTTAGTATAGGTGCAGAAATTAAAGCATTTTTGAGAGTTGAGAAACTTTACAGGCAGTCTTGGTTAAAGATGAACTCAGTATCTTTGGTCAGGAGTTGGGTCATGGGTTTTTCTATTTTTGAGAAATCCTTAATGAATCTTCTGTAGAACCCTGCATGACCCAAGAAAGCCCTCACTCCCTTTATATCTTTTGGTGGCGATAGTTTCGAGATAACATCAATTTTTGCTCTATCGACCTCGATTCCTCTGTCACTAACTCTATGCCCGAGGACGACACCTTCAGTTACCATGAAGTGGCATTTTTCCCAATTTAGTATAAGGTTTGTTTCCTCACAATGTTGTAAAACTTGTCCAAGGTTGATTAGACAGTTATCGAAAGAATCTCTGTAAACTGAGAAATCATCCATGAAAAGTTCCATTATGGTTTCTGTTAATCCTACGAAAATGGCGGTCATACATATTTGGAACGTAGCGGGTGCGTTACACAACTCGAATGGCATTCTTCTAAAAGCATATGTTCCAAATGGGCAGGTGAAGGTAGTTTTTTCTTGGTCTTCCGGGTGTATGGGTATTTGGTAGAACCTGGAATAACCATCAAGATAGAAGAAGTATTTCTGATGAGCTAAACGCTCCATGACTTCATCGAGAAAGGGTAGGGGGTAGTGATCTTTCCTCGTGGCTTTGTTCAGCTTCCTATAGTCAATACACATCCTCCACCCTGTTACAGTCCTGGTGCGTACTAACTCATTTTTGTCGTTAAGCACGACAGTAGTGCCTCCTTTTTTAGGAACGACCTGGACAGGGCTGACCCATTGGGAGTCAGAGATAGGGTAGATTATTCCATCTTTAAGTAATTTGAGGACCTCCAGGTGAACTACCTCTTTGAGATTAGGGTTCAGTTTCCTCTGATGTTCGCAAGAAGGCTTAAATTCTTCAATCATAGGAAGTCTGTGCATACATAAGGTAGGATTTATGCCCGTCAGGTCAGTTATCTTATATCCAATGACCTTTCTGTATTTCTTCAGTTCTTCCATAATCCTTTCTTCCTAGTCTTCTGTTAGGTTAGAGCTGATGATAACCGAACATAATTTTTCCTCGTCCAAGAAAACATGTTTAAGCCCCATGGGCAGAGTCTTCATTTCAGGAGCCTTAGGTGGCTCAGTTGCTTCTGTAATGGTGATCATTTTGAGTTCTTCAAAAGTGGTCGTCGGTGCTTCTTCGGCCTTTTCTAAATGTTTCAGACACTGTTGAACTAGTTCATTTGTAGAGAATTCGACATCTGGGTTGGTTAGGACATTCTCTAGCTCGTCTAATGGCTCAGAAATTTCTAATTGAGACATTTGTTGTATTGCGTCTAGAAGAAAGACCTCCTCTTGGATGTTGGGGCCTTTCATGATGTTGAGGACTCGGAATTGAATTGCTTCTTTTCCGAGCCTTAGAATGATGGTACCAGCTTCAACATCGATAAGCGCCCTGGAAGTAGCGAGGAAAGGTCTGCCAAAAATTATCGGGTATCTCAGATCTTCCTTGATATCCATGATGACAAAGTCGCATGGGACATAGGCATCCTTGCCTATCGTAACTGGAATATCTTCAATGATTCCAAGAGGTGCGGTGATGGTAGAATCAGCTAACTGAATAGTCATTGTTGTAGGTAGCAATTCGGTGAAACCTAATCGTGTGCACATAGAATAGGGCATAATGGATATGCTGCCCCCTAGGTCAGCTAATCCCTTTTTGGTTGATGCATTCCCAATGCATCATTAGATTCCGAAGGAACCTGGGTCCTTCTTCTTCTTTGGCATTTTATTGAGGATGATATCAGAGGTGGTTTGGGCAAGCTTGATAGTTTCTTGTTCCTCAATGATGTACTTCCTTGATAATAGAGTTTTTAGGTATTTTGCCCAAGCCGGTACCTCAGAGAGGGCATCAAGGAGTGGGATATCAATGTAAAGTTTCTTCATCACCTCCTTGAATTTTTGGAACCTAGTATCCATTTTCGTTTCTCGCAGTCTTCCTGGATATGGGATCCTTGGTTTATACTGTAAGATTTATGGGTTCGTGGACACTTGTTCTTTTCCCTTGCCCTTTTCATTCTCTGTGGACTTCTCCGTTCCTGGCTTCGGGCTCTCATTTGTCATGAAGGCAGGTGTATCATCATCATCAAGAGTGATCCTTGTAGTTTCATGAAGAGTGCGTCCAGATCTCGTGGTAACAACATTCAACTATTCATGCCTATTCTGTCCATGTCTGGGATTCGATTCAGGCTGCCCTGCAAATGTGCCTGCTGGAGGCTTTAGTTGTGCAGCAATTTGGGCAAGTTGTGCCTCTACTGCCTTTTGCTGAGCTTGATGATTAGCTAGCATAGTCTGTTGGGATTGCAGCATCTGCCTTATCAAAGTCATTTCATCTTTCGGCTGAGAAGGAGTATTCTTCTGAGGAAGTTGTTGTTGTCCTTGTTGCAGTTGTTGTGAAGGCAACGCTAACTGAGGCTGCTGTAGCTGGGGGTGCAGTTGTGGGTGGAGAGGAGGATGATTATATTGATAGTAGGCAGACGGGTTCCTGGGGTAGTTGGATCTCAGAAAGTTATTCCTAGGGTTCCCTTGATTTTGATTGAAGTTGCTTGGGAATCCAGGTGGCAACCTACTGGAAGGTCTGCCCTGCGTCTGGTGTTGTGGATTTGCGGTCCCAACATGGTTCCCGTATTGGAATCCCGGGTGGTTCCTTGGATGATTAGGGTTATAATAGACTTGTCCAGGAATGGTATGAATAGAGTTGACTTGTTCTGGCAATTTCTCTTCAGACTGGTCAGTGATTGGTTCATATTGTTGTGGTGGTGGATGCATATCCATCATCACATTGTAAAGCATTCTGCATGAAAGGGTTGGATGATTAGAAGCATGACAGGCTTCACAGGTCCCTGTGGTAGCCTTGACCTGTGGAACTTGAGAATTTTTCATCTTGCCAAATTCTCCAAGAGAAGTTTCGAGATCTTGTTGCTTATGAGCTATGGTTTTCAAGGCTTCAGCAATTGCCTTCATCTCTATTGATTCTTCAGCTTTGTAGACCTTGAAGACACCTTTGCCAGTTGATCGTCCCCAGTTGGACTGATTCTCAGCTCCGAGTGTGACTATTTTCCAGGCATCCTCTTAATTATTTCTCATAAAGTTTCCTCCAGATGAGGAATCCAGAAATTTCTTTATGTCATCACTCACTCCCCGATAGAATGTTTCTATTAGTTGGTTTTGGGAGATGACGTGATGAGGGAATTTTCGCAGAAGCTCTTTGAACCTTTCCCATGCTTTAGCAAGGGATTCTCTGAGAAGTTGAGAGAAGTGATTAATCTGTCCCCTGATCTCGTAAGTTAGTGAAGGAGGGAAGAACTTATCTAAGAACTTTTCTTCCAGGGGAGCCCAGGTGGTGATTATTGGCTCCCTGTCAAGTGAGTTATACCAGCTCAGAGCTCTCCCAGATAGAGTGAAATGAAACAGATGAAGCATTATTGCATCTAAGGCAACTCCGGCTTGCGGGACCAGGCGGCACAGTGCCTTAAACCTCTTTAGATGATCCATGCAGTCATCTCCAGAACCCCCAGAGAATGAGATGCCCTGCATGATCTGGATCCATTGGGTCCGGATCTCAAAGTTAGGAATGTTGATGATTGGAGGTCGGACCGGATGGTTGTCTTCATAGTTCTTTGGGACAACATAGTCCCTCAGCTGCTTGTTCCTTAGTTCCAACTGAGCAACTTGGGTTGCTGCCTCATTTTCAGCTCTGATACGGGCATGTTCTTCTGCACAAATCTCTACTTGGATCTGAGCACGACTCTCAGCGATGAGTTGTGCTCTTTGAGCGGTGATGGCGGCGTTGACCCTCTCCATCACCAATGCAGTCTGGCGTTGATCTTCAGCCATTAGCCTGGATCTTTGGCAATTGAGTCGAATGTGATGATGGAAGCTTCTCTCTACCTCAGAGTCAAACTATGGATCAGAGGAGAATCTGAGGTTATGCGATGATCGCATACACGTTTGCTACCTGAGTAGAGAAAAGAAAACACCTTTGAGATGATGGTAAGGATATAATGATCTCAAGAAGATATAGACTAATAATTAAAAGAAAGTGTAAAACCCTAACCAACTAGAAAGATACTAAATGAAATTAAAACGTTCCGTTGTCCCTGGCAAAGACGCCAATTTTTGATGGAGCTTCCACTTGTGTGGAATTTTGTGCACCAACTAAAAATCCTAAAGATAGTAAACCTTTAGGTTTAGCCTTGCTTATACTAGATAGAGAACTCCACCCACATATGCTAAGATACGTGGAAGTCTTATCGTAGTATAGTTAAGGGTCAAATCCACGGGACAACGATCTTGTTGGTTACAACAAGATAGAAAACGTTGGAATTTCACTTAATCACTTATTAGTTGGTAATTAGATCAAAAGGTTGGTTTTGTTGTTTATAAACTAAGAACATGTAAAATAAAGCAAGCAAGTAAATTTAAAGAAGGTAAACAATGATAAAAGTCAATAGGGTGTGATCGGTTTTTCACCGCCACCACACATGGATCAATACATGCAAAGTAAAACATAACCTGCAAAAAGAGTTTAGTCAGTTAGTATCTTTGTAGACTTAGTTTCCTTTCGGAGAACTAACCACGAGAAGTGTGGGAATGTTGCAAAGTCAGCCATCCCCGAACGAATGGTCAACTACTTTGCATCATTCCCTTCGCAAAGTGTGTTCCTCGACTCATTAAGGTTGTACTTTCACACGTCAACTGATTCCATTTCATAGCATGAAAGTACAATGATGGGAGTGAGTATACTCCACCTCTTGAAAGACACTCCTAGATACCGAAACTGGTGCATGGTGGATACATGTACCAATAACCAACATACAAACGAGTTTCATATCTAATAGTACAAACATAGACAATTCATACTAAAAGACAAAAGATAACACAAGTTGGTGATCAAGCAACAAGCATTCATTAAACGTTTGATGTTGAACTGAAAAGATAACAACTCTATATTTCAAACTATGGATTACATTTACATGACATGAAAACATGGGTAGAGGGGCTACTCCCCGCACCCCAGTGAAAGAGACTACTCGCTCATGACTAAGGAAAAGAAGGAGGCAAGAAGAGAGAGAGAGAGCATCATCCCCACAAAGGAGGGAGGAAAGTCAACCCCTTGGAGAGAGAGAAATGATCCACCAGCTTCACAGGTTGCGCGATGATGAGATCTCCCTCTTCCCTGCACCTTCTTTGGCGGAGAGAGAGAAAGCAGCTTTAAGATGGAGTGTGGGTCTTAGACTGGCAGCCCCTGGGTGGAGGATGGAAATCAGATGTGCTCTAGAGTGATTGAGGCAGCCTTTGGACGTCTGAAACTTGATGCCTTTTTGAGGACCCTTGGGGTCTTATTTATAGGCATTAAGTGAAGTCCAAACGGTTTGGAGACCGTTTGGACCTCAAGACCATTTGGATCTCAAGATCGTTTGGACCTCAAGACCATTTGGATCTCAAGACCATTTGGACCTCAAGACCGTTTGGACCTTAAGACCGTTTGGACCTCAAGACCGTTCGGACCTCAAGACCATTTGGATTCATGCGGTCTCGGTACCGTGTGACTCCATGCGGTCTCAGGACCGATTGGCTTCATGCGGTCTTGGGACCGTGTGACTCCATGCGGTCTTGGGACCGATTGGCTTCATGCGGTCTTGGGACCTTGTGACTCCATACGGTCTCGGGACCGATTGGCTTCATGCGGTCTTGGGACCGTGTGACTCCATGCGGTCTCGGGACCGAGTGACTCCATGCGGTCTCGGGACCGATTGGCTTCATGCGGTCTTGGGACACTGTGACTCCATGCGGTCTCGGGACCGATTGGCTTCATGCGGTCTTGGGACCGTGTGACTCCATGAGGTCTCGGGACCGAGTGACTCCATGCGGTCTCGAGACTGATTGGCTTCATGCAGTCTTGGGACCGTGTGACTCCATGCGGTCTCGGGACCGATTGGCTTCATGCGGTCTTGGGACCGTGTGAATCCATGCGGTCTCAGGACCGATTGGCTTCATGCGGTCTTGGGACCGTTTGAGCTCATGCGGTCTTGAGGCTAGTTGAGTCTTTTATGATTTTTTTGTGTCTTTTTCTGCACGTAAAAAGAGGAAAGTTAGTCTAATGGTATATTTACAATAAGAAGGAATATTTAGGTATTATATCTAATTCTAATTAAGAAAGAGTGTGGAAAACTAAAGAAAAGACTAAGATAACATCCCAAAATTGGAGGTTATCATACATGTTACCCTAATCTGGGAAAAAGTTATATGGAACCTTAATGCAGAGATGTGATGTGAAACCCTAACCAAGGGTGATGTCATGTGAAATCCTAATACAGAGATGTGATGTGAAACCCTAATCAAGGGGGATGTCATGTGAAACCCTAATGCAGAGATGTGATGTGAAACTCATTCCAGGGTGATGATAAGTAATGCCATATGAAATCCTAACCCTGATATAGGGTAAAGGTATGTGAAGCCCTAATCTTAGGTTATAGTGCATGAAACTCTAATCTTGGGCAATATGATGATAAACCATAACCCTAATTTGGGTAATGGAATGAGTATTCCTAACTGACATGAATTGGGAAATCCTAACCCTAATGAGGGAATATTGATGCTACTCTTACCTTGCATAGTGCTAAAATGTAATTGATATAACTTTATCATGTGTACTAATCATGCAGGTATCATGAGATGTTGGACATAGCCAGGTATGAGCTATGATGTTTAATTATTGAAATTGTTTTATGGGCCTTGTGAGCCATAATATGCTTTGTTGCCTAATAAGAGGTAACAAGAAATCAATGGATTTTAAGAGCCATGTGAAATGCTTGTATTGCAAGTATCATGTTTACCTTGGTCAGATGACCTGAAGGTATTAGTTATCTGATAAGTGGTAACAAGTGTTCTTGATGAATTGAGGGTTTAAATACCCATATTTCATAATCTTGATGATGAGATATTAAGGGATGAGAATGCTCCTTATGGGACAAGGGATTGAGATCCCAATTTTTCATAAAGCTTTGAAAAGTATTTGATAGAAACATTACACATTCTTTGTAGCATTTGTTATAATAAATTATATTTGAAAACATGACTGATGCTAAAAGAATATGGTAATGTACTTAATTAATCAAGTGAAATCTTATCATGTAGATCCCTAGACATAGATACATCATCGTCAGTAGTTGGTGATGGTGAAATAGGTTTTCCTACGGGAACTCCTGTAGGGCATACTGTTAAGTATGTGGGGGTTATGGGTGTGAATATCCTTACGCCCTAATGGAGAAATTGATGTGAGATAAACATTAAATCTCTCAATCCTTCATTATATATGTCGTGATGGATGTATCACTAATCTCCTGAATGTTGGGATGGATGTATCACTAATCTCCCGATAATGTTAATACTAGATCTATGTGAGATAAACATGAAATCTCTCAATTGTGAAGAGATTACAATTGCCACTGTAACTCTAGAGTGAAGTTGCCAGGATACCCTGGAAAGCTATTTAGCAGAGACACAAGATGTCCTGCATTTTGTCATCACACTGATTGAGGAGTATGAGGTCATGGGAATCCGGATCTTCCTTGACCTATGTATGGTACCGATTTCGATTTCAAAATGGTCGGTTGGAGTATGAGTGGTATACCTCATCTCCTCAGGGCTTACGTATGATTGTAAAATGTATTCAGCCATGTAGCATATTTGCTTAAGGTTGAAATACGAGAATCACTGGTTGATGTTACTTTGGTTAGCATATCTTAGAGAGATAAATGTTATATATAATCTTCAATTCCTTATTGGATAAGTAACATGCTTCTTTATCAAGTTATAGTTGAAATGCTTGGAATAAGAATATTGCCCTAATCTGTTTAGATGTTGATTTATCTTCTGTTAAAAATATATGATTCTTCTGCTCATTTTTATTCTATTAAACTGCAATAATAATATTTCTGGCGGAGAGTTATATCTCTCGCTGGGACAATTTTCAATTGTGTCACCCCCATGTGATCCAACTTTTTAAGTAAATGCAAAATAAGAGGTAGAAATCCTACATCAGTGGAAGAGCAGCAGCATCAGCAGTAGGGACAACAATGATATCTCAGGTGGAGGCACTGGCTGTCATGTTTTGTATAGAGAGTCCTATGTGTCGTCTCTGTACTCTCAGGTCCTCAGAGTTAATAGTTAGTACTTTAATGAATCAATCTGAGATTTTGGCTTGCTGCCTTGAGGTTCTTATGTTGTCTATGTATAGTTTTATCAAGGCAGCTGATGCTTGTAATCCTCGAGAAGAAACGATACAGGATATGTACTTATGAACCAGGATGTAAATAAAGTACATTGGTTCTAGATAAAAGAGTTTTCTTGTGTATGGATCTTTTTGAAAATGGTTTTAATTTTTAGTGATTTTCAGTAATTTTGTTGTTAATAATCGCTTCCGCATAGTTAATGACGTTCTGTACGAACGGAGCATCACATAAACAATGATATCTGCTGTTATAATACTATGCCTCTTTCTTTTAAGAATTTGTTTATGGTTTGTACATTGTAACGTGATTGATGCTGAAAGACATTTTAATTGGTCTAATTAATCAAGTGGAATCTAAGCATGTAGGTTTGCCCTGTGCCATAGATCCATTCAATGTCAGCACTTGTTGAATGGTGAAATGAGTTTAACTCGGAGCGCATATTTTTTAATGTGTGGGGTGCAAGTTGAGGTTTCTACTTGTATCCTAAATGTATATATATGGGATTGGTTGTGGTCATATCCCAGTATGAGTACAGCTATGGTTTTAGCTCAATATGAGATATAGGAATGCATGCAGTCATATCCTAATGAAGAGTGTGGCTGAGGTGGTAACTCGCTAGAGTCATGACCTGTACTAAGGTGGGCTAGATATGTACAACTGGACTACATGTAGCTGACAGCAATTTGACTTATGATGTCACTACACATTCTCATACTGACCGAGGGGGTGAGTCGTGAATTCTAGTTCTTCCACTGGACCTAGTATGTCACTGATTTTGAATTATCAAGTGGTCGGTGGGATTTGGGTGGTACAACTCAAATCCTTAGGGCACAATAAATACATAATCCGCCATGTAGAATACATGTATAGGATCAAATATGGAAACATTGGATGAAGCCTTACTTTGCTTTTATACTATTTAGTTTATAATAGTTATACATGTTCTTCATATTCCTTTTTTATTATAAATTGTTCTATAGCTCATTAGCAAGTGCATATAACTGTTCTATTTACTTCATCTGTGAGATGTATGTCCTTCCGTTAATTTTGATCAATCTGCTCAACATGTTAATCTATTTGCTTAGCTACATGTAATAATAATAGAGTTGACGGAGAGTTATATCTCTCACTGGGACTGTGTGTCTCACCCCATTGGTTAAATAACTTTTTATGTGGATGTGCATGCCAAGTTATAGATCATGAGGTTGAAGATAATATGAGAAGAAAATCACACCTGGTGAAACATCGTATATGGATAGTGTCTAGTAATAGAGTCCTATGTATCGTCCCTATACACTCAAGTCCTTGGTGGTGTTATCAATATGTTTGTAGACATGATGCTCCATATGTGATTTTTAGCTTGTGTGCCTCTGGTTGTATTTATATACATGTGGAACTGTTATCTTATGTAATAGGTTGTCTGGAATATGATGATGTAGAATTTTGAATATATGTTATGAAATGCAAGTGTTGACTCTTATGAAATAAGTCTTAGCTTATGGATCTTCTTGCAAATCGATTTTAAATTTCCAGTGATTTTCAGTGATCCGATGTTAATGCTTGATCATGCTTTGATTTTTGAGTAATCTCACTTTGTGTGGCAAAGGGTGTCATAAAATCCCTAGAATACCCTTGTGATGTAAATGAACCAATGAAACATGGGGGGGCACTCATGTCATTCACTGACTAAGTTTCTTCCTCACTTAGCCATGGCACGACCAGGCTGTCGAAACCACCGAATTGCCATTCCAAATTGTGACCACAGTATGGTCTCACAAAACTTTCATCCCCAAAGGTTCCCCATGCTACAACGAACTTGGCAAACTAAGATTCAGGGCATGTTGTGTCAGATCTCCATAGACCTTAACTTCAAACTGTGAGAAAGAGAGCACAAGCTCTTGTATTCAAAACTAGTGAGAATTAGGGCGTCGAAGTGCCACAAGAGTTGAGAAACCAATAGCGGAGAAAGGTGAAGCTAAAACCATGTTTTCCACATCAAAAGGGCCACTCGAGGGCCATGGCAGAGAATGTCGGTGGGGTCCAAAGCTTATCTATAGGATACAGTGGAAGGAGCCAAATTAGCCCCAAACAATGAAGCAAAAGGAAAGAAGGGGGTCTATGAATGCTCACCCCATCATCAATTGTGTGGAAGTAGGCGGTGACAACTAAGGTGAAGTCGAGGTCGCTAGAGTTGTAGATTGAGCAGGTCTAGGAGTTTGGGGGAGAAGGAGGTGAAATGGGTGAGGAGGATCTCTTGAGGTCCAGTGGTGCCTTTGAGCCCTTTAAATAGGAAAGGGAATCATCATGGTAGCACTGTAATCTCGACATGAAGAGGAAGTGAAGCCCTAGATTAGGCATTTCTCCCACAGATTGAGAGAGAGGGATAGTTAAGGCTTGTTAGAATTAGGGAGTCTTCACGGGTTGAATGGGGAAGAGACCTCACAAAACCATCATGAAATAAGAGAGAGAGAGAGGGATAGAGGAAAGAACTATTGTGAAACAGACCAAGTTTGTGAAACTGCCGGAGGTAGAGGGCGACGGGATGGTTGTTGGATTAGGTCAAAAATCTACTAGATCATAGATGATTGAATGCGGGCCATCATATGGTGTGCGTGAGATGGATATAAATTAAATGTAATGCATGACACTGATTAAATCGGAACCATAGCTTAAATGCAACACATCAATGAAATAATAATCAAACCATAGTCAAACTATGATCAATTCTTGTTTAATTCATTTGAGGGTTCAAACCTTGACCAAATGTCCCCAAATTTGGACCATGGACTAAATTTATGGTCTACATTATTATTATTAAACACTTATATCTCAGTATTACACAAGCATTGGCCCCTAACAACTATATTGGGCATTAATGTATAAATTAATGTATAAAAAGGGTGAGTTAACAAGGAAGACTTTTTAATTAAATCTTTGAGTGAAAATTCGAGATAGACAACATATATTAATGTCAAGAGTCATATCTCATCACAATATTCTCTTTTCATGTTTTATTGCCACATTAGAGGGCAGAGAAAGAAAAGAGGATTATTTCTCTCATTAACTAACTCAAAACCATACTATCTTTTATTCCTTGTCCCAAAATGCCCATAAAAACTCTAAATTAATATAATCTATTGGTTATCTCTCATTCGTGGTAATTTTTCATTTTATACTCTAAATAAAAACACTAATTGAGTTATTTGTGTACAAATCCATATGTTGGAATCAATACGAAACAAATATATTCCAAACCACTAAATATTACTCAATTTAAACATTGAGGACAAAAAGGATAGAAAAGATAGGAAAACGGAAAAGATATGAAGGAAATTAAAATCTTGAAAATGGGTTAAATTGCAAATAAACCCAAGTTTTGGTATGTTAAACCATCACAACAATTGCACTGCTCTGGATATCAATCTATCATCACATTACTGGGGGTAACACCTCTTACTAGGCTCTAAGCCTCTGCCAGGTCGTAAGATCCATCACATCATATATCTTTGTGTCTCCTCATTATCTAAACATGCTTCATAAGTCTCATACCATCACCATAGTATGCACGAGCTATGCCATTCATTCAAACTACAAGGTTAGAGTCATACAAATAGGAGAGAGAAAGTATAGTTACATGCCATACATCAAAGCAAGTTCAATGAGAATAGTATACCCTAAAGTAGGTTTAAGGTTTCTCATACATAGCCAATTAGAGTTTCATTGTATCATTTATTACCAAACCCTAGATATGTCATCTCCCACTTTCTCTGAGCACACTAGGATTAGAAAGTCATCATTATCTTGATTGATTAACTATCTAAACAACATTAGGTATCAACCAACATTTACATGTACATTTGTAACAACCTTACAATGTCTTGTGACCATGTACATATGTGAGTGTATCAACCAACCCTCAAACATGTGTCTCGGCCACTATCAACCATGTGTTTAGACCATAAGCAAACATGAGCCTTGATCATGAACAAAACATGTGTTTCAACCATCAAAAAAGCATGTGTATGTGTGTGTGTGTGTGTCAATCAAAACCTCAAGGCATGGAGTTGTGACCGCAACACCCACATGTGTCACGACCAACCATCAACACATGGTGTCTCGACCACCATAAAAGCATATGTCTCGACCATGACAAAAGCATATGTCTCGACCAAAACCAAAGCATGTGTCTTGACCAAAACCAAAGCATGTGTCTCGACCATTAAGTCAAGCAATCTCACAACACATGTCCATCTTCAAAATAGAGATAAACCATGTCTAAAATAGATGATGGACATCAAGGAAACAAAGAGTTATCAAGAAGTAAAGCTCTGTACAATATGAACTTCAAAACCCTAAAACCAATCTCCACATTAGCAACCAAGAAATCAAGCTATGAGGGAGAGAAGACAACGCTTCAACCTCAAAAAGAAATGATAAAAAACCTCAAGAAAAACATGAGGGCCAAACTATAACATGGTGATAAAACCAAGAATCATGTTGCATGTAACAAATTCACTTCATCCATCACTTAGAAATCGAGTTCATGGTATTAGTGTTAAGAAAGAGAGCAATCTACATGAGAATACTACAAAGTCTTCAACCCTAAAACAAGATAGCATCATCTAGCACATTAGCATCATGTTTTAGAGATGAAAATAGTAGCATGCAAGCACAAAAAGAGTGAAATAATAGAAGAAGGTAGAGAGTTATATAACCCGCCTTAGGTAGAGAACCAAGCTCCAAGATCATGAGCTCTAAGGAAGAAGATGAAGCTCCAACCAAGGTCAACACTTTAGCCACAAGATGACCTCCAAAGAGAAGAACACCATGTCAAAGGATAGCTCAAGAAAGAAGGTAACAACCCTAGGCCAAACCAAAGAATAAGAAAGGGGAAAGAGAACAAAGCTTCCTATTACTTGTGTACCACCATGTCAAAACATAGTCTCCGACCCTCTGTGATGAGAAGTTTCTCTCAAAGTGACCACAATGGTAGAACCATAGTCTCATGGCTAAGAAGGAAGGAAGAAGATAGGGTGCAAGGGAAAAAATGAGATCAAGGGTTCAAAACCACTTACCAAGGAAGAAGATCACCAAATATCACCACAAGGAGGAGGAGCAAGATCAAGAACACCACATGCGAAGGAAACTAGCCACCAAAGCACCAAGATCATCACCCTCTAGCTCCATCAAGCTCCAAGGTCGGCCAATCAAGGAAGGAGAAAGAAAGAGAGATAAAGGATTGTTTGCATGAAGAAGATAGAGGTTATATACTCAAGCTATGAGAGAGGTAAGGTAGGAATGAGGTGTCAACACAAGAGAACACCAAAGGGACACTTGTCTACCAAGAAAATAGCCATGTAACCACTAAGCACTTGCATGCAACGCATGGTGATACAACCTAGGTAGGGTATCGACCACTAAGGTCACCCACACCTTCATGGTCAAAACACACCACAAGGGACCACCAAGGTAGAAACAAACTCGTCCAAAGGAGGTGTTTCAGTCGAAACACACCCAAAAAACACCAACAAGGTCGAGATATAGGTCGCAACACTCAACCAAGATCAACATGGTCGACACCATGCTCCACTAAGCAAAACCCTAGAAACCCTATCATCACCACAGGATGTCACATCACCAACCAAGGTCCAAACAAGGTACCCTTCAAAATCATTCTCTCTCTCATGATGTTAAAGAACTAAGGGCACACTCTAGATGTGACAAATTGAAAGATAACCCCTCAACTTGGCTAAATTGCAACTTGGTCCAAAATAAGGATTTATGGCTCAACCTCGTCCAAACAGGACCAAACTAAAAAAGTAAGATTTTCACATGTCAACAAAGCATCTCAGATGATTAAATTAATTTTAAGCATCTTATGAAACAAAGTAAGAAACGTTAGCCCAAAAACTAGGTCAGGGGCCTTGTAACTATAGCGAGCGATCTTCCTGCTTGCACTCACCGTATTCGTTGATCAACATGGCATGCTACTGTCATAATTTTCATAGGTTCTCTTCACAAATTGGGGATTTTTGAGGATATGATGAAGGTCAAACTCTGGTCAATTACCCCCCCCCCCTTTTGGTTTTCAATCATGGTAGCTGCATGTCAAACCATGAGACATGTAAAGAACTAAAAAGGTGATAAATCTAGCATGATTAAGAATTAGTTTGGATGAAATTTGTTTTCAAATGCAACCAAAATAGTCCAAAAGATGATATAAAATATGCACATCAAAGTTACTATCATTATTGAGGTTAGTTTATGGAAGGTCCAACTTGAGAAGGTTCTTGTTCAAGTGAGTTAATTGGGTTCACTATATAAAGTGGAAATTATATTAAACCCCATTTTACCAAAAGTTACATCATTATGGGATTTAAAGAAATTGACTCTATTTTTTAAAATTCAATGGAATAACACAATTTCCCTTATATGTAAACTAAATTTACTATTCAATTTACTTATCTACATTCAAATGACCAATGCATCTTTTTGATATTTTATTAAATTTATCCATTTATATATATACATAGAGATGACTTATGAATAAGAAACCCAAGCAAATTGCTAAGGTTGATGTGTTTCTAAGTTAATAGAAAATGTTTATGTTCTATGAAAAGTAGAACCACTTCAAGAATTATTGAATGTTTATAGTGATTAAATATATTCACCTATTGATGAAATGGGAAGTTGATCCATTCATATATCATGCATAAAATTTCATCATCTACTTTTTCAAGAGTAAATCGTTGATGTGGGATTTATCACGTATGAAAATTCACAAAGGTTGAAATCTCTAAATTTACCTAACTTGAATATAAGAAAATCCCATGTGAAAGAAGACAAATCCTATCGCAGTATAGTTTAAGATTTAACCCCAAGAACATCATATTTTAGAAATACTGTATCAAGGTAAGTGAGTAATAACTCTTTTTATGAACTGAGCGTATTACTCCATTACTTCAAAAAAGTTCGTAATTACAAAACTAGCTAGCAAGAAATCATGCTGCTATAAGAAATGATACAAAAGAAAAAAGAGAAAATGAACTATCTATATGTACATAAATATCCAAAAAAATATGTTATATTGTTCAACCTAGAATATGAACGTTTAGTTTAAAATTCGTTATTTGAAATCTTTGTTTATTTAGTAGTCCAAATTCACCTAGCTTGGCCATCAATGTTGTTGAATAGGTTGTTTAATCCTTGTTTAGGTTACGAGGCAACATTTTCCCACCCCGATGCATCTCATCTAGATTGACCTTCTTCACCGTTTGTTACAAGCATCTTTAGCTGATAGGATTATGTTAGGTTGTCCCTCATACTAGAAGGTCGTGGGAGGGTCGTGTGAGGATGACTATATTGTGCACAATGCTTTATTCACTACGTAATGCTTAATCTGATTACATGTACTTGTTTTTCAAACTTGTTTAACTAGTTTAGGCTTCTTTCTATGAGTTTCGGGAATTTAAATGAAATGGGGAAAAAGAATGTGGTTTTTTATTAAAAAAAAGTATTGTCTCTAATTAGTTACGTTGATGTTAGGATGACTGGGGGCTTACTTCTTGACACATGTAGTCATCCGCCCAAAGGTTGTCCAACCTAGAGATATGGGTATGTATAGCACATACTCTACGTATCAGTACTCACTAAAAATAAAACAAAATCATTCGGCTCCTCCTTTAAACGACAATCCTTCCAATTGACTAATAGCTAAAAATATGTGGTCGCGGTTGCAATTTGATATGCGCATTTAGACTTTTCAGAGCTATTATGCAGTTCAAAGAGCTACTCTGCATCTTCACTGATGTATGGTTGGCTAACATTAGTGATGGACTCATTTTCAACGTTGTTCCAAATAAGATGAAGAGCTCACATCCAAGATGACGTGGATGGGCAATGGGCAGGTTTTCCTACCTACTGAAGGAAACCTGTCGCGGTTGGAGTTTGGTGGAGTCGGCGACTGCGATCGAGCTCACTTTTTATGCGATGCCGCAGATCGAAGACACACAAGACAACTCGTCAGAGTGGCTAGCTTGTATAATACTAGTGTGCACAAACGAACAGCCACTCGGATGAAACGGTCAAAGGCCTCGCTTGGGTGACCTCATATCCCAAGATACGGAAGTACATTCTTTTGGGATCTGTTCATGCACGGTTCCTGTGAAATTAGGGATTAGGTTTCAATTGTATACTTGATTAATTAGTAGACATCACTGGCTCGCTCAGCTGCCTATCCGTCGGAACCAGGGGCTGAGTTACGAGTTTACGCATCGCATGATCCATCTCCAACTACTTTGATGTAGACGTAGAGTTTGGTAAATGGACACGGAGTCGACTATATAATATGTGTGACATTTGCAAACTTGTACTTGGCGCTGAGCGCCTGTCTAATAAGTAATACCACCCTCTCCCTCCCCGGCCGATTTAGTTTATAAACTGATTCACAACTTGTCTAAATCAACGCCAGAATCCTTGATATGTTAGAGCTAGGCTGAAGATATCTATTACTTTTTTGCATATTTATATCACGATCAGCATCATAATACAAATTTGTATGACCCCTACGGTCCAATGTGGTGGCTATGCTTGCATTGGTTGGGCAAAATTTCGATCCAATACGACAGTCCTAAAACTGACTACGTAGTTGCACTAACTCTTACGGCCTGTTTGGTATAAGTAATTTGAACCCACCTAATGAATTCTGAACTTAGAAAATAAACACAGGCCTCAACTGTGAATTGTTCATTTCCGCTTATCACTTGGTTGTTATTGATTTAGATGCTGGATGTCTTTTTTATTTTGCAGTTCAGTGCAGTTACTACTTTGTTTCTCCCTAATGCCATTTTATGTTTTCACATAAGTTCATTTTTGTTGCAAACAGAGCCTGCCAACAATCACGGAAAGTAAGTAGGGAGCTGATGGCCCCATGGCCGGGGGGGGGGGGGGGCACGTGCCTCCCCTCCAATTTTAATTTTTTTTGAACATATATACATATTATGTGTATTTACATGGCATCAAAGTTAATATTTATTTTTATGTGTTATCTCCTTCACACATTAATTAACCTAATTTATAAATATATAAACTCTCTTCCATAAATAATGTCATTCATAATACTATTTTTAGTAAAGAATCATAAATAAAAATACATCAAAATAGGATAATTTCATAAAAATCAATGATATTTCTTTACTTTATAAATATATCTCGATGTTCCATACTAAAAAAATTGTTCTTTATTAAATATATTAACAAATGTATCAAAAATGGATACATAAATATCAACTTATTAACTATTATTTTACACTTATTTGTATAATGATAATATAAAAATAAATACCTATAATTAATAATATACTTTATTAAATGTCAAATATTTTTATATCATATATAAATATTTAAATATATAACAAACTTAGCAAGTATGTAGTTGTATGGATAATGATGAAACAAAAATAGATATTTGTTATCAATTATATACTTTATAAAATAGAAAATAATTTAAATAATATATAAACAATGAAGTGTGTAGGGCTGTCAATGGGGAGGGTATGGGGAGGGTAAGGTCTTACCCTTACCCTTACCCTCTTTGGGTAGCGGGTAAGGGTAAGGGTAATTATCCTTCTCAACAATCCCCTTACCCTCCCCTTACCCTTACCCTCTTCTCCACAGGGTAAACGGGGAGGGTAAAGGGTAAACGGGTAATTTTAACAAAAAAGAATTTTATACACATTGTGTGTTGATTTTTAGTAATTTTATAACTAATTTATTGATGACAACATATAAAACATTATATCCAATTCAAAATCATATGTTTCTCCGTGTAAAGTTAACTCAATTCACACAATAACAATTTTTATGCATAATTCATTTTTTTTCCTTTGCATAAGTATGCATAACAAATTTGTGTAACCTTTATATCATGTGCGGGTAAAAGGGTATGGATAATGTCTATACCTTACCCTCCCCTTATAGTATAGAGGGGAAACGGAGAAAGGGTAAATGGGTAAAGGGTAATAAAAATCTCTACCCTTACCCTTACCCTCCAGGGTATGGGTAAGGGTAAATGGATAATTCTCTCCCCATTGACAGCCCTAGAAGTGTGTAACAAATACAGAAAGTACATAGGTAATGAGGTGAAAGAAAATTGATATCTATGTGCATAGGTAATAGGGAGAAAGAAAATCAATATCCATAATTAATGGATAATCAATGAGATATCAAATATTGTTATAATTAAATGTATAACAAATGTAGCAAGTACATTAATTGTATGTGTGTATCTTTTACTTGTGCAAATGGTGTATGTTGGTTATTTTCTATTATATGTGTAATACATGCTAGTAAAGATAAAGTCAAATAAAATATAATAATTTCTAAGTAGTACATGGTGGCACGATAAATTTTTTAACAATTTTTAACAAAATAAGTGTATTGTTTTGGATTTCTATACATCAATAATTCTTCGTTAAAATAATGTAATATCATGTGTCATTATGAAAAAACCCTTAAAATTATCTTCTATTCACAAGTTATGCAAATATTATTTCTCTAAATTAGAAATATGATCTCATCTTAATGTCAAGGATAATGAATTTTGATATTTTTTTAGTTTCCAATGCAACATAGAAATAATTATCTTTAGAACTGAGTGAACAATAAATTATCATAAGATCTATTACTTTATTAGGTAAAGATTATGAATAAGTTTAACACCATCATAAGTATCTTTATTTAACTTTAAACTACTAGAGTATTGAATTTCTTGATTTATGTATAACAATAGTAATTGCCACATGGTACTACTTATATATTCATTTCTTAACTTTATGTTACTTTCTAATTACTTGCTTGTCAAACTCATCATGTAGGAAATTATTTGCGTGATCTTAAAAACTAAATAATAATCCACACAATCAAAACTGAACATTAAATTAAATTTATGTGATTTTTCCAATATGAAGAATTAATATAAAGGAATAGTTGGCCTTATTCAAAGAAATTAAATCTTTTCAATGCCAATGTCATCATTTCAAACTCTTTTTACATATAAAAATATCCTAAACGTATGTAGAATGTTATAATATACATAATACTATGTAATATTAGATATACACAAAATGTTATTTTGATCGGATCTATATTAAATACTCCAGAAAGTGATGAGCTAAGTCTCCAACCTAATTTTTTTATTTATGTAAGACTCATTTATTTTTCTCACTAGTTCTAAGTAAATAGGTCCATATCATGTCTTTGAGACATGTTCTCACTCCATTTGTCTCATGGTGATTATTTAAATTCTATTTATATCTGATTTAAAACAAAAATAATATCGATCTTATATAAATACATAACGTTATTTTTACAAGTGCCCCCCCTCGTCACAGGGCTGGCTCCTGTTGCGGGAGTGATTGTGGGTGTAGTATATTTCTTTGATTTTATATGCAATTGGAAACCTAGTTACAGTTTGATTTCCCATTATGTGTTTGGACTGCAGAACCGAATATTTTTAATTGGACATCATATTTTATAATTGGCTCAAACCAAACTAGCTCTACTATACTTTCCTTCGTTCGGTCCTCTGGTATATTTATGCAGGCCTTACGGTTGTGCATTCTTATTCACATGTAGGACAAGGCTCCCTCTTTCTGTATTGAAGAGGCTGATAGTTAATTTCGTATTTGTCCTTTTGGCGGGTTTTCTGTATCACCTTCAAGTTCAACCCATCAGTTTCGGCCTTTTGGGCACGCTTGTATACAATCGCTTGTTTATGCGTGTCGTCAGTCTTTGTTTGGCCCAAGTCTAATCAAACGGTCGTTTTCTGTCCTGGTTGCGGTTTCATTATCTCGCGTGTCTCTTACTTTTTCCTCTTATACCTAGAGAAAGTTACATGTTCAGGAACAAGCCGAAATAACCAACCAGAATGTGTCTCCAAACGATTGGCCCTCGTTCACATCGCTATATAACAAAAAATGACTTATTTCGAGGGAGGATAGGATAATAATTCATGATATCCTGAAATTTTATATAACAAGATCCTTTCGTAGATGAAGAGGATTATTTTGCTGACCTCTCTGGCAGCGGTCACAAACGTGTCTCAAACATTAAACTATGGGATGCATTGTTCTTAGAAATAGTACATAGAGAGAAACTGAATTGATTCTGTAATTGCATGAACAAAAATGATTGGTCTCTTTTTGAAATTAGTAGTTATTGCACGTACTTTCCACATCTCCTTCTGCACAACAAACTAGATAGTAGATAACAAAATTATATCACTATAAATGAATGTGAAGGTGTAAGAACTATGTTCACGTACAAACATGATAGGGTTGTTCATTGTAATATTGAACATCATACTCAGTTCTAACCTTTTCTCTTCAAATTTTCCCTTCTTTTATATCATATGATCTAACTGGTTTTAAGATGTCATCATCTTATTTTCTTCATTCCCTTATGTATATTATCAATTCTAATATATGACACTCCCGGTCATCAAATTTAATTTTAGTTAGGACCGATATTGTGTCTTATTATTTAACTATATAATTATATTTCATTTTTTTGTATAGCTATAATTTTGATAGTCTAAAGGAAGAAAAACACCTAAATTAGTACATTTATTTATAGCAAATGATATTAGAGAAGTTGCAATGTAATATTTTACCAAATGAAAAAGATTCGTTTCTTTTCTTTCATAGATTAGTTTTAGGACCAAGTAGTGAATTTACCATATATGGGTTGCATTTCAATACATTGTGAATTTGAACCTTGATGTTCATTCATAAAGTATATCATGCTGGTATTGGGTTACTATAGAATTCAGAACATTTTGGTTTTTATTGTATTCATGTGAATTCTTGTTGAATGCCACCCAATAAAAATCAGAATATGGTCTAAAATTCCACAAAATACTAAGTGTTGGATAAAATATGTCAAGTTTTGTATGCAAAATAGGATGTAATGTCTTTAAGATAGCATGATTCAAAGAATAGTTAGAAACTTCTTGGTCATTGGCACTTCATCCATGTTATCTTATTCTTTGTTAATTAGTTAGATACACAATTCTACATGTCAACACCAAAAACCTACATGTTATTTACATCAATTGTCAAAATTCATGAAAGAAATATGCCCTCCTAGAAATCAAAATATATAATAATAATTTTATTATTAAACTACTATAGGTTGATTCTTAATTGCACATGCATTGTATAATATCAAAATTTTATACCTTCTGATCATGATAATAACCAACAAGGTTACCAGTTCTTTCATCATATATTCTTTCCATAACAATATAAAAAATCTCTTAGTAGCATTCATAAATCTCTTTCAAAAATGTTACAAGAATTGTGTTGGTTCACCTCATTTCTCATGTTTCATAATATAGCCTAAATATGATTAATTATTAGTTTAATGTGTGATTCATGTAAATATGCTAGCTTGATAACTCATATAAAAAAAATGAACTAAGGACATTATAGTAGATTCATAGAAAACCAAAATAACTACATACAATCTTCATAATGTATATATATTATGACGTTTTCATCTTATACATGACAATATAAATAAAACTTACTTCTACGGTGGAACTCCCTTAACACAATATTTGTTTAAGTTTTGGTAAGTATGGAATCTCTTAGTATCAAAGATCGCGAAACATATATGATAATAATTTTACTTATTATTGCAAGGATACCATATTACACCCAACTAAATACCAACAAGAAGAAAAAAACAACACTTCTACCATAATATCACTATTCTTCTCTCATTATTAGTATATAAATTTGTTTCTTAATAAATTGTCGTGATGTATTTGGGCATTTATTATCACATAGATAAAGTCGATTGTTGGTTTTGTGCCGTTCCTGTCAATCATTAATCTCATAATAAATTTATATAATGTGATTTGTGTATCTTTTTGGTATGCACAATGATCCTATGTAATATAGCATATGTTGGCTAATGAAAATAACAAAATGTAATTGATATACATTATCATGAGAGTATGAATGACTAGACTTTGCTAAATCTCTATTCCTTGGATAGTTTATTTGTACATGTCTTCATCTGAGAAAAGAAATATAAAGCACTAAAGAAGACATTATGAATGAGTTTTCTTCATTTACATGACTTCAATAGTCACTGTTACACTCTAACAAAAAAGCGATACCTCTCTCACAATCCATTTGAACTACCTAGAATGTGTTGGACATATTCTTGTGGCCAATTTTGGAAATCCACCTTTGCTTATTATGCATTGATTATTAAATCTATAATTTAGTTGTCTTCAATAGTCACTGTTACACTCTAACAAAAAAGTGATACCTCTCTCACAATCATTTACCTCTCTCCTCTAAAACCCAAAATTTGATGCAAATGATTCTTTGATCTATGGATGGCATGTTTTGAGTTACTGATTTGTTTTAAATCTATAATTTAGTTGTTCTAATCTAATCATCTTGTGTACAGCAATCTAGATTATTAAAAATCATAACTCTTGTGCCTAACTAACCAACGCTCCTTGTGTTCGACCTCGACTACAACTACTCTTGTATACTTGCGGGATATAGCTAGTTATGTACTTATTTATTGAAGAAATCTAACATTGTTGTTGGAACAATATTTACATATTTATGATATATCTCAGAAATATTCTAATTGATGAAAATCTTGTTGTCCTTGAAGATATGTGGGTAGCAATAAGGGTAAATAATATTTTTGATTTTTGTCACAAAACCTGCAAAAAGTAGTTGCACCCAATGATTTATATTCTAGTTACACTCTATTAAGATATTAATGCTTTTTTCAAACTTGAATACTTGTATCAATCATGCACTTTTTATATTGAATTAAAAGTGTACTATACCTGAAGAAATATTAAAATATGTACCTTGGTGTCTGTATAACTATGAATAGTTTGTAACTATCCTATTTCACAATTTATTAAATCTTAGATTATCCTTATGTTTCAAACATTACAATTCAATAATTAGGATGTAAATATCTAAATGTCATAAAAGCATTACTACAACATTATTATTAGAAAAATATAAAAAAAACTTTTACTACCTCTATTAATATGCATGTGCAGAAAACAAGCATTCTTATATATTCAATGTTGCACTATTTCTTATGTAAATAACGATATTTAGTAATATATAATTAAAGATGCTATATTGTCAGTTATCATATAAGAAAAAGAAATTCAAGAAGTTCCATTGGAAACATGTTAAATGAAATTTCAATTAGAAGGAAAAGTTTGCACCAAGTCATTTTATAATCATTTTGGTTCTATCCAAGTGAAATACATACATAGTCGCATATAATTAATCAGTATTACAAGAAGAAACCATTTTTTAATGTACTTATTGATATTTAGTAGGGTAATAGACTCACCTCAAAGAAAAATATTTGATCCAGTAATTCTAGTTGGAATAAAATGCAAATTGTATTATAAAGTACAAGCTCAGACCTGGACATTGTGTTAAGATAAATACATATGTCATGAATGTATATGTAAAAAACATTATTTTCTTACATTACATTAAAATGTATGTAATGCACATCATTTTAGAAAAAAAATAGATTTGAATAAAAAAAATGTGATTGTAATATTTGTTCATGAGGAAAAAAAATAAGATTCAATCCAAACTTATTTAACATTTTGAATTTCATAGGTTATAAACCTCATTACATTTGATGAATTGATGAAATTAACTAACTGGGGTTAAGACCTACTATTCAATTGGGGGACTAGAATATAAAAGGCAAAACTAATATGTTTTCCTGAATGTCTGAATTGACAGGCAATAAATTGTTGTTACAAATAGAAGATAGCCTTTATGGACCATATAAGTGAAATTCTCATTCCATATCCCTTGGTATAATCATAAACTGTATGTACATGAGATTACCCAAATTGTAGAAAATGGCAAAATATGAGGTTGAGTTCTGTCATATGTATGAAAAAAAACTAATTTTTTTTACCTTTCCAAGGTTGCAAAAACTTTAGAATACCTTTATAATTGAACAGTACAAGACTTCTACTTTTGGATATTTAACATTATTTCATTTTTCTTTGTTCTACTGACCTTTATATCCCATAAATACCAAATTTAGGATATGAATGCTCTTAAAACCATTTCAATCTACATGAATATCTACCACTGTTCCTCCATCATCTATATTTAATTAACCAAAGATACACATAAGAAACATGAGACGAAACTGTGTTGTGAGTAAAATAATTAAATTAATTTTTTTATTTAACTAATTCTACATTTCAATCACAAGAGAGAAGTATAGTGATGCACAATAGTTACTTGTATATCATGGTCTAAAATAAATTAAATATTTTGAAGGATGGATAAATAAAATTGTCAACTGATATTCATGGCAAAATGCAAAAAATGCAAAAAAGTAGTGTGATACTTATAACCAAGACATTATTAACATGTATTCTAATATCATGTCTTTGGTGACTAAACATATTGTCAATTTAACAAAAAACATTGATAGAGATTCCTTCTTGTTGACATTGACACGTCTAAGTACTTCCTGATGTTATTGGACACGACAATTCAGGTTCGCAAAAATTGTAACTTAAGAGTAAGCTCAACAAGCCATCGGAGATATGGTCATTTCATCTTGTTAGTGATTATAAAATGGTTACAACTACATGAATTCTATGCAGTACCTTCTGTAAATTAGTAAAATCTAAGGGAAGCATTTCATATGGTGTTCTAGCATCTATATAGTGTTACATTGTTCTTCTTCATCGTTAGGCATACTGTAAAGAGTGGGACTCTATAGGGGATCCACTGTTGGAGTTGAAAAATAAGTCCATCCAATTCCAAATAAGAAGGAAAGGAAGAATTTCATTCATTTATTAAATGGTATACATATCAGAGCATGAAGTTTATAATCAGCAGAAACAAAACTATATCAAAGTTACAAGGTATATATTATACAATTGTTCCTCACCATAAAAGGGGGTACAACAAGGTAAAAAGATATCATCATCATCATCATCATCTAAGCCTCAATCCCAACTATGTTGGGGTCGGCTACATGGATCCTTCGTTTCCATTCAGCTCTATCATGGGTCATATTCTGATTGAGATGTAGAGATTCAAAATCTCTCTTTATAAGCTCATCCCATGTTAATTTAGGCCTTCCTCTTCTTCTATTTATAGTGTTTGGCTCAATAGCATTGCTTCGTATAGGCGCACTAGTAGGTCTGTGTTGCACATGTCCGTACCATCTGAGTCGGCCCTCACGCAACTTGTCCTCAATGCTCGCCACCCCCACTTTATTCCTGATATAGTCATTTCTCAAACGATCTTTTCTTGTCTTCCCACACATCCATCTCAGCATACGCATTTCGGCCACGCTCATCTTGTTGAGACCTTGTTTCTTCACCGCCCAACATTCACTCCCATAGAGCATGGATGGTCGTATAGCTGTTCTATAAAACTTACTTTTTAACCTGAGAGGGGTCTTCTGATCGCATAAAACTCCAGTTGCACTCCTCCATTTCAACCATCCTGCAGTGATCCGGTGACAAACATCATTTTGGACATCCCCGTCTATTTGAATAATAAAACCTAAGTAACGAAATTTGTCACATTTTGGTATATCTACTCCGTCCAACTTGGCTCCATCATTCACACTGCGAGATTGGCTGAAATTGCAATGCATATACTCAGTTTTGCTCCTGCTAATCATCAATCCATTTGATTCCAATGCCTTTCTCCAACATTCAACTTTATCATTCAATCCATCTTTTGTTTCGTCAATCAAAACAATATCATCAGCAAATAACATACACCAAGGAATAACACCAAGGAATAACAAGGTAAAAAGATATACATATAATAAATCTGTTCACATTCAAGACCTATTGTATAGGGAAACCCAACCATTTGATGTTATTCTTAGGTCCAACACCACGTATACTGATCTTCATGTAGACTTGTATTTTTTTAGTAACTATAGAGATTAGCTGTTATTCACCCCGTTCTCTATTACAGGCCAAATGTGGTGGATCTGAATGTTTACATCCTTTGATAGCTAGCTGTTATTCACCCCGTTCTCTATTACAGGTCAAATGTGGTGGATCTGAATGTTTACATCCTTTGATAGCCAAGCTGGCATAACAGAAAGAAACTTAAAATTTGAGGAGAGGTACATAGATCTTTTTGCAAGAGCGTCGGCCACTTGGTTGTGCTTCCTACTGACGAAGACGATGTAGATTAGGTAGATGGTTTTGGGCGCGGGCATATTCTCTTCTCAACGGCTGGAGCTTGCAGGCGAGCAGGGTAGCGTTTTGAAGAAAATTGATGGCCGTAGATGAGTCAGTTAGAATCATAGGGGAATGCCAGTGGTTACCGACGCATATGTGCATTGCATGGAGAATGCCTCTGATCTCCGCTTCCAGAGCGGATGCGGCCAATCCGTACTTGCCGCGGCCAAGTAGACAGCTGCCTAAGTTGTTGGTGACATGGACCCCAATACCCATCCTGTGTGACTGGTATTGATAAGCAGCATCGACAAAGACCAACTGTTGGTGCTGCTTGGGCCGGGGGAACAGCCGAGTTGTCCCAACAATGGTGGGCGTGATGCCTGTATTGATAGCTAGGATTGAGTTGGTTTTTCTCCGGATGAGAGAAGCTTGTACAGAGGTTGGTTTTTGCTTGCCCCCATGAAGAAATTCATTGCATGTTTGCCAAATAGACCAGCAGCCGACGCAGCGCGTCGTGACGGCCTCAGTAGAGTCTTTGCCATGGATGATGTGGGTTATCCAATCCTCGCCGGAGGCAGCGTAGGAGGAAGGAGGCATATTTAGAGAGTGGCACACATATATACTCATCGGACAGTCTTTGAGACAGTGAGTGATCGTGTCATGCTCCTTTCTGCATACAGGACAGGAAGGGTCGTTACTAATGTGCCGACGCTCTGTGTTAGAAGGGCATGGTGCTTGAGAAGCCAGTAGAACATGCGGATTTTGGGTGGGATCAGCAGCGTCCAAACACTGGCCCAATTGCAATTCGATCTAGGGGAACCGTGCTGCGATTTTATCCAAGAATATGCAGAACTGACTGAGAATTTGCCGGAGGGGGTGAGCAGCCAGGACCACGTATCTGGCCCTGCATCTCCGGCTGGCACACAAACATTCTCTATTAGCGCCCAAGTGGTAGGCGGTAGGAAGGCTTCGACAAAATCCCAGTCCCATACACCCATGGGCAGGGACATGCTCTGTACTTTGAGGTCCTTCAGATCATCGGGGACAACGGTCGTAGGGGCTATGTCGACGATGGCCTTACCCATGAGCCATTTGTCGACCCAGACATTCGTGTCGGAGCCGGAGTTCACTGTCCTGTGACAAATAGCTTTAAGCTTAGGCATATGCATGCTGCTGACTGGGCCGGCCCATTAGGGGGGTCAACTTGGGCGACGGCCAGGGGCCCAACAAAGAAGGGGGTCCATAATTTTTCTTCTTCTTCTAATACACATACATTTGTAAATTGAACGAGATTGATTCGATGTTACTTATTACGAAAAGACCGGTCCGGAAGTCAAGTTCCCTATTTAGTTTTGTGTGATTGGTTATCAGAAAGTCAGGAATTAGACTTTCCTAATTTTCCATAGACTTCTTGACATATATATAAACTAGAGTTCCAGACTTCTGCTCAAAAGCGAGTGGAAAACAAGTTCGGCGCATCTGTCCCAACGACAACTCTCTCCTCGCCTGTGCCCCTTTCGCCCACGCTTCTCTATGTTGGGTAGCATTCAACCACTCGTCTCTCACTTGCGCTTCTCTGGCATATACCTCTTCAGCCACACCTCTCTGACTTGCACCTCATTTTTCTTGATGTTTTTCCTTGATCAACCGACAATGTTTGTTGTGGGGGATAAATAAATCAAAGGTTGATGATCGATTGGGTTGGAGCACTGCTACTCTTGACTTTTCTCACGATTTACTCTAGTCAATCGGCGACAGATGCCACTGCGATGGAAAATCATTCAAACACCCATGCAATTTACTGTGTTGCTAAAGCAACCACTATTTTTGTTTGATTGTGTATTCTTGTATTGCTTTCTCTTTTTATTTTATTCATCTAGCATACACGAAACTGATTACATAGCTGCACAACTGAGTTCTCACACAGGCAGTGAATTAGAAAACCTCAAGAATAAGCATGATGACTCTGTATTTGAATATTATAATTTAAAACATAGTTCATAAGTACGCCCTTTGTGTCCAAGTCATCTTCTAGTTTTGTGAGTATACATACAATAAAAAGACATCATAACTTTTTATCATCATGGTTCATTACTATTGCGAATTAATTGATTAACATATAGTATAAATGAGAGCTATGGAGAACAGTGTTAGGGCAAATAGTCTTTGAGGAAAGCTTCCTCAGTTACAATATACTAATCATATGGAAGCCATTTACCTAAGAAAAGTTATCTTTCAAACCAATCACCTGATTTTGATTTCCTAAGACTGAACTCAAGTTCTTGGAAAATGAGTTCCCTAAAAATTATAGTTACAACGAACCAATCGAAGCCTAAGGGCCTGACTGGCTTGTTATAATTTGTCCTGAAAATATTAGAAGTCGAATATCCTTTTTGATTTTATTTGACTGGTTTTCTAGAAGTCTGGAGCTCGAGTTCCCTAATTTTTTCTGGACTCTCAGACACACACACACACACACACACACACACACACACACACATATATATATATATATATATATATATATATATATATATATATATATATATATATATATATATATATATATATATATATATATATATATATATATATATATATATATATATATATACTTCCGTAAAATAGGTTTTATTAGAAACCAATAGGACAACGACTTAAAGCCGCATCTTTCGTCCGCTCTTGTATTCCTCTTTTCCAGCGGAGACTTCACATGAGTTTTTCCAAGCTAAAGTTACTGAAAAACTATCTTAGCTCATCAATGTCTCAAGAAAGATTGAACGGTTTGGCAATATTATGCATTGAGAAGGATATGTTGGGAAATATTGATGTTGACACTGTTATTTAAGATTTTGCATCTAGAAAGGCTCGAAGAAGTCATTTTATATGATGACTGAAGCTCGATACGGAGATATCTATATTTAATTTTTACGTTCTTTTTAGTTTGATTTGTAAGAACATGTTCTATTATTTTTATATGACAGTTTTGACAATTATGACTAAACTGGTGTTTATTTAAATTTGTTAAATAAGAGTATACAGAGGGCCCATTTTTTATCTTCGCCCTGGGGCCTCTAAAATGTCTGCAACGGCCCTGGAGCCTGCTGAGCCCATGGTCTTCAACATAGTTCCTTGCCTGATGTACTTTTGCTGCATGACTTCTACCCATTGCGATGGGGAGTTATTCAAGAAATGCTAGGCATTCTTCAACATAAAAGCGGTGTTTTGGTCCCTGGCGGTCTTTATTCCAAGGCATCCCTGAGCTTTGCTCTTAGTCAGCTTCTCCCAAGAGACCAAGGAGAGCTTTTTCTATTCCCGTCCCCCAGACCAGATAAAGTCTCAGATATGCCTATCAATGTCATCACACAGCGTAGGCAAGAGGCGCATGGTCTGCATCGTGTATGAAGGAATGGTTTGTAGTGCGGATTTAGCAAGGGTGATACGACCCGTGAGAGAGAGGTGGCGGGCGGACCAGCTGTCCATGCGCCCTTTGATGTTTTGGAGAATATGTGAGTGAGTTTGCTTGTTGACTCTATGGTGTAGCACGGGCACACCCAGGTAATGACCAAGGTCAGTCGTATAGGATATGCCCATGCGGCGGCAGAAAGCACGCTATTTGGCTCTGGTGGTGTTAGGCGAGAAGTAGCAGCATGATTTTTCTTTGGAGACAACCTACCCGGAGATGAGGGAGAACTCCTTGAGAACTTTGTTGATGATCGAGGCTTGGCCAGGAGAGGCATCTGCCATGAGGATCAAGTCGTCAGCAAACATAACGTGGGATAACACTAGTCCGTCTTTGGTGATTAGAATCGGCTTCCAGGTTCCACGTCCAACCTCTGTAGTAATAGCTTGGCTCAAACGTTCCATACAAAGTGCGAACATGTATGGGTTGATAGGGTCCCCTTGCCGGACACCCTGGGTAGTAGTGATCAGATCCATAGGTGCCCCTTCCCAAAGGATAGAGGTGTTGCCGACGGAGATGATTTGCATAATCAATGCAGAAAGGCTGTCTGGTATGCCTGTCTCTTCAAGGTATCAGCGATGAAGGGCTAGCTCATACGGTCAAATGCCTTAGATAGATCAATCTTGATGGTGAACCACTTCTTCTTGCCTCTCATGTTCTTCATAGAATGGACCACCTCCTGGATGAGGAGGATGTTGTCACTGATCCGTCTGATGGGAATAAAGCTTGATAGGTGGAGAGAGACCTAGTCGCTGAGGAAGGGTTTAAGTCGTTCCACAATGACCTTTGAGATGAGTTTGAGGCAACATTTGTTGAGCGAGATGGGCCTTGAGTCACTGCATCGCTAAGGGTTATTTGTTTTGGGTATGAGCACAAGAAGTGACTCTTCCATGCGGGGATCAATCTTGCTGGTGATGAAGGCATGTTGGACAGTGGAGACGAAGGAACATCCAATATGGGACCAGTGGTGCTGGACAAATCCGTTGTGGATGTCGTCGGGCCCTGTGGCCTTAACTAGGGCCATGAGGAAGAGGACTTGCCTTATCTCATCCTCGTTGGGGATAGAGCTGAGAAGGTGCGGGTTGGGCGGTGCACAGAACACCCCCACATAGCTTGCAATAGTGCTACTGTCTGGCGGATTAAGGCAAGGCGTGCAGAGCAGGTTGTTGAAGAAGTCGCGTACATGTAGCTTGATGAGCGTCGTAGAGGTGATCCAGGTTCTGTTCTCATCACGGAGCCTAGATATCTTATTATGGTGCCTCCTTACCTTGATGTAGGTGTGGAAGAATTTATTATTTCCATCTCCATATTGCAGCCAATTGATGTTAGAATGCTACTTCCAGTCCGCCTCTTCCCGTAGGAGAATGGAGTTGAGATGATCCTGGAGCATGACACATTGAAGTTGAGTAGAAATGGAATTGGATGTTTGGATTTGTACCTGGCATTTATCAATCTTACGTAGAAGAATATCACTTTGCTTATGTTGTTGTTTGATACGTTTGGAGTCCTAATTCAAAACCGCCGATTTGAAGGTGGGCAGCACCTCCAACATCGCCTTTGAACCATCCCAAGCGGGTAGAAGCCCCGACTCGAATGCAGTTGTGATGTCCCAGCTCATCTTGGTTTTGAAGAAGTAGAACCTCCGCTGTTGCCATTAACTGGAGAGAAGAATGGGATGATGGTCGTTGTAGAGCCGGGAAAGCACACTGATCTGCATGCCCCCTTCAATGGACAACCACTCCTCGTTAGCTAACATTTTGTCCAGTTTCTCCAGGAGGCGACCCTTAGAGAAGGTGAAGAAATGGCCTAAAGACGACATGTCTTTTAGGCCAGTAGTGTTGAGAAGGGAATTGAACTTGAGGCTGGACCGCCTATCAAAGCCCTTTCCACCTTGCTTCTCGGCTACGTCAAGCATTGTGTTGAAGTCACCGACGAGAGCCCAAGGTTCATTAATCAAAGAAGCGAGGCCTGTAAGCCGTTGCCATAGAAGGTCTCACTTTTGGGGTTGGGACTGCCGTAAATGAAGGTGAGTAACCAAGCATTTTTGATGCAACAATGAACATATTGATGATGGCTTTGCAAGACATCAATAGAGAATCTATGACTGTCCCATAGGATCCATATGTCGCCCGAAAAGCCAAGTGCTTCCACTCTATGTGAAGAGGTGTAATTGAGCTTCTTAATGATGTTGTCAGTGTTTGAACCACTACATCATGGCTCTATTTTGACTAATATATGGAGCTTGTATCTCCTTTTGTATTCCTTAAGTAAGGTGATTTTATCCTTGGAGCCGGCTCCTTGGATGTTCTAGCAGATGATGTTAGTCATTCAAACACAGTTAGAGGGGCCGAGCAACAAGCTCAGTGGATGACATCGAGTAGGCCTGAGGAGGTGGCTACTGCTTCCATGTCCTCATCGGGTCCCGTGTCTTCAACCTTGAAGTGAAGAGCTTTCTTAGTGTTGGTGTTGAAATCAACGCTGCTAACTAATAGCGCAAGTTTTCCCTTATTACGTTCACGACATGGGCTCACCGTTTGGTAAACGACCGTCCTGTTCCAGAGAATGACTCCACCACCGGCCCCATCCACACCTGTGGAGAAGATGGGTGGACCAGAGAGTTGAGTGTTGGGCTCAGTTGCTTGGAATCTGAATGCCTCAGCCACAACGGTGCCATCCCTTCCTTCACTGACTTCATTGTCAACCAGAATAACTACGGAGTTGTCGCCTCCCTTATGTGCAGTGGTCGAGGCTGCTTTTGGGATGGGCGGTGGCTTGCCGCTATTTCACGACTCTTGTCCTGCAGTTTGCTTTCCTGCCTTCTTCTTGTTCTTCTTGCGGGTTACAGTCTCCTAATCCTCCCCCTTATCCTCACGGGTCCCGCTATTAGTAGACACAATAGGGTGGGACTTAGAGTTAGTGACATTCGCAGTAGTGCTAGTGTCACGTTTCTTCTCTTTAGTTTGAGACGTGGCTTTTTTACCCATAGGAGGGCGTCACTCTGGCATTTTCACATGGATCTCAGACGTATATTGCGTCGTTATGGCCAAGAGGGGGCCAGTGGAGGAGGACAGATCGACGATGGGGAAGGACGGGATAAACTTACAGTAACCCTTATTATGGCTGAGCCTGCCGCATTTCATGCTTAAAGTTGGGAGATTCTCATACTCAATTCGGTACTTCTCGTCATTGAGGAGTAGAGCAAGAAGAAGATGTTTGGAAGTGTCAACTTCGACGACGATTCGGGAGAACCTGCCTCTATGACCAGATTGGGTAGTGGTGTCTATCTTTATGGTTTTTCCAATCAGGTCTCCGACGCTCGAGACAAGTTGATTTTGGAATAGATAGATTGGTAGGTCGGGTATCCTGGCCCAGACTACCAGTTTGCGGGGAATCGGATCGGAGGGGCGGAAATATTTGGACCACGATTGCACTGAGAGGTAGTGGTTAAAGATCATCCATGGACCTCCTATGAGGGAACGGAAAAAATCCTCGTTGTTCGCTAGTTGGATGATATAATAGCCTTTATCAAGGTCGATAGCATGGAATTCGTCGGTGAGTTTCCGTAAGATAGGAACCCTAGCATAACAGTTAACCCAGATGTAGACTTGTGTTCTAATGTACCTACACCTAGGTGGAGGAAAATATAACTCAGAAAATAGTAACTAAAATAAGGTTAGAAAATGATGAGTATGTACATATAATAAACACTTTGGTCATTGTGCCAAATTATAAGTGCAAAAGAGATATTCCCATTAAGAGGGGGCTATTTTCAATTAGGGAAGTTAAAAATCATTATTACATGAGAAATATGGCATATTAAAGTCCAAACTACAAGTATGCGAATAAAAATACCTTAGCATAATAGTTAACCATAATTCTAACTTCAAATAGTAAAAATTTGCATGCATAACAATGTAGACTAAATATACCTAAAATAGTGCCACCATAAGATCATGGCTTAAAAGGATAGGGTGGAAATGCACATCCCAGGTGGAATATGTGTACCATATATATGCATGGTTGTATATAAGTACCACCATTATAGATATTCAAACTAAAGATGTAACATGCATAAAATAGAGACGGGAGACTAGCATTTCAAAAAATTTCTCATAAAAGGAAATCATGGCAAGTGGGGTTCAAAAACCCATATAAGCAAAGTAGTTTAACACCCACAGAGATATATTGAGTCAAAATCAGGAAATATAATGTTCAAGAAAAGTCAATTTTTCATTAGGAATAATAGTTCCAGAGATGCCTCATTAAAAGAATGTATGTTTCAATCAAGTAATGCCCAATATAAAATAGAGGGTGTACATACCTCAAAAGTCATGTTTACTTATCCAATAGTACTCCTATGGTATAGTACCCGGTCTTCCAACCTAATTGCAATACATAAGTATTTTTACATTACAATGATTCATATGATTGATAAAACCCTAGAAAAATCCTTTTAGAAATCTTCGAATCAGTCTCTAAAACCCATAACTTTCAATAGTGTGTATCTTTTTATTCCAAAATGTACATATTTGTATTTTACTTATAATCAATATCTAGTTATGATTTCAGAAATGAAATCATTTTTAGAATAAATCCATAAAAGAAGAAGGAGAAATAACATGTACTCTTATGTGATTTACAAAATAGTTGTGTGACAAGGTAAAAGAGTACATTAACAAGGGCCAAAAATTGGGGCATTGACATTGAACCAAATATTAGAAAAGACTACCTGCTTTTGGGCATGTGATAAAATCCCATAAGAAGGAGATTTTGGGGACCTATGCAGAATCAAGCAGGAGAATCTCACTGCTATGACATCTTTGATAAGGAATTTGAATCACACGACCAAAAAATCATTCCCAACATCTCATGATAACTTGTCTAGGTTCGATGATCTCACTACCATTTGAAAACTCTAGATAAGTACTATTAATTTTGTGGCAAAGCATTATATGAGGGGTAAAAAAGAGAAGGAGGAACTCATACAAACCCTTTGTGAGTAAAATCAAACCACATTTACATGATCTCGGGTTGTCTTCTCAAAGGTGACTAGTTTAAAACCCCAACATAAATTCAACACTAGCACTATGGAGAACAATAGATTGGCAAGAATAGAAAAATAGGAGGAATATTAGTTTCAGTTGATTAACAGTAGGTAGAGGATGTGACAAGATATTCATGGGTGATTTCCATAGTCCTCTGTGGTGATTTTTTGGATTGTGATGCCCAACATACAACAGTTGACAACACTACTTCTGGTGACCGGCCTTACCGTGAGCCTAGGGTGCCTGTAGTTTCTCTAGTTGAGAAAGTTTCTAAGCAATTCTATAGGTAGTGGAGGAGAGCTAGGTGATGATGGTCATCGAATAAGAGAAGAAAGGAGAGTTTTACTATGGTTGTCTAGTGACTGGAAGAGTCTCTATTTTCCACGACAACCTAGGTGGTAATGGGAAAATTAACAACAGGTAGTTGTGGATGCCAATTATGATTCTAAAATCAATCCTTGGTTGTGCATTACCAGTAGGGAGGAGGCGGTTCAGAATAGAATGTGAGGTTCAAGAGGAGGCAAGGAAGATAAAAGAAAACGAGATGAAGTGGATGTAGAAGAAGGGCATGTGGTAAAGAAGAAGGACATCGCCTCTCAGGGAATGTCAGCAGATGCTACTTCATTAGTGGAGATGCAGGTTGGAGGTAAAAAGGAGAAGGGTGATGTTGGGTTAATGGAGATGTGGGTAATGGAGAGAAGAGGAGATAGGGAACATGTTCAAGTGACGAGGAGGTGGGGATTATAGGTCGGCATAAGATTGTAGCTAAGGAAGGGGAAGATGCAATCACACTATTTTTTTTCTATGTGACCACATACAAGTAATAAACATGTGGTACAAAAATGTAAATATAGTTTGATTCAACAAACTTAAGTGATATAAAACATTTGTCTATCTAATTAAATTGGGGGAGAAAACATGATCCAATTAACTTTATTTTTTGCATGAGAGATACTTAAGGTGTGTGGAAGATGATTCTCAAATAAAATTTTCCTTTTGTAGTCATTGAATGTTCAATTTAATTAGTTGTATGTTGGTTGTTTATTTAGTGTATTCATTACTTTTTTCACCCAATTATATCATTGAAAATTTTAAATATCTAGTTCCATCAACTAATCACTAAGGAAGCTTATATAGGATAAACTTAGGAATAAGCTCAACAATTGATATATTTGTGATTAATTCATCTATACTAAAACCTCAAATAAAGATGTTAACCTTATGAGACGATGTCATATGTGCCTAATATTATTGTAAGAGGAAGATCTTATGAAAAGAGGAAGGATTAACTCTAGGGTCAAGATTTGGGTATGTTACAGCACTCGTCCCCAAAATCCATTTGTCACTAGCCTGGCATAATGTGTCATATTTCAAAGTCAATTATAAGGGTTTCTAGTTCACTTATTGCCATGGAAAATACTATACTATCACATATTGATCTTATAGTCCATTCTATAGGTGGAACTATATTACTCCATACATCATGTCATCATTAGCCCTCTCATATGGATGCCGAACTAGGGGTGTTACACCAACTACTAGAATTATTCATCAGTATTTGGGCTATATCTTCATTTTGTTATATTTATAGACTTTACTAAAGAGGATTAGTTATCTGGTGTCTCATGACCAAGTATTCTATATAGACTATTGAACAAATTAGGGTTAAGGTATAACATTATTACTTTATTTGCAGACATGTTTTACCATACACATGATGATTCTTGTTAACTTAATGACATTTGTTAAATTAGTCATCCATGATTTAGGCATATATATTGAATCACACATATATTGAATAAGGGGTACTTAATTCCATTTTCACTCTAGTCTATCATGTTCATAATAGAAATGATGCACATTCATAATTTTGACATCCTTGGTGCGTTCAACCTAGTTTCTAGAGTAGAGTCATCCCTACTATTTTGTTACTAGAAAATTAAGTATTGGACATTAATTCAAGCTCTTTAGAATTTTATCATCTTTTTTGTTCTTTTTCGTTTGTAACATAACTCACCACTTTTTTATTTAAGTCATTTGTTATATATATAGGTGAAGATGAGTTTTATAATTATTTTCATCATCATACTAACATCATGCAGGTAAAATATGCTAGGCTTACCCATATACCCTGGTTAGGTGGTGCCTACATAGTTAAAACCCTAATATTGAATGTTACCCATGTGTTAGTTATCAAAACCACTACTATTTAATCCAACTAGTCCTAACTTACATTCCTAAAGGATATAGTGTTAGTACTAAACCTCTTAAAAGTATTAATATATCCTAGATAACCATATAGAGGGAAAGGGGATATATCAACATGATCATTTATACCTAAAACTCCTTCTTACTTTGTACTTCCCACTTAGGCCTAGGGCCTTAATGTTCACCTATCCAGTCATAGGTATCTTTATTAAAGGGTTTCTCAACTACTTAAGCTTGTTTGTGGTGGTGAATTGTTTCCAAAAGCCTTTGATAAAAGATGAAAGCTCTTTTTTTACATACAATTAAATAATTAAAATAAGTTTGATAATAAAAACTTTGTGTTGGAATTCCATAAATGGCACCAACATCAATCTGAGAACCAAGTCACCCACTTTCCATTGTACTACACATCTACTACTATTCTAGCTCAATTCATTCGACTAAGAGAGTCTTATCATTAATACATCTAACTGGGGATACTGACATATCCTAACCTATAATATTGAAGGAGGGAGAAAAGGTTTTCAATTATACATCGCCAACTTCCACCAGATCCTGTTAGAACATGACATCCATGATTCCTCACTTCACACCACAGTTGATTTACACATCTTCATTTGAAGACATCATAGAATCACATGATGAACCAACCAGTATAGGAATAAATTGGGGTTCTTCATCACTTATTGGTTTATCACCATTGAACATCACAAGACGAGATGAGCGATAAATTCAAATACCCATTGTCTTTTGACTAGGAAGTCTAATTACATTATGTAGATGATAGAGGCAAAATCCTAAGCTTATTCTAATGAACTAATAGATTTTATCCAACAATCCTCGCTCAGGAGGCATAACAAGATCAGGAGGATGGTATCTGTTACAACCCCAATTTTTGGTTTCTTTTGGGTAGAAGTACAATTTCCCCAATAAATGTATGATTATGTAATTTGTATGATTTATGTGCCTTGAACGGATTTCTTTAATAAATAGCCTTGCTTGTGGGATTTTGTAGGCCTTTATTGGATATTGGGCTCAATAACAAGAAGAAGGAAATAAAAAGGAAAAGGAATCAATTAATAAAGGAATAACTAAGATAATGAGAAAAGAAATATGTGGAAGCACCTAGAACACAAAGAATTATCCTTCAAGGAGTAATTTTGTATCTTTAGGATTTCTTGGGTTCCAAGGAGTCCAAGTTGCAAAGATAATAGGAGAAGAAAGAGATAAAATCAAATAAAGCATTATTAAGAAGAAAAGTTGAGATAATGATGAAAATATAAGAAATATGTGGAAATATGGATAATGGAATCATTATGAATGAGATTTTAACTCCACATGGTTTGAAATGGTAAAAGGAATCAAAATAAAGAAAATAAAAGAGAATATTGAAAATAGAAAGGAAGAGATTATATTGTTAATGTTTCATGTGTATGTAAATACCTTTCTATCAATGACTCACGCCCAAATTTTCCCTCTCACCCGTGGCCATATGAGAAGGGAAAGTCACACTTTCCTAGGACACAATCCCCTTGCCTTATGAGAAGTGAACATTGGCTTTCCGCCATCCCACTTGTTCTCTACAATCCTCTTCTCCAAACCCTCAGGGTTCCACTAGGATCTATATAAGGAGCCATCAGAGTCTCCCCTTAGAGAGAATCGATGCTTAGTCATGCTTATGGGAGGAGAGATCTGTAGGGATGTTATTCAAACTATCAAACATGGTTGAATCATGCATGGGAGAAGAGTCAATCCACCCACATCATAGCTTGCCACCACCCCTTGTGGTCGATAATGAGAGGATAGGGAAGGAGGAAAATCCTCCCATGAAGTGTACAAGGTTCCAAGGTCTGAGAAAGGAGGGCTTCGGAAAAGAATGTCCCTCCACCACAGTCGCAAGTAGAGGGAAAAGGTGTTGTGCTTCTCTGTCTGTGACCAAGAGTCTTGGGTGTGGGGGGCGGCGGCTGGAAGGGCTTCCGCAGCAGCTGAGGTGGCCAGTGCTGCTGCACTGTACTGCTGCGTAACCAGGGTTCAGCCAATGGTGAAGATAGGAGAAGGAAGGCTCAAATCCAGTGGCTTCAAGGAGGTTCCCATCCAGGTTAAGATCGAAAAAGGTAGGCACCGCTCCACCTTGATCGCACCTGGGTGGGCGCCAACGGTTGATGGAGTGTGGATCCGTGTAGGTAGGTGGAGGTTGATGGATGCGAGGTCAGAAAAAGGAAAGAGAGTAGGACAGAGAAGAATTATGGAGGTGATCCATGGTGTGCTGCGATGGAGGGAGACTCATACCCTAGTAGCCGGTGTCGGTAGACAAACTAGGGGTGGGCACATGGCTTGTAGAGATGGCGTCTGCAATCTGCAAAAGAGGTGTAAGGGAACTGCAGGAGGAGTACGATCACAAAAGGTGATGCCAAGGGCCTGGCTAGAGTAGTCTTCGGCTGAGTGATGCCCTACCCTTCCGAAAGCGAGGACCACATCGTCGGGTGTTGGCGTTGGCTTGGGCGCAACATCATGCATCACACATAGGGTGGACTCATCGAGAAGGAAGAAGATGGACCATGTTGGTTCAATTAGGAGAACTAGACCATAATGGCGGTTCAGAAGAAAACCCAGCACCTGAACCGCACACAACTTAACCCATGTGGCACTAGCATCAACCAATCAGCAAGCGCCATGTGGCCCCAGAACTAAGGTATTATGTCATATCTTGCTTTAATTATAGAAATTGCTACAATGCTAGGAAAATAGCAAAATTATATATCATTTTCATTGGAAAAATGATGGGAATACAAATATAATATGTTTAAAGTCTAATTATGCTCCCTATTATGAAAATAGGGTAATATATATGTTAAAAGTGAAGATTTATAAATGGAAACCCTAGATTGGATATTAAACATGTTAAATACAATAAAAGCCCTTATTTTATGCTCTTATCTGATATTGTTTAACAATATGAGAAATAAAGGTGATCATAATAATGATGTTGAAAGGTTAGGGTTTCCAATGTGTATAATCATGCTTATGAGAATTAGGTTTTGGAACTAAGATATGTCAGTGAACATAAATTGGGTGTAAGTGATCATAATGAATGTATATGTGGATATATTAATTAGGGTTACACATGATGTCTAGTTTGGAGTAATAACTGTAATACAGAATTGTGCGATGGAATTAGGTGTGTACCCTTATTCCTTAACCAAACCATAAATCACTTGATTATAACCAAATAGGGTTTTAATGTGATTTATATGATTAGTGACACTTTAGTTTTGTATACAATTACATATCATGTTGATTGATTGGATGTGTGTTTTCTTGTTGACTATACTTGATGATTTGGATTGCATAAAGTACACCTGAAATATACTACATGGCAAAGGTATGTGGTTATTTATGAGTAACCGGTTTAGTTTCACGATGTTTTCTTGAATGATTGATCGAATTGGATGCAACCTAACTATTGGATGTTCATCCATGCAAATCTTTAAAGTCACTATGATTATCACAATTAATTATAAATGTGCATTCTCACACCTACATGCCACCCTGATGTATGATGCGTGACCAAGCCCTGAAGGGAAGGTCAATTAGGTCAAGCCAAAGAGGGAAGATTATTGGGCACCATGAGAGGTGACCCCAGGCACCAAGCTCAGGATGGAGAAGGTGGCCTTATGTTTCTTGCATGACTATTGGGCACCATGAGAGGTGACCCCAGGCACCAAGCTCAGAATGGAGAAGGTGGCCTTATGTCTAGTGCAAAGGAAAAACCCTAGAGAGGGTATTCCAGGGTTAGGGCAAAAGCGGTGTAGAATGTCACATTGAAAATGTAATTTGGATTGTTAAATAACTTAATTGTGATATTTAGGTTGTTAGCAATGTTTGTGAAATTTTGGTTGTCCCCACATACCGACATATTCATTTATGTTGACCGAAGTTTTGTTTGTCGGTGTTTTAGGTACAATATGAATAGTAAAAATAGTAAAGTGATACATTATGAATTTATGAATTAAAGTACAAGGAGGATTAGTTAGAATAGGCTCTAGTTGTGGATAGAAGTCTAGAAATCCAATATTTTAAAAAGGTATGCAAAGTTTTATTTTATTCCAACTTTTCAGTATAATTTTGGTAGAATTTAGTAATTATTATTGATTATTTCTCAAACCATTGATCCTAAATTTTGGGATAACACCTCCGACCTCTTGGTATCCCTTGATTGGGGGTTACCGGGAGGCGGGGTCGTTACATTTGGTATCAGAGCCAATGGTTTCTCATTTAATCCTTAATAATTATTAAATTTTACAAACTCTGTAGAACCCAAGGGAGTTATTAGAGGATTTTCCGATGAAGGAGGTGTCTAGAAAAGGATCACGGTCTGGGGTCTAGCAATATTTTCCTCTGCCCCGCTGGTCGGTCACGAGGACTTCTGGATGCAGTGTGACTGCCTGGCCAAAGCCTGAGGTCTTGACACAAAATAAGATACCTTTAGGACTCTCTCATGTAGTTCGTCCCTTGTCAACCCTAATTCATATAGGATTCTAAGTGCTTAGGGTTTCTCTCTCTCCACACCTCTCATGTGTTTGGGATAAGAGTAATAAGGATTAAGGAATCCTCCACCAAATAATGAAAAGAATGTAAATAAGATGTCATGGACATAAGTTTTAATAGTTTAAACATAAACTAAACATTAGTTGCATGCTTAGGTTGCATAGCGTGTGTTTTCATGCCCTCAGGAGAGCACTGAGGTTAAACCTTCTTGTTAGGAGGATGAGGAGAGACTTAGCCTTGGAGGTAGAGGCCTCCAAGAAGAGGTAAAGACCTAACACATTCTCTAAGGATGATGCTAACCCTAACCCTAACCCTAAGTGGAAGAAAGAGAAGGAGATGATAAGATGAGTTAGATATCATAAGTTGACCATGCGGTATGAACGTGGCTGACACGCATAAAGGGTTTTGAGTACCCATGAGAAGCATGAGCTATGTAAGGATGTTTGACCTAGTGCCTTTTGGTGACCTGACCTTGGGTGGTCGTGCATGTTGAGGATGAAGGATATCCCCCTTCATTGAAGAGGTTAATGGTGACTATATGGGAACCTTAACGGGAATATATGAGCATAGACCTACACCTATGTAGAAGAGAATGACAGTAGTGCTGGAAGTAGGTTGAGACTTAGGTCAGAAGGTTTATGCCTGATAAGTTAGGAGATGAACCTACAGAGCTTTGGATAATCTTGATCGAACATAGGTTTGCATCATACATTTCACCCATGCAGGTGTATGCATGTATCCTTAAGAGCTTGATCTGCCTTCTTAAAGAGAGAACCTCTAGTGGTAAGGTCAGTTGTATGGTTAGCTCTAGAGAGAGAGCAAGAACTGAGAAAGAAGGTTTTAAACTTAGACTCCAGGACATGAGGAATCATGGGAAGTTGGGTATGATATGGCCTAGATGGACGACCCTAAGTAGATATATATGGTTTCATCATGCATGATCTTTGGAGACCCGTCATACCTTGGTTGCCTTTAGAGGAACCAAACCCTAGAATGAGTAGAGGCTTCTTGAACCGATGTTCATAGATTATAAGTACCTACCTCTAGGTATAGTAAGGAGAGTTCCTTAGACCCTGGGGAGGTACGATAACAAGTTATGAGGTCTAACACCAATTTAGTTGTCCTCGTGTAGGACTCTAGGGTGTTGTTCACATAGAAGAATGGTAGGAAGTGTATGCCCTACCTTGTGCATATTTGGTTCATGGTTGGACAAATTATGTATAAAAAGTGAACCTAGGATTCCTTGACTTAACAGGGGAAGTAGTAGTACCTAATGCACCTGATGCTCACAATAATGTTTGAGTTCTTAAGGATTTGAGTATGGTACCCCTCTCATGTTTAGAGGAAAAGGAAACCCTTGGACTAAGGTATATGTTGGAAAAACCACTCACACCTATTGGTGACATATACATGTATGATATTGGTTCAATTTCGAGGAAAAGGAACAAGTAGGACATACCAAAGGATGTTTCATGGCTTAGTAGATTGTCTTCTGGTTATCCATGTGCTTAAGTAGCATGATAGGGCTAAGCATGCACATGATGATGTAAACCCTAGAAGTAAGGACGTTTGTAACCTTTGTTACTATAAAGAGATAGTTTTCTCCCATCCTGGGAAGGGACCTGTAACACCCCTCCCTAGGGTTTCATACGTAGCCAGCGGAAACACAACCTAATCCCCAACATTATCCATAATGTGGGGTACTTAGCATTTCAGGGAGGGATTGTCACATACATGATCTCATATCAAGAAATAAACAACACTTGGAATTCATAGGAACATAGATTCATACATAAATTTCTTCTTGGAAAGATAACTACATCACGATTCTAAAGGTATGCTAAACATGAACTAGATAACATGTAAAATATAGGATCTCCAAAGATGGACATCCCACCAGGCAACAACTTCTAAGGTCTTGGATCCTTGGAATCTTCTCAAGATGTCTCCTTCACTTTAACTCCAACGTCTGTGGACATCTTGTCCCTAGCCATGCAAACGAAAAACAAACATGGTAAGTAAACGACATTGGCATGTTATAAAGCATAAAAATAACATATAAAATGATTTGACATAAACATGAATATGCATTAACATTAATAATTTCTAGGCATATTTTACATAAATAATTTGACAAGAAGTATATGCTCCTCTCTTAATGCCCCATAGGGAGTCCATAATGCTTGGAAAGCCCATAATTGCTCGGAAAGCCCATAATGCTCGGAAAGCCCATAACAAGGTGCATATAAATCTAAATCCAATTCCCTTAACCATGATATTTCTTAGACTTAATTATCTTCTTAATAACTTAGAGTTGATCTTAATAGAATTTCTCCCTCATAACATAGTTGGGATTTCTCCCCATGAAACATAATGGGATTTCTCCCTCTGAAGAATGGATGGGAATCTCTTCCCTCTTAATCTTGGTTTCATGTATCTTAATCATAATTCATAATCTTAATGTGATTTCTAATCTTAGACTTAGATTATAGCAAACAATCATTCAATAATCATATACTTGAAGGAAAACATACATTTATCATGACTTTAACATAAAGTACTTAACGATATTCATAAAAATTCAATAAACCAAAGGTTATCTATGCCAAGGGCATGGCCCACTTACCTTGAGCTAAAACACCTAAGTCAAACCTTGTTTGATTGATTGGATCCTCTTAATCACCTGAAATTAACATGATTATCCTTCATCATACATCATTAAACCCTAATTTGCTCATATAAATATCGAGATGTGAAAATAGCAAAATCAGTCAATAAAAACCACAAAATAAGATTCCTCATCGAAAATCCTTTCCAAAACATAATTTTGCGGATTTTACTGATAAATAGGCGATTTAATACCAATTTTCAAATAATCGACCAATCACAAATCGAGATAAAGCCACATATATAAATATATATCCAAATCCGGAATCAGTGGGCCAACTTCTGATTTGGCCCAATCAGGCATGGCCAAATCGGCAACGAGGCTTGTCTTAGTGATCAAATAAACAAGGTGTGAAAATATGAAAATACCCTCGCGGGTGAAAAACACCAAAAAGGCTGACAGGGGTACCCAGGTCATCTCGTGCTCTGGATTACTCCCTGCTTGCTCCATGGTGAGAGCAGAACCTGGAGAGGTGTTCCCTGACTGCAGATGGGGATTTGAGAACAATCTGGAAAAACAAAAAGCTTAGGGTCCTACCTCAGGCTCCGATGAACTCACTGAACCAAAACTCGGCTTCTGGGGGACGCTGTCGCCCAGATACCAGTCGGAGGGACTCGTGAAATAGGAGAAAGGTTGGAGACCAAGAGTTGAGGTTCTGAAGGCAGAAAGGTACCCAAAAGCATCCGAAAATAACCGCCAAGGCATGGAGAGACGATAGGTGAAGATATCACGGTCAGAGGTACACAGAAGCGGCAAGACACAGAGGCGCCGGTGAGGGCCTTGCGGAGGTCCTATAGGGTACAACAATCGGGGGGCATGAAGAGGCAAAACATCGATACAGAAAGTGAGTATGGAGGTCGAGGGTGCTCACTGTAAGAGCAATTAATCTGAGATGGCATAGGGCGACGCGACAGAGCTTGGGTAGACGGAGGATGAAGAACGAGTAGGTCAGGGAGATTCAGGGCTCTCGGGGCCAAATTGTCAGTGGAGGAGGAGGTCTCGGGGGCCAGCTGTGCTTTTGAAGTTATTAGGTGGCAGCGAAGGAAGCTAGGAGGTCGTCTGCGCATCAATGGCAGAGGGGAGGTGATTCCCTATATTGTGCGTTTCTTGTATAGTGAGAGGGGAAATGCAATCTGGGGCTCGTTGATTTCGAGATGACATAACAAATTTGATGGCGAATAAACAAAGTGAAACCATTGAGAAATGACCGAGGTAGGAGGCGGGCAATCAAAGCAGCTAAAATGGCTGCTGATCACATAAAGAACAGAGGAAGAAGATAACAAGCACACCGTTGGATCTAGATCCAACGGTTGCCATGCCTGCACGCGAGAAAAGTAACGCGTGATAGATCTAATGCGTAGACTATAGGGAAATAAATGACATGAAATAAATCTCGGTTAATTGTGTAGCAAAACCATATAAAAACCTCTCTCAAATTAATTGGGAGGTCAAACATGGTCCTAATGGGTTCAAATTTGAACCATAGGCAAAATAGAGGGTCTAGAACATTCCCATGCCATAAGATTTCATGGTTGTACCCATTTTAGGCCTAATATAGCAAAACTACCATGTACACTTAAATGACCATGATTAGTGTAAATAAAGCCATTAATTTCTCAAATAAGCATTCCAAGATATGAAAATGTGCATTGAACATTATTTCTTTTCAATTAACAAGATGGAGGCCATTAAGCAAGAAATTAAACATGTAATTCATTAATTATCATATGAGAGAGAAAATTTGACATAAAAGCATTTATTCTCATTTTCATAAACAAAAGAGCATAAATATATATGAAAACATTTTCTTTAAATGAAACAAGGATAAGAGAGCAATTGGACATAATAAAGTGAATTGCAAAACTAACATGGGCAATTTACATGAAGGTCCTCAACAATTATCTTATTTAGAAATGGTGCATGCAAGGAATAAAATAGTTTGAAAATTTTCATAAAAATAATGGGATGTTACAATTCTACCCACCTTAAATAAATTTCATCCTCGAAATTTCCTAGAGTTTCTACCCACCTTAAGGGTTTCACATAAACTTGCAAATTTTCCATACAATTTTTATTATAAACGAGGCGTACATAAACAAAGCATTATTATTCAACATAAATTACTTAGCTACCCTTCCTAAGTCTCATACTTACTCCTTAACATTACACCTAACTCATTACACTTAGGGAATCTATCTCTCACTTACCATGACTACATCTTCATAGTTGTCTAACCTTAGGTCATATATCCTTCATCTCTCTATATGTGGTGATCAAGCACATATTTAGAAATGTTGGATCTTTTCATGCTACATGTCACCAACTTATTTGCACATGTGTCCCATACCACACACACAATTAAGAAGGTAAGACACATGAAAAGTCACATTAAATGACATTTTCCTCAAATCTCAATTGGGTGGCCCTTACCATTGAGACAAGGAAAAACATGTCATCATCTAGGGTTTGGTTACAACTACATGAGCATGCTAGCATGTACTTCTCTAATGAGGTGAGGGCTCTAGTCATCTTTAGGGTCCTCTATACATACTAGAATACATAATCATGTTCTCTACATCTATTTCTTCATCCTAGGGAGACTTGCATGAATCCTTATTGTTGTCTTTATGTCCATCTATTTCTTGCTTTGATACTATTAATGTAACACCCATCCCTAGGGTTTCATACGTAGCTAGTGGAAGCACAGCCTAATCCCCAACATTATCCATAATGTGGGGTACTTGGCATTTTAGGGAGGGATTGTCACATACATGATCTCATATCAAGAAATAAACAACACTTGGCATTCATAGGAACATAGATTCATACATAAAGTTCTTCTTGGAAAGATAACTGCATCATGATTCTAAAGGTATGCTAAACATGAACTATATAACATGTAAAAGATAGGATCTCCATAGATGGACGTCCCACCAGGCAACAACTTCTAAGGTCTTGGATCCTTGGAATCTTCTCAAGATGTCTCCTTCACTTTAGCTCCAACGTCTGTGGACATCTCATCCCCAACCATGCAAAGGAAAAACAAACATGGTAAGTAAGCGACATTGGCATGTTATAAAGCATAAAAATAACATATAAAATGATTTTACATAAACATGAACATGCATTAACATTAATCATTTCTTGGCATATGTTACATAAAGAATTTGACAAGAAGTATATACTCCTCTCTTAATGCCCCATAAGGAGCCCATAATGCTCGGAAAGCCCATAATTGCTCGGAAAGCTCATAATGCTCGAAAAGCCCATAACAAGGTGCATATAAATCTAAATCAAATTCCCTTAACCATGATCTTTCTTAGACTTAATTATCTTCTTAATAACTTAGACTTGATCTTAATAGAATTTCTCCCTCTTAACATAGTTGGGAATTCTCCCCATGAAACATAATGGGGTTTCTCCCTCTTAAGCATGGATGGGAATCTCTTCCCTCTTAATCTTGGTTTCATGTATCTTAATCATAATTCACAATCTTAATGTGATTTCTATTCTTAGACTTATATTATAGAAAACAAGCATTCAATAATCATATACTTGAAGGAAAACATACATTTATCATGAATTTAACATAAAGTGCTTAACGATATTCATAAACATTCAATAAACCAAAGGTTATCTATGCCAAGGGCATGGCCCACTTACCTTGAGCTAAAACACCTAAGTCAAACCTTGTTTGACTGATCGGATCCTCTTAATCACCTGAAATTAACATGATTATCCTTCATCATACATCATTAAACCCTAATTTTCTCATATAAATATTGAGATGTGAAAATAGAAAAATCAGTCGATAAAAATCACAAAATCAGATTCTTCATCGAAAATCCCTTCCAAAACATATTTTTGCGGATTTTTCTAATAAATAGACGATTTAATACCAATTTCCAAATAATCGACCAATCAAAAATCGAGATAAAGCCACGTATATAAATATATACCCAAATGCGGAATCAGTGCGCCAACTTCTGATTTGGCCCAATCAGGCATGGCCAAATCTGCAATGTGGCTTGTCTAAGTGATCAAAGAAATAGGGTGTGAAAATCCGAAAATACCCTCGCGGGTGAAAAACACCAAAAAGGCTGACAGGGGTACCAAGGTCATCTCGTGACCTGGATTGCTCCCTGCTTGCTCCATGGAGAGAGAAGAACCTGGAGAGGGGTTCCCTGACTGCAGATGGGGATTCGAGGACAATCTGGAAAAACACAGAGCTTAGGGTCCTACCTCACGCTCCGACGAACTCACTGAACCAAAACTCGGATTTTGGGGCACGTTGTGGCCTAGATACCAGTCGGAGGGACTCGTGAAACAGGGGAAAGGTTGGAGACCAAGAGTTGAGGTTCTGAAGGCGGAAAGGTACCTAAAAGCATATGAAAATAACCGCCAAGGAACGGCGAGAAGATAGGTGAAGATATCACGGTCAGAGGTACACAGAAGCGGTGAGACACGGAGGCGCCAGTGAGGGCCTTGCGGAGGTCCTATAGGGTACAACAATCGGGGGCATGAAGAGGAAAAACAACAATACAAAAAGTGAGTATGGAGGTTGAGGGTTCTCACTGTAAGAGTAATTGATTTGAGATGGCGTAGGGAGATGCGACGGAGCTTGGGTAGCCGGAGGAGGAATAATGAGTAGGTTAGGGAGAGTCGGGGCTCTCGGGGCCAAATTATCAGTGGAGGTGGAGGTCTCGGGGGCCAGCGGTGCTTTTGAAGTTATTAGGTGGAAGCGAAGGAAGCTAGGAGGCCGTCTGCGCATCAATGGCAGAGGGGAGGTGATGCCCTATATTGGGTGTTTCTTGTATAGTGAGAGGGGAAATGCAATCTGGGGCTCGTTGAGTTCAAGATAACGAAACAGATTCGATGGCAAAGAAACCAAGTGAAACTGTCGAGAAATGACTGAGGTTGGAGGCGGGCATTCAAAGCAGCTAAAATGGCTGTTGATCGTGTAAAGAACGGAGGAAGAAGAGAACAAGCACACCGTTGGATCTTGATCCAACGGTTGGCGTGCCTATGCATGAGAAAAGTAACGTGTGATAGATCTAATGCGCAGACTATAGGGAAATAAATGACATGAAATAAATCTCGGTTAATTGTGTAGCAAAACCATATACAAACCTCTCTCAAATTAATTGGGAGGTCAAACATGGTCCTAATGGGTTCAAATTTGAACCATAGGCAAAATAGAGGGTCTAGAACATTCCCATGCCATAATATTTTGTGGTTGTACCCATTTTAGGCCTAATATAGAAAAACTACCATGTACACTTAAATGACCATGATTAGTGTAAATAAAGCCATTAATTTCTCAAATAAGCATTCCAAGATATGAAAATGTGCATTCAACATTATTTCTTTTCAATTAACAAGATGGTGACCATTAAGAAAGAAATTAAACATGTAATTCACTAATTACCATATGAGAGAGAAAATTTGACATAAAAGCATTTATTCTCATTTTCATAAACAAAAGAGCATATTTATATATGAAAACATTTTCTTTAAATGAAACAAGGATAAGAGAGAAATTTGACATAATAAAGTGAATTGCAAAACTAACATTGGAAATTTACATGAAGGTCCTCAACAATTATCTTATTTAGAAAAAGAGCATGAAAGGAATAAAATAGTTTGAAAATTTGCATAAAAATAGTGGGATGTTACAGGACCCTTCTGTGGGTTATGTACCGGCTTTGCTTAGGTTTGAGGTAACCTAAAAAGGTCCCTCAGAGGAGCTTGATGAGCTAAGTGGAGAACACCTAGTATGAGCATGAATCTATAGATCCAAGTTTGACCATCACTAAAGGAAATAAGGATATGTTGCCATGGAGGTAACCTACATGGGGCCAGACCAAGGAAGGTAGGTCGCCATGATCCCTATGAAAGGATGTAAGTTTGACCATGAGAGCCTAGAGAGATGATGTAGTTTTGGGTAAGTATTCAAGTTTGAGATGTACCATGATAGAATCCTAAGTCAATACTAAGGTGAGGTAGGGATAAGACCAATGGAAGTAGGAGTTGTTTGTTCCCTGCATGCACAAGACCATAAGGTCGGGAGGTAACAACTACCTTTGCCCGAGGCCCATGGGTTATGAGGTTGGCCACCTTCATGAGTTAATGGGGCCTAAGGGGTAAATGTGATAGGCACTCCCTAGATGCATAAGGGTGATGTGTGCTATTTCAGCACATCTTTTCTGCAAATTATTAAGCTTGTCACACAAAAATACTCCATTCATCTCTTAAAAATTGCACAAATTGATATTTTCTCATTTTATCACAAATTTTACAATCATGTGCATTTTAATACAGTTTCAGGACTTGAGCCGATCGATCGGAACATTCAACCGATCATCTCACATCAACAAACCGATCGTCTAACATCATGAAATGCTCGGTTCACCTTCAAGCATCGATCGTTGATCTCATCAGACGACGGCTGAGATCACCCGACTCCAGCTACCAGACGCTCAGCTGATGCCCATTGCTGAGCAACACGGAGTAGTTTTCAACACGCCACCACCCTAATTAGGGTTGGTAGCCAATCGATTGGCTGCGCGTTCCAGAACCTTCCAACTGATCGGTTGGTTCCCGAACTGGTCGGTTGGCAGCGCGCAGACAGCAAAAATTCCCAGCTCTTTCATTTGGAGAAAACATTTCTCTCCAGCCATGGAAAGAGCAAAATTCAAACTTTTTATGGCCCAGCTTGCTTTGTGCTCTAGTTCTATTGGTAAGTGACATGATTTACCGTAGAAAAGTCTGAATGGGGTGGTGCCAATGGGTGTTTTGTAGGCAGTACGATATGCCCACAGGGCATCATTGATTTTTAACGCCCAATCTTTCTAAGTTCGTCCAACAATTTTTTCTAAAATGGATTTGATTTGTCTGTTGGATACTTCTACCTGCCCACCAGTCTGAGGATGGTAAGGAGTGGAGACTTTGTGATAGACCCCATATTTTTTCAAAAGAGCCTCAAAACTTTTCTCCAAAAAATGGGACCCCCCGTCAGAAATGACGGTGTGAGGGACTCTAAATCTAGGGAAAATGGCATCCTTAAAAAGTTTCTTAACGGGTTTAGAGTCACAAGTTTTAGTAGGTATGGCTTCAAACCACTTTGACACGTAATCGACTTCGACCAAAATGTAAGTAAACCCATAAGAAGAAGGAAATGGGCCCATATAGTCGATCCCCCAAACATAAAAAATCTCTAATTCCTGCCAAGAGGTGAGAGGCATTTGGTCACATTTGGAAATATTACCCGTCCTTTGACATTGCTAAAAAATCTCACCTCTTGGCCAATGTCAAAGGACGTGTAATATTTCCAGACGTGACCAAATGCTTTTCACCTCTTGGCAGGAATTAGAGATTTTTGATGTTTGGGGGATCGACTATATGGGCCCATTTCCTTCTTCTTATGGGTTTACTTACATTTTAGTCGCAGTCGATTATGTGTCAAAGTGGGTTGAAGCCATACCTACTAAAACTTGTGACTCTAAACCCATCAAGAAACTTTTTAAAGATGTCATTTTTCCTAGATTTGGAGTCCCTCGCACTGTCATTTCTGACGGGGGATCCCATTTTTTGGAGAAAAGTTTTGAGGCTCTTTTGAAAAAATACGGGGTCTATCACAAAGTCTCCACTCCTTACCATCCTTAGACTAGTGGGCAGGTAGAAGTATCCAATAAACAAATCAAATCCATTTTAGAAAAAACTGTTGGACAAACTAAGAAAGATTGGGCGTTAAAAATCAATGACGCCCTGTGGGCATATCATACTGCCTACAAAACACCCATTGGAACCACCCCTTTCAGAGTGATCTATGGTAAATCATGTCACTTACCAATAGAACTAGAGCACAAAGCAAGTTGGGCCATCAAAAGTTTGAATTTTGATCTTTCCATGGCTGGAGAGAAACATTTTCTCCAAATGAATGAGCTTGATGAACTTAGGATGAGTGCCTACAAAAACGCAAGAATCTACAATGACCGAACCAAAATGTGGCATGATGGTCACATCAAGCTCAAAGACATTAGAGAAGGGGATCAAGTTTTAGTTTTTAATTCAAGATTACGACTTTTCCCTGGAAAACTCAAATCGAGATGGTATGGCCCCTACATTGTCAAATGTGTTTATCCACATGGCACTTTTCTTCTCTGGGATAAAGTTTTGGGTGAATTTAAGGTCAACGGGCACCGTCTTAAAAGATATATCACCACTGAAGATGTTGTCGCTTCAGAATCAACCAAATTTCCACCCTTGCAGGATCTGAACCTCACTGACCCTTCACCTTCCCCGGATTCCAATTAATCTGCACTTGGTCGAGACACGACGTAAAATAAGGTGCTAGTTTGGAGGCAACCAAACACTATCTTCCCTTCTTGTTTGTTTTCTTTGTTTTTGTTTTTCTGTTCTGTTTTTGCCTGTTCCTTCTGTCGATCCGATCGGTTAGCACTTCCAGATGCTCGTTTCACATTTCTAGCTATCAGTTTGCAATTCCAGACGCTCAACTCGACTGCCGACAGTTCCGCAAACCTTCAATGCGGCCTCTGTCCCTTCAGTTTTGTGTTGATGCCGAGGCAGACCATCCGATCGTTTGGCTATCCAACCGACCGACTCATAGATCCAATGTTCTATATAACACTTCAGACGTGAGGTTTTTCTTCCATCTCTTTGCAAACCCTAGCTACCCTCCTGTGTAGCTCCGCCCGTTCTTCAGCCGCCCACTTTGCTCCTCACCCAGACAACCAAGGTCTGCTCTTCAGCCGACCGGTTCTCCCTCAGCCGGCCATTCAGCCTTTCTGCGAGAATCGCTTCTGCCACCAGCCTGACGAGCAGCCGCCCGCCTGACGAGCAGCCGCTCGCCTGACGAGCACACCACCCGTCTCGATCGGGGCCTCTACAGCTGCCGCTTCCTGGATTCAGCCGCCCGCCTGGCTCGACCGCCGCCCGTCTCGCTCTCCAGATGACCGACGGAAGCCTGCGTTGCCACCATTCTAGCTCAACGTCAGCTAGATCGGCTGAGTGCTCAGATCTAGCCTCCAACTACCCGTCTTAAGGGCCGAAACGCCCATTTCCACTGCCCGACGACCGGTTGGTCTCTCCAGATGATCGACATCGTCCCCGTCGCCACCACCCCTGTTCCTCAACAAGACAGCCGTCCTGAGTACTCAAACAGCTGACTGTTGGTCCTCCAGCCGCCAGACGATCGTTTCAGCAACCTCAAACGCCCGTTTCAGACACCAGCCAATTGGTTGGCATCCAAAAATGACCGGTTGACATCCACAGACGATCGATTGGCTTCCCCAGATGATCGTTTTGTCTCTACATCAGTGATGTTCAACCGTTTTCGCAAGGGAAAAGACAAGGCCCCTACATCCTCTTATAGGGATCCTCCCCGCCGTTCCAGTTCTCATCTCAGAATTCATTTTTGCATGCCTTCTCCTACGGGTGAGTCTTCTCCCGAGTTAGTCGAGGAGATGCTTCGGGACATCAACGAGGTGAACGAGCTTCTCCGCGAGATGGAGGGAACTCAGAAGGTGGCTAATGATCCAGACACAACCGCCCCCCGTTCACCCCGTATAGCACATATTCCGGGTAGCTATGACCAGTTCACTAGCGCTGACCACCACCAGCGTGATGAGGATATGTTCACGATTGGTGTTTCTCTTCGTCGTTGGGCGTGTGGCACAACCCTTGATGCTTTGGGCATCTGCGATGCCGTCGACGATATCCTCCGCAGAAACGACATGCTTGTCTTTCCCTACCGTGTCACTTCCGTCTACTGTGATCTCACCCTCAAGTTTTTGAGCACTTTCCGCAGGTTACACGGTTCTTTCGGAATCTCGAGTTGTAAATACCGGATTTTTGGGGAAAATCTAGAATCATCCGCCAAGCAAATCACTTCTTTCATGTGGATTGCGGTCACTATGCTCCTAGTCGACCTGCTTATGATGAGTATGGAGCACACCAGAGTTATCCATGCCCTGATTCTTCTTATTGGGCAAACTACTACTCCTCCCACCAGCAACAACCTCCACCGCAGTGACTCTTCCCTCCATCTCGCTCTTAGAGTTTTCTTGGGTCGAGCAAATTTTTAAGTCCGGGGTGGGGGTGGGTGGTACGTGATCCACCCTTTATCTTCCCTTTTCAACATTTTTTTCTGCATTTTTATTTGTTTGCGTTGTTACTTTCAAACATAAGGCCTTTATCTAGTCGGCCGAATGTTGTTCTTTATCTTCAAAAATTAATTGCATTATCAAATTTATTTCAAACAAAAACTTTGCAATATCAAGTTCCCTATGATCATGATAGAAATTTTTGGAAACGGTGGCAAGCCTTAGAGTATCAAATAGAATCAATTGCATATTTTCTTAATTTTAGCATTAGATGAACTTATTCCTTTTACTATCATATAATGTAGCTACATGTATCTTTCTATCTTATGCAATGACAACTCAAAAAAAAGCTTTTTGTTGTACGGGAAAAAAAAAACGCACGCCAAACCCTAAGTCCGGGGTGGCATGCCATTCTTCCATACCCCACAAAGGGGCGTACCATCAAAAGTTGGCAAAAAGAGCACACAAAAAAATTGTGGTCAATGTAATCACAAGTCCATAAAAAAATTATATCCCAAGTCGAATAGAGGAGGGATTTTTCCGTCACACCTCAAATTCTCTATTCCCGTGCAATAATCAACCCAATGAAAAAAAATAATGATGAGTGTCGAAGCGCAAGTTAGATCAAGACTGTCTTTACAAAGTATAAGTTTTAAAAAAATTGAAGTTATGAGAAATGTTTTCTTGAGAAACATAGTGCTTGCAATTTGTGGTTCTAGGAGATGGGTCGCTTGGCCATGAAAAGGATAGAAGAATTGCTAATCTAGGGAGGATGAATTTGTTATTTCAAATTTTTTTGTATCATTTGATTTTTTCAATTGCTTGAGGACAAGCAAAGCTTTAAGTCCACGGTATTTTGATGCGTGCTATTTCAGCACATCTTTACTGTGAATTATTAAGCTTGTCACACAGAAATACTTCATTCATCTCTTAAAAATTGCACAAATTGATATTTTCTCATTTTATCAAAAATTTTACAATCATGTGCATTTTAATGCAGTTTCAGGACTTGAGTCGATCGATTGGAACATTCAACTGATCGTCTCACAGTAGCAAACCGATTGTCTGACATCATGAAACGCTCGGTTCACCTTCAAGCATCGATCGTTGATCTCATCAGACGACGACTGAGATCGCCCGACTCCAGCTACCAGACGCTCGGCTGATGCCCATTGCTGAGCAACACAGAGAGGTTTTCAACACTCTGCCACCCTAATTAGGGTTGGCAGCCGATCAATTGGATGCACGTTCCAAAACCTTCCAACCGATCGGCTGGTTCCTGAACCGGTCGGTTGCGGCGTGCAGACAACAAAAATTCCCAACCATCAACCCCAAAGAACCCTAAACCTAATGTATTCTTCCCCCCTCCTTCTCCAATAAAAGGAGGGGCTCTTCCTCCTCTTGGGGCATCTTGGATTTCTTGTATTTTAGAATTCGGAAGCAATTAGTCTTGTAATCTTTTTCATATTATGCAATAAAGTAGGTTTTAGTTCAAGCATAGCTCTTTCATTCTTGTTCTTGTCTTTCCTCTCCGCCTTAGTTTTAATCTCCTTCTTTCCGTTCTTTATTTTTGGAGCAAGGAACAAAGAACTAAGCCATTTCATCGTCTCTAGCATAAGGATTAATCTCTTGATTTCTGGGCTAGACTATGGCTTCATTTCTTTCTTCCTCTGTCTCCCTTTTCTCCATGTATGAGTAGACTTCTATCGGGGCAAGGGGAATAACCCCTTAGCCATGGTTTTAATGACTTCTTCTTAAATGACTAGATGGTAATCAATTTTAATTGAATGATTGATCTTCGGATCGCATGTTAATCCGGATGGAAATGACCATGGAAATCCGAATTTAGAATAATGAAATTGATTACATAGACGTTTTGATATGACTGTGGATTTTCGTCTTTTAGGATGATAAACTAGGAAGCATGAGCACCAAGACCAATGGGCTCGTGTGGAGTTTCTCTCTTGTGAATTTTTAAATTTGCAAACCTTCATCGAATCATCGTTTAAGATTTAGTTGTTATCACCTAGGCTAAGGTGGTGAAAACCCCTATGAGCCTTGATTTCCATCTCTTGGTTTAAACACTGCATCCTTTGTTTTCTTTAATTCTTAGTCTTTCATTCACATAGTTTTTCTTGTGTTAACAATCATCTTATTTTTTCCTTATGCATGTTATTTCTTGTTAAGTGCCTTTCTTCTTGCATTAGTGTAATCAACCAAACCCCCAACTGGAATTTACTTTCTGCTTTAATCAAAAGAAAAATACCAAAAACAAATAATAAAGTTCTTCAAACTTTGGGTTCTAAAGAACAATCTCTTAAAAGTTGTCCTGTGGGACCGATCCTTCTATACTACCCTTAAAATCGGAAGTAAAAAAAGGTTTAAACTCTAGGATTAACCATCTTAGTGATTGATATTGCAAAACGACGAGTATCAAAGGGTCAGATCACTCCAAAAGTGTCGACACCCTAGATACCTTGAGGTAACGACTAAGGATTGTACATAAAAGAGACATGTTAAGATACTGAGGTGATGGGAAAAGTCTTCCCATGGATGTAGACCCATAATCAAAATGTTCATGTTGTGGAGACATGTGATGTATACTTCAACTTGAATTGGAAATGTATGTCGATGTGTGATGCACCATCTCTACTCATGGAACGGGATGAACTCTGTATGTGGACTACAACCAAATGCTTATTTCCTCTCATTATGGGTATGAGAGATAGGGTAAAACACATGGGAGTGATGATGGACATGGACAAGTCTTATCCTGTTTGTTCGAATGTTTGGTGGAATTTCGAGGGAAAAAATCTTATAAGAGGGGAAGGATGTTACAACCCCAATTTTTGGGTTCTTTTGGGTAGAAATGCAATTTCCCCAATAAATGTATGATTATGTAATTTGTATGATTTATGTGCCTTGAACGGATTTCATTAATAAATACCCTTTCTTGTGTGATTTCGGAGGCCTTATTAGCTATTAGGCCCAATAACAAGAAGAAGGAAATAAAAATGAAAAAGAATCAATTAATAAAGGAATAACTAAGATAATGAGAAAAGAAAGATGTGGAAGCACCTAGAAGGCAAAGAATTATCCTTCAAGGAGGAATTTGTATCTTTAGGATTTCATGGGTTCCAAGGAGTTTTGTAAACATAATAGGAGAAGAAAGAGATAAAATCAAATAAAGCATTATTAAGAAGGAATGTTGAGATAATGATGAAAATATAAGAAATAAGTGCAAATATGGATAATGGAATCATTATAAATGAGATTTTGACTCCACATGGTTTCTAATGGTAAAAGAAATCAAAATAAAGAAAATAAAAGATAATATTTAAAATAGAAAGGAAGAGATTATATTGCTGATGTTTCATGTGTATGTAAATACCTTTCTATCAATGACTCATGTCCAATCTTTCCCTCTCACTCATGGCCATATGAGAAAGGAAAGTCACACTTTCCTGGGACACAATCCCCTTACTTATGAGAAGTGAACATTGGATTGCCGCCATCCCACTTGTTCTCTATGATCCTGTTTTCCAAACCCTAGGGGTTCCACTAGGATCTATATAAGGAGCCATTAGAGTCTCCCCTTAGCTAGAACTGATGCTTAGTCATGCTTATGGGAGGAGAGATTTGTAGGGATGTTCTTCAAACTATCGAACATGGTTGAATCATGCACGGGAGAAGAGTCAAGCCACCCGCAGCATAGCTTGCCACCACCCCTTGTGGTCGGCAATGAGTGGACAGGGAAGGAGGCAAATCCTCCCATGAAAGTGTACAAGGTTCCAAGGTATGAGAAAGGAGGGCTGCGGAGAAGAGTGTCCCTCCACCACAGTCGCAAGTAGAGGGCAAATGTGTTGTGCCTCTCTATCCGTGACCAAGAGTCTTGGGTGTTGGGGCAGCGGTTGGAAGGGCTTCCGCAGTAGCTGAGGTGGCCAACACTGATATACTATACTGCTGCGTAACCAAGGTTCAACTGATGGTGAAGATAAGAGAAGGAAGGCTCAGATCCAGTGGCTTTGAGGAGGTTCCCATCGGGTTAAGATCGAGAAAGGCAGGCACCGCTCCACCATGATCACACCTGGGCGGGCACCAACGGTTGATGGAGTGTGGAGCAGTGTAGGTAGGCAGAGGTTGATGGATGTGAGGTCAGAAAAAGGAAAGAGAGTAGGATAGAGAAGAATCATGGAGACCATCCATGGTGCGCTGCAACGAAGGGAGACTCATACCCTGGTAGTCGGTGCAAGTAGCCAAACCAAGGGTGGGCACAGGGTTTGCGGAGATGGCATCTACAATATATAAAAGAGGTGTAAGGGAACTGGAGGAGGAGCATGATAAAAAAAGGGGATGCCAAGGGCATGGCTGGAGTAGTCTTTGGCTGAGCAGTGCCCTAGCCTTCTGAAAGCGAGGACCACATCGTCGGATGTTGGCGTTGGCTTGGGTGCAGCGTCGTGTGTCACACACAGGGTGGGACTCGTTGAGAAGGAAGAAGACGGCCCATGTTGGTTCAATCAGGAGAACCAGACCATAATGGTGGTTCATAAGAAAACCCAGCACTTGAACCACACACAACTTAACCCATGTGGAACTAGTGTCAACCAATCAGTCGGTGCCATGTGGCCCCAGAACTAAGGTATTATGGCATATCTTGCTTTAATTATAAAAATTGCTACGATGCTTAGAAAATAGCAAAATTATATATCATTTTCATCAGAAAAATGAGGGGAATACAAATAAAATATGTTTGAAGTCTTATTATGCTCACTATTATGAAAATAGGGCATTATATATGTTAAAAGTGAAGATTTATAAATGCAACCCTAGATTGGATATTAAACATGTCAAATACATTAAAAGCCCTTATTTTATGCTCTTATATGATATTGTTTAACAATATGAGAAATATAGGTGATCATGATAATGATGTCAAAAAGTTAGGGTTTCCAATGTGTATAATCATGCTTATGAGAATTAGGTTTTGGAACTAAGATATGTTAGTGAACATAAATTGGGTGTAAGTGATCATAACAAATGTATATGTGGATATATTAATTAGGGTTACACATGATATCTAATTTGAAGTAATAACTGAAATAAATAATTTTGCGATGGAATTAGGTGTGTACCCTTATTCCTTAACCAAACCATAAATAACTTGATTATAACCAAATATGGTTTTAATGTGATTTATATGATTGGTGACACTTTAGGGTTTTATACAATTATAGAACATGTTGATTGATTGGATGTGCGCTTGCTTGTTGGCTATACTTGATGATTTGGATTGCATAAAGTACACCTAAAATATACTGCATGGCAAAGATATGTGGTTATTTATGAGTATCCAGTTTAGTTTCACAGAGTTTTCTTGAATGATTGATTGAATTGGATGTAACCTAACTGTTGGATGTTCATCTATGCAAATCTTTAAAGTCACTATGATTATCACAATCAATTATAAATGTGTATTATCACACATACATGCCACCCTGATGTATGATGTGTGACCAAGCCCTGGAGGGAAGGTCAATTAGGTCAAGCCCAAGAGGGGAGACCATTGGGCACCATGAGAGGTGACCCCAGGCACCAAGCTCAGGATGGAGAAGGTGGCCTTATGTTTCTTGCATGACTATTGGGCACCATGAGAGGTGACCCCAAGAAATAAGCTCAAGATGGAGAAGGTGGCCTTATGTCTAGTGCAAAGGAAAAACCCTAGAGAGGGTATTCCACGGTTAGGGAAAAAGCGGTGGAGAATGTCACATTGAAAATGTAATTTGGATTGTTAAATAACTTAATTGTGATATTTAGATTGTTAGCAGTATTTGTGAAATTTTGGTTGTCCCCACATATCGATATATTAATTTATGCTGACCGACATTTTGTTTGTCAGCATTTTAGGTATAATATGAAAAGGACAAATAGTAAATTAATACATTGGGAATTTATGAATTAAAGTACAAGGAGTATTAGTAAGAATAAACTCCAATTGTGGATAGAAGTCTAGAAATCCAAGATTTTAAAAAGGTATGCAAAGTTTTATTTTATTCCAACTTTTTAGTATAGTTTTGGTAGAATTTAGTAATTATTATTGATTATTTGTCAAACCATTGATCCTAAATTTTGGGATAACGCCAACGACCTCTTGGTCTCCCTTGATTGGGGGTTATCGGGAGGCAGGGTCATTACAATATCCTACCCTTAATGGATGACCTTGGGGAATTGTTATGCTGAGATACTCCATATTGAAGGAAAGGCATGCCTAAATATAATAAAGATAATTCGTATTAACACTTAGTATCAATGAAATAATCTCAACCCTTGAACTTACATCAGGGTTTTATGTTGTCATTCATGCCTACTCAACTGAAAATGGACGTATGCAAGGCATGCTAGGTAAAAACAAAGAAAAGGGGTAAATGTGAGAACTAGGGTAAAGCATACCTATGAGTGTTCAAGTCAACCTACACTATATTTGTGAACTAGATTTCCCAAATATGGGGAGATAAAGTCCAATGACCAGAAGAGTTAACCCTTATGTAGGGAATTTTCTACTTCATAAAGGGTGTAGGGCTAACTAGGGTTCCCAAAACTTAGTTCTGACCATACAATGTTTTGGGGAGTGGAAAACAATTATATAGGTATTTGAAACCACATTTGGTATTCCACTACTCAGGATTAGGTACATCAATTACATGTAAAAGGTCACCTAAGTACCTAATTAAGGACCAATTTAGGATAACTTGAAATTGTCAAGCTACTAACTGCTTTTGGCTCCAATACCATTTTGTATAGAGTGAGACCCGATAGGAGATCCACTCTTCAATGTATTGAATAATAAGTCCATACAATTCTAAATAAAATTGAAAGGATGGATTTCATTCACTTCTCAAATGGTATACATATCAGACAATGAAAATTATAAGCAATAGAAACAAAACTATATTAAATTACAAGGTATATCATTATACAATTGTTCCTCACCATAAAAGGTGGTATATCAAAGTAAAAATTTATACATCTAATAAATCTATAAACATGCAAGACCTATTGTAGAGGACAACCCAAACATTTCAAGTTATCAAGAAAGACATATTTAATTCCTTTTGGGAGCGGTTTTATATCTGAGGCCATAGGGGGTTCAGGTTTTTCTTCCATAAGAGAGATCTTAATGTCCTCCAATTATCCATCAGAGATCTATTCAAAGTTGTCTAGATGATCCCTTCATTGATGCGATTGTTCATCTTCACAACCACATCTAGAAGGGTCCATAAGTGCAGTGTGGAGGGGGTCCTAAAGAAACACCCATTATTTCCTTAAATGAGAAAATTTGTCTACACAATTAAGGAGATAAACTTCTTCCTGGAGGATCGATCCCCACATTCTTTGAAACTCCGTAAACTATAGGGTCTGTCTTTAAGTTGCAGAAGGAGAGTTTTGTCCTAAAAATCAATCAAGGCTCAGGTAGTGTCCAAGAAGGGATGGCCAAAAATGCGAGGGTGTCCTCGATCATTGCTGATGTCCATGATCACATAATCACATGGAACATAAGTGTATTTCCCAACCATTACATGTATATTTTCAATGATACCCATATGTTTTGTCATGGATGCATCTACCAACTAGATGCTCATGGCAGTGAGAAGCATGTCAAAAAATCATAATCTCCTATAAAGACTATAAGGCATGATTGAAATATTAGCACCTAAGTCAGCAAGACCTTTTCTATGAGCATTGTCATCTAAATATCACCCACACCCAAAGGACCTAGGATCTCTCTATTTTTATAGTCATTTCACTTTGAATGATATCTGAAGTGGTCCTGGTAAGTTTTGCAGTTTCATATTCCTCGGTGGCATACTTCCTAGTCAAAATAGTTTTCATGTACTTAGACCAGGTAGGCATATCAACGAGATCATCTAAGAAAGGAATATCCACATGTAGTTTTTTAATGGACTCCCTAAACTTTATGGAACATGCTTCTAGCCTAGTTTATTTCACGCGGGCTAGGAATGGTGGATGATGTTTGTATACAAGAATTTTAGGTTGATTGACTTCCATTATGGAGCTTCATGAATGGGAATGGAGTCTTGTAAGTGTTTGTTTTCAACAACCATAGTTTTTTCATCGTCAAAATCCAAGGGTACAACATGGGGCTTCTCCGGAGGAGGGGGCATGTGTCTTTCCTGTCTGGGTGGAGACAACTTTAAGTTGCTTAGGATGTTTGGGGTTATTTTCTAGTTGACCAGTAGAAGTGATGGTAGGGTTTTTTTGGCTAGATAGGATTTGGGCCAACTTAGCATAGATTGCCTTTTGGTGGTCCTATTGTGAAAGGATGATACTCTCCAAACAATCTATTCTATCATCAATAGTGAGTATAGGGGCATTCTATTACATTTGTGGTGGCGGTTGGTTTAAACTTTGATATCGTTGCCCTTGGTAGGGGCTATTGTTTTGGAAATTACCCCTACAAATATGCTAGTTCCCAAAATTCCTCTAGTCGTCGTTGTATGAAATGCCTAGTGTGGACGATTTACATTGTCAGCTTTAGTATGTGGGGTTCTTTGTCTGGGAGCTTTTTCAGCACTCAATAGGTTTCCATATTGAAACCCATGGTGATTTTTGTCTTGATTTGGGTTATAGTAGGATTGAACCAGTATACTATGAATGGAGTTGAGGTCCTCCATTTTCTTTCCAACTTCCACTTTGATGGGAACATTGTATAGAATTTGGCATTGCAGGGTAGTGTGATCATACCCATAGAAATACAAAATAAAGAGTCTACAAGCTTGACTTTTTGAGGTTGCCCTCTCCTTTCATAGGCACTGAAGGAAGACTCTATTGGTAAATATGCCCAAAGAACCAATCATATGATGATCATGATGGAATATTTTGTAAACAATTTGATTGTTAATAATAAAGACAATCTTCCAATTTATTCTATGTCAATTAGTTATGAGATAATGATGAAACATATTGAATGTCTAAAGAATGAAATTACTCAATGGCATATGTCTTTATGTTGATGACCTGAATAATGAGATCATATGGATGTCAATAGTATGTACATTCTTATTATGTCCATGGTCAGATGTTATTGTGGAAGGTTGATAGACAATAATGACACACAAGACTAGAGTGTGTGTTGGTTGATGACAAAATCTCATCTTTCATGATATGTGATATCAAACCACACACATAGATACTTGTTAGAGAATAGTGTATCAGACATACCACCTTGAGAGTGACACATGGAAACCATAATTGGTAGTCAGAATCATCTTTTATAGTAATGGTGGTGATTGTGGTTCTTAGACCTAAAGTAACTACACTCATCACAAGTCATACAATATACTTTGACATCATCAACCGTGACCTTGAATAAGGGTTACCATAAAGGTGTTGCTTGGGTGCATTGTGACATGGGGATGATTGTGAGTGATGTGGATGAGATTTATCCCTCCTACAAGAGTTTAATATCTAGGCCACTTGATAAGTGAGACCGAGAAAAAGCAAGTTCATACACATGTGCATCAATATATGATATTGAGGTCACATAGATCTCATACACACTACTCTTATTCAAGGAACATGGATTGAACATTGAGAGGATAATGATTCCATGCCTTGAGTTCAATCCAGATATTTGTGACAAAGGAATTAGACAATCACTATATCGCCAATCATAGATTGTAGGTTGTAGTTGTTCTCCAACTTTCCGAATTACTTGGGTAGCAATGATGTATTTCTAGATGCCTCTCATTTCTTGTGATGTCAAGAATCAGTAATGGACATACACTACAAACATAACTTGGAACCTATAGGGTCACACACATAGGATACACTTAGAATAGGAGTTCATTCATGAATACAGTTTAAACTTGATTACTAAAGACTTAGGTATTCAATTGAAAAAAACATTGGTTGAATGTTGACTAGATGAACTATGAATCAAACGGTTCAAGCATTGAAGGATCGTTTTAATGTGTTAGATCATTTGAACTAACATTGAAAATCTAACCCATGAACCTACTGGTCTAGGAAGTGAATCAATCAGCTCAACACCATGAACTCACTGGTTTAGGTTATGAACCGACTGTTTGGTGGATCAACTTGATTGATTCAAGGATTAGTTATGATATCATGTTGTTCATTAAATAGGATATTAATTGCCAATATAATTGTGATTGGGAACATTATGAAACAACCAGTCCAATGGTTGAATCGATTGGTTCACATGCCAACCGATCTTTCCAATTGTGAACCAACTATTTCGCTACTCATAGGATGTGAAAATTTGTAAAATCCCATCCCCTTTGACTCCCTCATAGACTGGGAACCCTAAGCATCCTATACATAGAGGGGTACCAGGGGCTTCTCAGACACATAAATTTATCTCTGAAAATTGTTGTCTTCTCTGGTTGTGGTAACTTTGAGAACACAAGCAAGTCCTACCTGATAAAGGGAGGGATAGAAAGCGAGAACAATTGTGGGAGAGCAAGTTGGTTCTAGTACACCAACTAGAAGGGACAACTACTTCTTGTCTATTCTTGGAGAATGACATGAGTTCCAAGTGGTCCATGTGGACTACTATAGAGGTGAGGAGGTTATTGCCTACCTATAGAACAATAAGATCAAGTTGTTTTCCATTGGTGATCAACCATGGGCTACGACGCTGTTCGGGTGTGACTCAAAGAAAGGTGTGCACTACTGCAAGGGAATCATCACTGGACTTGCTCCAAGACCATGTATAACCTCGCAAACCATCTTTCCCATTACATAATCGTATGCTAAAAGAGAATTTGGTAGTTAAAAATTTATTTTTCGTTGCCTATTTTGTAGTCATTGTTTCCAACAGTGGTAACAAAGCCACATCAATCAACTATATTTTAAGATTTAATCGATATGATTAGATTTTATTTTTTACTTTTATTTATTGCATATGATGTGAATAGTTAAAATAATTAATGTGCATATATGATTAAATACCACATGTGATCCCAAACTAATACATATATATGATATATATGCAATTTACACACATTTCCCTAAAATTTGTTGTGATGGTGGATGTGTAGCATGGTTGTTGCCCCAGTTCTTTGCGCTTGATGTGTTGTGGTTCTTTATTCCTATTTATATCTAGGTTTGCATACCGAGCCTCTAACTTGTTCTTCCAACATTTAAAAGTATTATTCTTTCCTTCCTATGCTCCACTCAAATGTAACTTGAGGTTTCTCAAAAACCATGTAATAAGTTTAATAGAATTAAGATAGTTTTTAAATTCTTGTTACGACATAGAAGGCACTCAACACTGAAAAAACAAACCATCTTGAACACAAGCCTATTGACTAGAACCGATCGGCTAGTGGCCCAACCGATCAAGTGAAGATGTCCAGAAGATGTTGGACAAGAGACCAATCGACTGATCCAATAGACCAACCGATCGAGAGGTGAGCCGACCTATTCAAGGGTTGAACCAATCAACTCAGATCGGATCAAGCACATGATTTCACCAACAATAGGTTTTTGCATGCGATGTAGAGCTTAGGTGGTAGTAATTACTTGTGGTTCTATGGAATTATAATAGTTTGGCCATAATCATCACTTATTGTTTATAATTGCATTTTTCGTCTTTGGAATATAGCATGTATATGATATGTACAATAAACATGAGGTGGGATTGGATATGTGTATATATATAATCCCTCAATCAAACATATTAAGTCTAAGCTGGTTTCCATTACCAACACACATGAAAAGCTTGATCGATTATGTGGGCATGCCAAGCGTGCTGCACTATCCATCTCACAGAAGTGTGATGATAGTTATGTGGGTCTGCCAAGTAGGGTGCATTTCTATCGTGTTGGCTCTTTGGTCAGACTTAACTAAGTGACTTAATGAGATTAAGCACTTAGAGGCATGCGATGGAAAAGAGTTGTGTATACCATCTACCCATGAATTGCATAAGATGTAATTGGAAAAAAGTTTCCTACCTTAATGTTTGATTATGGATGCTGGCTGGGTAATCACTCAATTGTTTTCGATATTGGCTTACTAGAATTTTTTTCACTGCAATATTCTAATTGATAGGTGAGGGTTATCAATTTGAACATAATAGTGAGAGTGATAACTAATTAAAGGCTTAATTAAAATATCATCAAATTTTATTCAAATCAAATCAAAATGGTTTTGACAAAATTGCAAATTTCTCTTATAGAATTAAATGACAACAAATAACACATTTTTTCTACCATAAGTCCTTAAGAAGGACAAGTTAAATGGTAATAATTTTTATGACTGGTTCAGAATGTTTAGAATTGTTCTCACACAAGAGCACAAGCTCTATGTCCAGGAAATACCAGAGCCATATGAACCTTCTCCCGCTACACTAAGGTTGACATCGATCCTTACAAGAAGCATACTGAACATGTCATTGATGTCAAATGCATATTATTCTGATCCATTAACTATGAGTTGCAAAGACAACATGAGAACATGGTTGTTAGTGAGATGGAAATACATATAAAGATGTTCCAGGATCAAGAAAAATAAGAGAGATATGATGTCTCGAAGGTGTTGTTCAAATGTAACATGGAAGAAGGAGATCCAGTAGGTCCTCATGTGATTAAGATCATTGGGTATGTGGAGAATCTTTCTAGACTGGGATTTCCCCTGGGTCAAGAATTGGCCACTTATGTGAAACTACAGTCATTGCCAAAATCATACAGTCAATTTTCCATGAACTACAACATGAATGACTTTGACGAGTTGCTGCTAGAGTTACTTGGCATGTTAAGAACACTAAGGCATATAGAAAGACAATCCCAAGTCTATGATGATGATCAACTGATAAAAAGGGAAGTCTAAAGGCAAAAGCAAAGCTAAGAAGTGTTCTAAAGATGGATAAAAGCCCAAGTCTTCAATGCTCAAGGCAAAGGGAGGGGTGAATAAGGGAGGCAATTATCACCACTATCACCAGCCTGGACACTGGAAGAGGAATTTCACTCTCTACCTGGAGGAACTAAAGAAGAAGAAGAAGGAGGAGGGGATAGATATATCCACTTCAGGTATATATGTTAATAGATAAGTTTAATTACTTCCTCATCTTGGGTATATGATACCGGATGTGGATCTCACATATGTTCAAATGTACATGATCTTAAAAGAAGTAAGCCTTTATGAAAGGACACATTTGGTTGTTTGTCATAAATGGATCAAGAGTTATTGCAACTACAGTCAGAACCTATAGTTTATCTTGGACCACATGGAATGTAATAGAGTTAGTAAACTGCTATTTAATAACTTACAATGATTAGAAACATTTTAACTTTTGGCATCTTGTATGGACAAGGATGTACATGGAAAATCATATAAAGAATGGTCAATGTTATATTTATAAAGTATGAGATCTTTTGTGGCAATGCCCCAAGTATCTTATGGTGTTTTTTTGTTGGATCCAAAGATAAATGTTTGCAATGTAAATATCAAAAGATTAAAACTGTGACGACCGTCATCAAACCAACAAATAAATCGTTACTAATTAAGCAGAATAAACATAATAAGCAGATTAACAAAAATCACTAAAATTTAAAACCATTTTGTAAGGAGATCCTTTTCTAGAAAACTCTTATTGAAAGATCTAAAACTCATCACATCATGATTACATAGTAAAACATCTCATCTTGAGGACAACATATAATAGTTGCTCTATCAAAACACATACTGGAGCAACATAAGACCTCGAGGCATTCAAGCCAAAATCTCAGATCATTCATGAAACCAATACGAACCAACTCCAAGGACCTGATAATACAGAGACGACACATATGACTTCTATCTACGAGACATGACAGATAGTACACTCAACCTGAGTTGTCACTGCTGCCTCAACTGTTGTACCTCCTCTGTAGAAAGATCTTTTTCACCTCATACACATCCACCTAAAAACAATGCGGATCCTACAGGGTGAGACAATTGTCCCAGCGAGAGATATAACTCTCCGCCGACCATATTATTATCATAGATTAAGCATTTATAAACTGAGCAGAGGTTCTTTTTATATTAACAGGCAGGATAAATCACTATATGTAGAATGAAGTAATCTCCTTTGTTAAGGAGGACGTTGCATCTTCCCATGGTAGAGTTATAAATCATCTATCTGCTTTGCAAGGAATGTAAATAGCATAAATAATATATATCAACTAAGATGTATAACTAAAGTACACATCAATCAATGTTTTCCATATTCGATCCTTAAGAAGATATGCTACACGGCTGATTACATTTTACAATCACACTAATTCCCTGAGGATATGAGATATATCACTCATACTCCAACCGACCTCTGCAAAGTCAAAATCGGTACCATACAAGGTCAATGGGAGAGTCGATTGCCGTGACCTCCCTTTTCTCAGTTAGTACGAGACCACACGAAGGATATCTCGTGTCACTGCTAAATAGCTTTCTAGGGTATAATGGCAACTTCTTTATAGAGCTACAATGGCAGCTACACTCTCTTCGGCATCGAGAGATCTCATGTTTATCTCACATCGATCTGACATTCATCATAATCAGGAGATTCATGATACATCCATCCTGACACATATAATGAAGGATTGGGAGATTTAATGTTTATCTCACATCAATTCCTCCATTAGGGCGTACAAATATTTTTACCCATAACCCCCACATATTAAAAAATATGCGATCTCTGTGTTATGCCACAGAGCAACCCATTTCACCATTCAGCAAATTCTGACGCTGATGGATCTATGGTCAGGGCACTACATGAAAATATTCCACTTGATTAATTAAGTACATTACCATATTCTTTTAGCATCAGTCAAGTTTTCAAACATGAATTATTATGACAAATGCTACAAAGAATAAGCGTAATACGTCTATCAAGTACTTTTTAAACCTTTAGAACACATATAATGTTTGGGAATTCTCATCCCTTAACATTATCATCATCATGATTATAGATATGGGTATTTAAACCCTTAGTTCATCACTGAATATTGTTACCACTTATTAGGTAACTATTACCTTTACGTCCTCATACCAAGATATACATGGTACTTGTTATACAAGTATCTCACATGGCTCACAAGGCCCATTAAGTATCTTGTCACCTCTAACTAGGCAGCAAATTATCACATGGCTCACAAGGACATTACACATCTTGTCACCTCTCACTAGGCAACAATTTATTCATATGGCTCACAAGGCCATTCCACATCTTGTCACCTCTCACTAGGAAACAACTTATTCACATGGCCCACAAGGACATTCATCATTATACTTGTTATACAAGCATTTAACATGCCTTACAAGGCTTATGTAATAAGACAATTACAACCTTCCCATCATTAGGGTTAGGGTTTCCCTTTATAGCCGATTAGGGTTTCATGTTCATATTATTAATCCAAACCCTAATTCATTTCTCCACACATCTAGGAGTTTTACATTGATAATCATAAGTATTCAATCATACTTATTTATTCTCATCATTTATCATTGAATGATTATCAACATAAGGTATGCATTTCTCTCTCATCCTCACTAGGATATTGATTACATCATACTTCATCAACTTGGCTTGACCCTTTTCGACGCATGTTAGCCTACACCTATCAAAGTGCATTACATATCAATGTAACAATTGAAATGACACACTTCATGTGTTACTCATCCAAGTATATTGGATTTAAGGTGCATCAAGGCATACCAACCTTGAGGTGCTGGATGTGATATTTATCATATCTTGATGTATCACTTCCCTCGTCACTTTTAACTTACTTTAGTTCATCAATTATCTTGTATTAGGGTATTTCCCATCCTAATAATTTATGCACTAGCCCATCAAATTTATCTTGTAATATATTGTACATAAGTCACACACTTGAATTACCCAGCTATCATCAAGTGATATGGACTCATCTCAGGTTAAGACATTGTTGATATAGGATTGATCATTATAAATCACTTTAGGTGGTTCACCTATCAAGGTTTTAGCAACAACATTTCTTAGTATAATACTCATCACTCCTAAGAGTGTTTTTCCCTCACCTTTACAAAGTTTCTCAAGTTGGAGGTATGCATATATTCACCATATTGGGTTGTAGATGTATAGACACCACCATATCAGGTTGGAGGTGTATGAGCACTCACCACATTGGGCTAGAGGAATATGAACACCATACATATTGGGCTAGAGGTGATTGTATGTGTTACTCATGTCGTGCATGAGGTATTAAACCATCACTATGTCGGGCTAGAGGAGCATTCAATCACCATATCAGGTAGCTCACCATCTAGGGTTGGCCGTGATGGGTTAGGGTTTTCCATATCGGGCTCAACCCAATATATTCATCTCATTACCTCCTTCAAGGTTACCATCTTATCTTAAGGATGAGTAATAGGTTAAACAATTAGTTAAACTCTTCTCAACCCATTACATAAGTCGATAGGAGTGAAAAGTACCAAACCATGTCGGGCTACACCATCCCATGTTGGGTTATAATACCCATGTCGGGTTAGGGTTGGTCGTGACGGGCACATGGTACATTTATATATCGCCCATGATGTTTAAGAGGTATCATCTCATCATCATCTCGTGCTAGACTTCAACTAGGGTTGTCCATGATGGGCTACATGTCATCTAGGGTTGTGTATTGGGTAGATGTATTCCAAACATATCTGATTACATCTTGTTCCATACCTCATATCGTGCATTAGCATTTACTTAAATGTTCATATCGTACACCAGATGTGTGTGCTTCATGATACCAAGCACCAATCATATATATTATATGATCATATTATGCAATAGAACTTGATATTCTTTACTCATATCAGGTTACCCAAATTAGAGTTTCATATCAATTTACAAGTATACATTTAACCTTGTATCGTGCATGGACTCTATACTTGACTTCCTATCGTGCAAGCATATCATGCAATAGGTGTATACTACACCACCATATCGTGAAATAAGGTATACAATCATATCCATATCGTTTTAGTGAAGTAGGTGCATCATCATATCGGGTTAGCGGTGCTTGTTTGTGTGCTTGCACCCGATATCACTTTTATAAGGTGATATCATCATCTTCAAGATCTAGAACTTTGTTCTAACTATTATAGTTCATGAAAACAGGTCTAATAAATTACTATAACTCACAATTTCATCAACTATTTCAGGAAATTTCGGAATTAAAAGTAATTCATTAAGTATAGCAATTTAGATGATGAATAATAACATGGTTGAGTTCAAGTTATATAACCCTCCTTAAGAACAACTTCAATGCTCCAATCTCCAAAGCTCCACATTCCTAAGGTAGAAGATGACTTTATCAAAAGTCCAAGACTCGTTCACAACTCCTTCATATACAAGGAATCACCATGGATAAGCAATTGGTAAAGAAGAAAAGAAAGGAAGATCTAAACCCTAAAATCATGCTTCAATCCAAGGTTGAAGATGATCATGACCTTACGTTAGGGTTAAGTATTGAGATCCTTCTTGCTATAGCACCTTTTCATGGTACCTCACAACCACCACTTGTTTCCAATATCTCTCTCACTTGGGGCCAAAAACACTTCACTATGGCCGATATCACCCTTCTTGGCCGAAATCAACCTACTTGGCCGATATGCTCTTTCTATGGGTGATATCCAAGGACCTATGCATGATACCACATCAATCCTGCACGATACAAGATCTCTATGCACGATAGCTTAGGAAAGGAGGGTGGTAAGGGTCGAAACATTTCACTAAGGGGGGAAACTAGGGGTATATATACTTGTTGCTCACGAAAGAAGGTAAAAATGAGGTGTCATCAATTTGAGCTAGTAGGTGTCACGTGTCCATACATGGATGACATGTGTGCATGCATGCATAAACATTTATATTTTAATGAAAAATGGTTGAGGATCATTTAGGGATAAGGATGAATCCATTACATATCCTTTTTAATAAGATATATCAATTAATTCATCACTTTATTCACAACTCGTCACAACTTTACTAAGGAAGTTGTTACCTGACACAACTCACCTCCTTGAGGTGCTTTGCACAATATGGCCTTTGCCAAGAGTCCTAAAAACGATATGGGACTCCTCCTATGGCTCCTTGGCCGATAGGCACTCATGTGTAAGTTTTTCAACTTGATACAACTCAAGTTAGGGTTTCATATTCAACCCCTTTTCTTGATCATTTTATCACCAAGAGTACCATCACTCATAATTGATTCAAACATGGTGTATCATTCCTTATCTCTCCTATAAATGATACATAGAGGAAGTAGGGACACTCTAGAGGTGGTAATTTTCATCTCGACCCTACATTTTGGGTAAATTACAATTTGTACCAAAATTGGTGCACAAGTCGCCAACATTATTCAAACAAGTTCAAACTTGGAATTTAGGCTTTCCAAAAGCCACCACCTTGTATCATTCTATCTATAATGATACTAAAACCATGAGGCATGTTAAACATGTGACAGTTTTCAATATAGCCCCTCATCTTGGGTAAATTGCACTTTGGTCCAAAATAAAGGAGCATTGCTCAAACAACATTCAATCATAACCATACTTGGAACATAAGTGTGTCACATGATAACAAACCACCTTAGAGTATTATATTAAAGTTCTAAGCAACTCTATTAGCCAAAATAAACAGGGTTACCTCATAACCCAGGTCAAGGTCCTTACAAGTTATAAACCCCTAACAAGGATTTCGTCCCCGAAATCCCAGGTAAAGGGAGACAGATATTATTTATTCATTATATCATCCAGTATCCTCATAACATATTAATGTCATGGATATACCATAGAAATTTGATCAACACAAAGTTCTTCAACATAGGGTTATCATAGAATCTATCACATAGGACACATACTCCACTATCTTTTTCATTATTGACTGTAGAGTCAACTCTATGTCAGGTAACACTTTTCTTAGTCAGAGAAACATTACACATACCCTATTTAACTCAGGTGTCAAACCTCACTGATTTGTCAGCTTTCTCAACTTACAACTTTATGTGACAAGATTCTTAATCATGGGGAGTCTTCCATTCTCCTCATTCAGTTTAGCATTTCACTTCCAAGGAAAGACCAAAGTTATGTTCTGTCACCCACTTGGGACTACACGTCTTATCATACATCTATTGTGCTATCTAACCTGTTGACACAATGACGTGGAATACTATCGCACTAACAAACTCACTTAGGGTTGAAATCCCCAAGCTTTTACCAAAATCTTATGCAATAATACCACCCGTAAGAGGACGGGTCTTATCACAGTATAGTTAAGGATCGAATCCCAAAGGACAACATTTTTAAGAATCTTTGTCAGTCGAATCTAGCTCAAGTAAGACTAATATTTAGAATGATTGATTGGTTTGTGGTTGATTAAACAAAATTCAAGAAAGTAAAAGAGCAGAATTAAAGTTTGTTCTAGATAAATGATATGGAATCGTTGGGATGGTACCGAGTTTCACCACCAATGCACATGCAAACACATCCAAACACATAACATCAAGGAAAGAATGTAACTATCCAAATGGAACTACTGTGAACCCTCCCTAAGGGATGTTTAGGCCCATGTAAGCATCCCATTAGGCTTCAAATTTCTCATTGCCATCAGGATCATGCACTCACAGTTCTGAAGATACAACATCCAACTGAGGTTGTGGTCCTCCCTAAGGGATGTTTAGACCATAGAGCCATCACTGCGGGCTAGATGGCTCGTCCCCTCACAGATCATACACTTATGACCTCAAGGAATCCCATTCTATTTCTAGTCAGGGAGTCAACCGTGCTAATCGACAAGCGAGAAGGTGATTAATCTACAAGAAAACATCGACGATTAAAAAAGAAGATACAAAATCCAACTAAGGTTGTAGCCCTCCCTAAGGGATGTTTAGGCCACATAAGCATCATCGTAGGCTAGATGGCTTGTCCCTTCATGGATCATACACTTAGGACCTCAAGGAATCTCATTCTATTTCTAGTTTGAGAGTCTACCTCATTAATTGACATTCTACCCTACATGGGGAAGAACAAGATGAAAGGAAGCAGGTAATCAAGCTACAAGCATTATCAATTAACAATGAAATGGAAAGTTATATTCATTTCCTTGGAATGTTAAATAAAAAGATATGGAAGCATGAGCAGTGGGGCTAGTCCCCGCACCCCAGAAAAAAGTGACTACTCACTCTTGATGCGAGAAACAAGAAGAACAAGAGAGAAGGAAGGTTCCTCCATGAGCATGATGTATAAGGTAGTTGTAGCTCGATGAAGATGATCTGGTCTTCTATGCCATGTCAGGGTAGATTTGGATGAGGAGGAAGAGCCACCAATGCAGACTAGGTAGGCCTTCTTCTCCACCTTCTTTCACTTCTTGGCCTCGTAGCTCACAGTAAGAGGAGGTGTGGCTGACGTGATAATGGCATGGAAGGAGGATGGTGATGTGGAGGATAAAGCTTGATCGAACCTTGCACTTAGGCAGTGTGTCAGCGTCCCTGGATCGATGCCCAAATGAGGACCCTTGTGGTCCTATTTATAGGCTTGGATGGGTTCCTCATGTTTTTGCTATGAGTTTGCTCCAAATGGTTTAGAGCAACCGATTTGCTTGATTAGTTTGGAGCAAGCGGTCTTGGAGACTGTTTGACATCAAAACCGTCTTGGAATATATGACCATACAGTCTTGGAGATCGAACAGATCCAACCGGTATTGGGATTATGTCTTCATATGGGCTTTCAGACTGATCAAATGACCAAACGGTCTTGCAAAGGAACTGACCATACGGCCTTGGAACTTTGCCTTCAAATAGTCTAAAACCGGTAGGCGCCAATCGATCTTCCCATGTGCTGGCTTCAAACGGTCTCCAACGGTAGCTGGCCAAATGGTTTTGAAGACCGACGAGATCCAAATGGTCTTGGGAAATCGATCTACACTGAATGGTTTTGGATCTGATCAGTTTTGCACCCCAACAGGTCTTGCTTCCAAACAGTTTTGAGATGAAAACGGTCTTGAAGACCGATGGGTTTTAATCGGTCTTGAGATCAAACAGACTATGTCCCCAATCAGTCTTGAGGACCAATGGTCTCCAAATGGTCTTCGTCGTCCAAACAATCTTGCTCTTGATCGATCTTTGCTTGAGTGTCCAAATGGTTTTCATCCAAATGGTCTTGGATCCAAATGGTCTTCATCGTTCAAACGATCTTGAGGACCGATGGCCTCCAAGGTCTTTGGTCCAAACAGTTTTGAAACCGTTGGGCATCATACGGTATGGAGACCGTATGGGATCCAGCGTTCTGGAGACCATATGGGATGAAGAGGTCTTGAGACCATATGGGATCAAGCAGTCTCAAGACCATTTAGGTAGAGTAGTGAGTGGAGGATCGTGTAGGTGAATGTTTGAGACCGAGAGGTCAAAACCGCGTGGGTAGACTATTAGGGCAAACTGTTTGGTCAAAACCAAAGTTGAGAGGATCTCGAGCGAATTCCATATGATGGTTGAACCTAGTCAAGACCTGCACAAAATCAATATAAATTTAGTTGATAATCTTGATAATTGAATTGGTTAAGAAATCTTTCATTTTGTGAGATTAAGGAGGTGAAATCGAAAGTATTGAATCGAATTGGTCCCAAAGAGGTGACTGAAAATCATAATGAATATGCATTCATCAGAATACCCCAAACTTAAAAGTTTCTCATCCTTGAGTAACACAAAATCTGAAATAGTCGCCAAATGAATACTTTCTGATGATGTGATTGCCTCCTCTTCACATCACGATTGTTTCTTTTCTACTCAGTATGACTAAGCATCTCAACTTCCTGAGATCACTGAACAAATCTTACCATATCTTCGTTCCTGAGGTTGCTTTCCAACATCACTTCCTCCTCACTTTTTCCAACAATAAGCATGTCAAAGAGTTTTGTAAGATTCCAGAGGTACCCGCAAAACAACAAATGCACATCTGATCTGACACTAGTATATTTTAGGGTAGTGGAGGCATTTATTGTGCCTTTAGGTAGAAAAGGGAGTGAAGGGTGGTATGGAAGGAAGGAATAAATATCTCCTCTATTAGAATAGAGATTTTTATTATATTATTTGCAAGTTCATTTATTGCATATTTTTTGTGTGAATATCTCCTCTATTAGACTCGAGATTGCATATTTTCTGTGCACTTTGGCATCTTTTCTTGGTGGTATGCCCCTATAATTTGCAAGGGGTATGGAAGAAGTGGACATAGAGGGAAGTGACGTGCCACCCCAAACTTAGGGTTTGACACTATTTTGGCTATTGTTTGTTTCTTTTTGATGGATGGAGGGGTACAAAGATGATAGAAGAAGTGTAGAAGAGAGTTCAGATCAGAATGCAACTTGATTTACAATTCCATGCATGGGGTTGTTCTCTTTATCGTACTCAACTCAAATAATGACTTGATGAGGATCCAGTGGGTATTTCATGTTTTTGTTCCACTAGTTAGTTAGGAAGCACGATGTGTTAGATCCCTATCAGTTCTACATACGCTTGCCATTTTTACAAAAAGATCATGATGTTAGGATTCATAAGCTTCACAACATGATTTCAATCAAAAGGCTAGTTTTCAGAAGGTCCTTTTGAGGATCTGCTTGAATAAGGAGGGTATAATGATTCAAAATGCATAAAGATTGAAATGAAAAGTGTCAAAACTTCATCAAGTATCTATTCAAATTTCTTTTTAAAGATTTTGAAAATTTTGAAATTTTGGTCAAACATGCAACGATGAAATCTTTAGTCTGAGTTAGATGGGTAAAGGTAGAAAGTAAGATACATACCACCCACCCTCCACCCTGAACTTAGAAATTTTCTCGTCCCGAGAAAACTCTAAATCCAAGATGGAGGGGAAAGTTCATGTCGTTTGGATCACCAAATGTGGTTGCGTTCCAATCAGCATGCGTCCTCCCGAGTAAACTTCTAAGTTTGGGATAGAGGGGAAGTTCATGTCGTTTGGATCACCATATGTGGTTGCGTTCCAATCAACATGCATCCTCCATCTGAAAATCTCAAACATAAAGACCATTCAGAACTCAAGATAGTATCTCGCGATGCAATTTTCTTTGGTGCAAAATTATCTAAAAAGTAAAAACAAGATTAGACAAAATTCAAAATTGAAACTAAATACAAATTTATTGATTGGGTTGCCTCCTGACAAGTGCCATTGTTTTACGTCAATGGCTCGACTTGGTTTATTCAACATTCATGGTGGATACGTTGGAGTGGTGAGTTCTAGTATTGCTTTGGTGCCTGTGTCGGTTGAGGTGAAATATCTCTTCAGTCATTGACCATTTGCCATGAATTTTCCTGACTTTTCACTCCATAAAGAAAAAGCACCATGTGAGGAGATGCTCTTGATGATGTAAGGTCTTGACCATCGGGAATGGAGTTTTCCTGGGAATAACCTTAGTCTTGAGTTGAACAGAAGAACTTGGTCTCCCACTAGAATGTCCTTCCTCTTGATATGACCATCGTGCCACAACTTTGTGCATTCTTTATAGATTTGAGCATTCTCATAAGCTGCCATTCGGAGTTCTTCCAGCTCCTGGAGTTGCAGAATCCTGGCTTGGCCTGCTTCTTTTATATCAAAGTTCAGTTGTTTTATTTCCCACCATGCCTTGTGTTCCAATTCTACCGACAGGTGACGTGACTTTCCATAGATTAGTCGAAAAGGGGTAGTCCCAAGGGGAGTTTTAAAAGCAGTTCGGTAGGCCTACAAGGTGTCATTGATTTTTATTGACCAATCTTTCCGATTGTGGCCTACAGTCTTTTATAAAATAGCCTTGAGTTGATGGTTAGAAACCTCTACCTGTCCACTAGTTTGTGGATGGTAGGGTGAGGCTACCTTGTGAGTTACAACATATTTCCTCAGTAATGCTTCAAAGCTTTTTTCTAGGAAATGAGAACCTCCTTCGGAAATCACAGTGCGTGGGACTGCGAATTGGGGGGAAATGATATCTTTGAATATTTTGATGATAGGTATGGAATCACTAGTGATGGTTGGTATGACTTTGTCCCATTTTCAAATGTAATCCACTGCCACTAGGATGTAGGAAAATCCATGAGAAGATGGGAATGGACCCATGTAGTCCACACCCCAAACATCAAATATCTCGACTTCTTGCCACAAGTTCAGTGGCATCTCATCTCTTTTGGTTATGTTACTCGTTCTCTAGCACTTGTCACATGATAAAACAAAGTTGTAGGAATATTTGGATATGGTTGGCCAAAAAAACCACATTGCAAAACTTTCAAGGCAGTTTTTTAGGGCTAATATGGCCTCCAACTGGGCCTGAGTGACATTGCTCCAAAATAAGTTGAGCTTCTTCTTCAGTGATACATCATCTATATAGGCCATGAACACTGAGCTTGAAGAGGTATGGCTCATCCCAGCGATATTGCTTCACATCATGCAAGAATTTCTTTAGTGCATTTCTGGTGCATTCAGGGTGAATGACACCTGCAACCAGGTAGTTTGCAAAGTCCGCGTACCAAGGGATAGCTTCGGAAACTTTCATAAGCTGGTCGTTTGGAAGAGAATCATTGATGGGGATCTTCATGGTTTCCAAGGCATGGATACGACTGAGGTGGTCTGCCACGACATTCGTTGTACCTTTCTTGTCACTTATCTCCAAATCAAACTCTTGTAAGAGGAGAATCCATCTAATTAACCTTGGTTTAGCATCTTTCTTTTCCAAGAGGTAATAGATGGAAGCATGATCTGTGTAGAAAATGACTTTTTAACCAATGAGGTAAGATCTAAACTTGTCAAAGGCATACACAACTGCAAGGAGTTCTTTCTCAGTAGTTGCATAATTCCTATGAGCTTCATTAAGGGTTTTCGATGCATAGTAGATCACATAATGTTTCTTTTCTATATATGTCTTAAAACAACACCCACAACATAATCATTGGTATCACACATAATTTCAAATGGGTGATCCCAATCAGGAGCTCTAATGATGGGTGTTGTAGTAAGAGCATGCTTTAGATGGTTGAAACTTTTAACACATCCTTCGTCAAAATTGAACTCAACATCCTTTAGTAGCAAACTTGTCATCGGCTTGGTTATCTTTGAGAAATCCTTTATAAACCGTCTGTAAAAGCCTAATGGCCTAGGAATGCACAAACTTCTTTTACATTTGTCGGGATAGCAAGTTTGGAAATCACCTCAATTTTTTCTCTGTCTACCTCAATTCCTCTACTACTGACTCTATGACCAAGGACAATCCCTTCTTTCACCATAAAATGACACTTCTCCCAATTCAACACATGATGTCCTTCTTCACACCTTTTGAGGACAAGGGAGAGGTTATTCACGCATGAATCGTATGAATCTCCATATATGGAAAAATCATCCAGAAAGACTTCCATGATAGTTTCAGTGAGACCAGAAAATATAGCTTCCATGCAACGTTGGAAGGTTGCATGTGCATTATAGAGGCCGAATGACATTCTTATAAATGCATATGTTCTGAATGGGTAGGTGAAAGTAGTTTTCTCTTGGTCATCTGGATGTATGGGTATTTGATAGAATCTAGAGTAACCATCGAGATAACATAAATATTCTTGATGAGGCAACCGTTCTAATACTTGATCAAGAAAAGGCATTGGGAAATGATCCTTTTGTGTCGCCTTGTTTAACTTCCTGTAATCAATGCACATCCTCCATCCTGTAACCGTTCGAGTGGGGATGAGTTCATTGTTTTCATTTTGTATCACAGTTGTTCCACCTTTCTTTGGGACCACATGCACGGGACTCACCCATGGTGAATCCGATATTAGATAGATTATCCCAACAATGAGCAGTTTAATGACTTCATGACGGACTACTTCATATTTGGATTCAATTTGTGTTGATGTTCAATAGTTGGCTTGTGATCTTCCATCATAGGGATTTTGTGCATGCACAATGCTTGACTAACCCCAGTGATGTTGCTCATCTTGTAGCCGATTGCTTTCCTTCTTTCCTTAAATTCCTTCAAAAGTTTATCTTCTTATTCCACTGTTAGATTTGAATTTATGATGACGGGGCAGACCATGAGTTCATCTAAAAACACATATTTCAATCCTTCTAGTAGGGGCTTCATTTCAGGAGCTTGTGGCTTTTCACATGCTTCTTTAGTAACATCCACTATTTTTAGTTCCTCAAGCTTGGCTTCAGGATCTTCTTTAGCGGTATCAAGGTGGAAAACACAACTTTTCACTTGTTCATCATCTGACCTTTCTGCATTCAGATTAGTAAGGGTCATCCCTAAAGGATCTTCTTGTTCATAATCCTCCTATGTGAGGAGTGACATCTGCTCTATGCACTCAATCAAGTAGACTTCTTCTTGCATGCTTGGACTTCTCATACTTTCAAAAACATTGAATTTTAGAGTTTCTTTACCAAGTCTGAGCAGTAAGGTTCCTGCCTCAACATCAAACAGAGCTCTTGCAGTGGCAAGGAATGAGCGTCCAAAGATAAGAGGGTACCTAGTGTCTTCTTTTATGTCCATGATGACAAAGTCATAAGGAACATAAGAGTCTTTGCCTACCTTGACATGGACATCCTCAATGATTCCTAAGGGTAGAGTCACGGTGTTATCTGCAAGTTGAATGGTCATGCTAGTTGGGAGAAGCTCACTAAAGCCTAGCCTTTTACAAAGGCTAAGTGGCATGATAGATATGCTAGCACCAAGATCGGCCAATCCTTTCTTACATGAAGAGTCACCAATATGGCATGAAATCCCAAAGGATCCTGGATCTTTCTACTTCTTAGGCATCTTACTCTGGATGATGTCTAAAGTGGTTTTCGCTAACTTTGCTATCTCATATTCCTCAGTTATATATTTCCTGGTGAGAAGTGACTTCAAGTACTTTGTCCAGGCTGGTATCTCAGCAAGCGCATTAAGAAAGGGTATATCAACATGGAGTTTCTTCATGGCTTCTTTGAACTTGTTGAATCGAGTGTCAAGCTTTGTCTGCCTTAAACGAGCTGGTAAAGGTATACGAGGCTTGTACACTGGTACTTCTGGCTCTGGTGTTTCTGGTTCTACATCAGTAGGTCATTCAGAACTTGGCTCGGCAATCACTAGTGCTTTTGGTTGAGACTCAAGTTTTGTTGAGTCTTGGACAATCACAGGTTCATCCTCATCAGTAGTAACCATAGATGTCTTGACAGGGGGATCTGAATAGTCTTTTCTAGACCTGGTGGTGACAACCTTCAGTTGCTTTGGTTGCTTAGGATTGTTTTCTGGTTGGTTAGAAAAGGCCCCAATAGGTGGCTTCATGCTAGCTGCAAGTTGAGCTAGTTGAGATTCAATAGCCTTCTAATGGGCTTGCTGGTTAGCTATCATAGTTTGCTGGCTAGCTATCAATGTTTGTTGTGATTGTAACTTCTTTTCAATAGCTGATAGCTTGTCATCAGGGGAGTTGGGGCTAGATTGTTTCCCTTGTTGTTTATTCTGGTAAGGGACTTGGTTGGGGTTCTGAAATCGAGAATTGTCCTGATAATTGTTGAAGTTTCTGTTCTAAAAGCTTCCCCTAAAGTTCCCTTGATTTCCAAAGTTTTGTTGTTGGTTATACTGAAATCCAAGTGGGCCTTTTTGTTGGTTAGTTGAACCAAGTTGTCACGAGTTTTCCACTCCTGATGGATTTCCATATTGAAAATTAGGATGGTTCCTATTTTGATTCAGATTGTAGAATCCTTGACCAGGAATGGTGTTGACGGCATTAAGATTTTCTAATTGACTATTATCTCCTCGTCCACATGTGTTGCTTAGAACAACATTGTAAAGAACATTGCATGCTAAAGTGTAATGATCATTACTTTTGCATGCTTCACAGAATAGTGAAGCTGACTTGATATGTTCTTGTTGCTGAGGGGGTGAACGTCCTCTTCCAAATGCAGCAAGGGATGATTCGATATGGTCTTGCTTGACAACTAAGAGTTTGAGGGTCTCAACGATAGACTTGTATTCCAAAATAACTTCAGCAATAGCTACCTTTAATACTCCCTTACCTATAGACCTACCCCAATTAGCTTGATTTTCAGCTCCAAGGGTGACAACCCTCCATGCGCTGTCATAACTTTGGCGCATGAAGTTTCCTCCAGATGAGGAATCTAAAAACCTCTTGATATCATCGTCCACACCCCTATATAAGATTTCAATAAGCTGATTCTTAGGGATTCCATGGTGTGGACATTTGCGTATAAGATCTTTGTACCTTTCCCATGCTTCAGCAAGGGTTTCTCCAGGGGCTTGAGTGAACATTGTTATCTGACCCCTAATTTCATAGGTGAGAGAAGGAGGGTAATTTTTTTCCAGAAAAACATTTTGCAGCTGTTCCCAAGTGGTGATGGGCTCGCATTGCAAGGAATTGTACCAACTTATAGCTCTATCAACAAGAGAATACTTGAAAAGACAGAGTCTAATGGCATTGTCAGACACTCCATTTTGCTTTGTCATGGCACATAGATCAATGAACCTCAAAAGATGTTCTTGGCTATCTTCTCCTTGTTTACCATAGAATGGGTTGTTTTGCAACACGGTAATCCAATGTGCTCGTATCTCAAAGTTGGGAGCATGTATGGGAGGAGTTTGGACTGGGTGATGAACATCAACATCCATAGGGATTATGAATTCCCTAAGATCATTTTGTAATTCTGTCACTTGCACTACTGCTTGTGCTGCTAGGATTTCTTCTTGAACTGCGGCTCTAGCTTCTTGCATGAGCCTTTCTCTCTGTGCATTGATAGCTTGAGCCACCCTTCGGGCTATTTCCTCATCTTCATCCATTCATGATTGGTTCTCTTTGTTTTGACGATGAAAGGTTCTATCAATTTCCATATCAAAGCTGACAATAAGTCCGGGACTGTTCAATCGGTGCATGCACTAGTCCTTTTGAAGTGCCTAAAATAGAAAGATTTCAAAAGTGAGATCCACGGAATAGAGTTAAATTCAAGTAGATGAGCGATTGTATCAATATAAAAATAAAATCCTAGATTAGCCTTAAAAGAAATAGATTTGACTAACTGATTCTGTTATCCCCGACAACAACGCCAGAATTTTACGTGGAATATTATCGCACTAACAAACTCACTCAGGGTTGAAATCCCCAAGCTTTTACCAAAACCTCATGCAATAATACCACCCGCAAGCGGACGAGTCTTATCATAGTATAGTTAAGGATCAAATCCCAAAGGACAATGTTTTTAAGAATCTTTTTCAGTCAAATCTAGCTCAAGTAAGACTAATATTTAGAACGATTGATTGGTTTGTGGTTGATTAAATAAAATTTAAGAAAGTAAAAGAACATAATTAAAGTTTGTTCTAGATAAATGATATGGAATCGCTGGGATGGTACTGGGTTTCACCACCACTGCACATGCAAACACATAACATCCAGGAAAAAATCTAACTATCCAAATGGAACTGCTACGAACCCTCCCTAAGGGATGTTTAGGCCCACGTAAGCATCCCCTTAGGCATCGGATTTCTCATTGCCATCCGGATCATGCACACATGGTTCTGAAGATACAACATCCAACTTAGGCTGAGGTCCTCCCTAAGGGATGTTTAGACCATAGAAGCATCACCGTGGGCTAGATGGCTCATCCGCTCATGGATCATACACTTACGACCTCAAGGAATGCCATTCTATTTCTAGTCGGGGAGTCAATTGTGCTAATCGACAAGCAAGAAGGTGATTAATCTACAAGCAAACATCGACGATTAACAAAGAAGATAAAAAATCCAACTAAGGTTGTGGCCCTCCCTAAGGGATGTTTAGGCTACAGAAGCATAATCGTAGGCTAGATGGCTCGTCCCCTCACAGATCATACACTTACGACCTCAAGGAATCTCCTTCTATTTCTAGTTTGAGAGTCTACCTCATTAATCGACATTCTACCCTACATGGGAAAGAACAAGATGAGAGCAAGCAGGTAATCAAGCTACAAACATTATCAATTAATAATGAAATGGAAAGCTATATTCATTACCTTGGAATGTTAAATGAAAAGACATGAAAGCATGGGCAGCGGGGCTAGTCCCCACACCCTAGTGAAAAGTGACTACTCGCTCATGATGTGAGAAACACGAAGAACAAGAGAGAAGGAAGGTTCCTCCATGAGCATGATGTAGAAGGTAGTTACAGCTCAGTGAAGATGATGCAATATTCTACATCATTTCGGGGTAGATCAGGACGAGGAGGAAGAGCCACTGATGTAGACTAGGCAGACCTTCTTCTCCACCTTCTTTCACTTCTTGGGCTCCTAGCTCGTAGTAAGAGGAGGTGTGGGCGGTGTGATAATGGCATGGAAGGAGGAAAACGATGTGGAGGATGAAGCTTGATCGAACCTTACACTTAGGCATCATGTCGGCGTCCCTGGATCAATGCCCAAATGAGGACCCTTGTGGTCCTATTTATAGGCTTGGATGGGGTCCTCACATTTTTGTTGTGAGTTTGATCCAAATGGTTTAGAGCAACCAGTTTGCTTGAACAGTTTGGAGCAAATGGTCTTGGAGACCGTTTGACATCCAAACAGTCTTGGAATATATGACCATACGGTCTTGGAGACCGAACAGATCCAACCGGTCTTGGGATTTTGTCTTCATACGGGCTTGAAGACCGATCCAACGACCAAACGGTCTTGTGGAGGAACTTCCCATACGGTCCAAGAACTTTTCCTTCAAACGGTATAAAACTGATAGGCACCAATCAGTCTTCACATGTGCTGGCTTCAAACACTCTCCAGCGGTAGCTGGCCAAATGGTTTTGAAGACCGAACAGATCCAAACGGTCATAGGCAATCGGTCTGCATTTAATGGTTTTGGGTTTGATCGGTTTTGCACCCCAACCGGTCTTGCTACCAAATAGTTTTGAGATGCAAACAGTCATGAAGACCGATGGGTTCCAATCGGTCTTGAGACCAAACATTCTCTGTCCCTAATAGGTCTTGAGGACTGATGGTTACCAATTGGTCTTCGTCGTCCAAACGGTCTTGCTCTTGATCGATCTTTGCTTAAGTGTCCAAACGGTCTTCATCCAAATGATATTGGACCCAAACAGTCTTCGTCATTCAAACGGTCTTGATGACTGATGGCTTCCAAATGGTCTTTGGTCCAAACAATTTTAAAACCATTTGGCATCACATGGTCTTGAGACCATATGGGATGAAGCAGTCTCAAGACCGTTTAGGTAGAGTAGTGAGTGGAGGACTGTATAGGTGGATCTCTGAGACTGAGAGGTCAAAACCGTGTGGGTAGACCGTTAGGGCAAACCGTTTGGTCAAGACCAATTGGTCAAGACCAAAGTTGAGAGGATCTTGAGCGAATTCCATACGATGGTTGAACCTAGTCAAGACCTGCAAAAAATCAATATAAGTTTAGTTGATAATCTTGATAATTGATTTGGTTAAGAAATATTGCATTTTGTGAGATTAAGGAGGTGAAATTGAAAGTATTGAATCGAATTGGTCCCAGAGAGGTGACTGAAAATCATGATAAATATGCATTCATCACACAACACTAAAGTTTCTTACAACTTGTGCCAACTATCTCATTAGTTGTACATTCTCTTGTGATAAGAGGAGGTTACTTATCAATTATGAACTTATCTTAGAGGTATCTCTAGATGTTATGTATAAGTTGCTTTAACAGATCTAGATAGGGGTATTCTAAGGAATTATTTTTAGCTTGATAAGCTTTTCCCATGATTTTACAATTGTTCCTTCAATTAGTACATTCTTTTCGATGTTATGTTTATGCAGAGCATAAACCCCTAACATATGATGGCCATACTATTTTATGTAAGTAGACTGATTTCACATTTGGCCATTATAGGTAACCAACATAAATCATCTAATTAGGAGTTATATTTTTACTTTCCCATACCACCTGATATTTCTTAGATACCAAAATTCCTTACTTTGGAATCTATCACATGTGTCAAAAACACATCACATACTCATCATTTCCATCTCTTTGTTGTAATTACCAAAGCCACACATATCAAATGATCTATCTTTCATCTTGAGACATTACTTGTTACACATACTTTTATCTTAGAACCTAAGTCCAAGACGAACTGATACTTTTCTAAGTATCCATCAATGGATTATTTCTAATCCATGCACATCAAGTGTCGTAGTACACACTTGATTGTCATGTCTCTAAAAGAAGAGAACACAAAGAAACATATTCTTCTTATCACCCCATCATCACCCAGGGTTGTTTATCAAAGAGAAGGGATTATCATCTCCTCTAATTATAGCATTAACTTTCAACTGTTCATGAGTCATTTACTTGTGTCTCATCCTAGGTTCCTTGCCATCAACATAGGAATTATAAGTATGATTACATGTCATTACTCATTTGTTTGTTATTGTCTAACATGTTTATCAACATTTTGTGATTTTATCACATTTCTTAAATCCATATCATGGAAAAGATCTTTACTATACAAATAGACTCTATCAGACAGGGATCATCTCCCTTGTTCTCATTCTCTTATCATGAGGATTATACTTTTCATTTCCTCATACACACAGATTGATCTGAGATCATCTCAGATTCCACTTTATTACACTTAGGATGTGATACAAATATCCATACCATATTTCAAATTTCATTATACTCAATAGATTGTATTAAAATGACTACTTGATCAGAGTAATCAGAAAGATAACAATCTAAGAGTTCCATACTTACCTTATCTTCAATAGTTGAATACCTGGCCAGGGTATACAAGTACTGAGATTAGGTAGTATGTACTTTATGTACTATCATATTCCTTACTTTTCGTATCATTACCAACACATGATTTAACATTCCTGGATCTTCTCCAGGCATCACTTCTATATCTCATCCTTTTTCACACAGATAAGAGAAATTATAGAACATTTAAAAGAATACTGAACATAATATAAATTCTAGTTCTCATCATTTCTTCCCTATGTCCCCATAAGACAATCAATAGGGAAATCCATAACAACAATCCTTCTTATGATTATCAGATAACATCAAGATAAGGCATATCAAAATGAAAATGCTCTATCTGACTGTTACCCCTCACGGTCATTTACCACTTTAGGTTGGCTCAACACATAGAATCTAGTTGTTTCATGTTGTTGCTTTTGCCTTTTTATGTTATTGGGTTGTAACTTTCGTAATCCCTACCGGGTCTACCTCGGTTGTTGAGTAATTTCCTTCCTTCTTTTTGAACAAAAGGGTTTAGTATGCTTAACATGTACATATTTATAACATGTTATATCCTCGTACCATGGTCTTATCGGTCTTATTACCGATGTAGACACTAAGCCATGGGTTCTTAAAGGTGGAAAGTTATGACCTTTGACTTTACATAGTGATTACTACCCTGATGCACTAGGCGTTTATTGCACTACTGGCACCAAAAACTTTGGCTTTTTAGAGCAACTATGAAAATGTCTCTAGAATTATAGAGACCTTACCTTAATTCTCATCTTATTGCCCCTTCTTGGGCGTTACCATCACAAATGTACTATCATTCTATTCTATTTTCTTTCCATATGTTACTCATTCCCAAATTTTCCACTATTCCAACATGACTATGTCATTCAGGAACCCTTTCAGAACCCAAAAGTTCTGCATTAAGGACTGGTAACCTAGGTTATAATGTTAGTATCCAGTCTACTATATGTATCATTGTTGTCCTAACCAGCCCAACAAGAGCATAAAAATAGGATTCTCTATCTTGATTGGGTCAAAATGGGAATTCCCAAGCACTTGTTCTTCTCTTGCCTGATCCCTTGCACCCTCTCTTGGTGCAACAACATTGCTCTCAACAATGTGTTCCTCATGTTCTCTAGTTATTTTTAAACTTCACCCTTTCTTCTACATAAGCAGAAGTCACTATAGGGTATACTGGAGTACACTAGAACAAACTCAACACCTTAATCCTATGTCTCTGTAGACTCAGCGAACCTTAAGCTGTAATACCAAAACTTGTGATGACTGTCATCAAACCGACAAACAAATCGTTACTAATTAAGCGAAATAAACATAATAAGTGGATTAACAACGCTCATTAAAATTTAAAACCATTTTGTAAGGAGATCCTTTTCCAGAAAACTCTTACTGAAAGATCTAAAACTCATGCATATCATGACTACATAGTACAACATATCATATTGAGGACAACATAGAATAGTCGCTCTATGAAAACACATAATGGAGCAACATAAGACCTTGAGGCATTCAAGCCAAAATCTCAGATCATTCATGAAACCAGTACAAACCAACTCCAAGGACCTGAGAATACATAGATGACACATATGACTTCTATCTACAAGACACGACAAAAAGTACACTCAACCTGAGTTGTCACTGCTACCTCAACTATTGTTCCTCCTCTGCAAAAAGATCTTTGTCACCTCATACACGTCCACCTAAAAAATGTGGATCCCACGGGGTGAGACAATTGTCCCAGTGAGAGATATAACTCTCTACCGACCATATTATTATCATAGATTAAGAATTTTAAAACTGAGCATAGGTTCTTTTTATATTAACAGGTAGGATAAATCATTGTATGAATACAATGAAGTAATCTCCTTTCTTAAGGAGGATGTTGCATATACCCATGGTAGAGTTATAAATCATCTATCTCCTTTGTAAGGAATGTAAAGAGCATAAATAACATCTATCAACTAAGATGTATAACTGAAGTACGCATCAATTAATGTTTTCCATATTTGATCCTTAAGAAGATATGCTACATGGCTGATTACATTTTACAATCACACTTATGCCCTGAGGAGATGAGATATACCACTCATACTCCAGCCGACCACTGCGAAGTCAGAATCGGTACCATACAAGGTCTATGGGAGAGCTGGCTGCCATGACCTTCCTTTTCTTGGTCAGTATGAGACCACAAGCAGGACATCTCGTGTCACTGCTAAATAGCTTTTTAGGGTATACTGGCAACTTTACTATAGAGCTACATCGACAGTTGCACTCTCTTTGGCATTGAGAGATCTCGTGTTTATCTCACATCGATTCAACATTCATCATCATCGGGAGATTCATGATACATCCATCCTGATACATATAATGAAGGATTGAGAGATTTAATGTTTATCTCACATCAATTCCTCCATTAGGGCGTATGAATATTTTTGCCCATCACCCCCACATATTCAAAAATCTGCAGTCTCTGGGTTATGTCGTGGAGCAACCTGTTTCACCATTCAACAAATTCTAACATTGATGGATCTATGGCCAAGGCACTACATGATAACATTCCACTTGATTAATGAAGTACATTAATGTATTCTTTTAGCATCTGTCATGTTTCAAAATATCCCCCTAGGGGGGGAAGCTCCACCCTGCACTTTCCCTCCCCTCCCCTACTGCCCTCACGACAGATGGGCTTCCTGGCTGTCCGCTCCCCAGTAGTGCTTCCTCGACGCTCGTGGCTTGGAGTGTGAGGTTGACCCAGTGGGTGTGCTTCTCCGGTGGTGGGGGTGTCTGCTCCGCGGATTTGAAGATCATCTCTCAAGGCTCCTGTCACTTCCACCCTCCTCAGCGGGTCCCTCTACTTCTCGTGGCTTGGAGCCTGTCGGGGGTCCAACAGAGTGAGTGTCATTTCCTTACGATGGAAAACGGAGCTGGTGAGGCGGCGACGGGTGAGGTGGAGTCTGGTGAGGCTATTGGAGAGCCCCCTTTGGAGGGTGTTCCCCGTGAGGGTTTTTGGGTGGATAGGGTCACAAACTTCCATGTCAATAAGTCTTGCCGACCTGTTGATATGTCAGAGGATCCAAAAAGCCCCATCTTTAGAGAGGACGACAGCAGGCCCTGGATGAAGATAGTTGAACTTGTAATGAAGGATATGGATGAGTTCCACTGGACTTCGATCTGAGTCCAGATCTTGCGAAGGAAGGTGATCATCCATCAGCTATACGGGTGGATGTTGCATTCATAGAAGCCTAGAGAAGAGCTTCAACTTTCTCTGCTAAAAGAGGGTCTCTTTCTCACACGCTTTGCTTTGGAGGAGGATATGAAGATGACGCTTGAAAAAGGGCCTTGGTGCTTCGATAGCAAACTGTTCCTTACCTCCAAGTGGACTCCAGACATGGATGTTAATAAGACAAGGCTAGATTCAGCCCCTATTTGGGTGACGTTCCCGGACTTGGGTCGACACAGGACCAGGCGCGCCCTTACCATCATGGGCTACACCATAGGAACACAGAAGGTGGTGGACTTCATGGTTGATGGGAGGTACTCTGGTGCCCCACATCTGTGTATTGAGATCAAAGCTGACAAACATCCACCCCCTGTTGTGATGATTGAACTACCTGGCGGCAAAGAGATGGAGGTCAGGGTGGTTTATGATGTTCTACCAGAAAGATGCTACACCTGTAAGGTGTTCGGACATATGTATGAGTGTTGCCAGACTACTAAGGGAAACCTAGACGAGAACATTGAGAGGGGAAGATCAAGGAGTGCTAGACCCAATAGAAGAAGAAGGACTAAGAACCGGAGTGGTCAAGGAATAGGTCAGAGCAACCCACAAGCTAACTTGCTGTCAACGGAGTGTGATGCAGTGATTCAGAAGGTGAATACCGAAGTAACGACCCAAGAAGCCATGGGCGCGGAGGAACCGGTAGGCGTCGAGCTTGAGTGTGTTAACAACACTAGTCCGACTAAAGGGAAGGAAGTTGCTGAGAACTCCATGTGGGGTTTGGACGACCAGGAGGGCACTTTGGAAGCTGCGGTGGTGGCAACCAACCCTTTTCAGGTTCTTGAAGACCTCCCTGGTGAAGACGAGTTAGTGCTGGGTAGTGCTAGGAGTACTACCAGAAGTGGCCCCAGTAGTGATAAGGGAGAATGTGGGAGAGGTAGAGGAAGAGGTGCACGTCCTCAGGCAGAGGGGATAAATCCAAAACCTCCATATGAAGATCATCACCTGGAATGTCAGGGATGCCTCTCTTCCCTGTAAGTAGAGGGTCCTTAGACAGATCATATAGGAGAAGGAGGCTGAGATTGTCATATTTCTTGAGACAAGGATTAAAAGGGAGACAAATGAGAGAGTGAAGGGTTTGTTTCCTAGATGTTGGAGGTTCTCCTCTAATCTGGAGTAGATTGAAGGGAGAAAATTGTTGTGGGTTGGAAGCCTGATTGCTGGGATGTGTAGGTGATTTTCAACTTGGACCAACTCATGTTGTTGAGTTGCATCAACCAAGGTGGTTTCCACTGTGTCATCTGTGCTATTTATGGTTCCAATTCAGAGAAAGATAGAAGAAGGCTCTGGGAGTACATGGTGAGTACCACACAGCATGACCTACCTTATCTGGTGGTGGGCGACTTCAATAATACTAGGAAGTCCAAGGAGAAGTTGGGTGGCCTTCCGGTCCCAGACTCGATCCTCGGGAGGTTTAATGATGTTGTTATTAAAGCTAATCTCATCGAGTTGAATATGAAGGGTGGCTTAACTATGTGGCATAATAAGAGAAGCCCGGTGAGACGCATTGCTAGTAACCTTGATAGGGGTTTTGTTAATGTGGGATGGCTGGAGGTGTTCCCCTTTGCTTCGATTTCGTTGGGAGCACATCCCAACAACGACCATGCCTGGATGGTGGTTGATCTTGCCCATAAGACAACACCTAACATGCCTTCTTTCTTCCTTAATCATTGACTGCTGTGGAATAAGTTTGAGGATATAGTGAAGAAGGCTTGGTCTACTAATGTGAAGGGTAATATGCTTTTTTTGTTGTGGATAAGCTAAAAATTTTGAAACTTGCTCTGAAGGTGTGGTCTAAGGATAAGATTAATCTTGACCTGCTAGTCAAGGAAGCCACAAATGATTTTGACATTGTGGTCAGGAATTTGATGGAGGTCCCACTCTCTATGGAGTATATGAAGGCCGGAGATGAGACTGGTAAATGCCTCTTACAGTTGGAAAAAGCACAGGAGGTTTATTATTGGCAGAGAAGTAGAACTAACTGGGTTAAAGATGGTGATAGAAATACAAAAGTCTATCATGTTGTTGTGAAGAAAATGAAATGAGAGACCACATACATAACCTCATCGATCCTATGGGGATGCTTGCTGACGAAGAAGATAAGATGGCTAAGATGGCGATGGACTTCTTCTCCGAGTTGTACAACCAGGATAGTAGACATGATCAGTCCCATTCCAAAATCCAAAGATGTGTCACAGATGAGATGAACGGGAACCTCTTGAGAATAGCAGATGATGAGGAGATAAAGAAAGTGGTATTCTCCATAGGTTCTTCAAAGGCACTGGGACCTGATGGATTCAATGCCAAATTTTCTCAATCTTGTTGGCCTATTGTTAGCCAGGATGTGTGTAGAGCTGTTCAGTGGTTCTTGGTGGGTGGTAGAATGGTGAGGCAAGCCAACCATGCCTTCATTAGGCTGATACCAAAGATGTCATCTCCGACTTCCATTTCTGACTTTAGGCCTATAACATGTTGTACGGTCATCTACAAGGTGATTGCTAAGGTTCTGGCTAGTAGATTAAAACTTATCCTTACTTCTCTGGTTTCCCTGAACCAAGCTAACTTCGCTATAGGTCGGTCCATCTCTGATAACATGCTTATAGCTAATGAGTTTCTGCTTGAGTTTGGTGTTAAGAACACATCAAATAAAGCTTGCATTAAGTTGGATATAGCCAAGGCTTATGATCATGTCAGATGGGATGCTCTTTGGAGTTCTTTGCAGGCTCTGGGGTTCTCCGAGAGATGGATTGAGGTTATCAAGCAATGTGTGCAGACTACCTCTTTCTTTGTTCTTATCAATGGTGTCCCACACGGCCTCTTCAAGGAGACTAACGACCTCTGTTAAGGAGATCCTTTGTCCCCTCTACTTTTCATGTTGATTATGGAAAATTTGACTTTCTTAACTGATTTAGCCAAACAGGAGGGGCTTGTCAAACCTTTTAAGGTTAAGGGTACTAAAGTTTTATCTCATATGATTTTTGCTGATGATGTGCTCTTCTTCGTTGCTGGTCATTGCAAATATTTGAGATATATGAGAAGGCTGATGAAGATGTTTGGGAAGATGAAAAATATGTATATGAGTGAGCTGAAATCTCATGTCTTTCTTTATAGATCTTGTGACACTAGAAGAGGTCGTCTAAGGGAAGTGATTGGTCTATTTGAAGGTTTTTTCCCTACGAGATATTTGGGCATCCCCTTGTCAGGTGGGAGAGGGAAATGTGTGGATTACATGAGGTGTGTGGATGACATGAGAACTACAGTTGAGAAATGGAGGGGGCTTCACATCTCCATGGCGGGACGGGCGGTCCTGATCCAAGAAGTCCTTAATGCTAAAATCAACTTCTGGTGCAGACAAATTGAGTTACCTTGGTTAATTCTCGATAAATTCAAATCCATTGCTTCTAGTTTCCTTTGGGGCGGCGGTGCTCATGGTATTAATTGGAAGACTGTGGCTCAGCCTCACTATGCTGGTTGTTTGGGCCTCACCTGTCCAATGGATATTGCTTGGGGAGTGACTAATAGAAGAGTGTATAGGTTTTTGAACTGCTGGGACTCTCTGTGGGTGATATGGATGACATAAAGGTATGGGGCCATGGCGAATGGTTGTTTCCTGAATGATTCCAGAACTTGGAGGAAAATGAATGACGCGCATGAGAAAATGAACTACCATTACCTGTTGTACGACCAGAATGGCGGCCTGCTTCCACCGTTCAGACCTTGGAATCTTAACAGTCATATGGCGTAGGTTCTCTGGCATTTGATTGTGTGGACCAAGTCCTTATGCCCAAAGTGGAGCTTTGGTGCGTATAGGGATGTTATGGGTCGCTTACCTACCAAGGAGAGGTTGATCAAGTGGGGGCTCAATTGTGATCCTCTTTGTGTGCTATATAATAGGGTTGCTCAGTCACACAAGCATATATTCTTTGAATGTGACTACACGGCCTACCTTTGGAGGAGGGGGGGATGAAGTGTGGATAGGGTGTCCAAGCCCCCTTCGAGCTGAACGAGGCACTGTTGTGGATTTTGGAGAGAACCAACAGCAACCAAAGGAACAAAAGCTTGGGTTGGATCTTCTTCACCTCTCTCATCTTTCACATATGGAGTGAAAGGAACAATAGGATGCACGACAAGTAGGCTAGGTATGTCCTCAACATTTTTGATGTTATTAGCAATTGTATTGTGTGGTTATTTAAAGTGAACCCGAAGGGCATGGTGGGTGTCGATACCATGGCTCTCAGGATGTGGGGTCTGTTGTAGACCATGCATAGTATATGAGGTTTTGTTGTTTCCCTTATTCTCCCTTTTGTTCATTATAATATTTTACCTTATCCAAGTTCCAAACATGAATTATTATGACAAATGCTACAAAGAACAAGCATAATACATCTATCAAGTAATTTTCAAACCTTTAGAACACATATAACGTTTAGGATCTCAATCCCTTATCTCATTACTGGGAATTCTCATCCCTTAACATTATTATCATCATCATTATAGATCTCGGTATTCAAACCCTTAGTTCATCACTGAATAATGTTACCACTTATTAGGTAACTATTACCTTTACGTCCTCATACCAAGATATACATGATACTTGTTATACAAATATCTCACATAGCTCACAAGGCCCATTAAGTATCTTGTCACCTCTCACTAGGAAACAAATTATCACATGGCTCAAAAGGCCATTACACATCTTGTCACTTATCACTAGGAAAACAACTTATTCATATGGCTCACAAGGCTCACCTCTAACTAGGAAACAACTTATTCACATGGCTCACAAGGCCATTCATCATTATACTTGTTATACAAGCATTTAACATGCCTTACAAGGCTTATGTAATAAGAGAATTACAACCTTCCCATCATTAGGGTTAGGGTTTCCCTTTATAGCCGATTAGGGTTTCATGTTCATATTATTAATCCAAACCCTAATTCATTGCTCCACACATCTAGGAGTTTTACATTGATGTCATTAGTATTCAATCATACTTATTTATTCTCATCATTTATCATTGAATGATTATCAATGCAAGGTATGAGTTTCTCTCTCATCCTCACTAGGATATTTATTACATCATACTTCATTAACTTGGTTTGACCCTTTTCAAGGCATGTTAGCCTACACTTATCAAAGTGCATTACATCTCAATGTAACAATTGACATGACACACTTCATGTGTTACTCATCTAAGTATATTGGATTTAAGGTGCATCAAGGTGTATCAACCTTGAGGTGCTGGATGTGATATTTATCATATCTTGATGTATCACTTCCCTCATCACTTTTAACTTACTTTAGTTTATCAATTATCTTGTATTAGGGTATTTACCATCCTAATACTTTATGCACTAGCACATAACATTTATCTTGTAATATATTGGCCATAAGTCACACACTTGAATTACCTAGCTATCATCAAGTGATATGGATTCATCTCAGGTAAAGACATTGCATATATAGGATTGACCATTATCAATCACTTTAGGTGTTTCAACTATCAAGGTATTAGCCACGCCATTGCTTAGTATAATACTCATCACTCCTAAGAGTGTTTTGCCTTCACCTTTACAAAGTGTCTCAAGTTGGAGGTGTGCATATATTCACCATATTGGGTTGTAGATGTATAGACACCACCATATCAGGTTGGAGGTGTATGAGCAGTCACCATATTGGGATAGAGGAATATGAACACCATCCATATTGGGTTGGAGGTGTTTGTATGTGTTACTCATGTCGTGCATGAGGTATTAAACCATCACTATGTCTGGTTAGAGGTGCATTCAATCACCATATCGGGTAGCTCACCATCTAGGGTTGGCCGTGATAGGTTAGGGTTTGCCATATCGGGCTCATCCCAATATATTCATCTCATTACCTCCTTCAGGTTACCATATTATCTTAAGGATAAGTAATAGGTTAAACAATTAGTTAAACTCTTCTCAACCCATTACATAAGTCGATAGGAGCGAACAGTACCAAGCCATGTTGGGATACACCATCCCATGTTGGGTTATAACACCCATGCTGGGTTAGGGTTGGCCGTGACGGGCACACGGTACATATATGTATTGCCCATGATGTTTAAGAGGTATCATCTCATCATCATGTCAGGCTAGACATCAACTAGGGTTGGCCATGACGGGCTACATGTCATCTAGGGTTGTGTATTGGGTAGATGTATTACAAACATATCAGGTTACATATTGTTCCATACCACATATCATGCATTAGGATTTACTTAAATGTTCATATCGTACACCAGGTGTGTGCGCTTCATGATACCAAGCACCAATTATATATATTATATGATCATATTGTGCAATAGCACTTGCTATTCTTTACTCATATCGGGTTACCCAAATTAGGGTTTCATATCAATTTACAAGTATACATTTAACCTTGTATCATCCATTGAGTCTATACTTGAATTCCTATCGTGCAAGAATATCGTGCAAGAGGTGTACACTACACCACCATATCATGCAACAAGGTATACAATCATATCCATATCGGTTTAGTGAAGTAGGTGCATCATCATATTGGGTTAGAGGTGCTTGCTTGTGTGCTTGCACCTGATATCAATTTTATAAGGTGATATCATCATCTTCAAGCTCTAGACCTTTATTCTAACTATTATAATTTATGGAAACAGGTCTAAGAAACTACTAGAACTCATAATTTCATCAACTATTTCAGGAAATTTTGGAATTAAAAGTAATTCATTAAGTATAGCAATTTAGATGATGAATAATAACATGGTTGAGTTCAAGTTATATAACCCATCTTAAGAACAACTTCAAAGATCCAAGATCCAAAGCTCCACGTTCCTAAGGTTGAAGATGAATTTATCAAAAGTCCAAGACTCATTCACAACTCTTTCATATAAAAGGAATCACCGTGGATAAGCAATTGGTGAAGAAGAAAAGAAAGGAAGATCAAAACCCTAAAATCATGCTTCAATCCAAGGTTGAAGATTATCATGACCTCAACTTAGGGTTAAGTATTGAGCTCCTTCTTTCTCTAGCACCTTTGCATGGTACCGCACAACCCTTGAACGATATGACACCACTTGTGGCGGATATCCCTCTCACTTGGGTCCAAAAACACTTCACTATGGTTGATAACACCCTTCTTGGCTGATATCAACCTACTTGGCCGATATGCTCTTGCTATGGGCAATATCCAAGGACCTATGCATGATACCACATCACTCCTGAATGATAGAAGATCTCTATGCATGATACCTTAGGAAAGGAGTGTGGTAAGGGTCGAATAATTTCACTAAGGGGTGAAACTAGGGGTATATATACTTGTTGCTCATGAAAGAAGGTAAAAATGAGGTGTAATCAATATGAGTTGGTAGGTGCCACATGTCAATGCATGGATGACACATGTACATTCACGCATAAACATTTATATTTTCATGAAAAATGGTTTAGGATCATTTAGGTATAAGGATTCGTCCATTACATATCCTTTTGAATAAGATATATCAATTAATTCATCACTTTATTCACAACTCATCACAACTTTACTAAGGAAGTTGTAACCCGACACAACTCACCTCCTTGAGGTTCTTTGCACTATATTTCCTTTTCCAAGAGTAAAAAAAACGATATGGGACTCCTCCTATGGCTCCTTGGCGGATATGCACTCAGGTATACATTTTTCAACTTGATACAACTCAAGTTAGAGTTTCATATTCAACCCCTTTTCTTGATCATTTTAGCACCAAGAGTACCATCACTCATAATTGATTCAAACATGATGTCTCATTCATTTTATCTCCTCTAAATGATACATATAGGAATTAGGGACACTCTATATGTGGTAATTTGCATCTCCACCCTACATTTTGGGTAAATTACAATTTGTACCAAAATTGGTGCACAAGTCACCAACATTATTCAAACATGTTCAAACTTGGAATTTAGGCTTTCCACAAGAAACGACCTTGCATCATTCTCTCTATAATGATGCTAAAACACATGAGGCTTGTTCAACATGTGACATTTTGCAATATATCCCCTCATCTTGGGTAAATTGCACTTAGGTCCAAAACAAAGGAACATTGCTCAAACAACATTCAATCATAACCAAACATGGAACATAAGTGTGTCACATGAAAACAAAACACCGTAGAGGATTATATTAAAGTTCTAAGCAACTTTATTAGCCAAAACAGACAGGGTTACCTCATAACCCAGGTCATCATCCTTACAAAAACTTGATAACTCAAACAAGAAAAACATATAGCATTGTCATCTAGAGAACATAAATGAGAAATGCATTTATATAATACATGGCGATGTTAGTATAGACTCCTTTTGGATATTGAACCATTATATACATGCATATCTTATTTATATGCAACATGATAGAATCACTTTTCACTAGTTGTAGTGGAAGAGAGAGTACTTTGTTAGGGCTTGTACATACTAATGTACATAGACCTTTAGAGTAAATGCTAAAGGGAATTAGATAGAACCTCATTATATCTACTAATGATATTAGTGGATATGATAATTTATATTTAATGAAATACAAATATGAATATCTTTAAGTGCTTAAGAAGATCATGAATGAAGTACATTATCTCCTTGGTAAAAAGTATTAAAAAAATTTGATATGGTCAAAGTTGAAACATTTTAACCAACAATTTGAGGACCTTCTGGAGAGATTGTGATAGTGTGTCACAAGGAACTCTACATAAAACATAATGATGTATCAGAAAAAAGGAGTCACCCTAAGGAGTCATTATGTGATTATCAATTAATCAAACCTAATCTTCTAATTTCTTTCTGGGAACATGCTTAACTAAATTGATGTACCGTCTAAAATGGTTTTAAAGAAACCATATGAGATATGGTATGGGAAATTTCCCAATATGTCTTCTATAAAGATAAGGATGGAAACTTATACAGGAAAATAGTTTCCTAAAAATCTTTATCCTCAAATCACATATATGCTATTTTTTTGAACACGACTTATCTCAATCCAATAACTAAAATGTTTGTTACCTAGATGACTAAATTCTTTAAGAGGAATTTAATTCTAAAGGAATCAGTGGGAGTAAAGTAGAACTCAAAAAGTTTGAGATCAATAAGAATAACATTGAGCCTAAGGAATTACAATGGGAACAAGGAGAATGACAAATTGTTGTGGAATCTTAAGTTCATTTTGTAACACAAGACTCATAGTTCTAGTAGAACTTGCCATGAGCTTAAAAGATTATGATATCTTATAACTCAAAAAGGCACTGAGTTGGACATAAGATGATGAGCAAAAAACCTATCTAGAAGCTATTGAGGGACCATAGTTTGAGAAATGACTTGAGGACATTATATCCAAAATGGATTCCATGTACACCAACAAGGTATGACCTTGGTGGTACCACCTAAAGGGGTAAAACACATAGGGTGTAGTTGGGTTTTTTTGAGGAAGACTGACATGGATAACCTAAAATAGAATATCGGTTGCAATGGTTTTCAAACAAGTTCAAAGTGTTGAACATGATGAAATTTGTTTACCAATTGTTCTTGTTATATCCATTAGAATCATGCTTTCTATTGAAGCTTATCGAGACTATAAGATTTGGCATATGGATATTAAAATTGCATTCTTAAAAGGAACAATTGACGTGATGTGTACATGACACATCTTGAAGGTTTTACAACTCCATTAATATAAATACAATATGTAAGCTATGGCGGCCAATCAATGTGATTGAAGAGCATCTCAGAACTAGAATATTTGATTTGACAATATAGTCAAAGAAGTTTGACTTTAGTCAAAATAAAGTTGAAATCTATGATTACAAAATATTTAGTCCGAGCATATTTATATTCCACATATTGATGGGGAATAACATCCCAATACTATAAGAATTGAAACATGGCATGGAAAGAACCTTCTTTAAGAAGGATTTAGGTGACACATCCTATTTGATAGGAATTGAGATCTATAGAGATAATTCTAGAAAGTTTCTTGACCTAAGTATGAGCACATCTATAGGAAATATGCTAAAAGAGCTCAGCATGAAGGATTCAATGAAAGAGAATCTATCAGTGATACATGTGATTAGTCTCCTAAGAACCTTGTATACCAATTCTTATGAAGAATGGAATAACATGAATGAGATGGCACGTGCATTTGCAATTGGATCTATCATATATGCAATATAATGTACTCATCCCATTATCTTGTATGTATGAGACATGTCAAGATGATATTAGTCAGATTCCAATGAAGTTCATTGGAATGCCATAAAGAACATCCATTAATACTTGAGAAGAACTAAGGATCAGTTGCTAGATTATAGTGATAAGGAAGAGTTGTGTGTATAAAGTTACATCGATGCAAGCTTCCAAAACAACAAATACAATTGTTTATCACAATCTAAAATTGTGTTTGACTTTAGAACAAGAGTTGTAAGTTGGAAAATTTCCAAACGACAGACCATTTTTAAAATTCTACAATAGAATCTTAGTACCATGGTGTTATGAACACAACAAAGGATACTTTATAGATCTAACAGTTCATATAGATGAACTTGAGTAATGTTCCAACCATTGAAGACATAGTGGAAATACTATGAAAATAATGGAGCTATTGGTTAGGCAAGGGATTTCAAATAGTGTACTATGGCAATTTCATCTCATACGAGAGATCATATAGTGAAGATATGTGAAACATGGAATACACTGATTGTAGGAAAATGTTTCTAAACCATTGGATTAGCACTTATGCAGTAGAAATGTAATGGACATGTTCATGATCACTAAGAATAAGATTCATGGGTGATTGGATCTAAGTGCAAGTGGGAGTCTTTTGGTAAGTATGCCCAGATTGGGTAAGGAATATCAAATAGCACACTATGGCAATTTCATCTCATACGAGAGATCATTTCTTGAGGAGATGTGAAACACGTAATACACTGACTGAAGGCAAATGTTGCTAACCCACTGGATTAGTAGTTATGCAGTAGAAATGTAATGGACATGTTCATGATCACTAAGAATAAGATATGTGGGTGATTGGATCTAAGTTCAAGTGGTAATCTTTTGGTAAGTATGCCCAGAGAGCCAATCATATGATGATTATGGCATATTTTGTAAACAAATTAATTATTAATTATAAAGGCAATATTCCAATTTATTCTGTTTCAACCAATTATGAAATAATGATGAAACATAATTAATGTATAAAGAATGACATTACTCAATGGCGTATGTCTTTGGGTTGATGACCTCAATAGTGAGATCATACGTATGTCAAGAATATAGACATTCTTGTTATGTCCCTAGTTAGATATTATTGTGGAAGGATCATAGACAACAATGACACACAAGACTAGAGTGTGGGATGGTTGATGAAAGAATCTCATCAGTTATGATATGTGATATCAAACCAAACACATAGATACTTGTCAGAGAACAATGTATCAGACAAACCCACCATGAGAGTGACCCATGGAAAGCATAATTGGCAATCAAAATCATATCTCATAGTGATTGTGGTTCTTAGATCTAAATTCAATACACTCATCATATGTTGTTTTATGTACTTTGACATCATCCACCATGACCTGAAATAAGGGTTACCATATAGGTGGTCCTCGGGTGCATTGTGACCCATGGGGATGACTATGAGAGGTGTAGATGGGATTTTCCCTCCTATATGAGTTTAATATCCATGCCACTTGATAAGAAAGACTAAGAAAAAGCGTGCACATGCACATGTGTATCAATATATGATATTGAGGTCACATATATCTCATACAGTCTATTCTATATAAGGATCATGGATTGAACATTGAGAGGATGATGATTTCATATCTCGAGTTCAACTTGGATATCTGTGACAAAGGAATTAGACAATCACTATAACACCAATCACAGATTGTAGGTTGAATTTGTTCTCCAAATTTATGAATTACTCGGGGTAGCAATGTTGTTTCACTAGATGTGGCTCATTGCTTGTGATGTCATCAATCAATTTTGGACATTCACTGCCAACATAACTTGGAACCTATAGGGCCACACACATAGGATACACTGGAATAGGAGTACATTCATGAATATAGTTGAAACTTAATTACTAAAGAGTCAGATATTCAATATAAACAACATTGATTGACAAAACTATGAACTGAATGCTTCAAGTGTTGAACTGATCATTTCAGTGTGTTAGGTGAATTGATCCAATATTGGCAATCTGGTCCATGAACTGATCTGTCCATGAAGAACATTGATTGGCTCAGGACCATGAACCGACTGGTTCAGGTTATGAACTGACCATTTAGTGGATCAATTAGATTGATTCAATTAGGTTATTGGTACATTAAATGGGATATTAATTGTCAATACAAATTGTGATTGTGAAACATGATGAAATGACTGGATCAAGGTTTGACCCAATCGGTTCACATGACGATCGATCAGTTCACCTGTTAACTAATCATTTTTCCTCTCACATGGTGCGAAAATTCATGAAATCTTGTTCCCTTCGAATCCCGCATGGACTGGAAACTCTTACCCTCCAATAAATAGAGAGTATTGGGGGCTTCTCAGACACATCAATTTAGCTCTGACAATTGTTGTCTTCTATAGGTGTGGTAATCGAAAGAACTCGAGCAAGTCCTACCTAATAAATGGAGGAATAGAAAGGGATAACAATTATGTAATAGCAAGTTGGTGCTAGTCACCAACTAGAAGGGACAACTCCTTCTTATCTATTCTTCTAGAATAACATGAGTTCTGGGTGGTCCTTGTGGAACACTATACAAGTGAGGAGCTTGTCGCCTTATGCTAGGATGGCAAGGTCAGGTTGTTGTCTGTGGTGATCAACCATGAGCTACTGTAGATGATGTTTGGGTGCGACATGAAGAAAGGAGTGCACTACTATGAGGGAATAGTCATTGGACTTGCTCCAGGATATAACCTCACAAACAATTCATCCCATTACATAGTTATTGATGTGATCGTCTATTAAAGGTGAATATGACAATAATTTTTTTTTTCCATTACCTGTTTCATAGCCATATTTCCCTACAGGCTCTAGGAAATCCTATTTCAAAACAAGAAGCTTAAGACTTTCAATAATATCATTAATGTTAGAATTTTCATCAACCTTTGTTAACTTGAGGACCCCACTGGTTCATTTCCATGCTTGGGTTTCAGAGCTGCATTTAACAACCTCCCAATCACTATCTAGGTTTTGGAACATGAAATTTCCTCCATATGAGGAATCAAGAAAAACTTTGGTGTTGTCATCAACACCACGATAGAATATTTTGATCCATTGGACTTTGGGGATATCATGGTGGAGCAATGACAGAGAAGGTTCTTAAACCTATCCCAAGTTCCTCCTAAGGTCTCACCTGGGACTATTCCCAATTGGGTACTTTGCACCTTTATTTCATAAGTGAGAGAAGGGGACTATTCCCAATTGGGTACTTTGCACCTTTATTTCATAAGTGAGAGAAGGGGGATAATATTTTTCTAGAAACATGGTTTGGAGTGCATCCCAAGTAGTAACATAGTCTCCCTCCATGGTATTATATCAACTACTAGGTTGGCTAGAAAGGGAATATTTGAGAAGTCTAAGCCATATGGCATCCTTAGAAACATATGGGATCTTGTGTAAGGGACATAGATCATACAATTCTTGAAGGTGGTCCTGATAATATTCGTCTTTTTTTTGTGAATGGAATGGCTTGAAGCATCATGATCTATTGAGTTCAGATCTTGAATTGTGGATCTGTGATATCAGATGGAACAACAAGATGTTGTGCATAGGTGGTCTTGGGGATTGAGAAGTGCTTCAATTGTTTTTTCCATTTGGCCTCGCATAGCATGGTATCACGGGCTGTCTGTTCATCCAACATAGCTACTCTTTGAGCCACAAGGGCCTACTCAATTCTAAGGGTTACTTCCTCCTCGTTCATCTTAAAATGAATATCTTGATTTAAATGATGGAACATCCGTTCTATTTCTAGGTCAAAAATTGGTGGTGCGGAATTAGCATTTAGTGAGTGTCGCATGCACAATTATATGAGCATATAATAGAGGTTGCAGAAAAACACACTACCGATATGGAAATTCAGAAGGAGGAGTAGTACTTCTAGAATGGAACTCGGGAGGCAGAGGAAAAAAGAAAAAAGGCTTTGTTGACAAGTTTTTGGGGTTAAAGAAAGAAATATGTTTTCCTAGCAACGATGCCAAAATTGATGCACGTCGTTCAACACAACAATTCACTAGGGGTTTTAATGCTAGAGTTTGACCTCTTCTTAACGGCTAAACAACTAGTTAAGATTAATTTATTAATATAGATTGGGTCGACCCCACAAGACAACGTTATTAGGATTGAATTTAGAACTAGATTACTTTGAACAATTATAGGAAGAAGAAAGTAAAAATATGTTGGTTGATGCTTGATTATGATAGAACAAGTAAATAAAAAATTATACTAAGAACAAGTAAATAAATATTACACTACAAATAAAGGAAAGATTTTCCATGAGTAGAACTAATTTGCAAGTAAATAAAAGACTGATTGGGAAACAAGCAATTGGGAAAACAAGATTGAATCAATGATAACAGATGTCGGGTTTATGGGACCACCATAGCCTACAACAAACTAGATCATCAGAATCTTTGGAGATAAAACAAGTTAGATGTAGCTATACAAAAACATCCTCAAATACATTTATAGAAGTCAAACTCCCTGCCAACCTATCGGTTATGGTGTTTACAGATCTTTTCCCGAGCATCCCAACAAACGATCTTTCCAAGATGTCCTCTAGATCTTTGTGCATTCATTTGATTGTTACGAGCCTTGGTGTCTGAGGTCTCATCACCCAAGACTAACATTCCCCAAAAATAAGAGATCAAGTTGTTTAAGTCGGAAAAAATACAAATGAAAAAATCCTAACAAGTATCATCATATAGAAATAGTTCCAGTTAACTATGGATGTCAGGCATATCCCCATGCCCTAATATAGGAAACTACTCATGATCCATGGAAGTTAAATAAAGAACAATAGAAGGAAGAAAGGAAGTCATAGACTACAAAAGACAAGAATCCCATAGGATCTTTGTCTAGTGAAAATGAAATGGCTGCCTTCTTAATTCCTTGATCCAAACAAGAATACCAAGAACAAATGGAAATAAGAACTAGAAATCTTTATTGAAGAAACAAATACATAAGATGTAAGGATTGTATAGAAAAATATTGAAATACAAATTTTTTTTGGGGTCCCCCCTCCTTTAATAAGGGAAGGAGGTGGAGGAAACCCTAAAAGGGTAGAGAAAAGAAGGTTGATGAGAACTTGAAGAAGTCAGACCGTACGTAGTAAACTGACTGATTTGTAGCCTGGACCAACTGGTTTAGGTCTGAGGAGGCATGGGCCCAGAGCAGCAGGTCAAAATCCTAGAGATGGGGTGGTAGTGCCATTTGACCATGACTTGACCATTAAGCAATTTGAGTCAGTCGTTTGGAAGACTTGAAATGCTTGGTTGGGATGTTGAGCTGAGTGGTTGGGAAGAATGGAATGCTTATTTCAACTAATGAATAGCCACGATAGTTGTAATGGACGTTTGGGGATATAAAGTCCATCTTCTTGTATGAATGAAATGATCGATTCACAACATGAACCAATCGGTTCAAGTTATGAGATGGTCAAAATATTGTATTAAGGTGAGATCTGCAAAGATTTGAATGGCAAAGATAAGAATTTGCACTATTGGCCAAGGAGTGAGAAAATTGCAATTATTTATGGAAAATTATCAAAATGGAAATAAACTCCTATGAAAAGACTATAAAAGACCCATTTGAAAAGGGATGAATATACATTCATCATTTTACATAAGTACCACTATTCTAGATAATCAAGTAAAACATGTAGCATACATAAAATAGAGGGGCAAGACTAGTATTTTTGTCAATCTCTCATAAAAAGGCAATCATTGCAAATGGGGTTCAAGAACCCATATAATCAAAGTAGTTCAACATCCACAGAGATATATTGAGTCAAAATTAGGAGATATATAATGTTCAAGTAATTTGATTTTTTATTAGGAATAATAGTTCAAGAGATGCCTCATTAAAAGAATGTGTTTTCAGTCAAATAATGCCCAAAATAAAATAGAGGATGTACATAACTCAAACGTCATGTCTACTTATCTAAAAGTACTCCTATGGTACAATACTCGATCTTCCAACCTAATTGTAATACATAAGTATTATAATATTAAAAATTACTCTTATGATTTATAAAACCCTAGAAAAAGCCTCTTAGGAAACTCCGAATTAGACTCTAAAGACCATATTTTTTATAGAGTGCATCTTTTTATTCCAAAATATACATGTTTGTATTTTTCTTATAAACCAATATTTAGTTATTATTTAAGAAATTAAAATATTTTCAGAATGAATTCATAAAAGAAGAAGAGGTGAAATGACATGTCCTATTATGTGAATTAAAGGATAGTGCTTGACAAGGTAAAGAGTAAAATAACAAGGGGAAAAAAGATGGGAAATAACATTGAACCAAATATTGGGAAAGACTACCTGCTTTTGGGCATGTGATGAAATCCATAAGGAGGAAATGTCAAGGACCTATGCAAGATCAACTAGGAGAAGCTACTTCTATCATGTCTATGAGAAGGAGGTTGAAGAACATGACAAACAAATCATTTCCAATATTTTATGATAACCTATTGGGGATCAATGATGTAACCACCATTAGTCAACTCCAAAAAAGTTCTAGTGATACTCTAGCAAAGCACTGGATGAGGGGGAAAGAAGAGAAGGAGGAACTCATACATGCTCTCTGCGAGCAAAATCAAACCACACTGACAAGTTCCTGAGTTGTCTTCTCATAGGTGACTAGTTTTAAAACCCTACAAAAACTTGACACCATCATTGTGGGGAATGATATATTAGCAAGAATGGAAAAATAGGTGGAAGATTAGATTCATTGGATTTCCAGTAGATAGAGGATGTGATGAGAGCTTCATGGGTGTTTTCCATAGTCCTATGTGGTTCTTCTGTGGAAGATGATGCCCACCATATAATAGGTGGCAGTGCTACTCCTAGTGGTCGGCCTTACCGTGAGCCTAGGGTGTTAACCGTTTCTTGGCCTGAGCAGGTTGTTGAGTAGTTCTGTTGGTGCAAGGGATAGGAAGATAGTGATGGTGGTGGAGGAAGTGAATAAATGATAGATTTTCTACGGTTGTATGGTGTCTAGAAGAGTTGTTTTTCTCCACGACAACCTATGTGGCAGTGGGGAAGTCAACATCATATAGTCATGGATGTCAATGATGGTTTTGATTATTCCTTGGTTGTGCATCACCAATAGGGAGGAGATAGAAAATGAGATAAAGGAGGGGTCTAGGAAGATATAGGAAGAGGAGATGAAGTAGATGGATAAGAAGGGCATGTGGTAAAGAAGGAGATCACCTCTTAGGAAGTGTTGGAGATCACTAATTCATCACTGGAGGTGCATGTTAGAGTTGAAGAGGAGAAGTGTCTGACTAGTTTAATGGAGAGATAGGGAATGTAGATGAGAGGAGATAGGAAATAGGTGCAAGAAAGGATGAGGTAGGGAAACAATCTTTAGTTGACTTGTTTGAGGATACTGTGGATTCTAATTCAACACAAGATTGTGTCTACGAAACCCGAAGATGCAGTTACATCGATATCCATTTGCGTGACCATAGGGTAAGTGGTAAATCAATGGCAGAGAAATGTAAATACATTTTTATCCAGTAGACTTAGGTGATATAGAATCTTTGTCTTTCTAATTTAATTGGGGGTGAAAATATGGTTTGATTAACTTGAGATTTTGGATGGTAGCTATTGAAGGTGTGAGGAACATGATTTTTGATTAAAAATTTTATTTTGTGGTCATGGAGTGTTCAATAAAATTAGTCTTATGTTGGGTTCTTATTTATTGTCATTACTTTCTTTCACCCAATTATATCATTGAAATTTGTAAGTCTCTAGTTCCCTCAAATAATCTTTAAGGAAGCTTATATATGATCAACATAGGATTAAGCTTGATAATTGGTGTATTTTTTATTAATTCATCTACCCTAAAACCTCAAATGAATATGTTAACCTTATCAAACAATGTCATATGAACCTAATATTACTGTCAAAGGAAGAACAAACGAAAAGAGTAAGGATTAACTCTAGGGTCAAGGTTTGGGTATGTTACACATAATATACTATATCTTGCTACTAACCTCATGCACAACTATGATAGAAAATGCATATGTATATAATGTCAATGTCTTGTTGTAGTTCATGACATGAACTCATTGTTTCCCATCATTATTATAAAGAATCATAATTCATGTACTTTGCCAAACCATTAGAAAACATATACCAACGAACTATCTACTATCATTGGTCCTATCCCTTCCCCTTCAAACAAAATTGTTTATGTTGGTCTCACACTAACATATATTCCACCAGGTAATTCCTATACCCCCATTTATTTACAAAATCCACCAAATATTCTACCTCCAAAATATTAGTATCATGGTACAATCAAATTTCTTGTGATAGTAGTGCAGAGTTTTTCAATTTCATGATCATAATTGGTATTAACTTCAACAGTCATCAAGATAATAATTTTGGCACTCTCTAAGATTAAAGGAGTGGTTTGAACATAAACTAGACCCACTAACTAGGCAGGATAAGTTGTCCACTCTCTCTTGGTTTAAGTATTTCTTTACCCTATCATTTTTTGTATTCAATATGGTTTCTATGCTTTTTGGAATGTGAATGTTTATGGAGTTGTGTCATAGAAGAACAAACAAAATGTTCTCTACTTCATTTGTTAAAATAAAATCATTATCATCAAAATTTAACAACCAAGGATAACCTCTTTGATTGCTACATTCAGTCAATAGGTGGTAATCTCTTCACTAATTGGATTCAAAGTTTGGCCACAAGTCTTAGAGGAGGCTTTATTGTAGATTGGAAATCCAGAGTTTTGACTCATATTGGAACAGATTGAGCCTAATGTTCCATAATGATCCATTTAGGAGCTTCTACTAAGATTATATTTTTCTCTTCACAGAATTTTATGGTGACCCTTGTAGTGCTAAAAATAATTTTATTGATGAGCTTCAGACCCTAGCCACTATTTACAACAAAGACCTTTGAATCATTTGTGGTCACTTAAATCTCACTATATTATCCTTGGAATGCATCCACAATGACTATAGTTGTTGGACAACACACAATAATGACCTCTTCAACAACTTTATCAATCCACATTCTCTTATTATCTTTCATCTATAAATTCTTACTTCACTTGATAGAGGGGTGCTTCCTGATCTCATCTTGGTCGGTTCAACAATTTTTTGTCAATCTTTAACCAATTCCCCCTTATCCTTTCAATTCTTGGGGTCATAAACATTTCCATTTTGAGTCATTATAGACTAAGCATTCCTATTACAATGAGCTAGTTCTAGATTTTTGGATTACCCACAACAATGATCCTTATCATGGATTCAAATTGAATAATGAACTCTTAAACCTCAGGGCAAGGTTGAGAACTTGGAATGTATCTATTTTTTTGGTAAACAATGATCTTGATCATGGATTCAAATTGAATAATGAACTCTTAAACCTCAAGGCAAGGGTGAGAACTTGGAATGTATCTATTTTTTGGTAACATTCACATGATGTTCAAGGTGATCAATAAGTATTTGAAAGGAATCCATGAAAGGTAGAAGTCATGTGTTGACAACCATCATAGAATGTTAGAGTTCTATCTTAGAGAGTATTTGTGTCTCAAGGTCCCACCTCAAAAATGTGTAATGAGGTTTGGTAAAAGGGTAAGTTGGCTCCTAGGTTCATGGGCCCTTACCTATGACAACTCAAGTTGGAAAGGTGGCATACAGTTTGGAGTTGACACCAAAGTTGTGCCAGTTGCACAACATGTTTCATGTTTTCATGTTGAGAAAGTGCCAAATAAATACAGACTAGACTATCCAGCCAGTAGAAGTACAAGTTGATGATGACATGTCTTATGTTAAGGTACCACTCTTGATCTTGGATGGATGTGTTCAAAAGATGAGGAACAATTATATAGTTCTAATGAAGGTCTGGTAGCATCAGCGGTTGAAGAAGCCATAGGGGAGTTAGATGATGCTATGGTTAGGAAGTACTACACCTTATTTTCTTAGGAGTTTGGGGACAGGTTCCTTGTTAGAGATTTATGGTTGTAAGGATATTGTCCTAGACTAACCTCTAGTCATGTTTGATAATCATAATTGAATGCTTTATTAGGTTTTGAACTCAATCGATTAAGAGAAATATGTTATTTGACTCAATTTGCACTATGTTTGCCTTGTTTTTGCAATTTCATTTACATCTATGGATGAACATGTAAAGTCACAAAAAATAGGACCTAATTTAAATTTGAGTAAATATTATATAATTGTATTATCTCTTAATTTTAGTTGTTTTCTATTCTTTTGAAATTGGTTGTAAAAGGATTTCATATGGTGTTTATACCTAATCCCTATGTTGAGTGGGTTCATAAATGCTTGAGTTTCGATAGTCATCCTTTTGCCTCGATGGCTGGGGCCAAGCCAAAACTCAATTTCTAGTCCTCTTGATGGTTATCCATAGATGGTACCTTGATAGGTATGTTGGACCATCGATATGTGGGTTAAAGTGGGACTTTCCAATAGGTTTGTGTGGAAGCACTTGATAGTCCTTGCTTTGTTCACCTTGATATCATGCTCTTTAGACCTTGATAGATCAAGGGTTGAGTTTATATATCTCTAGGTAAGATGACCCAAAATAGGAGACTTAAAGGTGAGGATCCGCGACGGGGTACATGGACACCTTGAGAGGCTTGCACATCAAGAGCCCTTTCCCTCTTTGCCCACTAATAGCTTTGTATAAGTGGTGTGGGTTTTGTGTTGTGACCCTTTTCTATATAAATTGAACACCCTCAACCCCCTATCATCATTTAGAATTCTAGGCTCTTATTTGTGCAAGGAGGAGGAAATCAAGGTCTCAACACCCTTTATTGAAGGTCGATAGCTTGAAGGAAGTGCTTGCCTATGACACGCCCAAACAATGCATGTCAAACGCAAGTGTAAGTGTCAACTAGTATAGGCCTATGAGGCTTGAATGTCAAACTCAAGGAAATGTTAATCTAGAAGTTGTTGGTAAGGTATGCCATAGAGAAAATCATGTGATGATTGATATGGCATATACCATAAAGGATTTGATTAATACTCATAAAGGAAAGCTTCCAATTCATCTGTTTCACTTAGTTATGAGATAATGAGGAGACATAGTGAATGTCTATATAATGACAATACTCAATGATGTGTGTCTTCAAGTACGTGACTTGGAATAATTAGATCATACGAATGCTAAGAGCATGCTCATTCTTGTTATGTCCTAAGTTGATTTTTACTATGGAAGGTAGATAGACACCAGTAACACATACTAGAGTGTGGGTTGGTTGATGATCGAATCTCATTAGTCATGATATGGAAATATCAAACCAAACACACAAATAAATGTTAGGGCAAAATTTATCAGATAGACCCACCTTGAGAGTGACACGTGGAATCTATCATTGGTAGTCATAGTCATATCATGACTAATGAGATTCTATCATCAACCAACCCACACTCTAGTTTTATGTGTTACTGGTGTCTATCTACCTTCCACATTAACAAACGACTTGGGACATAATAAGAATGCACAAACTCTTAGCATTTGTATAATCTCATTTTTCCAAGTCACGTACTTGAAGAGATATATCATTGAGTATTGTCATTCTATAGACATTCACTCTGTCTCTTCATTATATCATAACTGAGTGAAACAAATGAATTGGAAGCTTGCCTTTATGATTATTAATAAAATTCTTTATGGTATATGCCATGTCAATCATCACATGATTTTCTGTATGGGCATACCTTACCAATAGAAGCTACTACCAATCGTAACCTAATAAGATAGGCCTAAGAAAAATATGATTGGTTGTTTGATTAAAACTAATTGTAAGAATTGAAAACTAAATTAAGTGGATTGTGATCGCAAATTGGATGGATTCCTTACAATTACAGTTACACCATGGTGTACATTGTAATTCATCCCATTTCATTAATAATCATTTACTCTTAACCCATGGACTAACGACCTGTAGCAAGTATTAACCACTCCCACAGTATAATACAATGTCAATACTAAGACAAATCCCACTCTTATAGTGATTTAGGAATCAACTAGATACATTAACGAATCCTCTAGATTATACCCTTCACAACTGTAAGCCCTCTTCCGAGGTACAATATAGGCTATGTAAATCTACAACCTTTCGAACCCTTAATACCTATCTGAAAAAATTTACGATAGATTCAACCAACTATGGTGATCAAGTACATGTAATTCATTAATAAATCAAATATTTAAGTCCAGAATTAAAAGAAATGACTATATTAACTCATGGAAATCATTTACAATGCATAAGCGGACTACCCCTAGGTCCTAAGTAGTAAGGATATTAGCCTCACATGATTTCTATTGTCTCATACATAGAGAAGAAGAGAGACAATGTGGTAAACATGAGAAAACTAATATAAACCCCTAGAGAAACCAATCTAGAATATCCCCTCTGGAAAATGACTTGATCCACATCATTTGGGCTACAAATCTGCTCCATAGTGGTTCTAGAATCGTTCAAGACATCATTGTCTCCTTCATCTGTTCCTCCCACAACTCCGTGCTTAGTTGCAATAGAATATAACATGATTATTTTGTTTGGTCAAGATCCCCTTAGGTCATAGGTGAGACTCAGACCGTCATTAAGTCCTAGTTGTCAGATCTATCATCATATAAAATCTACAATGTACGTGTCAAGTTGGTACAATCAATGAGTAGTTCGTGGCACCGAGCCTTCAACTGACTCGAAACCCTCATTGAGTCTCACTACTACGGACAGGTGGTTCTGTAGCACCAAGTTACTATTTTGTGGTTTATGAATTCTCCTATTAATGAATGTTAGTACTACCGACTAGCAGGTCGGTAGCACCGAGATGATTAACTCAATTCCAATTGATCTTTGGACCATAATCTGGTGGCACTGACCTACCATTTTGGTGTCCTCGAACCATGACTCGATAGCACTGAGTCGCATATTGGTAGGATTGAGATTTTTTCAAGCTCTTTGTTGGATTTTTGCATTAAGTTGGTACCACCAACCATAGTGTCCATAGCATTGAGTTGCCTTATAAGTGCTTCAATTACTAGAAAAAATGGAAAAACCAAACATAAGTCTAAATGAAGTATGAAAAGTTGACATAATTAGGTGAAAAGACTTATTATTTGATGAAATAATGTTTCATAGGATAATAACAATAAACAATGCAAATATCAAAATGAGAAATGATGCATGAAATACATAGGAAAATATCATGTGAAAAGCAATACCTAAAAAAATGGAAAACCCAAACATAAGTCTGAATGAAGTATGAGAAGTTGACATAATTTGATGAAAAGACTTATTATTTGATGCAATAATGTTTTATAGGATAATAACAATATATAATGCACAATTAATGTCAAAATGAGAAATTATGCATGAAATACATAGCAAAATATCATGTGGAAAGTAAATAAAACTCAGTGCATCAAAATTCCCAAGCTTACATGTCACTTTCTTTCGAGCAACACTACCTTTGGATCTATTGAAATAAGTCAGTATAAGGACAAACAATATGAACTACATTTCTCAAATACCCCTATCTGACGGTCCCGAACAAGCCATTACCGATCATTGAATAAGTAACTACTTTGTAGTGATCCCAAATGTTTCTCTAGCCTTATATCAATGAAACACTATTATGAAAGCAGGTAATATCATAATCAATAGGGAATTTTGTTTGATGCACCCAGTGATTCTGTATCTACACTTCTCTTATCTACCTCCCAACTATGTCGGAAGCAACTCCCTATGTAAAAGTGAATGAGGAGATCAATCATATATGTGACCTACCATTAATAGAAATTGGTGGAATGAAGTAGGTGAATGTGAATAAGAATCACAAGTGACATCTGAATCATTTATACAATAACATGAAGGGAATGAGAAATGCATGAATCCTAATGCCAACTATTTTGATGGAATAATACATGCACTAAAGATTTCATCTGATTGATGAGATTGGAATAAAAGAATGCACACATGTAGTTATTTTCACTTCTACTTGAAGAAAAATACATAGTTGAGTTCAAGGCATCCTTTTCTCCCTCTTTATTTAATATTCATTTTCTTATGCTCTCTCTTTTTGCATGATTTCTAAGTGATGCTTGGGATTTTCTTCAACATAGAATTTTTTTTTCATTTAGAGGCGTATGGATGTCTGTCCTTTCACTTTATATATGAGGAGAATGCTATATAGATACATGAAGAAAGAATGATGCAGAAGAAAATACAATCTGCATGAAATTTATTATGCAATTACTTGATATGTAAATATCATATCTTTTTTTAATAAAATCCAATAAAAAGTCTAACTATTATGGCACCTATTATTCTATGCAATTCAATCAAGAAAAAACAATTTGGATTACTTGATCATCATAAGGCGGTGGAGGAATTGTAATGAAAAATCAGTGGAATCACATGATTAAGATACAATGATTGTCTTAAATTATGATATGTCCCTCTCTATCAACCTGTGTACAAGGTAACATTAGACTTTCTTTCTAAAAATCATGTTTACGGTCTTGTTACTCGTTTGGATAGTTGGGTTGAAACTCCATCGTATCTGCATTTCTTGGATAGGTTAAGGTTTTCGTTCATATTAAGTGTCCTCAAATCTGAATAACCCATACACTTCCTTTAGGTGGTGTTGTCTTAGACTTTGAAAATTTAGTTTAAAAATATATTATCATTTTCCTAATTTTAAATTTCATTGCAAAGGCATAAAACACATTTCTCCTTGATGATAGAGTAAATCATGGCAACTAAACTCGAAAACTACACTAGATAGATGTAAATCCTAAACTTGCACAAATAAAATAACTAACAAAAAATGAAAGATAAAAATATAAGGCCCATTCTAACACCTCCTAATCTTGAACTCAACTATGCCCTCATAGTTAGAATTCAATCATAGATTTGGAATGGGGGTACCATGATCTCAGAAGATGGTGATGGTGGCTAAAACGTCCCCAGTTGCAATCAGGATCGGGAAATGTATAAGTGAACGTTGATGGGGCAGATGGCATAGGAGGTGGTTGAGGGTAGCTAGAAGAATGACCTTGGCTCCAGTAATGATCAAAGAGACATTTTTGGTAACGCTCAGTGCGCTGCATGCATGTGGTCATGTTCTCCTGGTTGGCCAAGAGAAGGTGCTTGTTGTCATAGATCACTCACTTCTGGTACAAGAGTCGCTCGTGGACTCTATGAATGTGGGCCATGGTAAATGTATGCTTATGTTGCCCCTCCTAGATAGACTACAACATCACATACATGCCCTCCATGGATAAGGAATCTCGAGGAGGTGCAGGTGGTGAAGCTGGCTGTGTGGGGTTCAATGTAGATGTCACCTCTATGTGAAAGGCATAGAATCATCCACCTCTTATTCTTCATCTTCTTCCTTATCCACAAGCTCCTCCTCTTCCTTCTCACCTTCTGGGACAAGTACTACATCATATGTAGGCCATCTAAGGAACTATACTCCTCAAAGGTGCAAGATGGGGTAAGGGAAAGCCCTTTCCTTCAACTGCCCGTCAATGGTGCAACAAACCTACACTTTTCCCTCATACTTGGAGACAAGTTGAGACCACTTGAAATGATTGAAGTCAAACGTTGAGGATATCTTCATGGTGATGGACTTGGAGAGGTCTCAGTGGAGGTGGAGAGATAAGGGAATGAGCAAATCCTAAAAGTGAATGGGAGGCTTCCCATGAGCATGCTTCTTCACCTCTAGCATGTAATGTAAGAAGAATTATCCAAGGTCAATCTTCTACCTCCTCAATTTGAGAATTTCATAAAGAACATATAAGTTTGCCTTATGTAGCTTCCCTTATCCCTAAGTGGACCTAGCAAATACACTATTCATCGGGATGAAATATAAAATTTGGAAGAAGGGGTGCTCAATGTTCATTATCTAGTCTTGGTTCTAGTTGAATGTGAATCCCTCTGGATGGGCTGTCATCTACCTCCTAGCCATTGTGCAGTCAAAGTCACTAGGTGTGAAACATTCCCCTCCTATTGTCCATCTGTAGATTGCATTGAATTCTATTAGCATGAGGTGGTGGGTGACATGGTACAATCTTAACTTGATTCATCCACCCTCCCAACCTTCCCTATGCTAAGGGATGCAACAAAGCTCCAATGTTGCGAGAAATACAATCTCCTAGTAGGTGGTCCAATCACCGAAGAAGAGATGATCACCCACAATCTTCTACCCTTGGTAGACCTGAAAGAGGCTATCGGTGTAGCCAGTATTATTGGTGAATGTGTCTTAACAATACCATGTGGGTATGAACTACCTCTTCATTAGGTTGTTGAAGAGGTCCTTCAGGTTTTCATCTACAAAATCCATCTTATATGGCTTCAGTACCATCTGCTCAGATGACCATGCTGATGACTCTTATCTTGTGGGAGCCATTGATGTCTGAGAGACGAAAGAGATTGATTAAAGAGAGCTCAATTAAGACTTGAAGACGTCAGGAGATCTAGATGTATTCTAAATGCAGTGGAATGCTCTGGGTGTGAAAAGATAACACATGTTGCATCCCTTTATATAGGAAACAAATCACCTTGTCGCGTTGTCTCAGTGCCACCGAACTGTGCATTGGTGGTACTGACTTATCCTACTTTCCGTGTGATGGTCATTGTTATATGTTGCTCTCACTGATATGGATCTATTTATGTAGAAATTCACATATCACTCTATGTCAGTGGTACCAACAAGAATTGGCGGTAACGACTTATCAAATGTCAGTTTGGATTGGTGGCATCGACTGTAGGATGTAAATAAACTCAATCATTGATGTTGGTACTATGGATGCCTTTCTGAGTCAGTACCACTATTTTGGTCCCAGTGGTACTGAGCTAATTATCATAGACTCTATGAACTTGAGTCAGTGGTTGACACGATTTTTCCGTGCATAGAACACAAGTATATGTATCAATGTAATATAGGCCTTGTGAGGCCCGAGTCGAACTCAAGGAACCGTGAATTTTAGTAGACTACTACTAACTGGTTGCGATAAGCTAAACCGATTAAAAAAGTTTGAGAGTTGTTGTAAAATAAAATAAAACAGAGCAATCGATTAAGGGTTTAGTGATGGAGCTAGAACTTACACCAAAAGATTATTCTTCCAATGGAAGTCCTAATATGCACCAAAAACCCTAGAGAGTTGATGTCCTCACTAGGTTTACCTACAACTGGTGCTAGATAAATGCTCCAACCCCACAAGAGTGTGGAAGCCTTATCATAGTACAGATCTAGGATCGAACCCAAAGGACAACGTTAAGAATCTGAGTGTCTTTTTCTTGTTTCATATCAATCTAAGTTAATCATCTAAGACCAGAAGTTTGATTTGAGTTATTTAACCTAAACATGTAAAAGTAAAGGCAAGAATAAAAACTAGTTTAATGATTAAAATCTAAGATTAGCAAATGATGATGGATCACTGGGGTGATGCGGGTATTCGCCACCACTACACATGGATTGTACTTGTACCAATCATAGCAAGACTTGTAAGCAAGATACCTGGATGTTGTACAATACCGATGTCTTAGAGGACAAGAGTAATGCACACATCCTTCACGGGTTGAGTAACTCTCATCCGGTACATATCTACGTGTCAATGAAGATATGTAGTCTCCGAAGAGAAAATCTTACTCAACCTCGTGAAACGTGCATCGGAAAACTAACAAGCGAGCGATAATTACCAAATCGATTAGTATCCTTATAGACTATCCCTCTTTCGAGGATATAGCTACGAGAAACGTGAGAGTGTTGCAATGTCAGCCATTCTCGAACGAATGGTCAATTACTTTGCACCACTCTCTCCTCAGAGTGTGTTCCTTGACCTGTCAAGGTCGCACTTTTGTACTCAACTGATTCCATTTCATAGTAAAAAAGTACAACGATGGAGGTGAGTTTACTCCACTCCTTAGAAAGCATTCCTAGATACCGAAATGGGTTCGCGGTGGATACACGCACCAGAAACCAAAACTAAATCGGTATTCGAGTCTCAAGAGCAGTCGTAGACAAACCACAACGAAAGACAATAGATGCATACAAGAACGCGGCCAACATTTAAGCATGTATGAAATGATTTAGCATTGAAACAGAATGATAACATCTTTTTAGTACAAGATACAAAACACGGGCAGCGGGGCTAGTCCCCGCACCCTAGTGGATGGAACTACTTGCTCCTCATAGAGGGAGCAACAAAGAAAGAGAAGAGAGAGAAAGAAAGCATCGTCGGAGCAGAAGAGTAGATCTGTGACAACCCGGTGTAGATCGCCGCAGTCTTCGGGACTGCTCCGTCGTGGTCGATGTCGTCCGTTTCTCCGCCTCGATCTTCGGGTCAACCTCCGGAATAGCAAGAGTAGGATGATGTGGAGCTATGGTGTGGGCAATGGTGAGATGGTGATGGAACAACCTTCTAGATCTGCGCCCAGACTGGCTGCTCACCGGATCTGGACTCAGGATGGGATTCTGAGGCTGTGGGTGAAGTTTGGTCAGAAACGGTGCTCGGGTAATCTGGGGCATTCCGGTACTGGTCCCAGTCCGGCAGCCTTGGGCCGTAGTGAGATGATATGCCTAATGGGGACCCTTGGGGTCCTATTTATAGGCACTGGACTGGCTCTCACATTTTTTTTTGTGATTCCAGACCGAAAATATCTTATCCAAACGGTTTACATTTTACTCTCTTCCATTCGGTTTCTGTTCTCTCGGTCACGCTGTGTGCATGCATGCACTCTTCGCAGTCTTGATACTTGCTTCAGCCCTCGCGGTCTTCACCTCAGCCTTCGCGGTCTCGATGCCTTCGCGGTCTTGCTACTTACTTCAGCCTCGCGGTTTCGATCACTTCAGCCTCGCGGTCTTTGGGATCGTAAGGCCTCTCGCGGTCTTTGGGATCGTGAGGCCTCTCGCGGTCTTGAGACCGTGAGGGTTCTCGCGGTCTAGAGACCGTGAGGGTTCTCGCGGTCTTTGGAATCGTGAGGCCTCTCGTGGACTTGAGACCGTGAGGGCTCACGCGGTTTAGAGACCGTGAGAGGAGTTGTGGAGGCAAGACCGAATGGCTGGATGAAGATGGGTCGTTAATTCGTGATCTAACGGTATTAGATGCTCACGGTTTCAAGACCGGGAGAGAGAACCGAATGGTGGTCAAGACCGAATGAGGTCAAGACCGAATGGATTCGGGACCGAAAGGATGAAACCGAATGGATCGAGACCGAATGGAGTCAAGACCGAATGGTGAAACCGAACTGTTGGATCTCGATCGGATGGTTGCGAGTGATCTGTAGAGGGAAAGGAGAATGTGTAAGAGATAATATCATCGAATAAACAGTAATTAGAACTATTTAGGCAATATTTGCAAGAAATTAATGAAATACTCAAGGTGAACCAAAGAGAGGGTAAATCACTCAATATGAGGAATAAAATCCTTAGAATTGGCGACTGTGCAGATGAATCTGGAGGATTCATCATTTAGTTTAATCAATTCAAATAGAGATCTTTACGATTGCGGTTTCACTGCGGGTTTTCATTGGATGAATTTCCATATAGCTACTCAAGTTCATCTCTCAATCCGGGTAGTGGCCTGTAGTCAGAATTGTCCACTGTCGTGGTACAATTCACTACCTAAGTCTAGGTCGGTTCCACCGTCGTAGTAACCTATACCCTAAACTAGGTGCATTAGAATCGACCTTTGGGTTTCCACCATTAACCGTACATCACCTTGTTCAAGGGATTTGTTAATTAATGTGAATTTCGTCTCTTTCCAACCATTAATTCTTCTTTCAAAGTAATTAAAGTCTTTATATTATCATTATTGTGATTAAACATAGCAATATAATTGAGAAAACAAAAGCATACCACATATTTAGGAGACAAATTATGAATTACTATGATAAAAACGTCATACAATGCTTCCCCGGGCTACTCCCGATCCTAAAGATTAAGGGGATTAGCCCCACATAATTTACAATAGAAAATACATAGGATTAGAAAAGAAAAACATGGGAAACAAGGAGCAAACTTGTGTAACCCCTGATACAAAGGTGTTCCTAGAGATCCTCCTCGAGAAACATGCGTTTTGCAGTCTTCCGGCAGCCAAATCGCCCGTCGGAGGTGCCCGGATCGCTCGGTTGACGGCCTTCGTCTCTTGTCTCCTCTCTCTCTCCCTCCTTCTTGGATGTTGTGCAACACAATATGAGATCCCCCTCGGGCCGTCCATGCTCTTCTTAGGTAATAGAACCACTTTACGGCTCTTGAAAAGCTCAACCGTCGGATTAAAACACTCCGTTTTAGTGCTGAAAATTGCCAGATCCCGACGCTGTCGATAGTATCGACCCCCATGTCGATGGTATCGACCATGATACAGGTTTTTCCTTCCAAGATCACGTTTTGGGGTTGCTTTCTGATAAAATGTCGACACTATCGACACCATGGTCGATAGTATCGACTCTGGACAATGCAAAAGTGCCTGAAAAAGTGCCGAAACATGTGTATAAGTCTGGGGATTATATAAAATCATATAAATATGATAAAAGAAGTACAATTTGATGCAAAAAGAGTTTAAAGGCGAACTATAGTGAATTATGCAAATATAATCAAGAAAATGACAAATACATGCATAAAACAGATATAAAATAAGCCTATAAAAGTGACTCAAAACCCATGCATCAAACTCCCCTAAGCTTAAACCTTGCTCATCCTCGAGCAACAAAACTTTGGATCTGGTTGAGATAAGTCAGCAATAGGACATAAATACATGAAATGAATCTACATCATCCCCACTTTCTTTCCACAAACCGGCCCTCATTGACCACTGAACACTAACTGCTATCCAGGCGACCAAAGACCTATGTAAAAGATGTTTGTCCCCCAATCAGTGAAACACTATCAATTAAAGCAGTTAATATGATAAACTCATTTGGTCCATACTTGATTCATCTTGTGATCTCCTATCTACGTTTCTCATTTCCTAACTACCATCTAAATGGAAGCAGATCTCCTGATATTAATGATTGAGGAGAATATCATGGGTGGCCTACCGATTAGAGCAACGGGTGTATGGGATAGGTGGTTGTGGAAGAGATGGAAACACATAATAGTCAATCATGCAATACAAAAATTAATGACCTATCATGATGCAAAATGCAAGTGAAAATGTCCTAATGCTATATTTTTGGTGGAATGATGCATGCACTATCATTCCGTCTCAAGGTGAGATGGAATATCTAAGAAAACTACACCATGTGCTTATTCTTCTTAGTTCTCAGGTGAGAACATGTTCCTTTCTCCCTCTTCTTCTTTATTATTTCTCGATTCTTTTTTTCTTCTTCTTTTTTTTTCTTCTCTTTTTTTCAATTTTTCTTCAATTTTTTTTCAAGACCTTATTTTCATAGATGGCAATGAATTATTTGTCGGGTTCACTTCTTGTTACATAAATTATACATTTGAAGCATTCTATTTGGAGGGTATGGATCAAGCTCACCACCTTTAATGTTTTCAGAGTAACATAAGATACATGGTGTACAATATGCTCAAAAGATGCAAATGCAACTACATAATGATAGTTATGCAATTAAATGACACGCACCTAAGGATAATGTGCATGTATAACTACTCTATCCTTTTTTTTCATTTTCATGCAAATATATATATATATATATATATATATATATATATATATGTGTGTGTGTGTGTGTGTGTGTGTGTGTGAAAATAGATATAATGCAAGACCTATCTACATGAGATGCAATCAAAAATTGAAAGACAATAATGTGCTCCCATTTCTTATGGTGTAGTGTAAATGAAATTGCGGTGGATCAGATCACAAGACTAATTGACAAAACCTTCCGAAAATATCATATGTCCCTCTCTAAAGACCTGTGTACAGGGTAACTGAAGGATTTCTCTCTTAAACTTTAGTCTAAGGTCACGTTAGTGATTGGTCGGTTTGGGCTCAAACATCCTTGCCAATCACTTTTCCTTCGACAATAAAGATGGTTATTCATGTCCCCATGTCCTGAAGCTGACTCACCCAAGCACTTCCTCAGTTATGCAACTCAATTACTAACAAGAATAAGCTCAAAAAGTTCTCAAAATGCTCATTTTTTATGTGCACACAACCCAAGAGTAAAAATCCCAATTGAAACCATGCATTTATTGCTCCACATATTACACTAGATAGATGTGGATCCTACAAAAGCAGTAAACCTAGAAATAAAAACAACTAATATCTCAAAAATAAAAGCAACATGAATAAGTAAGTAAAAACTAAGATAGAGGGTTGTTCCAACACCCCCCCTAAGCTTGAATATGACTATGGCCTCATAATCAACATTATCACTTAAGAGGTGGAACAGCGGTACCGTTCGCTTTCAAGTGTGATGAATAAGAATGGTTAGATGCTCAAGTGGACCAAGTGATACTTGCTATATCCCTCCTTTTTTTATCCAATTTTTGTGTCTTAGTGGTTCTAAGACGTGACTTGCTTCATCCATCTTTCCTCTGCAAAAAACGGTTTGAAAAAATCTCATTTCGATACCTTTTACGGCCTATTTTATGTAGCTGTCCTGCAGGTGTCGATACCATCGACCAAGGTCGATGGTATCGACCCAGACTCAGCAATTTTTCTAAATTGATGCATCTAAAAGCCTGGGAACTCAAAAGTGTTGATACTATCGACCCTAGGGTCGATGGTATCGACTTTACTGTCACCGATTTTTCTATAAATCTTCAGGAATCTCGATACTATCGACCCTAGGGTCGATGGTATCGACTTTTCTTCAGCGTTTACTGATCCAAACTCGATACTATCGACATGGGTGTCGATAGTATCGACCTTAACATTCTGCACACTTCAAAACACGAGTTAGGGTACCATGTTTACAAAAATTATCAAAACCTAAGCAAAAACTAAGTATATAAACATAAAAGAACATAACCAAACATAAAAATGAATCGAAAGTTGGGTTGCCTCCCAACAAACACCCCTGTTTAATGTCCTAGGCTTGACATAAAGATACCTTTAACCTAGGTTGTCAAGATATGTCTCCAATGAGTCATGTGGTAATTTGAATTTAACTCTATCATCACCAATCCCAAGTATCAAGTAACCTCACCCAATGGCAGCGATTACATCAGCCGTAACTTGGAACAACATTCCCAATAGCTTCTCACCTCCTTCCAACTCATGCATGTCCATGATGACAAAGTCAACAGGGAAGATGAATTTGTCAACCTTGACTAGCACATCCTCGCATATACCTTGTGGCTTCACAATGGATCCATCCTCCAACTCAATAGTCATGGCAGATTTCTTTAGTGTCTTCAATCCAAGCTTTTGAAATGTGGACAATGGCATAAGATTAATGCTAGCCCCTGAGTCACACTGTGCTTGTTGAAAATGTTGGCTGCCTATGGAACATGGGATGTAGAAAAATCATGGATCTTTCCTCTTCCATGGTAGCCATCCTTGGATTATAGAACTCACTTTTTTAAAAAAAATTGGCCATTCTATTCATCCCGTGGCCTGGGCTCGATCCTGGGACCTCTCACTAACAAACCGAGTGTCTAACCATCTTGGTATCTTCCGTTAGACTTTTATCTGCCTTTTCTTGGTGATTATGTCCTTTATAAACCTTCCATATGCTGGAATCTGTTCTATCATTTCCACTAACGGAATATTAATATGGAGCTTCCTAAACATCTCCAAGAATTTCTTGTAGTGCCTATGCTCTTTCTTCGGCCTCGGACTATCCAGGAAAGGCACATTTGGGTCCTTCGCTCACTTGTGTGGTGGCACATATGGAACTTTAGGGGTCTCCTCCCCTAAGCTTGCTTCAACGCCACCTTCTAGGATAGGATTTGACACATCATCCGTGGATGGCATGACTTGTGGCTGCTCTCCTCTCTCAGTGACTGTAGCTTCACCATGATGCATGGCCTTCACCTGCTCCTCTTGCCTAGGTGTGGGTGCGGACGCGATGCGCTTTTGGCGGATTTTTCTGAATGGACAACATCCGCCCGGTAGTCCATAATGACTGTGAGGATACGGTATTCTTAGTGTAGCTTCCATATCAAAAATCATTTTGCTTTTGTCCTGGACCTCCACCACCGGGGGCTCTGCCTCAGAAATCACAAATATATATTTCACTTGATGATGTGCTTGAACAACATCTGTATTCCCAACATGTCTTTGTTGATTTGTATGCTTCATGGCCGCCACTTCATTGGAAATTTGGGTCACAATCATCTCTAGTGCCCTCATTTGTGCTCCATGACTTTGCAATGTCTGCCCAACTTTATTCAAAATCTCTCCCTGAGACTGTAACTGCTTGGCGAATGTACTCATCATCTCTTGATTTTGTTTCACCACCTGGATAAGCAATTCATTGTTCTTTTCCTCTAGGCTAGGCTGCAACTTCTGAAAATTTTGTTCCTTCCTCCAATCATAATTGTTATTTCTATATCCCTGTTGATGCATATACTTTGCACATGCTTCATCAGCAGACCCATTGTCCTCTTTCTCTAGGAGCTTCTTTTCTATAAGATCCAACTTGTCATTAAGCACTTTGATGGCCCTTGCTTCATGTGTAATGCCAACATGCTCGGGTGCATCTCTTTCACCCCAAGACTGCTTTTTGGACATGTTCCTTAGAATCTCCCAACACCTTGTGCCTGTGTTGTTCAAAAAGAAACCAGAACCTACTGAGTCCAAATTGCTCCTATCATGTTCATTTAGGGCGAAGTAGAAAATTTTAGCTTGCTTCTCCTTGTCTAAGCAGTGATGTGGACACTTCCTCAGCATGATTTGGAAGCACTCCTAAGTTTCAGAGTATGTTTCACCGGCTCACTGGCTGAAGTTGTGTATCTTCCTCATTAGATCATTTGTCTTTTCAGGCGAGAAGAACCTCTCAAAGAACACCTCAACCATGTGATCCCAAGATTCAATGTACTCATCATCCAGATTATGCAGCCATTCCAAAGCATTGCCCGCTAAAGAACTGGGAAAAAGTTTCAGGTAGAGTGTCTTTTGCGGGAACCTGTCAATCTTTATCATATCACAATTTTCCACGAACGTGCTGATTTGGGTCACCGGATCCTCATTTTTAAGTCCATGGAAAGCCTGCGATTTGACCAACTGAATAAGCCCTAGATCAATCTTGTAACTGGGTATGTTGATAGCTTGTTTCTTGATTGGCCCCTTCTGCGCAGAAGAAGAAGAAGCCTTCATCCTTTCCCAGATCGTCTGCTCCTCATTTTCTGCTCCGTCACCCATTATTACTTTATTAGTACCTGAAATTTCAAATGGTAGTGTATGAACCGGTACTAATAATTAAAACAATGAATAAGATTTGCAATTCAGTTCAAAAGATGAAAAGAAAAAAAAATTACAAGAATTAAAAGTGGCCTAGTGTGTCTGCTCGTAACACTCGTAGTGCTAAAATTCACCGTTTCCCCGGAAACAACGCCAAAAACTTGACACGATTTTTCCGTGCGTAGAACGCAAGCATACGTATCAATGTAATATAGGCCTTGTGAGGCCCGAGTCGAACTCAGGGAAATGTGAATTTTAGTAGACTACTACTAACTGGTTGCGATCAACTAAACCGATTAAAAGAGTTTGAGAGTTGTTGTAAAATAAAATAAAACAGAGCAATCGATTAAGGGTTTAGCTTAATCAATTCAAATGGAGATCTTTAGGATTGCGGTTTCACCGCAGGTTTCCATTGTATGAATTTCCATATAGCTACTCAAGTTCATCTCTCAATCCGGGTAGTGGCCTGTAGTCAGAATTGTCCACTATCGTGATACAATTCACTACCTAAGTCTAGGTCGGTTCCATCGTCATAGTAACCTATACCCTAAACTAGGTGCATTAGAATCGACCTCTGGGTTTCCACCATTAACCGTACATCACCTTGTTCAAGGGATTTGTTAATTAATATGAATTTCGTCTCTTTTCAACCGTTAATTCTTCTTTCAAAGTAACTAAAGGCATTATATTAAAATTATGGTGATTAAACATAACAATATAATTGAGAAAATGAAAGCATACCACAGATTTAGGAGACAAATTATGAATTACTATGATAAAAACGTCATTCAATGCTTCCCCGGGCTACTCCCAATCCTAAAGATTAAGGGGATTAGCCCCGCATGGTTGACAATAGAAAATACATAGGAGTAGATAAGAAAAACATGGGAAACATGGAGAAAACTCGTGTAACCCCTGATACAAAGGTGTTCCTGGAGATTCTCCTCGAGAAACGTGTGTTTTGCAGTCTTCCAGCAGCAAAATCGCCCGTCGGAGGTGCCCGGATCGCTCGGTTGACGGCCTTCGTCTCTTGTCTCCTCTCTCTCTCCCTCCTTCTTGGATGTTGTGCAACACAATATGATATCCCCCTCGGGGCGTCCGTACTCTTATTAGGTCATAGGACCCCTTTACGGCTCCGAAAAAGCTCAACTGTTGGATTAAAACGCTCCGTTTTAGTGCTGAAAATTGCCAGATCCCGACGTTGTCGATAGTATCGACCCCCAGGTTGATGGTATCGACCATGATACAGGTTTTTCCTTCTAAGATCATGTTTTGGGGTTGCTTTCTGATAAAATGTCGATACTATCGACACCATGGTCTATAGTATCGACTCTGTACAATGCAAAAGTGCCTGAAAAAGTGCCGAATCATGTGTATAAGTCCAGGGATTATATAAAATCATATAAATATGATAAAAGAAGTACAATTTGATGCAAAAAGAGTTTAAAGGCCAAATATAGTGAATTATGCAAAAATATAATCAAGAAAATGACAAATACATGCATAAAATAGATCTAAATAAGCCTATAAAAGTGACTCAAAACCCATGCATCAGTGGTACCAAGTTGAATTAAGCTCACTACTATAATATAGATTCAGTGTCACTGACTTTTTATTCGGTGGTACCACGTTGTGTGAATTTTGGCATACTTCATTAGTGCAACTGAATGGTCCCCTCAGTGTATCAAACATGGAGCTTCTCTTTCTCTCAGTGCCACTGGCTTTGACATTGTCATTACTGACTTGATACGTAAATTGTCTTCCGTCTATCTAAAAAGAATTGATGAGTGGTACTAAAATTTTCATGACATACCTATTGACTTGTATGTCACTGTCATTTTCATCGACTTACTTGTTAGTGGTAATGAGTTTTTCAATGCATGGACACCAAACAAGAATAATCAAGGTATCCTTTTTAAATATAAAAGGCAACACAAGTGCATATACAAAAACTACTCCCAAACAAGCTTAGATGAAAAAAAAATAAAAAAAATAAAACTATGGGTTACCTCCCATAAGCTCCCTAGTTTTACATCCTAGTATTGATGATATTGTATCACTCAAATCTCAAGGAATCTTAATGAGCTTCTACTCTTCCTCCCCACAGTCTATCTCTCCCCAATATCAATGTTTGAGGCATTGTCCATTTGTCAAAAAGTATTTAGCACCATCACTAATTTCAACCGCCCCATGAGGAAATGACTTGACAACCACATAAGGTCCACTCCACCAGGACCTCAACTTACCAGGATGTGATTTCATCCTAATGTTGAACAACAAAACTCTTTGTGTCGGTAGAAACACCCTATGAAGAATATGATGGTCTTGCATTTTCTTATCATATCCTTGTAGATTCTAGAGATCTTATAGGCATCTAAATTGATCTCATCTAATTCATTGAGCTCCATTATCCTCTTCTTCCCTATACTATAAAGATTAAAATTTAGCTTCCTCACAGCCCACTTGGATTTGTGCTCTAGCTCCACGGAAAACTGGTATGCACGCCCTTAAACTAGCATGTAAGGGGTTGTACCTATTAGTTATTTAAAGCCATCCTATAACCCCATAGATAATGATTCAATAGCATGCTCTAATTAGTCCTATTGATAGACACCATCTTCTCTAGGATCATCTTAAATTTTCTATTAGACACCTCAACTTGACCTTGAGTTTGGGGGTGGTATGGGGTCCCTACTCTATGCCCCACTTCATATGTAACTCCCCGCCTTTTTAATATTTAACAAAACTGAGTGGAAGAATTTATCTTGAAGGGGGATGTCACAACAAGGTAATCTGCAAATAAATAAATCACCATTAAGATTCATAAATTATTCTTGATGGAAAATAATAATTGACTTATTTATAAAGTCTAACATTCTATTCATTACTAAATATGGAAAAACTAATCATGAAAGTAAACATTTGAAATTATTGGATTGCCTAATATGGATGGCACCCCACTAGTCGGCTCTTGAAGGTCTTCTAGTCATTTCTTGCTCCTCTTTAGTCCTTATTTGCTCCAACTCCTGGGGAGATCATGTCCCTAGCCATGCAAAGGGGAAAATCAACAAATCAATAAATGATACTAGCACTTTATAGCATAATCAAAATAAAGTATACTTGACATGTAAGAAAAGTTAAAATATATTAGCTATAAGAATTCTTGAATCATTATTAACATGAATAATTCAACAGTAATTGTATGGTAAACCAATTATGTGGAAATAGAGCAAAGGGGTCAAGGATTCCTACCGCTATAACAATTGGTCTGGGGTGGTCATAGCTTTCAACATAGGGTCATCACTATTGGAGATGAGATGCGAGTAGGTCACATAGTGAAGGTGAAGGAGTGGTGGTGATGTTGTGCAGTGTGTTAAATAGGGAAGGGAGATACCAAGGTGGCATATGCAATGACAGGAAGAGAGAGGAAGAAAGCCTTAAATGGAAATTTCATGCCCAAGGTGAGAGAGGGAATGAGTTAGGGATTTCTGAAAATGGGAGGGAAAGGTGAAGTGAACGACGAAGAAATTTTACAAAATCATGCAGTTATGAGGGAGAGAGGACTCGTCAAAGAAAACTAAGAAATTTTCCCTAACTAGCGAAGGAGGTGGAGGAAGAGGATGAGTTGACACTCATTGGATTATGAATCAATTAAATTGAGGTTTCCATATGGAGAACAAAAGAGGAAAAATGAATCAAGTAACTGTGACAGTCCAAAAAGTGCGGGACTCTAATCTAATGCATTGCATTAATGAAATCAAATTAAATCCTTAGTCAATCTATGTTCAAACTTGTTTAATTCATTAAGAGGGCCAAACAGAGCCAAAATTCTACCAAATTTATACCACATGTCCAATAAGGGGTCTATATTCTTCTTATACCCTTAGATTTTCATTTTGTCCATTGTATATTCATTAATACAATAATAGCCATTATTTTGAATTATGTACATAAAAATTGAAATAAGGTGTTTATCTTTTCATAATTGATCCTTTTGACTTCAAAATGAGTATCATTCTCAAGAATTATCCCTTATGTGCTTTAATACTATCCTAGAGGAGAGAGAAAAAGGAAGGGGACTACTATTTATCAATTTGAGTTAATTGAATCATATAATGAACAGTTGAAAGAGAAAATACAATGGAGTCTCATTTTATATTTTCTAATTTCATTTTCATATAAGAAATACCATCTTATGGACTTTTTACATTAAACCTCTCAAATATTATTATTTAGGAAAAAACCATTTTAAATTTTAAACTATCTTTGAAAGTTGGGGTGTGACACCATACATAATCAATAAAGCACCAAACATCCTATTTGTGAAATGAGATCCCCCATCACTCATAATTATTCTAGGTACTCCAAACCTATAGAATATATTATCCATCACAAACTTGCACACAACATGTGCATCATTGGTTCGATTAAAATCACTTTCACCATTTAGACACATTGTCCACTGCAACGAGGATATTCAAATTAGAATTTTAAGACACAAAAGGTCCCATCAAACCAATTCCCCACAAATCAAAGACCTCAACCTATTGAAAGATATTGACAGGCATTTCATGCCTGCTAGATATGTTACCTTCCCCCTGACATGCATCATATCTTAGCACATAATTGTAAGAATCTTTAAAAAAAGACAACCATTAAGAATCACTTTTTAAAACATTGATTGTTGTGCTGGAACAAGCATGGTGTCCCCCTGCAAGTAAATAATGACAACGAGTATATCACACTTTGGTAGATACTTTGTCAGAATGTCATCCATGCATTGTTTAAGCAAGATAGGGTCATCCCATATAAAAAATATCAAATAATGAAAGAATCTTTTCTTCTCTTGATATCTCCAATCCTCTGGTATCTCTCCAAATACCAAATAGTTAACTATATGTGCAAACCAGAGATGCTTGTTTCTCAAGGAAAAAGTTGCTCATTAGGAAACTCCTCAATAATGGATACCTACAACTCAGATTCATCCAATCCTTCCAACCTAGACAAGTGATATGCTACCATTTTTCTGCTCCAGTCTTGTCCTTGATTTCTATATCAAACTCATGTAGTAGCAAAATCCATCTGATCAACCTTGGTTTGCATCCTTTTTATGCAAAAGATATTTAAAAGTTGCATGATCAGTACACACTATTACTTTTACCCCTATCAAATATTGTCTAAATTTACCAAAGGAAAACACTATAGCTAAACGTTTTTTTCTTCTGTGGAGGTATAATTTAGTTGTGCATCATTAACTGTTCTAGAGCATAATAATTGAACAATAGCGTTTGATCCTTACGTTGGCTGAAACATCTCCTACTACAAAGTCAGATGCATCACACATCAACTCAAATGGTTGACTCCAATCTAGAACCACCACTATAGGTGTAGAAATCAATTTCTCTTTTAACACCTCAAAAGCTTTGAGACATCAAACATCAAAATTAAATTTGAAATCCTTCTCTAGAAATTCGGAAAGCAGTTTGGCAATTTTTGAAAACTCTTTAATGAATTGGAAATATAATCTAGAATGTCCTAGAAAGCTCCTAACTCCCTTAACCGATGATGGTGGAGATAGTCTAGAGATCACCTCTATTTTTACAGAGTCGACTTCCATCCCTTTATTGAACTCCTTCTGTACCAACACAATTCCTTTACTCAAATCATATGGAATTTCTCCTAGTTCAACGCAAGATGAGTGTCGTCACATCTTTGTAAAACTTTATCTAGACTGGCAAGGAAGTCCCCAAAAAATCTCCCTACACTGAGAAACCATCCATAAAAATATGGTGACAATGTTCCACCATGTCAGAAAAGATTACAAGCATACATATTTGAAACATTGTTGGTGCATTACAAAGGACAAAGCCTTCTGATGGTATGCAAACATACCATAGGAACAAGTGAAGGTAGACTTATCATGATCATGTGGTTTGATCGAAATCTGATTATACATCGAATATCCATCAAGAAAAAAAACATGAGAGATCGAAAAATCCTCTCAATAATTTGATCTATAAATGGAAGTGAAAATGGTCTTTTAAAGTAGTAGCATTCAAAAGATGGCAACCAATGCAAACACGCCACCCAGTCACTATCCTAGTCAAGACTAATTCACTAGCATAATTCATAGTGACTGTGGTTCCCCCTTTCTTAGGAACAATCTGTGTCGGACTAACCCGTTTAGAATCAGAGATAGCATAAATTATACATGATGATATAAGTTTAACTACCTCTTTCTTCACCACCTCTGTCATGATCATATTTAGACATCAGTGAGGTTATGTTATAGGTTTTGCCCCATCTTCAATTCGGATCTTGTTTTGTCATAAACTAGGAGAAATATCCTTTATGTTTGCAATGGACAACCTAAATGCAACCTGGTAATTCTTCATAACTATGAATAGTTATTCCTCCTCTCTCACACTCAGTGATGCTAAAATTATCACATGTAGCCTTTTATCCACTACCAAGATTATGTACTTTAGATTGTTGAATCTAGAGATCTAGAGGAAGGGTGAATAGAGCTTCAAAACTTGCAATGATTAGTTAGACCTTCAAATTATATCAATTTAAACCAAATGCTAAAACAGAATTTGAGGTCCTATCTAAAAAAGTATAGCAAGTATGAGAGAGATTGAAATAAACACTTAGACAAAGTGTTTAAAGTGGTTCCAATCTCCAAACTAGGAGAGGTCAACCTCTAGGACATTGCAACCCATGTATACTTATATTCCATTATAAGACCTATAAGACGACCACCTTACATCCAAGGTTTCACCTATCAAAGAGCTAGTCTTCTACCTCACAAAAGGTCATACCCACTCTTTCAAGTAGCTCGATTCCTTCTCCCAGGACATCTCCTCCTTGTAACAAGTCTTTAGCCTTGAGGATTTACCCATCAAGCTTCTTGGATATTTCATCTTGTCCTTCTCCTTCATTTGGATAATATCTTCACACCTTGTTCAGCCTTTAAGAAGAACAACAACTCCTCCTTCACTCAGAGAAGATCACTTCAGCCTTTGTTCTTTGAGAAAGGGGACCAGTAAGTGAAAGATGGTGATCTTTACAAGGTAGCAATGGGGTATCTCTCTTACAACATACCTAACTCACTCATAATCATAAAATGATTTGCACTCAAAGGGGTTTGGAACACTCAACCATAACAAGGACCAAGGATAGCATGAATGATCAACCTTGGAATAAACTCCAAGAGGTCCTATTTATAGCTGGGGTGTTCCTTTGAGTGTGGGATCACTTAAGAATGAAAAATAGATATTTTACAACTTGTAATGGACTTATTTTCATTTCTAACAACTCTCCAATGGTTGGAATCACTTTTTCTATGTTTTCCATACAATGTATTTAGTTGAGTTTTAATAAAGGTAACTCAACTGATCCACTATCTGACAAAGACAATTTTCAAACTATCGATTGAGTTTATCCTGGGGTAACTAGAAGGATAAGACAAAATCAAATTTGGTCAAAAAGTTGGTTGGTTGAGTTTTGTGAGTGTGCAACTCGACCGATCCAATCATTTCCAAAATTCCAACACAGATTGGTCAAGATTCAAACTTGACCGACTAAGTTGTCATGACAAATTTTCCAAAATGATTTTTAAGTGATAAAACAATGGAATTAAGTGTCCCTAATTTTATCTCACCTTAGATACAAGTCATATCATCAATACAAATGATTGCAAAAATATTCTAAGGTGATTTGGAGTATTTTCCCAAATAGCACATTTGTGTTGCTTTTGACTTGAACTTGGAAAAACTAGGGCTTGGTAAATTTGATCCTTTTCATGTACCAAATGCCTAAAATCAATCTTAAACAAACATATTAGATGCATATGAATGGAATGGTTAAGTCATTATCCAAATATGGACAATGTATAACTCTCAAGTCAATATTATCCCCCTTTTTGATAATGACAAACCATTCCTCAAAATATGGAAATGGATATGTAAAGTTATACCTTAGCATTGTAAATTGCAAGGGGATTCGTAATTTTAACAATGTGAATTTCTCCCCCTCAATCTATGATCTTTCTTACCTGCATAGTTAGTCTTTCTACACAAAGCTATATAACATGTATACTACATGTTACTTTAGTATGTCACATGATAAAACATATACTTAGACAAGAAAAGGATCATATAGGAAGTAAAAACAATATGGTTGAGCTTTAAAATATCAAACTTCTCTCCCCCTTTTGGCATTATCAAAACATAAGTGAGGTAGAAGAGCACAAAAATAGGTCTTCTCTTAGCACAACCAAAAACATCCAACCTTAAGATAAAACATGCAACTGCATAACACATATCAAATAGAGATGAGAGTGAAACAAGTAGCTAGTGTCATAATAAAAATATGGAAAACATACCATAACTCACATGATAGAACATACATAGAGTTATGATAAAAAAATATTAAGATTACAACACAAAAGCATGTTCTCAAAGCAACTACATACCAAAATGATGAGAACAACATGATGATAGAAATAGTATAGCTCAGACAATGTGCCTAGATATTTTTAGTATGAAAAGGACTAGAAAGATATATATGATCAAAATCCAAGACTTAAATGACTAAAAAAATCTAAATGTCTATGGCATCTATCTCCATGGCATCATCATCGAAAACATCATCATCACCTTTAGACTCATAGTCTTCATCTCCACCTGAAGGTGCGGCAGAGGCAGCTGCTTCACCTTCATCACTATAGTCACTAGCAAAGCCATCATCATCAAAACCATCTTCATGGCCATCATCCTCAGATGCCTTCTTTTCAGCTTCCTCATCAACCTGGCTGGGCATCTTGTCATTAGTAGAAGGAGAGAAACCACGATTGAGCCACAAGGCATTATGCTTGTCCCAAGTCATGCCAAGATCATGGAGCTCCTTGGCTTGAGGGAAAGTGGGAGCAAAAGTAATAAGGCCTACATGCAGTGTAGCTATGGGGAAAGTAGGTCGAGGTAGCATGCCATGGGAAAGTGTAGGGGTAGATCCACCAATCGTAGAGGGTCTAGCAGCAGAAGCAGTAGGTGGAGGGCCCAAGTAGAAGTGATTATCTGCAAAGGAAGCAGGTCTGGTAGGTAGAGTAAGGACGAGCACATGATAGGCTCATGGTTGACATGATCTGACAAAGATCATGATGCAGGTGCTCCTGAACCTGTAGGTTGTACGCCTGTGATGCGATGATTTTGAGTCGCATTTAGTGACCTATTTCATATGTGTTTTGTGCCTTAATTACTCATTTTCATGGATATTATTGCATAATTCACTTTATTTGGTCTTTTGCCATCATTTTATATCAAATCCCCTTCGTTTTACTATTTTGAGCATTATTTATCATCTTATTATAAATTGTGTGGATTTACTTGGGCCTGTTGTGAAATTTCAGGAAGAACAAGTATCTGCATCCGTCGATACCATCGACGGATGTCGATACCATCGACCAAGCCACAGGTCGTCAGCCGAGAAGAGCAATACAGAGTCGATACCATCGACACCCATGTCGATGGCATCGAGATGTCTCTAGGCTGCTGGCAAGGATGAAGTCGATACCATCGACGCAAGTCGATACCATCGACACTAGGAGAGCTACAGCGTCGCTAAATGACAACAACCGACGCTAAAGGTGTCGATACCATCGACACGCAAGTCGATGTTATCGAGATCACCACAGGCGCTCAGAATAAAAGAAAGGAAAGCTGCCGCTAATCCGCTGGGTCGATACCATCGACCCGCGTCGATGGTATCGACACCGTCAGATATGCGTTGGATCTGTTTTGATATCAATCGGACGGTTGTCATTATTTGACGACCTAATTAGGGACTTATACCTAATGACGGCCGCCCAGAAGGAGGGGAATCTCGTTTTTGGTTTTGCACGAGTGCCGAGGAGGAGAGAAAGGAGAGCGGAGGCCGAGAAGCTCATCCCGGGTGATTCGGACGCTGTCGAAGACAATTTCCACCACCGACAGGCGGGGAAAGCTTGTGTTCTACGCCAAGGATCCACCGGTTCTTCTCCGTTCAGGGGTTTTCCCATTTATTTCACGTTTTTCTTATGAATTCCCCAATTTCTACCATGTATTCGTGTAAGATGAACATGAGAGGCTAAAACCCTCAATCTTTAGGACCGGGAGTAGCCCGGGGATACATTGTATGATGATTTTATATTGATAATTCATATTTTTCTCTCATATCCGTGGTATAAATTCGTTTTCTCTATTGCTATTGTTATGTTTGATCACCATAATAATAAATTAATGCCCTTAATCACTTCGACAGAAGGATTAACGGTTGAAAAGAGACGAATTCTACATTAATTAATAAAACCCTTGACAAAGGAGTTGTAAAATTAATGGTGGGAACTGAGGGACCGATCTTAATGCGCTTAGTTTAGGGGAATGATTACTATGACGATGGAATCAACCTAAATCTAAGTAGTGGATTACACCACGACAGTGGGTAATTCTCATTTCAGGCCACTACCCGGATAGAGAGAGAAGTGTGAGGAATTATATGAAATCTAATACAATGTTGACCCGCGGTGAAACCGCCATCCTAAAGATACCCTTTTAATTGATTAAATTAACCTTTAATCGATTGTTTTCTTTGTTTGATTTTTATTTTCTTTTAATTTGAACAACAAAACCCTACTTTGTTAATCGGTCTAGCTGATTGCGATTAGTTAGTAGAAGTCTCCAATAATTCACGTATCCCTGAGTTCGACTCGGGCCTCACAAGGCCTATATTACTCGACACGTACACTTGCGTTTTTAGCGCGTAGTAAAATACACGTCAAGTTTTTGGCGCCGTTGCCGGGGATACGGCGAATTATTGGCACTTTGAGTGCTAAGAGCGGCCATTCTAGGCCACTTTTTTATTTATTTATTTTAAAACAATTTCAAAAAATACCTTTATTTCTCTATAATTGTGTTGACTCGTTCAACGCATTGTACTGAACCCCTATTTCCATTTTTTTTCAGGTACTTTGCATGGTGCACACACGTAGTCGAGACTACGTGAATCGCACACCTGAGGTTCCATCTGCGGGACCAGAGGACGAGGACTACTACGAGGAGGAACACCACAGTGATATAAATTCTGAATCTGAGCAAGAACAAGAAGAAGTAATGGCTGAAGCACAGACAATATGGGAGAAGATCAAGGCGTCTTCTTCCTCTGCATCAAAGGGGCCTATAAAGAAACAGGGGCTAAACATACCTACATACAAGATTGACCCAGCACTGATTAATTTGGTCAAATCCAATGCATTTCACGGACTAAAAAATGAAGATCCAGTGGCACACATTAGTCAGTTTGTGGAGAACTGCGATATGGTGAAGATAGATCGATTTCTGCAGGATGTGCTCTATCTCAAGTTATTCCCGAGTTCCTTGGCTGGAGTGGCAAGAGAGTGGCTTCATAACCTCGACGACGAGTTTGTTGAATCATGGGATCACATGGTGGAGGTTTTCTTCGAGAGGTTCTTTCCTCCTGAGAAGACCAATGATATGATCCGGAAGATCCACAATTTCACCCAACAGGCGGGTGAGACTTATTCTGAGACTTGGGAGCGATTCCAAGTCATGTTGAGGAGATGTCCACATCATGGATTGGACAAGGAAACCCAAGTGAAGATCTTCTACTTTGCTCTCTCCGAGCATGATAGAAGCAACTTGGACTCGGCCGGTTCTGGATTCTTTCTAAATAACACTGATACAAGATGCTGGGAAATATTGAAGAATATGGCATGAAAACAATCTTGGGGAGAGAGAGAGTGAGGCCCAGTTGAGCAAGCGAGAGTTGCCAGTGAGTCTAAGGAAATTAGAGAGCTGAATGAGAAGATGGATCTTCTCGCTAAGAAGTTGCTACAGAAAGAAGACAATGAGTCCGAGGATGAGGCTCAGGTCAAGTACATGAGGCAACAGCAGGGGTACAGGAATAATGATTATTCATGGCAGAAAGACAAGAAATTTTCATGGAAGGATCCAAATAACTTTCTGCAAGATCCGGACACCAAGCCTGCACCGGCCACGGAGGATAAGAGCACGGAGTTGCTCAATCAAGTCATAAAGCAAAATCAAGAGTTGATGAACACTTTTGGGCAGCAAATAAAGCAACAAAGTGAATACATGAACCAGTTTGGGCAGACGTTGCAGAGCCACGGGGCTCAGATGCGGACTATAGAGACTTCCATGGCACAGATGGCAGCGGAGATTGCAAGCTTGAAGAAGCCGGCACATCCGGGTTTTCCGGGGAACACCAATGTTCCCGGGGGAAACCAACAGGCCAAGGCCATATTGTTGAGGAGCAGTAAGAAGGTGCTTAATCCAAGGGCGGATGACACAAGCACACCGCAGGACACAGTCGAAGAAGCAACCGCTAAGGAGCAGCCCGCACCAGTCATAGAGCAAATTGATGACACAACCGAAGATGGTAAGGAAGGACAAGCCACTGAGGAGGAACCACAGAAATTAACTCCCTATGTGCCACCTCATCAAAGGGCACATACCGTTCCGGTTCCCTATCCCAATAGTGCAAAAGCAAGAAAGGTGGATGCACAGTTTAAAAAATTTCTGGACAGCTTTAGGAAGTTATCTGTGAATATTCCCTTATTAGAGGCAATTGAACAAATCCCGTCTTATGGAAAGTTTCTTAAAGATGTAATCACCAAGAAGAGGAAGATACCCGACACTGAGGTTGTGGTATTGAAGGAGCAAGTGAGTGCTTTTATTATGGGCACTCTGCCGCCAAAGCGACAGGATCCCGGGTGTTTCAATATTTCATGCTTTATCGGGAAGTTCAAATTTGGCGAAGCGCTTTGTGACTCCGGGGCAAGCATCAATATGATGCCCCTTTCTACATTCAAGAAACTTGGATTGAAGGAGTCAAGGCCAAGCAATATGACTATCCAATTGGCCGATAATTCTGTGGTGAAACCATATGGAATCTGTGAGGATGTTTTGGTAAAGGTAGACCGCTTTGTTTTTCCCACTGATTTTGTTGTGATGGAGATGCAGGACGAACACGGCAATGAGTTACTTCTTGGTCGCCCATTTCAAGCTACAGCTGACATGATCTTGGAGATGGGGAGAGGTCGCTTGACCTTAGGCATTGTGGATGATCGCTTTGAGATGGTCATGCCCAACAGCAATACATCTACTAAAGCAAAGGCACAGTGCAACATGGTGAAGCATGTGGAAAGCAATATCTCACTTTGTCTCGGGAAGCCATTTTTAGATATGGCCCATGTGATGAGCAGGATAGACAATGGGACCTTGGCGGTAGACCTTATGGAGCAAACAAAAGCTGTCTCTTTATGCAAGGCTGTCGAGTTTCCAAATGATGAGAATGAGGACATTCCACCTTCATGGGAGGATGATGTGATAAGTACTTCTGTCTGTGATGCATATCCGGAATTGCCTCTAGAGGCGTGCTTGCTTAATGTCACTTATGATTGGATGCGGAGTACTTCACTCAAGGAGTGCGCCAAAATGCTTCAAATGCTTCCATGTTTCTACACGAGGCACTATGAAGATTTGGGTACACTGCCCCCACCGCTACAATCATCCCTTATCTGCCCACCTGATCTGGAGTTAAAGCCATTGCCCCCGCACCTGAAGTACGTCTTTCTAGCTAAGGAGGACAAGTTGCCAGTGATTGTTTCTACATACTTGAGTACGGATGAGGAGGAGCAGCTACTGATAGTGCTCAAGAACCACCGTGGAGCCTTTGGGTGGTCAGTGGCGGACATCAAGGGGATCTCCCCTACACTTTGTCAACATAAGATTCGGCTTGAGGAAGGAGCCAAGTCAGTCATACAGCCTCAAAGACGTCTAAATCCAAGCATGATGGAGGTTGTCAAAAAGGAAGTCATTAAGTTGCTTGCTGCAGGGATTATTTATGCCATATCTGATTCGACGTGGGTGAGCCCCACACAGGTAGTCCCTAAAAAGGGGGGAATCACTGTCACTACAAATCTTCTAAATGAACCTGTCACCACCCGATTGGTAACCGGGTGGCATGTATGCATTGATTACCGCCGATTGAACGCCGCAACTCTGAAAGATCATTTTCCATTGCCATTCATTGATCAGATTTTGGAACGCTTAGCCAGTCGGTCGCATTTTTGTTTCCTAGATGGTTACTCGGGGTACAACCAGATTTCTATTGATCCTTTGGATCAAGAGAAGTCTACTTTTACATGTCCCTATGGGACTTTCGTCTACCGCCGTATGCCGTTTGGTTTATGCAATGCGCCGGCGACTTTTCAACGCTGCATGCTCGCCATTTTCTCTGACATGGTGGAGCGGTGTCTCGAAGTCTTCATGGACGACTTCTCGGTTTATGGAGCGTCTTTTGATGAATGCCTTTATAATTTAGATAAGGTATTGCAGCGGTGCGAGGACACACACTTGGTCCTTAATTGGGAGAAATGTCACATGATGGTGACAGAAGGAATTGTGCTAGGACACAAGGTGTCTAGCAAGGGTCTAGAGGTAGACCCCGTAAAAATTGAGGTGATTTCTAAGCTACCCCCACCAAATTCTGTAAAAGGGGTGAGAAGCATTTTAGGACACGCTGGGTTTTATCGGCGCTTTATCAAGGACTTTTCAAAAATCGCAAAGCCATTATCGGAATTGTTGGAAAAAGACGCAGTTTTTGATTTCAATGAGAAATGTCTTCACGCATTCGAGGTTTTGAAGGAAAAGCTGATTTCGGCTCCGGTTGTTCAAACGCCGGATTGGACAAAGCCTTTCGAGTTGATGTGTGATGCGTCTGACTATGCTGTGGGGGCTGTTTTGGGGCAAAGGGTAGATAACAAGCCTGCTGTGATTTTCTACGCCTCAAAAACGCTTAATGATGCTCAATTAAATTACATAACCACGGAAAAAGAGTTACTTGCTGTTGTATTTGCTTTTGAGAAATTTTGGCAATACTTAGTGGGTTCAAAGGTGGTTGTGTGGACGGATCACGCCGCAATAAAATATTTGATGGAGAAGAAGGATGTGAAGCCTAGACTAATTAGGTGGATTTTTCTCCTACAAGAATTCGATATTGAAATCAAGGACAAGTCGGGAATTTAAAATGTGGTGGCTGACCACTTGTCTAGGTTAGAGAGGGTGGATGAACAAGGTTTGCATATACCCATTACCGAGACTTTTCCCGACGAACAACTTTTAAAAATTGATTCTAAAGAACCATGGTTTGCGGAAATTGTGAATTATCTGGCTTGCGGGATCATCCCGGAAGATTGGTCTTATCAAGAGAAGAAGAAATTCTTCCATTCATTGAGATACTATTTTTGGGATGACCCAATATTGTTGAAGCAATGCAGGGATGGTATTCTTCGCAGGTGCGTGCCGGAGGTAGAGTACGAAAGTGTTCTACATCATTGTCATGCGTCGCCTACGGGAGGACATCATGCTAGCTCACGGACAGAAGCTAAGGTGTTGGAGAGCGGCCTTTATTGGCCCACTTTGTTCTGGGATGCCTATGATTTTGTTAGGCAGTGTGACCCGTGCCAGCGTGCAGGTAATATCTCAAGGAGACAAGAAATGCCCCTGAATGTGTTTCAGGAAGTCGAGGTATTTGATTTATGGGGCATTGACTTCATGGGACCCTTTGTGTCCTCAAATTCAAATCTTTATATTTTGCTTGCTGTGGATTATGTGTCGAAGTGGGTAGAGGCAATCCCCACAAGGACTAATGATTCGAATGTAGTGTGCAGGTTCGTCAAAGAGAATATTTTCTGCAGGTTCGGGATTCCTCGAATGATCATTAGTGACGGAGGCACACACTTCCGAAATCAGAAATTTGCTTCACTTTTGAAGAAATATGGGGTCAAGCACAACATTGGCACCCCATATCATCCACAAACGCAAGGACAGGTGGAGGTATCAAACAGGGAAATCAAGAAGATTTTAGAAAGGACCGTAGCATCTACACGGAAGAATTGGAGTGCATTGCTACCGAATGCACTTTGGGCTTATCGAACGGCGTACAAAACACCTATAGGCACTACACCTTTTAGGTTGGCGTATGGCCGGGCATGCCATCTTCCGATAGAATTGGAGCACAAGGCCCATTGGGCGCTAAGAAGGCTGAACTTGCGCTATGACGAGGCCGGGAGGAAAAGAATGTTTGAATTGAATGAATTGGATGAGCTACGCATGACGGCATATGAGAATGCCCGTATTTATAAGGAGCGCACAAAGCTGATCCACGATCGCCACATTGAGATGCGCACGTTCAAGAAAGGAGACAGTGTCCTATTGTTCAACTCTCGTCTCAAATTGCATCCCGGGAAACTGAAATCCCGATGGAGTGGACCCTTCGAGGTGGAAGAAGTGAGACTGCATAGAGCGATTCTCGTGCGAGATGGAGAGGCCACGTTCTTGGTGAACGGGCAACGCTTGAAGCTGTACTTTGGTGAGAACTATAAGAGGAAAGTGAATGAGGTTAAACTCATTTCACTTGTACATGAATGAGAAGAAGGACCGACGTCTAGCCTAAGACGCTAAAGAAGGGCGCTTGTTGGGAGGCAACCCAACCATTGGTACATTAGGATAGTTTAATGTTAGGTGCAGTTTGCTTTTATTTTGTTTACTTTTTAGTTTAACAATGATACCTTGATCCGTTTGTTAAATGTGCAGGAACAGGCAGGGTCGATACCATCGACACATCAGTCGATGGTATCGACATGGGTTCAGGTTGACACCAGTAGAAATCGCACTGCGTCGATACCATCGACGGACCTGTCGATGGCATCGACATGGTCACAGGCAGGTCGCAATAAAAGTGTCGATGGTATCGACATCCCCGTCGATACCATCGAGATCTCTGGAGATATTCAGACGAATTTTGCTCAGTCAACTCGATACCATCGACGGCCTCGTCGATGGTATCGACATCATCACAGGTTGAATGCAATAAACGGAGGTGTCGCAATAAAAGCAAGTCGATACCATCGACACCCGTCGATGGCATCGACGGACATGTCACCGATCCGAATGAAGACATCGACGACGATCGCAACAGCCACGTCAGCGATCCGGGTGCTGTGTCGATACCATCGACTTCTGTCGATGGTATCGACCCGTCAGCGATCTGGGTTTCTCGATCCAGCAAACATCAGCCGTCGATACCATCGACAGATGCGGCTACCCGTGAGACGTGTCGATACCATTGACCCGCGTCGATGGTATCGACGGGTCAACAGGGGCGCCGATCAAGTCTATTTAAGGGGACTTGCAACGTCATATGACATCACACCCTCAGAGCAAGTATCTCCCATTGCGCCGAGCACTCCCCCGAGCCCTCTACACCTGCGGAGAAGCGTCACCGAGCGGAGAATTTCTCTCCATCTTCACCGAGCTCTTTTCTCCCAATCTCATTCTTCCCGCAATCATGGTGCATACGGGCGGAGCATCTTCATCAAGCGCGCACCCCATGGAGATCGAGGAGTTTGTTCCTCCTCCAACCGCTTCCATCTCTCGTCCACGCCTTATTCACGCCAACATGGAGGCAAGGAAGGTATACGAGGAGATAATGAAGCGGAAGTTCGAGGCCACCCGGTATGTGGACCGAGGAATGATCAGGGAGCTGGGATTCGAGGCCAACTTGGCCTATGTGTTGGCCGGGCAAGCGCGGCACACCAATCGCTTGTATGAGATGGACTGTCATGCGGATGGGCAGCCGTTTTTCGGCGAATGGCCCACATACAAGGAACTGGTGGCCGAGTTCAAGGCGTCTCTTGATATCTGCGTCATACCAAATGACGTGGTACCATCAGACCAGACGTGGATCCAGGGAAGGGTGTACTTCCGACTCTTCAACAACAATTACAACATCACGTTGAAGCAGTTCAACGACATCTTCAACTGGAACCACATCCGCCACGATCACCGACGCCCCGACGCCCACACCGACTATGACAAAATCTTCGCCGAGCTAGTTACAGTGCCGGCAGGGAAGACCGTGAGCTACCACAATGCCGCGGTAGCGGATTTTGAGCACCCATTCGTCCGGGTCTTGCATAGGATGCTGAGCTTGACCTTCTTCGCTCGGAGCGATCTTGCTTTGAGCAAGTTTCAGGAGAGTGACCTGTTCTTTCTCTATGCACTCCTGAAACGTCAAGATTGCAACTGGGGAGCATTCTGGTTACAGCGCGTCATGGCGGTGAAGCGGAGCACAAGGAAGGCTCCAATACACTTTGGTGGTCTGGTTACCAGGGTGGCGCTTTACTTGGGGCTGAACTTTCAGTCCATGACTCCGATTTCTACGCGGAGTAAGGTGAACGTGCAACACTTGCACCGTTCAAACCTCATTCTTATCCGAGATAGGTTGGCGTACGCTCATTGCCACATCAACCAAGCTTACCAGGAGGCATCCCTGCCGGACGACGTCTTCCACATCGAGGGCAAGCAGCACTTCCGGTGGCCAATCATAGCCATCGAGTCCTCCGAAGAAGACGACGGTGGTGACGAGCAAGAGGGCGAGGCTGCAGAGGAAGAGGAGGCTTTCACACCTCTTCGAGCACGTGTGGCACCACGGAAGCATCCTAGGATGCATCCAGGTGCATCTTCATCATCTCAGCCCCCGCCGCCATCACCATAGCAAGAGCAGCCAGCTGCGGATCCCTACTCCATGCAAGGGATGTACGCCATGCTGCAGGACATACAGCAGACTCAGCTGCAGCACATGGGTATGTATACCGGTATTCATGACACTACGAGCCGAGTACTTGACAACCAACGGGCTATGTTCGAGAACGAGCGGCTCATCCTCGCCAACCAAGAGCACATGCACACCCGGTTGCAGCGGATAGAGACGCAACAGGAGCCCTTCTTTGACCATTACTGGAGTCAAGACTACTTTGGAGGCTATCCACAGCCTCCGCCGAGGACCCAATATGATCCAAGCTTCCAGGGGGAGTACCCGTCTTGGGATCCTACGGCACCACAATACCCACCACCGCCTCCGCAAGATTGATCAGGGTATCACTGTTCCGCCCTTAAGTTAGTCTTTGACTATGAGGCCATAGTCGGATTCAAGCTTAGGGGGGTGGCTGGAACAACTCTATCTTTTATCTTTTCTTTAGTTGTTTTTAGTTTCTACTTTGTTATTTGTTTTTGCTATTTTAAGTTTTTATTTAGGATCCACATCTATCTAGTGTAATCGTGGATGTCTTAAAAATTGTCATCTTGCTGTTTTCATGGGGAAATTAAGGGAATTTAAAATTTTTCTGTGTCATTTGGATAGCTTTACTTGGTTGTCCTTGGGGAACTTGTTCTATGAAAATGATTGATTATGTCAACTTTGAAGCAATATGTCATACTCACACCCCCATTGACTCATGAAAAGTGGATAGTAACGGTTGTTTGAGCCTAACCTAATCAAATGGTAATGAGACCTTAATCAGATGTAAGAGAAAGAACCCTTTAAACTACTACACATGTCAGTAAGGAGGGACACATAATTTTCTTCTAAGGTTCAGTCACTTAATCTTGTGATCATTCCACCCCATTTTCTATAATCCACCCAAGAATTGGAAGTAAAGTGCAGTTTCAATTTCTTTTGCGTGCATAGCATGTAGATAGGGTTTGCATTCCTATTTTCATAATTTTGCATACAAAAAAAAAAAATATACGATGATACATGCACATTACCTTTAGGTGCATGTCATGTAGTTGCACTCATAACTTTCATGATTTTCATGCATAAGTACACCATGTACCTCAGTTGTCCTGAAAAGTGATCTAAATTGTTCCATACCCTCGCATTAGTACAAAGATTTCCAATCATGAAGAAAATAGCCTAACACATGTAGCTCTAAGCAATTATGGATATGTGGGCTAAAAGAAAAAAAAATCTGAAAATCTAAAAGAAAAAAAAACAAAATGAAAAAAAAAGAGAAGACAATTTAGAAGGAAATGGAATAAGAGGGAGAAAGGAATGATATCACTTGTATAACAGGGGAATTGAGTACATGATGTGGTTTGAGTAGATTTCTATCTCATTTTGAGGTAGAAGGTTAGTGCATGCATCATTCCACCCACTTTTAGGCATTAGGGCATTCTTAATGTGCATTTGCATCATTTAGGGCATTTTGTTATATGCATACTGAAACTGTGTAATACTTCCATATTCTCCCATGAACCACCCATTCCATCCACCCGTTGCTCGAATTGGTAGGCCACCGTGATTTTCTCCTCACTCATGATTATAAGGAGGACTGCTTCCATGTAGATGGTAGTTAGGGCGAGCAACGTAGTTTAGGCGATCACAAGATGCACCATGGCTGTATCGGCGAACTTTATTATGTTAACTGCCTTATGTGATAGTGTTCATCGGTTTGAAGGATAATTTCTTTTATTGATGATTATTGTCGCCTGTAGGGTAATTACTGTTCTGTGATTAGGAAAGGCCGGTTTGAGAATGTCCAGTGGGAGTAATGTGGGATGTGGGGTGATGTGTTGATTGTTAGTTGACATCTGCAATTCTATTCTAAGGGTTAGTTGCTTGAGGGCGAGCAATGTTTAAGCTTAGGGGAGTTTGATGCGATGATTTTGAGTCGCATTTAGTGACCTATTTCATATGTGTTTTGTGCCTTAATTACTCATTTTCATGGATATTATTGCATAATTCACTTTATTTGGTCTTTTGCCATCATTTTATATCAAATCCCCTTCGTTTTACTATTTTGAGCATTATTTATCATCTTATTATAAATTGTGTGGATTTACTTGGGCCTGTTGTGAAATTTCAGGAAGAACAAGTATCTGCATCCGTCGATACCATCGACGGATGTCGATACCATCGACCAAGCCACAGGTTGTCAGCCGAGAAGAGCAAAACAGAGTCGATACCATCGACACCCATGTCGATGGCATCGAGATGTCTCCAGGCTGCTGGCAAGGATGAAGTCGATACCATCGACGCAAATCGATACCATCGACACTAGGAGAGCTACAGCATCGCTAAACGACAACAACCGACGCTAAAGGTGTCGATACCATCGACACGCAAGTCGATGGTATCGAGATCACCACAGGCGCTCAGAATAAAAGAAAGGAAAGCTACCGCTAATCTGCTGGGTCGATACCATCGAACCGCGTCGATGGTATCGACGCCGACAGATATGCGTTGGATCTATTTTGATATCAATCGGATGGCTGTCATTATTTGACGACCTAATTAGGGACTTATACCTAATGACGGCCGCCCAGAAGGAGGGGAATCTCGTTTTTGGTTTTGCACGAGTGCCGAGGAGGAGAGAAAGGAGAACGGAGGCCGAGAAGCTCATCCCGGGTGATTCGGACGCTGCCGAAGACAATTTCCACCACCGACAGGCGGGGAAAGCTTGTGTTCTACGCCAAGGATCCACCGGTTCTTCTCCGTTCAGGGGTTTTCCCATTTATTTCACGTTTTTCTTATGAATTCCCCAATTTCTACCATGTATTCGTGTAAGATGAACATGAGAGGCTAAAACCCTCAATCTTTAGGACCGGGAGTAGCCCGGGGATACATTGTATGATGATTTTATATTGATAATTCATATTTTTCTCTCATATCCGTGGTATAAATTCGTTTTCTCTATTGCTATTGTTATGTTTGATCACCATAATAATAAATTAATGCCCTTAATCACTTCGACAGAAGGATTAACGGTTGAAAAGAGACGAATTCTACATTAATTAATACAACCCTTGACAAAGGAGTTGTAAAATTAATGGTGGGAACTGAGGGACCGATCTTAATGCGCTTAGTTTAGGGGAATGATTACTATGACGATGGAATCAACCTAAATCTAAGTAGTGGATTACACCACGACAGTGGGTAATTCTCATTTCAGGCCACTACCCGGATAGAGAGAGAAGTGTGAGGAATTATATGAAATCTAATACAATGTTGACCCGCGGTGAAACCGCCATCCTAAAGATACCCTTTTAATTGATTAAATTAACCTTTAATCGATTGTTTTCTTTGTTTGATTTTTATTTTCTTTTAATTTGAACAACAAAACCCTACTTTGTTAATCGGTCTAGCTGATTGCGATTAGTTAGTAGAAGTCTCCAATAATTCACGTATCCCTGAGTTCGACTCGGGCCTCACAAGGCCTATATTACTCGACGCGTACACTTGCATTTTTAGCGCGTAGTAAAATACACGTCAGCCTGCTAATGCACCAAGTAACCCATGAGGGCTTCATTGGATACATGAAATGAGGCACATGCAGGTCGATAGGGTGGTGGAGGTGGAGGTGCCTAGGTGGAAGTAGAGGCTCCAGGTGTGGTGGAAGAAGATGTAGGAAAATGGTTTTCTTGAGAGTGGTCTCACTAATGCAGACTCCTTTTCTAGAAGGTTTGTAATGAAAATCATGAAAAACATACTTCTTAGGTGCAAAGGTGAAGAGACCACATATCAAGGCTGGGTAGGGAGGGTTGATGGCTTGGGTATTCTTCTCGGAGTCAAAGTAGGTCATGTAGTGGAGGATGTATCTAGACCACTTGACTCCTATGTTCTTCAAAAGACAAAACATAATTACTACAACTTTCTCTACAATTTAGTTTGATTCTTCTTGGGATGAATATTTCAGCTGGCTACCAGAGTAAGTATATAGTTTTTGAGACCCAAGGAAGAGGATGGGATGGTGGATTTCTTCCTATATGGTGTCTGAGGCTTCTTCAAGAATTATGAATATCAAGAAGAGTAATATCATATTTCTTGTAGAAGACCTCAAGGTCAAGAAGGTCAAAATACTCAGGATAGCCTTTCCTTCATGTGTCGGTTACCTTAATACCATTGAAATCCATATTCAAGGTATCTTTTGAGATTGTGAATTTCTTACCGCCAATCATAGAGGTGATAATGACTTGAGTATTAGGAGAGGGTACAAGAGTATCATAATTCCATGTCAGATTGGCATAAAATTCATGAACCGCCTTAGTGATTGTAATGGAATTGTGAAATCACCGATGTTCGACACTCATGGCTACAAGGTGATGGTCATAAAGCAACTCAACAACCTCATCTATCACATCTTATTTACGCCGACGAGGCTCAAACAAGGCACGGAAAGGAAAAGGATTCCTAGGAAGGATCTCCTTGTACCTATTTAGAGCTTTGTTTGAATCAAAGAAGGTGTCATTGAAGGGAATGATAGGAGAGTTGGAGGAAGATGATGGTGCTCCAGAAGGTGCAACCCTTTTTCTTCAATTAGAGGCTATGGAGGCAAAATGGAGAACATTTAGAGACCTAACAAGAGAGAAACACCACCAAGGGTCGTCTAACCCCCTAGGACATATAGAAAAGGGTGCTAGGTTAGTCAAACTATGCTTGACTAGGGATAGGAGAGGAAAGGTTGGGGCTAGGATTGAGAGCTTGAGAGAGTTGAAGGAGGATTGGTCGACATTTCTCTAGTTGAGAGGGAGAATAGTTGGTCGAAATATAGTTAAGAATTGGTCTAGCCTGACCATTGGTCAAGTTATGAGAGAAAGAAACTCGACCAAATGGGTTTTTTCATAAGCCCTCGGCTACCAATCGGTCAAGTTGGCAACTTGACTGACAGAAGTCTTGTCCCAACATTAGAAATTATAGTTTCTAACCATTTGAGTGCTAATTAAATTTATTTTTCTGGTCCATTTTGAATTTTAGATATACTTAGGCACATATCACTCATCTTTGGGTACTATTTAGCGATAAAATCATCATTTTCCAAAAATACCCAAAACAAGAGAAAAACCAGGCATAAAAACATGAAATTTTTGGCACTTAGCAAGAAAGGTTTATCAAGACATGAGCAAAGCATATAGGATAAATTCCAACTAACTAGAAGGAAGATCAGATTCATCCAAGGAAGTTATGTGCAGTTTAGATGTAATAAAATTTAATTTCTCTCTAGCTAGAGGTTTAGTAAAAATGTCCACCACCTAATTTTTTGTGTCTAGATCCGTGATATAAATATTCTTCTTGGTAATGTGATCATGAAGAAAGTAATGATGAACCTCTATATGCTTGGATCTACTATGAAATATATGATTGTAAGATAAATTGATTGCACTAGTATTGTCACAAAATATAGGAGAAGCATAAAAATAAATGTTAAAGTCTTAGCGCATTTTCTTCAATCACAGAACCTAGGCACAACTACTCCTGGATGCAATGCATTCAGCTTTGGTAGTTGATAGTGTGAGACCCCTAACCTTGCTTAAAGTGTTGAACAAGATCAATTACCATAATTTAATTATTATAATGCTATCTAACCTTTTGATAAGAATTGGAATCATAAGAAAATCTTTAGTTTCAAGTTTGGTCCAATTTGGAAACCATTTGAGAAAGTTAAGCAATTTTATGTCCATTTTGGACATTTCTACAATTTACCCAATTGAGGGGTTTTCTTTGCAAATTGTTCCATTAGTTATGTTCTTTAGATTTTTTTCTCATCATTCTATATCTTGTTGAGCCATGAGGTGCTCAATTGTACCTTGTTTTGGAGTTGATTCCTTTCTATGTTGAATTAGGATTTACCCCCCCCACTGGATGAGACACCTTCAAGGCTATCAACTTATGGATCTATTGTTTGGGCAATAGCTGGTGGCCATCATCCAGTGGTATTCACTAGTAGGTCCTATGTTTATGGTTCAATAGAGTTTGGTTCACTTGAACCAATGGTTCACTTATGGACATGATCAACTTATGGTTCACCCATCTTTAGACCTAAACCATGAACAAATGATGGTAACCTTTGATCAACAGGCGATGGTTGGACTGGAAGACCATCAGCCGGTGGCCTAGAAATCCCCAAAATCTATTGGACCTACTTCCTACTCATCCATGAAAGATTTAGGCCATGGACACATGGAGAGATGCTTGTACACCTCATGATTGGTTCCATCCTTATCCATGGGCTATATCTACCTCTTCCTTGCCTAAGTACAAAACCTTTTCTTGCTCTCTATTTCCTCTATCCTGGAGCACCTAACTTTCTCTATTTGTCTACATAACTAGGTGGTCCAAGCTAGAAGATGACCCCCTTTTTAGAGAAGAAGGTCTCCTAGAGCTCCATCTAGCCCTACCTAGGGTTTCCAAGGTCTTTTTCTAGGGTTTCTGACTAAGGCAAGTTATTTTCTTCCTTCCTTCTCCATTTTTCTTGCTCTTCTTCTTCCTTAGTCGTTCCTACAGGTTGGAAATCTTTTGTTCTATGGTAAAAGTTTCTCTAGAGTTCATGATCCTACCTTTGTTGCTTCTTCTTCTAGGGTTTTGCTTCCTTGTGAAGAAGGATTCCTAGATGGCTGAGTTCAAAGCTTGTGCTAGAGGTTTTCTACCTTCTTGATTTGAGTTTCTTGCTGTTTAGAACATGTTCTTCTTTATAGAGGAGAGTTTTATAACCCTCTACACATATATTTTTTACTAAAAGCTTGTTAGCTCATGTTCTTGCCTAAAAATGGTGTTTTCAGCCTTAAGAAGTTAATCTTGATTGTGATCTCGAATTTTTATAATGTTTCTTGTCCTGTTCCTGTTCTAGGAGAACCTATAAATAGGTGTACGACCTTACTAAGTTATAGGATGGTTTATAATAGGTTGGTATCACAACTGATGGTGCTAAGTACCTACCAACCGATGGTCATCCCTTAGGTCAAGTTTTGGCTCAATTAGAAGCTTAAGGATCAATGGTTAGAACCCTAATGAAAGTATCAACCAATGGTGACATCAATGCAACACCCAATGGTGAAATATGGTAGTAGTGTTGATTATATAAACCAATGGTGACCCAAGAGGTCACAACCAATGGTGGAGTAGGCCATCACAACTGATGGTGAGTCAAGCTCTTAAATGTTGCTTCCATTCAGTCCTAAACCAATTATCTCTTGGTTCAATTGATCTAATAGTTGAACCTTTACCCTAATTGATGATTTTGAATAATGAACCCTATACAATGAATGACATTGGATATTTTAACATCAAATGGATTATAATAAATCCCATAAGTATTACATGTGGGCCCTAGTGATGAAAATTTGATGGTTTTCCTCATATATCAATTTAAGTAGCTTAACGGTTGAGATGATGGCTTGCTTAAAATGTAACACCAATCATGGGTTTTAACCCCACGACCTATGGTTCCCCTTTCATGCTATTAAATGAGGTATGTATAGGGTTAAATGATGACTCTTTCTAGGTCATAACTCAATGACTTCTTAGGTGGCTTATTCAAGGAGTTTACTTATGTAAATAACCAATGGTCTTACCTTTTGAACATCCAATGGTTTTGGGTGATTTTGTGGTATGGTAATATGGGTTAAATGATGTTGTAACCAGTGGTGGTTAACCCTTAACAAGGTAGTCCTACCTTTTCCCCCACATGAATGGAATGGATAATGACCATATTGTGTTGATATGTAACCCTAATAGGATATAGCTTGCTGCACTTAATCCTAATGAACTTAAATGATGATGATTAACTATAATCAACCTTCATTAGTGGAATAATAGAAAAATGGAGTACTTTATTATTGTTGTGAAACACTAGTATACTATATTCTGAGGGTAACATCCTGAGTTATGCATGGATCCATACTTGAGAATGGTATGGAATGTGATGATGATGTTGAGTCTTATGCATCCAAGATTATGTGAGGATGCTATGGGTTAAGGTTTGTGAAGGAATATTGAAGTATAACTTTAATGTATCCTACCTTGATAAACCTAACCCTAATGGAAGTAGAGAATGGTGGTTAATCATGTTATCCTTTCTTGAATGATTAATATAATGACAGAATATCCTTCTTAAGGATTGATTGAAACTCTAAAGTGTTAACTGACGGTAATCATAACCCCATGATCTATGTTTTCTTATGATAAACTTGTATACTATAAGTATAATGATGGAAAATCATATATCTTCCTTGTATGTTATATAATAAAGGAATGCTCTTAAATGATAAGATAACCCTACAATGTTATCATGTGAAAATATGTTAGTTCTTTAATGTAATATCATGATAAGCTTGTGTATCACATGAATGGTGATGTATGTCGAGCCCTACAATAAGGCATGGAAAGATAATGATGAACTTGTAGGGAATTATGTGATGGCCTTAATGACCTTTGGGCATGGTTGAGCCCTTAATGAGGTGTAATCCTCTAATGTTGACAAGGGTTGATACCCTGTGATATTGTGATAAGGATTTATATCCTGTGATAGTATGATAACAAGTGTAGTGGAATGAATGGCAATGAATAGTACCATGTGATGATGAGATGAGGAACAATAAGTTTTATACATTTTATATCTTTTGAAGTTGTTATATGTTAATGCCTACTATAGATGAATTAGGGTTTGTATATCCACTTGTTTGATTTAGCCTAATTCACCAAATTGGCAACAACTAATCAAGTGAAACTCTAATCATGTAGTGCTTGTGCCATAGATCCGTCTGTGTTACACCCCAATCTCATAATTACCACTAATCATGAGATTAGGGTATAAATTGAGGATTTAACGCAATACAAATATCACCCTTAACTTTTTCTTCTTTTTCAAACTCTTTGTTTTCTCGCATTGAACCACATAAAGTAACTTTACAAGGGAATCAAAACATTGATTTCTTTAATATGATCTCAACATAAATGATACACATCCATACATTCATTCTCAGGTACATATGACATGATATTCAGATACATTCTCTCTTATTAAGGAAACAAAGATAAAAAACATTACTTACAACACTCTCACATCTATACTAGGACCTAGAGTGACAGGGACTGACTGAACTTAACTATACTTAGACTTAATGCTTGTGGCAGATCTACTCTGATGCAATGATATCTTCTTCAAGTCCATGTGATTTCCCTAAAAATTTTGAGTAGAGGGGTGAGCCTACTCGCTCAGTGAATGAGTACTTCAAAGAAATAGTCTAAAGCACTGATATAATTACAGATATACTTTTGAGCAATTGATATCAATTATAATAGCAGAAAGCTTTAGAGAGTCTAATAATTGACAATCATAAATATGGCATGATACTCTAAATATCTATAAGAGTGAATCAATATATGAAAAGCTTGATTGATCATAAAGAGAACTAATAATTCAGAAACATACAAAGAATAATTGAATAAATATACACACTTGTTTGACCTCTCATTCATTTTATTATGCCCTGGTGATATTCAGTGTACTCTACATATGAAGACTCATAGTGCACTATGATCACACCATACAAGACTTAGCAGACACACCCGGGAAATGCTAAGTCTAACTACTCTCCTGGTCTACAATAGGAAAATTGCTCTCTGGCATAAACGGGACTCCTCCTCTAGCCTGAGCACACAGGCAGAGAGTCAAGCCACCTCTTGGCTTTTCTGTACTCCAATGCCACCATGACTTCTGGTTGATGTTGGATACTACAAACTATAATTTAAGGAGACTTCCACTAGGTCTTCGTCCCCCGTGCCACCTGATAGCACGTTATGACCCCCGTATACTGGACGCTACCAGGGTTAGGTCATTTCACCTCTAAGGAACATATCTCACATAGGGGTTCTACGGTGTTCATGGCTCCTAAGTCTATTATTTTATTATTCCTAGAAAGCTCTTTCTACATTGTACCCTTCTCTTACTTATACTTGACTCTGGTATCTCTATGGTGTCACATCTACTTGTTTGAAGTTATAATACGGCATGTATATCATTCTAAACTTGTTAGAGTAGCATATTCAAAAACGCTATAATATACTGAGTAATCAACATACTATACATGCATGCAGACTAAAATCCTTAAATAAACATATTTCATGTCCACTTGGCATATAGACACTAGAATCATGCATGTCAACCCAAATCTTGAGTTGTGCATCTCACAACTAAATTAAGAGTTAATTACTTATCATGAAAAGAATTATTAATAATAACTGAGAACATTGATATCACAATACTTGATTCATTGATCACCCTACCCTTAGGGTTTCATTTAATCACCATAAATTCTACAAACAAAGGTGTAATACATCTATCACATACTTTTTAAATCTTTAAAACACATGATACCTGGGATCTCAATCCCTTATAACATTACTGGGAATTCTCATCCCTTCACATCATTATCATGATTACAATATCTGGGTATTTAAATCCTTAGATCATCAAATAGCATTGTTACCTCTGTAACAGGTAACCATTACCTCTAGGTCCTTAGACCAAGGTATTCATTTCATAGGTTGTACAAGTATTCTCATGTCTCACAAGGCCATCACACATCTTGTCACCTCTCACTAGGAAACAACTTATTCACATGGCTCTGATAAAGATTTCATGTGATATAAACATTCATTGAATAAAGACTACTATCAACAAATCATATAAAATCAATATATGTATGAAACCTTGGAACTGAGTTGAATTTGGTTTTGCATGCCATTCACTAGGATATCATGCATCAATAGTGACATTGAATAAATAAAGTCTATCATGTCAAGAAAATCCCTTCAAATTGATTTCACGATATTTATTCGCAAATATCCAACTTTCCTTGCATCTAGGGTTTCACCCTCTTTATTGAGATGTCAAACAAACACTATTCACTTTCAACAAAATACAAGATAGTATCTGACATATATGTACTATGAATTTAGATAAACAATCATTCATAACCAAGGGGGTCTAAATAAGCAATTTTCTCTATTTACTTATACAACAAATTTCAGTCATAGACAAATTCCCTATATTTCAATTTACTCGTATAACCTCTGTGAATACTTAGGGAATTCTCATTAGGATGTATTGTATACATTTCTAATATGATTTTATCATCTGAACTTCATCCAAACAGAGGAAGAATCCATTTAATATCATTTTGCAACAACTTAGAACAAATAGACAATTCAGGGTTTGTAGTAGCATACTAGCAATTAAAGATTTTGGATGAATTAAGCAATTTTCGTGAAATGTACTATTTAAAGGAATTTCCCACTCACCCTAAGATGTGAAAACACCTTAAAAATGCAGCTCGTCCCTGAAAATTTTGATCTCATATCAAATCCCTAGCAATTCACCTGATTCTTCTTCCTTTCAACTCGGAAACCCTATAAATGAGGGATTATGAAGAAAGAGTGGGAAAAGGACTTGATTTGATATGATTTCGAATCCAAACAGAAGAGGGATGGAATCTTGACATCAGGGATAAGATTCACCATGAAACTATATCCAAAGAAGCTAAATTACATGATTTCATCATTCCTCAGACCACAAAACCCTAGGTCAACATCTCCATCAATTTCTCCTCTCAAACCCTAACTCTCCCTCTCTCTCTCTCTCTAGGATTTCATTTCTTTGGTTTGAATCACGAATTATGAGAGCTGCTGGTGTGCTAGGTTGACCATATAGAGCAATTAAGCTACTTGGGTCAATTGCACATTGACCCCTCACTATACTTTTTCTTATTTTAGCTGAATATTTTGTCATAAAATATTATTGTAATTCATCTACTGACAAGGTCTAAACACATACAAAACTTATGAAAATTTATATGTTGTTTATGATTGAGTTTTAGATCTCCAATTAAAATTTCAGATCATTTCGAGTTACCAATAAATAAATAAAAATAAAACACTACACTAATGCTGAAAAGCACTCTATCAGCATTTTGGTCGAAGTATAGTTTGATCGAGAACCACATTCAAAGAACACTCCAAAATTCTGAAATTTTTCTCAAATATGAATGATTTAGTTATGCATATCATATCAAAAATTTAATTAAATAAATATTTTGTAGAAAATATGAAAAATCATTTACCACACTTCTATCTTGATCAAATTCCATATTCATGTACTATCAAAACCCTAATTTTTGCCGATTAGGGTTTACATTTCTCAAACCCTAATTCTTCAAACTAAAATCATAGTTAGAGTTTCTTATTAGGTTTGAAACATCACAATTGATCTACTATCATTTATCAAGTCTAAATGATGTTCAATCTAATCAAGCATGTAATCATTCTGGTAAACCCTAGTTTACCGACTAAGCACAAATGTGGTTATTACAGTCTGAGTGTCAGAACTTGCTAAATGGTGAAATGATTATTCTTAAGGGAAACTCAGAGTGCATACTATTGAGTATGGGGGGTTCTTGTCATCTTGAATCCAAGTGTTTAGGGAGGATGAATGCAGCCATACCTAGCCATCAGTTTGAGAACGATTATGGTCATGTCTCAGCGATTATATATGTGATTAGATTGGAGGACAACTACAGTTGTACCTCAGATGGTAGGGTATGCGTACCCACCTCCTTTCACTAGTGTCATGACCTATACCAAGGATGGACTAGGTTGTTAGTAGCTAGACCATATGTGTCAATGTCGTCGACCCGTACTGACTGGGGGAAGAGAAGATTTTGGAGTCTGATTCTTCTCTATATATTATATGGAACTGATTTTGACTTAGCAGTGGTCAGTTGGATTTTGAGTGGTGTCCTCAAATTCCTCAGGGCTTAATAAAAGATGTAATATGGCCGTGTAGCATATCTACTTTAAGTTATACACAGCGCCTCACATTGGATGATAACCCTTGTTTGCTATCCCTACATAAAGATGATGAATAGTTCAATATGAGATGATAGATATGCTTAAGTTGTAGATATAATCATGTTGTAAACATGATTATGTTGTCAGATATATTGACATTGATTGTTAACATTATGTTTCTTTCCATGTTTAATACTTCTAGCCATGCCTATGTAATTATAAATGCTTAAACTCCTAATCATGCTTATGCAATTAGTTGTGCTAGAATGTTAGCTCTACTTATGATGTAGACTTGTTCACTTTATTAGACATGTTATGATACTAGACATACTCATGATGTTAGAGATGCTTATGCTTCTAGATTGCTTGTGTTGTTAGCAAGGCATATGATGATAATTAGATTAATGATGATGATTTTTATTAGATGCAATCTGATGAAACTTGAGTGGATATGTAACGACCTCACTTTCCATGTCTCCCACCAATTAAGGAAATACATTCAAGTTGATATTCATTACTTATTTTCCCAAGGACCTAGATTTAGCAAAAAATAAATAATAGAAAACAATTTCATTAATTCAAAAATATTGTTTCAAAATGTTTACATGAAATTCCATTACTAGAATTGTACATAGAGAAGAATTTTCAATCTAAATCCTCCTTACTTAGATTAATGTCTTCACATTGATTCATCTTTATCTTCATGCCCTATATCATGTATATCATTAGTGTCATGTATGATACTCCAATTCCCATGTTTACTGATTTAAAGACTCAAAATCCTAATTCATATTAGGTGTGATCATAATTATGAAATGTATCATACCATTTTATCTTGAACATTTACATTAGATTAACTTCATTAACTACATGTCAAGTCATGATCTTTAACCATATCCTTATATGCATGGCTATTCATTTTAAAGACCCAAAATACCATTATTAGCATCATGATCATCTCAAAGTAATTATACTTACTATGTTAAGATTTATAATCCCCAATACTAGGGTTCTTATACCTTAACCCACTTATTAATGATTATCCTCATTTAGAAACTTTCTTATAATTATCATATTATAGTTATAAGCAAAAAAATCACATACTGGCATAACAAAAAAGGATTTTAATGTTTTCAACATTATAATACCCAAATCTAGGGTTTTAATGTGCTAATCACCACTTTATCACATATCCATGTAATTTCAGAACAGAAAGCATAATTTGATCTCAAACACTTTTTATTTGAACTCCACTCATTTTTTCAATAATTTTAACATATAATATTTCTATTTTTGGACATTACTAGCAATTACTATGAATTAAACAAGAAAAGCACTTTAACCTTAAATTCTTGGCCACATGTCACTTAGTCATTGGTTAGTGTTATCAAATAAAACACATGCCATGTTGGATGAGTGGGGGCACAGTCCAGGTGTTGGGTTTTCTCTGAGTTGTCTGGTCAGGCCAACCTAACCCGGCTATGCCTTCATTCACACATTGGTCGCCCCTTTTGTTGAGACACGGACGACGCCACACCAGCACCACATACCAAGCCACCTTCCTTTGTCAGGGTTCTTAGTAGTTGGGAGAGATGATCTATAGAGTTTCCTCCCTATAGCCAAACTGTTGGTCTAGATAACCCCTCAGCTCCTCAAGCTCCTGGTCCTTGGCGCTCTCTCTGTCTCTCTCTATCATTCTTGCTCCAGTGGCCAGTGGTCTACAACCCAAGCTCCGGCCATGAGTGAAGCCGCTGCAGCCATAGCTGCCACATCTTTCGGTGATGGAACCTTATCCTGCACCTCCTTGACTTCTTCTTGTCTACTACCACCCCTCTAGAGGTGTGGACCCAAGGTGGTCGATTCGCAAGCTTTCATGGTCAGCACCCAAGTCGCTTATGGGAGACCTCTCCTCATCGCCATCTTCCTATTCATCTGCTGCTCTCGATCTCCATACTACTAGTGTGTCAGCACCACAAACTCAAGATAAACCTAGGCTATGAAAGGAGGATGGGGAAGACCGCCCTCTTTCACAGAGCCTAGGGAGGCTGCTAGATGGGGTTGGATAAGTACTGAAGTTTTACTTCAACTACTGCCTATGACCACGACCCTAGCGAAGATGAGGGTATCGTATTGGCAGAGAACCATGGAGAGGAAGTATCGAGTAGGTAGGTAAACCCTTTATATATATATATATATATATATATATATATATATATACGCTAGTCCTTCCTTTGATTCCATGTCAGTCAAAAAGAAACTTGCCAATATTGGTCCCCACACACCTTCCTCTTTTGTTCCCTTTCTCCCTTTTCCTTGTTGTTCAAGGCACGACTTTGCCATATAATCGCCATCACTTATCTACTCGTACGAAAACGCTCATCTCTTCTTCAACAAAAAGCATTAAATAATAGTAGGAGAGAAGTAAGGAATTATTGACCAAAAATCTTTATACTTCAAGGGTATTATCCCTTTTTCTTTGTGTTAGTCTCTCTCTGTAATGTTTATGGCAAATATCATGGGATAAAAGTTCAGGTTTGACAAAAGGTAAAACCTCCCATAGATTTCCAATATAGGAACACATCCATGACTTAATTGCCAACTTCACACACAAAAGCCATTATTTTTTGTTCATGTACACATTTCTTTATTTAACTTGTGTCGCAAGTACCCATGCCACAAGAACATTATTATTGTACCAATAATACCATGGGGAGAATATTACATGTCTATTCATAATGTTAATTTATATAATTCAATTCTTACAAAAAATTAAGGATATTACATTCAACCCTCCTTAAAAGGAATTTTGGGTTCAAAATTCACACCCAGTCAAGTTAAGGTGTTTATAACTCATCTTAAATCCATATCATAGGGTTAGAAACCCTATTTAGAAGTCCTTAACATCTTGTATTATGCAAGTTCAAAACATTAAGACTAAGATTGGTACTTGAATTCAATTCAAGGCATAACCAAATCCTTTGTATTTTCATGATATCATCTTTTGGAAATTACATTTTCATTAGTGATCTCAACGTCACTTGGTGATTACCTTTCGCCTAGGTTCCCAACCAATTTGCATTTATTTTCTCATAAGGGTGGGGTACACCTCTAACCCTAGGTCACGCCATTAAGTTCAACTTAAAGTATTCATATACCATTTTTAAGCAAAACATGTGTCTACCCAATCTCTCTCTCTCTCAATGAGATTAATTAAGCATTTTTCTGCAACCCAAACACAAAATTCATCCCATTCTAAGAGCAGAGATGGTATTCCCACACTTTATCTTAAGATTTCACACTTTTAGGTTTAACCATTCTCAACACGACTCTAAACCATACATACTTTTGTTTTTAATTCTCTTAATTCTTATATTTCATGGAGTCACACACCTTTTCCAATTTTGAGTTTGTACACAACTCCTCTTATGATTTCATTATCACATAACTTCTTTTCATCTTCTATAATTACACCTCAGGTATTATGAGACTTAGCCATTTCCTTGAGCACTTCAGGGGTATAGGCACTTTTTTGAGTGATCTCATCCTTATGCATCGAGGGAGTTCCTCTCACATTCACCCATTGGCCTTATGGACTTACAAAGGTGGCCAATATCCTGAGCCATGGGCCTTGAGAAACATTGTTGTTACCTTCTGACTAGATGGACTTGTGCATTAGGGAACAATCATCTCCTAATCCCATCAGTCCATGTACTTGTAATACTCCCTACCTGACCTTAGGATTGACATAGGACTCTACCCACCTCAAGGGTTCATTTCTAGCACATTATTTTTGTATGCAATTCTTTAAGTCGGATTTCCTCCATCTCTTATAATGCTCATTATTCGTTTTATGTCCCCTCATTGGACTCATGGCAACCTTTTATGGTGACATTTCTTTTCCAGACTCAGTCTCATACTATCAATCACTTCCATAGTGACTTTTTCTCATGTCCCTAAGAGATGGCATACTTAAGTTCAAAGAATCATATTCAATATATGTGCTTTCAATTTTTTTTTGTATTAGGTGACATTCATGGTTACCACAATCTTTAAATTAATTTGGTCAATTTACTTTTCTAGGTAAAGTCCTAACCTAGGGTGCCTTCTTGTCTCATAGGAGGAAGTCAAGCTTCATTAGCCACAACCCAACCCCAATGTCTAAGGTTCTGCCTCCCCCATAGGTCATCTTCCCACTCTTGGGTTGACCCACCTCGGGTCAACACACTATCCCGAAAGGTTTCATATTTTCACCTTTATGCATTATTTTTATTTTTATAATTTCTCAAACCTTGTATGGTCAATCTCTGAGATACCCTCTCATGTGGTTTGTCCTTGTAGTGGACTTTATACATAATCCCTGGCCCAATCACCTATCACCATAGTGGCAAACATACATAGGCCTTTACCCGAGGTGATTATCTTTTATTGGCCAGGTCACCAACCACCATAGTGACCATACATAGGCCCTCTTGACTCGAGGTGATTACATAGGTCTGATCATACATCCCACATGTATTGCATACATCCATTGGAGTTAGTTGAGCAAGTTATATTATATCACATGTTCTTCTCAATTTTATTCAAACGTTTCTTATAAATGTCTTGTTCCACATGCACACTTGCACGGGAGACCGAGTCACTTAACTAATTTATATTCATATTCTTTCACATGCATCCTTCAGGCATGGGTTACCAGAAACATTTGTATTCTCTCTTTACTCTTACAATAATTGGGTTCATATGGGTAGGGCACTATATCACCACACTATTTGCATTTCTCATGATTAGGATTTTAGGGTTTGTGTTAGGGACATTCCATGTTCCTTGACTCACTAGGGTTCTTCTATGTCAACCCTAGTCCCATCTAGGGTTAACCTCATAGGGAAAATCCATAAAATAATTTTCTTCTCTTTAGTTTATCATCATTTTGGCATGTGCATTATTATTTCCATAGTATATGTACATTCATTACATATGCATTAATTGGCAGAGAATTATTTAATCCTACTTCTTCTCAAAACCCTAACTTGAGATGAGGAGAAAAATTCCTTTTAGGTTTTATTAAGGAAGAGGATGAGAAGTGGATAAATCAAGATGAGAAGGAACCCTAAAGGTATTTTACTTCGGGTAAAGACTTCTGACTTTGGCCAGGTAGGATGCACATGTTTGAGAGTCCTTGTAAGATGACTAGCGGTGCGGAGGACAATATTTCCAGCACTTAGTCGTGGTCCCTTCTAGACACCTCAGTCTTTAGAAAATTCCCTAATAATTCCCTCATATTACTACAAATTACTTGAAATTCTAACCTATTAAATATTATTTGAAAAATTTGGGGCTCTGATACAAAATGTAATGACCTCACTTTCTGCATCCCCCAATTAAGGAAAGACCTTCAAGTTGATAGCCATTACTTATATTCCCAAGGATCCAAATTTAACAAATAATAAACAATAGAAAAAAATTCATTAATTCAAAAGATATTGTTTACAAAATGCTTACATGAAATTCCATTACCAAAATTGTACATAGATAAGAAGTGTCTATCTAAATCCTCCTTACGTAGATTAATGTCTTCACATGGTTTCATCTTTATCTTCATGTCATTTATCATGTACATCATCATATACCGAAAATGTCATGAAATAAAACATAGTCAGTATGACAAGTCATACCGGTATGTGGGGGAATTTTTTTTTACAAGTATTGATAACATGATAACAATGAAACATAAACCCTAGTTTAGGACCGAGTAGGGTTTCACGTATTTAATACATTTGGTAACAATTTAGAATTTATAAAAATGCAAATTATAATATGATTGCTTGATTGGACAATAATCTTGAAGTATAATTGAATAATCTACATGGAAAAGGTATGTGGCTATGCCTAAGAAAAATCGATGTACTTTAACGTGGTTTCCTGGAGATTTGTCTGCATGGTTTGAAATGTATTCCTACTTGTTTATTTCATTCCATGCAAACTTTAAAGTGACCGTGATTATCACATTATATATGAAGATGACTAACCTGAATCTTGGCCACCTCTAGATCTATGGAAAGGCCATCCCCCTGGATTGGGGAAGGCATATTTTTGTACCATCCTGAATAGGGGTTTCATGATGAAGTCACCCACCTGCATAGGGGGAAACATGATGAAGTCACCCACATGGATAGAGGAGAAGTGATGAAGTTATCCACATGGATAGGGGAAGACAGTGAATATTGTAGTATGAGGCCATGAGGGGTTATGTCAGAGGGTGGAGAAACCTAGATTGGGTAGTCATGGTGAAAATGTTAATTTTAGTTTGTTAAACATTAATTGTTGAATTATGTTGCCATCATTACTTGTGCAATTTTGTTTCCCCCACATACCAATATGACTTGTCATACTGATCGTGTTTTGTTTCACAATGCTTTAGGTATATGATGATATACATGATAAAGGACATGAAGATAAAGATGAAACCATGTGAAGACATTAATCTAAGTAAGGAGGATTTAGATAGACACCTCTTCTCTATGTACAGTTCTAGTAATGGAATTTCATATAATCATTTTGTAAACAATATTTTTGAATTAATGAAATTTTTTTCTATATTTATTATTTGATAAATCTAGATCCTTGGGAATATAGGAAATGGCTCTCAACTTGAAGGTCTTTCCTTAATTGGGGGACACGGAAAGTGAGGTTGTTATACACTTGATCTTAGCCAAAAGGATAGGATATCTACTAGGATAAATGGATTTATCTACTACCTGAATATACATTGATAATCATACTTGTTGCTAAGCTTATTTGCTTAATCTATTTAACATGCTTGAATTGTTCAATCTACTCAACTGACTATTAAATACTCCAACTGCTCAGTTAATTACTGTTAAATCTGATGTAATCAATATCTATTATAGACAGTTAAATCTGGTCTCACCTTGTGGGTCACCACATCTTTTTATGTGGTCGACAACAACGACAATAGAACCATGATAGCAAGGAGAAACTGAGGTGATGAACCCTAGAAATGGTTTCTAGTTGTCTAGTGTGTCCTAGAGTCATCAATGTACTCTCATTTTTGGGTGAAAAGTTTGTATATGGTGTTTTAGTTGAATTGATTTTTCAATAGCAAGTTGATGTTGGTATATGTGGAAAATTTGGATAGTGTTACTTTGTAAAGTTTATATTGTAGTTGAGGCTATAGAGCATTTGTAAGAGGTTTTGGCATTATATGAAATAAAGCAAGTCAATGGGATTTTATGAAAATGTTTTTGAGCAATTGAGAAATGTTGAAACCAATTTTAATTTACCCTATTTTCTAGGTTTGTGTTTCATTAATGAGTAATCAGGATTTATGTTTTGATTAATCTCATTTAGTGTAATGGGTTCTCACATATACATCCATTGTGCTCTATTTCTTGGAAAACCAAGACACCAAGAATGGTCCTATGAGGAAGCAAGTGCCACTTGTGAACTTTGTATCAATCAAACATCCTACATAATCAACATCACTATAAGTAGTAAGAGTAAAGTCCCTTGACTTAGGATACCATACTAAAAAAATTTGGGTTTTGGCCAAGTATCTCAAAATCCTCTTAACAACTATAAGATGTGATTTCTTAGGACTTGATTGAAAGAGAGTACACAAGAAAACACTAAACATTATGTCAAGTCTAGAGGCAATTATATAAAGTAAACTTTCAATCATACCTCTATAGAGCTTCTCATCCCCTTTCTCACCTTCTTCATCTTTATCAAGTTTGGTGGTCTTTGACATGGGGGTGTCCATCGGCTTGGTGTTCTCCATCCCAACGATCTTGAGTAGATCACTGGTGTACTTGACTTGGTTGATGAAGTTGCCATCTTTAGTTTGCTTGATTTGAAAGCCAAGGAAGAAAGTAAGCTCACCCATCATTATCATGTCGAACTCACTCTGCATAAGATCACTAAACTCCTTGCAAATATCAAGATTAGTTCATCCAAAAATGATATCATCGACATAAATTTGAATGATAAGAAAATTCTTAGAAGTGTGTTTAAGAAATAAGGTAGAATCTACTTTTCCCATGATATATCCATGATCTAACAAAAATTTATTTAGTTTCTCATACTAAGCTTGAGGTGCTTGTTTGAGACCATAGAGAGCTTTTTGCAATAGATAAACATGGTTAGGAAGACTATCATGTTCAAAGCTTGGAGGTTGTGCAACATACAATTCCTCCTCAATTATACCATTCAAAACACACTTTTAACATCCATTTGGAAATTCTTGTAACTAGCAAAAGCAAGTAGCATCGTAATGGACTTAAGTTTAGATATAGGTGCATTTGTTTCATCAAAATCTACACCTTCCTATTGATTGTAACCTTGAGCCACTAACCTTGCTTTGTTTCTTACCACCTTGTTGTTTTCATATATCTTGTTGTAGTAGACCCAGTTGGTGCCAATGATCATTCTATCACATGATGTTAGCACTAGAGTCCACACTTTGTTCTTATCGAATTGCTCTAGTTCTTACTGCATGGCTAGGATGCATTCATCATCCCCAAGAGCTTCTTTGACATTTTTTGGCTCGAGTTGTGAGATGAAAGCATTGTTGGTTTGCTCTTTATTGTAGGCAGCCCACATCTTCACTCTTTCAAGGGGGTCACCTATGATTAGCTCTCTAGGATGATTCTTTGCAAAGCGGGGAGTTGGATCCTCCTTTTCTTCATCTATCTCTTTTTTTGGAGTTGCCACCTCTTTTCCTTTTGGGTGATATTGAGTTCTTTCAAGATAGGAATTACTTCATTTGAAACATAATCATTAACACTATCCTTGGAAATAGTGGGGTTAGTCTCAATAAATTTCAAATTAATAGATTATTCTACTTTAGATAGATCAACATTATTGTAAAGAGTGGGACTCGATAGGGGATCCACTCTTCACTAAATTGAGGAATAAGTCCAACCAGCCCCAAACATACCAAAAACAAATTATGTGGGGAAGGATGAATTGTATTGATTCTCTCGTTTGGTATATATTACAGAGAAAGATGTTGAACAAGCAGCAGAAAATAAAACTATTATGAAGTTACCTAATGAATCTTATAATTGTTTCTCACCATAAAAGGTGGCATGACAAAATAAAAAGGTATACATATAAGTCTAGTTGAAGAGGGCAACCCAACTATTCCAAGCTATCCTTAAGTTCACATCCTGCACATAATCTTCCTAAGTCTAGTTCATCTCATGTACCTACACCTGGGTGGAAGGGAACATAACCTAGAAACAAGAAACACGCTATAGGTCAGCAACGATTGAGTGTGTACATATAATGAACACTTTTGGCATTATATATGATTATAAGTGTAAAAGAGAAATTCTTCTAAGAAGGGAATTAGTTGCAATTAGGTATGTTGAAAAGATGTATAGAAAGAGAAATGAGGCATATTAAAAATTTAGAATACAAACATGAGAATGAAAGTGTATTGCCATAACAATATTCACAATTCTAATATAAAACAACAAACATTTGCATGCATAACAATGTAGACCAAATATACGTAAAAGATGGCCATAACACCATAGGATAATGGCCTAAAAGAAATAAGGGTGGATCATCCCTGGCAGAATACGCATTCCCTGTATATAAGTATGGTTGTACATAAGTACCACTATTCTAGTCAAACATGTAGCATGCATAAATTGAGTGGTAAGACTGGAATTTCAATCATTTCATCATAAAAGTTCAATCATAGCAGGTGGGTTCAAAGAACCCATATAAACAAAGTATTTCAATAACCACAGGGATATAATGAGTTAATAGAAGGATTAAATGCCTAAGAAATTGAATTTCTAAAAGAATTAGCAATTGAAGAGATGCATCATTAAATGAACGTGGGTTTAAGTCAAATAATTCCCAAAATAAAATAGAGAATTTACATACCTTATTGTCATGGATACTTGTTCAAAAGTACTCCTATGAACAGGTGCAGTGCTTTGAAACCTAATAACCATATATAAATATACAATGTTTATTAGTAATCCCTAGTTAATGTATTAACCCTAAGAATGACCTCACTGAGAAGTTAATATTTTGGTTATGAAAATATCACCAAGGGATCATGCAAATTTTTCTGATTCCAAAAACATATATTTTTATATTTTCTAAATGCCTGATAATTAGTTATGATTTTTACAAAATTTTGTTATTTTTCATTTTTTAATAAAGGAGAGCATGATTGAATGACTTATATTCCCCCACATCTGATTATTGACCAATCAAACATTGTGGGGCATATTGGTCATTGTCCAAAAACCAAAATCGTGTGCAGCTATATAAATAAGGAGGGCTAAAACACCATTATGTACAAAACATGAGTGACACCTATGAATTCCCAAATGGGCTTTATAGTAAAATGTGATGACTCTTTGTTCGGTGAGGAGCATCTTTCCGATGATCAACCTAGAGTTCATTTGTGATCTATATGTCGTGACTCAACCATCCATAGATTCTATGAGAAACATTAATCCAGTTGTGGGCCTCTGAGACAAAGTTTGAGATCGAAACTTGTATGCCAGAGATGGTGGTAACTGGGAGGATGGATCTCCACTTCAAAGGTGGGGAAGAGGAGCGGTGGACTTGGGATAGGCTAAGAACTAGAGGTGTGATTCATATATGAGAAGGTGGTCAAGTAAGTGTGGAGGTACATCCTGTGTGACATCATCTTGGTCGATCGTAGACAAGGATCCCTCTGTGAGGTTGAGAGGTCCACAAAGCACTGAACTGCTCCAGCCATAGCTAGGAGAATCCAAGAATCAATGTCGGGAGACCAGTGCAATCCAGTGAAGAAAATGATGTGTATGACCAGAAAGTCATGACAAGGGCATGCATGCAATCCCCAAGTTGAACAGATGAAAAACACGCAGCATTGCTATGGCACCTACTACAAAATAGGAAAGGATGAGTTCAAGGTCTAGGACCTTGGTTATCAGAAAGAAACTTGAATATAGGATTTGGAAAAGCTCCTGATATCGTTGAGGAAGGTGTGCGTAGGGGTGTTTAGGTAAATGTAGGATCAGAGATCGAGAAGATGTGGTTATCATTGTTTAACTGTATAATTATTAATGTTGAATTCAGAAGCCTTACGTGCTTGTGTTTGTCCCAACTATCCCTTGCAGTAGATTCGCTAAGTCCTCACGCAGGCATTGACAGATTTTTCAGGGTCCTGTGATCACTGGTCACTCTCGACGAAGACCACTCAAGACATGGAAGATGATGGAGTTCGTTGGTTTGGAGATCGGGTGAAATGCGAGGCAAAGGTGTGTAACAGAATGGAAGATGAGGTCGTAGGGATGGTGGTTATGTAGTTAATTGGACTGAGATGTCATGACTCACTGGGATAGTGAGGAGGTTTCCGGAGGGCCAACTTGATATGGTAGTGTGAAATTGAAGCAATGTGTTCCAATTGAACATAGTGAATGGTGGAAGAGGATGACACAATGGTTTTTGGGTGGTTAGATTATACTTGGATCTTGGTTCGGTGGGGTTTCAAGGTCACTGGAAGTGGTAGCATCACAGAAGGAAGCAAGGAGATAAGGTGTTTCTTATATATGGTACATGAGTGGGTGATTTAGGGCTCTATGGACTCAAGACGTCAAGGCAGATCTAGTGGCAAAGGAATCATGTGGAATGATGAAGTGTGGAGGGAGAAAGGTGAGGAGGAATGATTCACTGCGGAATGAGTCGTGTAGGTGGTCTCTCATGTGGGGTTTTCGGGGGTGGGAGATGAAGTCTTAAATCCCATCTACCCGACTCGATAAATGATCTGTGTGACTCATGTGACAAACACATAAACTAGAACCTAGCTCAAATCCGTGATTTATATGATTCAAATTGAAATAGATCAAGTAAACTTATATCTTCCCTTTTAAACCACCATTAAGGGTGTATTCTATATCTGATCAAGATCAAAATTGGTAGGTTAGGTAATTAGAGTATGAGGAATATGAATTTGGAACTATATTTGTAATTTGAGGTTATTTGTGTTTCATTTGCCCCAATTTACACTTCATCACTAAATTAGGGTTTTGAAGCTCATCCTAATGGTTAATTAGGGTGAAATCCTTTGATTTGTTTCCAATTTCTAACTCTAAGACCCAGGGTCATCCTAAAGTATATCATTGTGTCCGAGACTATAGATTAGTGTTATTATACACAAATTCCAATTATACAATTCATTAGGGTTATCACATCCTAATATTTCATGTACATGGATTAATAACAAGTCAATTGGGATTAATGGTTTCACATAATGTTTGATATATTCTACAATAGGGAAGCATGTGTACTGAAAGGTATCTGATTGAGGAATGCCCAAAAAAAGGGAATAAAGAACAATGGATAACAACATAGTCAAAAAGGGGCTTATAAGAAAGGAGGATAAACATATATGTCGAGATTTGAGTATGTTACAACACTACGCCCCTTAAAGTGGATTTTGTCCCCGAAATCCATCCATCAGTGGCGGGTACTATTATTTACTCCTAAACCAATCTAATATTTCTAATATATCCAATATAATGGACTATTGTAAAACACTTCATATCACACTGATATCCAAAACCCTATGTTGAACCTACATTGTTATGGAGGTTTCATTATCCTCTTACATGAACCATGTCACCACACACATGAGGACACTAGGTTGTTCTATAGTTCCTCATTTTCCATTACTTGATCAGGAAAGACCAATCTTTATGGATAGACTCTCACTAGAACCATTCATATTGTGATTGCTAAGTTGGGGGACTAAACATGTTAAGAAACATCAACCCTCAAACACTATCATCATGATTCCTATAATTAATACTATTAATGAAATCTTCTTTTATGATTCCATGTTTGTTAACTATTGTGTGCATAAAAAGTAGGGTATAACAAGAATACACTCTTATTTTCCTTTTGATGTTAGGTTCATCTCTTAAGTTGAATAAATTTACATATTTTATCCAAGAAAGTTAATTAACTTGTGTCTGACTTCCAAGACATTATCTACAAATTATTAAGAAGACTAGGGTTAAGGCGTAAAATTTGGATTCTGTTAGTAATCATGTTTTACCACTTATATTTTTGCAAATTAGTGTATTGGATGTCAGTAGAACTAACCATCCATGTTTTAGGGAACACAATAAATTTCATGTATTTTGATTAAGGTGTACATAGTTCATTTTTGTTTTAGTTAATAATGATCATATGGGAATCATATATGTTCGTAAATACCATCATCCTTAGAATACTCAACCTATCCTCTTGCGTAAGGTCGACATTACCATGTAATTACTAGCAAATTAGTGTATAGGACACTAATTCAAGATTTTAGGTGTGGTACATTTTTTTCTATACCTAAATTAGTATTATCTATCATGAGTTCATCTTTCAAAGGAAATTGAATATTAATAAAAGTAACATTTTTGGTAATATAATTAGCAAGTCTCACTCACTAGTCTTGATTAAGTGACAGCTACATTTATTTGTCTATATAACTAAGAGTTATTCAAGTATGTCTTATTGCAACCACCATTACTCATGATTATTCCTTAAGGTAATCTCTCCTAAGCATATAAGACTCCACCCATCAAAGGGATAATCCATGACTTATCAAATCACTTGGGGGGGGGGGTAGAAATGGTGGATCTAGGTCTTACATATCCAAAGCTTCTTCATACTCTTTACACCACACTAGGTCTAGGGTTCAAGGTTAATCCTTCCAGTCCAGGGTTTCTTCACTAAAAGATTTCATATTACTTAAATATTCTTGTAGTGGTGACTCAGTTATGAAAACCATCAATAAAATATGAAAACCTTTCTTTACATATAATTTAATAATGAAAATAAGTTTAGCAATAAATCTTTGCGATAAAAATCCAAAAGTTGGTGGCAAATTTGATTCGAGAACCAAGTCATCCACCTTTCACAACATGAAACCTATACCATTAGTCTAGCATTGCTTCATTCCACAAAAGAAGTCTAATTCTTCTAACAACTAAAAGGGCATATGTCTACATCTCTAACATGTAAAATTAAGAGCAAGAAGGGTTTCTTAATACACATGGTCAACATCTATCAAACCCTAATAAGGAACAACATCCTCAATTTCCCATGTCATTCTGAATCATGATTTGATTTACCTCATCTCAAGACCTAAGTGAGTCATAAGATTATCCAATGTTATAGGAAGAGATTGAGTGCTCTCAATACTAGTTGGTTTGCAACCATGGTGCCTTCAAAAATTAAGTAACCTATATAGTCAACCTAGTCATCTCAATTACTAGATAAACTAGGTACAATATTGGATATGAGAGAATCTTACACTTAAGGATATCTACTAAAACTCATACATCTCATCAACCAATCTCATGTATGACACTTAACAAGATCAATGAGAATGGTATTCATCCCTTAAATATGTGGTTGTGGGTAGATCTATGTTGAAATACCCCATGTCGAAGGTAAGGCATGTGTAACCATAACATAGATAATTCAGTTCATCACCAAATATCAAGGGTATCATCACCATGTTACCACTTATGTCATAGTTCTATGTTTCTAATCCATACATGCTTCCATACATTCTCAGTCCTCCTAGTGAACATATTTAAGGCATGCTAGACCTAAGAAGGGAAGGGTCCCGAAGGGAATTAGGGTTAAGCTCATATATGAGTGTTTAAGTCAACCTACATTTTAGTCGTGTATTATTGTCTCATAAGGAGGGGAATTTGAATATAATGACCAAGAGATTCAAACCATGTGTAGGGAATACATGTACTCCATAAAGGGTGTAGGGTTAACAAGGATTTCAAAAGCTAAGTCTCGACCACATAATGGATGGGGAGTGGAAACCACCAAATTAGATAGGAATTGTAACCCCATTGGGTATCACTACTCAAGAATAGGTACATCAATTACATGCAAAGGGTCATCTATGTACCTAATTAAGGATCAACATAGTATAACTTGAAATAGTCAAATTACTAACTACTTAGGCTCTAATACCATTTTGTAAAGAGTGGGACCTGATAGGGGATACACTCTTCACTAAATTGAGTAATAAGTCCAACAAACCCCAAACATACCAAACACAAATATGTGGAGAAGGATGAATTGTATTCATTCTCTCTAATGGTATAAATTCGAAAGAAAGATCTTGAATAAGAAGTGGAAAATAAAACTATTATGAATTTACATAATTAATATTACAATTGTTTCTCACCATAAAAGGTGGCATGACATAATAAAAAGGTATACATATAAGTCACGCTGTAGAGGGAAACCCAACTATTCCAAGCTATCCTTAAGTCCAAGTCCTGCACATAATCTTCCTGAGTCATGTTCCTCTAATGTACCTACACATGGGTGGAAGGGAACATCACCCAGAAGTAGGAAATAAGTTATAGGTCAGCAAAGGTTGAGTATGTACAAATAATGAACACTTTGGGCATTATATAGAATTATAAGTGTAAAAGAGATATTCCCATGAGAAGGGGGCTAGTTGCGATTAGGTAAGTTCAAAATATGTATAGCAAGAGAAATGAGGCATATTAAAAATTTAGAATACAAGTATGAGAATGAAAGTTTCTTGTCATAACAATATTCACAATTATAATATAAAATAATAAAAATTTGCATGCATAATAATGTGACTAAATATACCTAAAATAGGGCCATAACACCATAGGATCATGGCCTAAAAGAAATAAGGATGGAAATGCACACCCCAGACGGAATACACACACTTTGTATATAAGTATGGTTGCACATAAGTACCGCTATTCTAGATATTCTAGTCAACATGTTGCATGCATAAATAGAGTGGAAAGACTGGCATTTCAGTCAATTCATCATAAAAAGTCAATCATAGCAGGTGGGGTCAAAGAACCCATATAAACAAAGTAGTTCAATAACTACAGGGATATAATGAGTTACAAGTAGGAAATATAAATGTCTAAGAAATTGGATTTCTAAAAGAATTAACAGTTCAAGAGATGCCTCATTAAATGAATGTGGGTTTTATTCAAATAATGCCCAAAATGAAATAGAGGATGTACATACCTTAAGGTCAGGGCTACTTGTTCAAAAGTACTCCTACAATCAGGTGTAGTGCTTTAAAACCTAATTACCATATATAAATATACAATGTTTATTAGTTATCCTTATTTAATGTATTAACCCTAAGAATGAACTCACTGAAAAGTTCATATTTTTGTTATGAAAATATCACCAAGGGGTCAGGCTAACTTTTTTTATTTCAAAAACATATATTTTTATATTTTTCTGAATACCTGATAATTAGTTATTATTTTTACAAAATTAAATTATTTTTCATTTATTAATAAAGAAGAGCATGATCAAATGACTTATATGCCCCCACATCTAATTATTAACCAATCAGACGTGGTAGGGCATACAGGTTATTGTCCAAAAACCAAAATCTCGTGCATCTGTATAAATTAGGAGGGCTAAAAGACCATTATGTATAAAACATGAGTGACACCTATGAATTCCCAAATGGGCTTTACAGTAAAATGTGATGACCTTTTGTTCATCGAAGAGCATCTCTCTGGTGATCAACTTGGAGTTCATCTGTGATCTATCAGTTGTGACTCGTCCATGTAGAGATTCTAGGAGAAACGCTAATTCAATCGTGGGACTCTGAGACAAAGTTGGAGATCCAAACTCATAAGCCAGAGGTGGTCAGAACTGGGAGGATGGATCTCCACTTCAAAGGTGGGGAAGAGGAGGACTAATGGACTTGGGATAGGCTAAGAACTAGAAGTGTGTTCAAATGTGAGAAGGTGGTCAAGTAAGTGTCGAGGTGCATCCTATGTGACATCGTCATGGTCGATCGTAGATAAGGATCCCTCTGTGCGGCCGAGAGGTCTAGAGAGTATTGAACTGCTCTAGCCATAGTTGGGAGAATCCAAGAATCAACGTCAAGAGACCAACACAACACAATCCAGTGAAGAAAATGATGAGTGTATGACCAAAAAGTCATGACAAGGATAGGGATGCAGTCCCCAAGTTGAACGGATGAAAAACACGCCGCATTGCTATGACAACTACCACAAAATTGGGAAGGATGAGTTCGAGGTCTGGGACCTTGGTTATCAGAAAGAAACTTGAATATAACATCTGGAAAAGTTCTTGATATCGTTGAGGAAGGTGTGCAGAAGGGTCTTGAGATAAATAAAGGATCATAGATTGAGAAGATGTGGTTATCATTGTTTATCTTTATAATTATTAATGTTGAATTCAGAAGCCTTACATGCTCAAGTTTGTCCCAGCTATCCCTCACAGCAGATTTGCCAAGTCCTCATGTAGGCATTGGTAGAGTTTTCAGGGTCTTATGATCATTGGTCACTCCCGATGAAGACCACTCAAGACCTGGAAGACGATGGAGTTCATCGGTATCGATAACGGGTGAAGTGTGAGGCAAAGTGGCGTAACAAAATTGAAGACGAGGTGGTAGGGATGGTGGTTATACAGTTAATTGGGCTCATATTTTGTGACTCGCTAGGATAGCAAGGAGGTTACCAGAGGGTCAACTCAATCTGGCAGGGTGAAACAGAGGCAATGTGTTCCAATTGACCACAGTGACGGGTGAAAGAGGATGACACAATGGTTTCTGGGTGGTTAGATTATACTTGGATCTTGGTTCGGCCGGTTTTGAGGTCACTAGAAGTTGTAGCATTAGATAAGGAAAGATATGAGGTGTTTCTTATATATGGCTCAGGAGTGGGTGATTTAGGGCTTTATGGACTCGGGTGGTCGAGGCAGATCTAGTGACGAAGGAATCGTGTGGAATGATGGTGTGGAGGGAGAAAGGTGAGGAGGAATGAGTTGTTGGGGAACGAGTCATGTAGGTAGTCTCTCACATGTGGTTGTCAGGGGTGAGAGACCAACTCCAACACCCCGTCTACCCAACCCAATAAATGGTTTGTGTGAATTGTGTAACAAACACATAAACTGGAACCTAATTGAAATCAACAATTTATATGATTCAAAATGAAATAAATCAAGTAAATTTATATCTTACCTTTTAAACCACCACTATGGGTGTATTCTATATTTGATTAAGATCAAAATTGGTAGGTTATATAATTAGAGTATGATGAATATGAATTTGGAACTATATTTGTAATTTGATTTTATTTGTGTTGCATTTTCCCAATTTACAATTCATCACTAAATTAGGGTTTTTAAGCTCATCCTAATGGTCAATTAGGGTGAAATCCTTGATTTGTTTCCAATTTCTAATTCTAAGACCCAGGGTCATCCTAAAATATATCATTATGTATGAGACTATAGATTAGTGTTATTATATACAAATTCAAATTATACAATTTATTAGGGTTATTGCATCCTAAGATTTCATGTACATGGACTAATAATGAGTCAATTAGGATTAATGGATTCAAATAAGGTTTGATATATTCTACAACAGGGAAGCATGTGCACTAAAAGGTTTCTAATTGAAGAATGCCCAATAAAAGGGAATAAAGGAAAATGGATAAATACATAGTCGAAAAGAGGCTAAGAAGAAAGGAGGATTTTAATATATGTCTATATTTGAGTATGTTACAATTATACACTCTACAAGCCTTGGTAGTAGTGTTATAGCCAAGAAAGAAAGCATTGTACTACTTTAGATCAAACTTGTCAAGAGAATCTTTCATGTTCAAAACAAAACAAGGACACATGAAATGTGAAAATACTCAATAGACAACTTCCTACCATGCCATAGCTCATAGGGGTTTTCTTTAAAGAGGGATGTGTGAAAACCCGATTTTGCACAGAACATGAGGTACATACGACTTCATCCCAAAACTTCTTTAGAGTATCATACTCTAAAATCATGGTCCTAGCCATTTCCTATAGTTACCTATTCTTCCTCTCTACAACCCCATTTTGTTGAGGTGAAAAAAGTTATGTGCATATCCAGAGTCTTCACAAAAATGTTCAAAAAGATATTTTTCAAATTCTCCCCCATGATCACTACGGTTGGAAATAATGCAGCAAGAAGCTTTGTTTTCAACTCATCTACAAAAACTCAAGAAAACATCAAGAGTACTGCTCTTAGAAAAGAGAGTGAAGGTCCAAGTATATCAAGAGAAATCATCGACAATAACAAGACAATACTCGAAACTATGAAGCGATTGAGTTCTCATAGGTCCAAATAGATCAATATGAAAGTTCAAGAGATCTCTTAGTGCTAAGGACTCCTTTGGATTTGAAGAAGGACTTGGTTTGCTTTCCTTGGGTACAATATTGGCATTCCTCATCCTTTTCAAAATCCAATATTGGAAGTCCCTTGACCATGTCCTTTTTGCTCAACTTCTTCAATTGATACATATTTACATGACCTAGCCAATGATACCAAAGAGAAATATCATTCGAATCGAATACAAGGCGTCTACCAACAATAGGCTTAATAGAGTCAAGCACAATTACATAAAGATTACCATTTATAGTTCCCTTATATATGAAAATGTAAGTGAGGGAATCTAGGAGAAAAAATTCAAAAGAAGTAAATAGCACAAGGTAACCATTATCACATAATTGAGTAACACTTCTTAAATTGTGGTATAGGCCATCCATAAAGAGAAAATTCTTGACACACAAGGATTCACCTAAATAACCCTCACCTTTTACCTTACCTTTCTTTTTATCCCCGAAAGTGACTGATCCTCCTTTCTTCTTTATAAAATTGTTGTAATGGCTTATATCACATGTCATGTGCTTCGGGTAGCCACTATCAACAATCCCTTTTCCTTTTTCCTACAAGAAAGGAGAATTTCAATTTCCAACTAATGATTTGGGATCCAAAGTCAGCTTTGGGACCCATTTCATCTTTAAGTTGGTCCCCCTATGCTTCTATGGACAATAAGTGGAATAATAATCATCACCTTTGTAATGAGAGCAAATCATAGGGTTCTAAGAGCCAAAAGACTCTCCAATGAAAAGAGGAGTTTCCTTACTCTTTTTCTTACCTTACGCCTTACTCTTTCCCTTAGGAGCTCCCACTAAAAATCCCAAACCACTAGTAGCACTTTGTTTGGTAGAGTGATCAAGGATTTCATTTAGGGAGTTCTTCCCTTTGAGGAATTTCTATAGAGTGGCTCTAAGTCTATGATTGTCATTAGTAAGAGAGATAATAGTAGAATAAAAACTAGCAAGATCATCTCAATCATGAACAAGGTCAACCTCTAAACAAAGGGATTTAGTCAAGTAAGAATCCTTTTCAAGATATATAGAAGAAACATCATTACTAGGAAAAATAGGTCTAGAAGATAAATCATTAACCTGACCAAGTAACCTAGCATTTTTAGATTTAAGTAACTCAAGCTCATTAAGGCACTTTTGGTTATTTTCCTTAAGATATGTTGTAACAGACTAAATTTCAGGGCCCTTACAATTTGCGTATTTTCAAGCTTTTATTTGCTCTTGTGTCCTTTTGGACCTTTTTCATAAATTTCCCTATCTTATGTATCCTTTTTTGCCTCAATGTTGAAATTGAGCCTTTCTTGAGGGTGTAATTCACAATTACCCACTTCCATGATAATGAATGTGTATTTGCACAAATATTCCATTTAATGTGATAATGGAGGACTAATAATGCAATATGGCCATTAATGAGAGATAAGTAGTAGATAATGTTAATTTGGAGCTTTTATATCTTTTTGGGATCAGAAATGAGTAATAATGTGTAATTTAGCTAATTAATGAGAGAATTACACTATTTCCTTCTCTCTCCTCTAAAGTGGCCATAATATATGAAAATGGGATAATATGGAGAGTTATTGCTCTTGAAATGATTAGGTGATGACTATCTCGAATATTCACCCAAGACATCATTAAAATAACCTTTTGACATTATTTCACCCTTTTTATGTATTAATATATGCATTAATAGCCAATATGATAATTAAGGGCCAAAATATATGTCGAATGAGAAACAAATTTCATAGCATGGTTCTAAACATTAATGTGAGCCGATGGTTCAAATTTGGTGTCATTTGGACATTGATGGACCCTTCAAATCGAATTTATAAGAACTGATTAAAATGTGACTAATGTTCCTAATTTAATTTCATTGATATCATTTCTTTGGATCGTTCAATTATTATCTCTACCATGCATACCAGATCCACCATGGGTGCACATCCAATAGCCCGTGTTCACTCTAACTCGGATCTGATGGCCAGCAGGTCATCTTCTTCCTTTGGCAGTTTGGGCTGCTCTGACTCCCAGACTTCCCAATGCCGTTCTCTCTCCCTACTTCATCTTTTTGTGTGATTATTCAACCTATGCATTCATCTCTCAGGCACTTCAAATGACCCATAGATCGTCTATCGTCTCACACCATGCACAAAACACCCAACTCGCTTCTTCTCCCCCTCACCGCTGAGCTTTCACATTGAGGCCTAGAGCCCTCTCCATGCCTATATAAGGTTGTTCATAGTACCCCCAGACCTCGAGCTCCCTTCCTCCTTGATCAATTGGGTCTCATCTACCCCGAAACTCCTTGACCTCCTGTTCCTCCCTCTCCAGCAATGGTGACATGCCACGCTCACTTTCAACCACCAATAGTTCAATTGACGCAAGGGTAAGCTTCGTCGGACCTCCTTCTTTATTTCCCCAGTCTCCATTTACCTCGCGACACTATTGTTTGCCGTGTCCTATAGTCACCGTGAAGATCCTATGACACTTATCATTTTTGGGGTTCTCGTGCTCCACCACTTGTGGCATCACCTCCGTTGAACTCGTCCTTCATCCACGAACCTTTTTCGGTCTCTGGTTTCTCAAGAATTGCCCTCTACGATTGGTTTTCATTCCATTTTTGCTCCCCTATAACTCGGGTTGTTCTGGTGTTCTTGGCTGATGTTGAGGTCCTCGTCCTATGGCGAGAGTGCCTCCGCCATCTCCATACTTTAGGGAACTCATTTGCACCCCCTTTGAGCCGAGTTGTGGCTTGGAGATGCAAAGTCGGGCTACAGTCGAGCTCCAGAAGCTCGCTATCTCGCCATGACCAAGAGTTAGAAGATGTCGGGTCATGCAATGACCAGGGCATCCATGCCATGTTGATCGAGTGATTAAACCCCCATGGGCAGTTATGGTATTTCCTATTTTGTTTTTATTCCAGCCACGACTAAAGTGTTGTGATTGCATGACAATAATATCCTCGCATTTTAATTGCTTTAACTAACCGAGCAAGGGAAATATGGTTCTTTATCATTTTGCTCAGGCGCCCTTTGACTGAGTCCACACTAGCGCGGACCGGCTGACTGGGCCAAAACCTAATCGGCCCATGTCAGTGTGGGTCTGGCTCTGTGGCCCACACCTTGCAAATATTATTTTGCCTAGGTGGCATTTTCTCATAATTTAATTGCCTGAGATGGTTTAATTCATAATAAATAGATTCTTGGTTAGAAAAATTTGAATAAATAACACCAAATTGAGAAATAAAAGATGTTTTCCTAATCCGTGAAGTCAAAGTAATCCTTTGGTCTATCTTTTGAGTCCTAAATTAGTGGTTTTCAAATAAGGTTAAAAATAAGGTTTCTTTATACTTTATTGCCTTATAAATACTAGTGCAGGTGAAATATTTATAACTAGGATAAAATGGATTTGGATAGAATCTATTTGGTGAAAGTGATGTTTATGAATCTACATTAAGGTATTTGACCCCTATGTATGTGAATCCTATGTTTTCATGAATGAGAAAATCTATGTGGCATGTATATGTACAATTAACATATTCCTTTAGTTGGGCTTTTACCCAAACCCTACTTTCCTAATGAGACAACTGCTAGCCTTGGAATCTCTCTCTTTTCCTTTATTTGGCTATTTATTTATTTGAATCTTCTATTGCCTATGTTGGATCACTTACTTGAAATACTTGGATCTTGCTATTGCCAATGTTGGCTCATTTATTGAGATTTTTTCTTGGGTTGTGAAACCCCATTTGCTATGATGCAATATTATTTGTACTTTCACTACTGACAAGTGAATTATCAACATGATGTATTATTGGTTAAATAACAATGTACTATACATGAGTGCAAACCACCCATAGAGGGCATGTGTAAATTCTCCCTGGGGAATGTGATAATTATCCTCACTTTATAAATATTTTTGGGTGCTTGGGAATGTGTAAATTCTCCCTCACCTATTGGTTGAGGTCTGGTAGGTGCCTCACCCTGCATTTGTTTATTTTTTGTCATAATATCAGTCATGCTATGTTGATTACTATTTTTGTTGAACTGTGGCATAATTCTTATTCTTATTTGATTACTTGCCTCATACTTTTGACTCTCTTAGCATAGTGAATCTTTTATTATGCAATGCTTTAGTTATGATTGTCCTTATTCTCTTTGATTAACACATACTTTTATCTCTCTATTGTTGGGTGATCCCAACCACCCAAGTTTAGGATCAGAGTGCACATCAGAAGCTTAGTGAACCTTCCTAAGGATAAAGATATGAAGTTCAACATTCTAGATTGGACTTAGATAGATTTACATTAAGATGATTTGGTTTGGAGACATATTGATGTGGTTTTAGTCTTCCTCTTTTAAGCCTACCATAATTCCAAATAATGCCACATTAATTTCTTATATCTGTATTTTATCAATTCACCTTTCCATTTTCTCCTTTTACACTTCATAATATAAATTATTCATGTTTAACATCACATGAGTCATTATATGTACTTTAGTGAATAATGTGGAACACATTACATATTAATGAATTGATTCATAAACCAAGGTATGAGAATGTGATTATGTTGGGTTGTAGAGGAGGCAGAGAAGCAGCGGAAACAAAAATTTTCTCTCCCCAAACCCGGAACAAAAGGAATCGCGTCAACATCTATATAATAGGAAAGATGGTTTGTGAATCATACCTTGTCCCGAGGCTTGCTCGGCGACAATACCACGCGCCTTGCACGGTCTTCACCTCCAGTCTTGGACGGTGTCTGTGCAGCTCCTGGTCGCACCGGGACTGAAGACTCCTCCTCCTACCGGACTGTCGGATGACAGTTGTCCTCCTGAGCGGCAGTGTCCTCCCGCCTCTGAAGTAGTCCACACGGACCACCCAGAACTCCACTCTCCTTGTCCACAAGGAAGTGGAAGGAGTCGCACCCTCCTGTTGATGTACTAGTTGCCAACACACTCTCCTGCTGTCGACTGCAACTGCAGTTGTCCTTCCCTTGCTGCACCTCCCTATGCGGGAAGCACTTGCTCGGGCTGTCTCTCAGTTACCAAAACCAGAGAGAACGACAACTTTGCAGAGCAATCAACTTGCACTGAGTTGTACTCTGAGAAGCCCCCAATGCCCCTATATATATAGGCGGGTCATGGGACAGGGTTCTCTGTGCCCGGCAATACGGGACTAAAGCAGGAGTAGAAGGGTTCGGGATTTTCCACAAAAAGCAACCATCTCGCAACCTGAACCGATCGGTTCACAAGTGAACCGGTCGGTTGGGGACCTGAACCGATCGGTTCACCACTGAATCGATCGTTTGGGACCCTTGAACCGATCGGTTCACTCATGAACCGGTCGGTTGGGGTTCCAGGTTGGTTCCCGATTGACTTTCCTTGTTTCTTTCCCAATTGGTATCGAATACCAATATTATTCCCAATCGAATTGGGCAATTGAAACGAAAGGAAAATTCTCACCAATCCTACTTTCCCAAGTTTCTCGATTGCACCAGTTGAACCGATCGGTTCAACACTTGAACTGGTCGTTTCACTCTGTGCATGAGCCGATCGGTTCAACAATTGAAATGACCGGTTCAGCAACCTCAGCCGACCGGTTCATCACATGAACCGATCGGTTGGGAGTGCAGATTGTGCATAATCAGTCAAATGCGATTTCAATCAATCCGATACTCCAATCAATGCGTCCAACACCTTGAACATTATGATATTGAGCTATCAATTAATTGAGTGTTTAATTGAACTACTAAACTCCTTTAGTAATCAATCTAAACATTGCTTGTGGACAAAAACTCCTCTTCCAGGTTAAATCCTATGTGTGTGACCCTGCAGGTCCATTTCACGTTGGCAGTGAAAGTCCATAACACTTATGACTTCACAAGCAAAGAGCGGTGTCTAGTCACACATCATTGCTACCCAAGTGAAAGTAGAAAGTTGGAGAACAACTTTCATCCTACAATCCGTGAATGGTGTTACAGTGAATGTATAATTCCTTTGTCACTGATATCCAGAATGAACTCGAGGCATGGAACAGTCATCCTGTCAATGTTCATTCATTTCCTTGATCTCAGAGTAGACCGAGTGAGATGTGTATGACATCAATATCACATATTGATTCACACGTGCATGCGCATGCCTTTCTCAATCCTACTCATCAAGTGGCCAAGGATATCAAACTCCCTTAGGAGGGACAAATCCCATATCTATCACTCACCCCTCAAAAGCCCCATGTGTCAAAGCCACCCAATCATCACCTTTATAACAACCCATGTTTCAGGATTGCGTTTGATGATGTCAAAGTGTACCCAACGACATGTGTTGAGTGCAGTGATTTCAGGTCTAAGAATCACACTCACCACCATCACTGTGAGAGCTGACTGTGACTACCATGTCATGGTTCCATGTGTCACTCTCACGGTGGGTCTGTTCGATACCTTGTTCTCTAACAAGTACCTATGTGCTTGGTTTGATATCACTATATCATGACTAATGAGATTCTATCATCAACCAACACACAATCTCATCTTTAGTGTTATTGATGTCTATGGTTATTTCCACAATAACAACCGACTAGGGACTAAACAAGAATGTATACTCTTAACATCCATATGATATCATCATTTAGGTCATGAACCTAAAAGCATATGTCATTGAGTAAGACAATCTTTAGACATCTATCATGTTACACCATCATCTCAGAAATAGTTTAAACATATAGATTGGAAATTGCCTTTATTATTATTCAAATCAATTACAAAGTATCCCATTACAATCATCATATGACTTGCTCTATGGGCATACATACCAACAGACTCCCACTTGCACTTAGAGCCAGTCACCAAGGAAACGCAGTCCTTGTGACCTAGCATGACCATCATGCTTCTGCTGAGAAAGGGCCTTAGTCAGTGGATCAGCTATGTTGTCTTCAGTTGGTACTTTGCAAATCTTCACATCTCCTCGTTGTACGATCTCTCGTATGAGATGGAAGTGCCGCAGTATGTGCTTGGACCGCTGATGTGATATGGGCTCCTTAGCTTGTGCAATAGCTCCATTATTGTCACAATAAAGCTCAATTGCATCACAGCTACTGGGAACTACACCAAGTTCAGAAATGAACTTCCTGATCCACACAGCCTCCTTTGCTGCATGCGAAGCAGCAATATACTCGGCCTCTGTAGTAGAATCGGCAACTGTTTCTTGCTTGGAACTCTTCCAGCTCACAGCTCCATTATTAAGGCAAAACACAAATCCTGACTGCGATCTGTAATCATCTTTATCGGTTTGGAAGCTTGCATCGGTGTAACCCTTTACAACCAGCTCTTCCTCACCGCCATACACAAGAAATTGATCCTTAGTCCTTCGCAAGTACTTGAGGATGTTCTTCACGGCTGTCTAGTGAGCATCCCCGGGATCTGACTGGTACCTGCTCGTCATGATGAGAGCATACGAGACATCTGGGCGTGTGCACAACATAGCGTACATGATGGATCCGATGGCTGATGCATATGGGATCCCATTCATACGCTCCCTCTCTTCACAAGATTGGGGACATTGAGCTCTAGAGACGGTAACTCCATGTAACATAGGGACATTGCCTCTCTTTGAGTTCTCCATGCTGAACCGTTTCAGCACCTTGTCAATGTACGTGCTCTGACTTAGTCCGAGAAGCCTTCTAGATCTATCTCTATAGATCTTAATTCCTAGAATATAGGATGCTTCTCCTAAGTCCTTCATTGAGAAAGTTTTCCCAAGCCAAGTCTTTACCTTCTCTAAGGCTAAGACATCATTCCCCATTAAAAGTATGTCATCCACATACAATATGAGAAATATGGTCGAGCTCCCACTAACCTTCTTGTACACACAAGGTTCATCTTCATTTTGAATAAAGCCAAACACTTTGACTTCTTCATCAAATCGAAGATTCCAACTCCGAGATGCTTGCTTCAATCCATAGATTGACCTTTGCAGTTTACAGACTTTATTGGCATTCTTTGGATCTACAAAACCTTCAGGCTGTGTCATATACACATCCTCATGAATATTCCCGTTAAGGAATGCAGTTTTAACATCCATCTGCCAAATCTCATAGTCATAGTAGGCTGCAATAGCAAGCATGATCCTGATGGACTTAATCATGGCAACTGGATAAAAGGTTTCGTCATAGTCAACACCTTGAATTTGTCGAAAACCCTTTGCTACCAATCTGCCTTTATAAGTTTGCACATTGCCATCTATGTCGGTCTTTTTCTTGAAGACCCACTTGCACCCTATGGGTTTTACCCCTTCAGGTGGTTCCACCAAAGTCCATACTTTGTTTGAGTACATGGATTCCATCTCGGATCTCATGGCTTCAAGCCATTTCTCAGAATCTGGTCCCTCCATAGCCTCTACGTAGGTAGTTGGATCATCATCTATGATCAACTCTCCACCTTCCTGAGTTACAAGGTATCCAAACCTCTCAGGCTCAAGGCGGGTCCTACTAGATCTACGAGGTCCTTGTATTACCTGAGGAGACTGAGATTCCACAACACCTTGTGAATCTCCATTTTCCTCTAGTACATCTACCGGTTCAATGTTCTCTTGTTGGGCTTGAACCTCTTCAAGATCTATATTCCTCCCACTATTTCCTTTGGAAATAAATTCCTTCTCTAGGAACACAGCATCCCTGGCAACAAACACTTTGTTGTCAGTTGGGTGGTATAAATAATATCCCTTGGTTTCCTTGGGATATCCAACAAAATAACATTTATCAGATTTGGGTCCAAGCTTATCAGGAAACGTTTTCTTGACGTAAGCCTCACAACCCCAAATCTTCATAAAAGACAAATTGGGACGCTTCCCAGTCCATATCTCATATGGTGTCTTTTGAACCGATTTAGATGGTACACGGTTAAGTGTAAATGCGGCGGTTTCAAGAGCATGACCCCAGAAAGAAATTGGAAGATCAGAAAAACTCATCATAGATCGCACCATATCTAACAATGTGTGATTCCTTCTTTCATACACACCATTATGCTATGGTGTTCTAGGCAGAGTCCATTGTGATACAATACCACGGGCTCGCAGAAGGTCCTCAAACTCCTGGCTCAAGTATTCTCCACCTCGATCGGAACGAAGTGCCTTCATACTTTTACCAAGCTGGTTCTGTACTTCATTCATGAAATCCTTGAACCTTTCAAGGGTTTCTGACTTATGTTTCATCAGGTACACATAGCCATACCTACTGAAATCATCAGTGAAGGTAATGAAGTACTGACACCCATTTCTGGCATTAGTTCTAAAAGGCCCACATACATCAGTATGTATGAGTCCTAATAGATCACTAGCTCTCTCACCTTTACCTAAAAAGGGAGTCTTGGTCATCTTGCCCAACAAACAAGATTCACATGTCTCTATTGATTCATAATCAAAAGAGTCTAGATAACCATCTTTATGGAGTCTAGAAATGCGCTTCTCATTTATGTGCCCTAGACGACAATGCCAGAGATATGTTTTGTTTGAGTCGTTGAGTTTTTACTTTTTGGTGTTTACGTTGTATACACTTGTCTCCAAGTCTATCAAGTATAGACCATAAGACATAGGGGCACTGCCATAAAAGATCCCATCTTTAGAAATGGAACACTTTCCATTCTTAATAAGAAATTCAAATCCATCTTTGTCCAAACAAGAGACGGAAATGATATTCCTATTTATGGAAGGTACATAATAGCAGCTCTTCAACTCTATTATTAGCCCACTAGGTAGAGTTAACTCATAGGTTCCTACGGCACTGGCGGCAACTCTTGCCCCATTAGCAACACGTAGTTCAACCTCGCCTTTCCCCAAAGGCCTACTTCTCTTAAGATCCTTCACATTTGAACAAATGTGAGATCCGCATCCGGTATCAAGTACCCATGATGAAGAAGTAGTAAAGTTAATCTCTATCACGTATACACCAGAAGTAGAGATCTCTATCTCCGACTTCTTCTTCCATTGTTCCTTCCATCCTCTCCATGTAGAAAAAATTGGTTTGGCGAGAGAACACTTCTCTCCCTTACCTACTTTCTCCTTCACCAACGCATTAAGCGTACATAGAGTGGATTCTAAGGCTCCTGGTATATCTGGATTGTGCAGAACACTTCTCACAGTCCTCAACCAGTTATGGAATTTATTCTCAATTAATTTGCCCATTTTAAAAGATGATTCTTTTGCCATTCTACAAGAGAAAATTTGCATTTGTCAAAACCTTTTGATTTGATTTGAATAAAATTTGATGATAGTTAATTAGGCCTTTAATTAATTACCGCTCCCACTATTTTGACTCAAATTGATAGCCCTCACCATCAATTCGGAAGATTGCAGCGTACAATCTTCTAGTGGGTCAAGATCCTAGAATCCTCTAAGCCATGGACCAGCTTTGGCTGTCACCCACAACTCAGATCTTCTGGGTAGGCAACTCTTGCCAATTGCATCATATGCAACTCTTGATGAATGAACATGCGCAACACCTTCCCATGAACATTCTGTGCCTCTGGGCTTAGACGCTCTAAGAATCACCAGTTAAGTCTAACCCAAAATCCGACACGGTAAACATGCACCCTGCTTTGGCAGAACCTACATGTCGACCCTTCACACTTCCACAAGATAGACGGCGCACCACGCTTTGGCGTAACCTACACTTGGTCGATCAAGTTTGCCATGTGTGTCGCTAATGGAAGGCGTATTAGACTTAATATTTTAATGAGGTATTTGGTTTTATATATACATATACATATCCAATCACCACAATATATAGTACGTATCATATACATGCTATATCCCACAGAAAACATGCATAAACGATAAAAAGCAATGATTATGGCCATCCTATTTGTGATTCCTCGAGCCAAGAGGAATCACGGTCATCTAGGTCTACATCACATGCAACCTTTACAAGATGAAATCTGTGCCTGCCTTTCTGGGTTTGATCATCTCATCTCCATGACTGATCGGCTCGCCATCAGGTAGGTTATCTGGGTGCCACCAGCCGATCGACTGGCACCTCCAGCCGATCGGTTCATCGGTCATCGTGCATCTCCTCATGTCGCCACCCGCTCATCTCGTTCCTCGAACTGGCCGTCTGGATCACCAACCGATCGGTTCACTCCTTGAACCGATCGTCTTCAGGTTGTCCGCCGTTCTTTGACATAACAGGAAATAAAATCTATCCTATTTTACAATTTAATTGTGAAACCCCGAGTTACATTCGGGGGGAGCAAAGGTAGGAAAAGAATTCTCGAATTATTTCGAGTTACATCAGGAATATGAGAAAGGGAATCGATGCGCAGACCGAGATGCAAGCAACCACACAAAAAACCATACACAGATATAGGGGTTTATAGGCCATAATCATGCTACACATCCACCACAAAACTCGTTTAAGGGCGACGCGTATCGAGTGCATTAATATTACATATCATATATGTATATTAGGGATTTGTGGATTGGACATGTATAAAGTCGATATTATTCGCATCGCATGCAATAAATAAAGGCGACAAACCAAAAATCGATCATATCGATAATCCTAAAATATAGAGCGGTTGACGTGGCTCTGATACCACTGTTGGGTTGTAGAGGAGGCAGAGAAGCAGCGGAAACAAAAATTTTCTCTCCCCAAACCTGGAACAAAAGGAATCACGTCAACATCTATATAATAGGAAAGATGGTTTGTGAATCATACCTTGTCCCGAGGCTTGCTCGGCGACAATACCACGCGCCTTGCGCGGTCTTCACCTCCTGTCTTGCACGGTGTCTGTGCAGCTCCTGGTCGCACCAGGACTGAAGACTCCTCCTCCTACCAGACTGTCGGATGACAATTGTCCTCCTGAGCGGCAGTGTCCTCCCGCCTCTGAAGTAGTCCACATGGACCACCCAGAACTCCACTCTCCTTGTCCACAAGGAAGTGGAAGGAGTCGCACCCTCCTGTTGACGTACTAGTCGCCAACACACTCTCCTGCTGTCAACTGCAACTGCAGTTGTCCTTCCCTTACTGCACCTCCCTTTGCGGGAAGCACTTGCTCGGGCTCTCTCTCGGTTACCAAAACCAGAGAGAACGACAACTTTGCAGAGCAATCAACTTGCACTGAGTTGTACTCTGAGAAGCCCCCAATGCCCCTATATATATAGGCGGGTCATGGGACAGGGTTCTCTGTGCCCGGCAATACGGGACTAAAGCAGGAGTAGAAGGGTTCGGGATTTTCCACAAAAAGCAACCATCTCGCAACCTGAACCGATCGGTTTACAAGTGAACTGGTCGGTTGGGGACCTGAACCGATCGGTTCACCACTGAACCGATCGTTTGGGACCCTTGAACCGATCGGTTCACTCATGAACCGGTCGGTTGGGGTTCCAGGTTGGTTCCCGATTGACTTTCCTTGTTTCTTTCCCAATTGGTATCGAATACCAATATTATTCCCAATCGAATTGGGCAATTGAAACGAAAGGAAAATTCTCACCAATCCTACTTTCCCAAGTTTCTCGATTGCACCAGTTGAACCGATCGGTTCAACACTTGAACCGGTCGTTTCACTCTGTGCATGAGCCGATCGGTTCAACAATTGAAACGACCGGTTCAGCAACCTCAGCCGACCGGTTCATCACATGAACCAATCGGTTGGGAGTGCAGATTGTGCAGAATCAGTCAAATGTGATTTCAATCAATCTGATACTCCAATCAATGCGTCCAACACCTTGAACATTATGATATTGAGCTATCGATTAATTGAGTGTTTAATTGAACTACTAAACTCCTTTAGTAATCAATCTAAACATTGCTTTTGGACAAAAACTCCTCTTCCAGGTTAAATCCTATGTGTGTGACCCTGCAGGTCCATTTCACGTTGGCAGTGAAAGTCCATAACACTTATGACTTCACAAGCAAAGAGCGGTGCCTAGTCACACATCATTGCTACCCAAGTGAAAGTAGAAAGTTGGAGAACAACTTTCACCCTACAATCTGTGAATGGTGTTACAGTGAATGTATAATTCCTTTGTCACTGATATCCAGAATGAACTCGAGGCATGGAACAGTCGTCCTGTCAATGTTCATTCATTTCCTTGATCTCAGAGTAGACCGAGTGAGATGTGTATGACATCAATATCACATATTGATTCACATGTGCATGCGCATGCCTTTCTCAATCCTACTCATCAAGTGGCCAAGGATATCAAACTCCCTTAGGAGGGACAAATCCCATATCTATCACTCACCCCTCAAAAGCCCCATGTGTTAAAGCCACCCAATCATCACCTTTATAACAACCCATGTTTCAGGATTGCGTTTGATGATGTCAAAGTGTACCCAACGACATGTGTTGAGTGCAGTGATTTCAGGTCTAAGAATCACACTCACCACCATCACTGTGAGAGATGACTGTGACTACCATGTCATGGTTCCATGTGTCACTCTCACGGTGGGTCTGTCCGATACCTTGTTCTCTAACAAGTACCTATGTTCTTGGTTTGATATCACTATATCATGACTAATGAGATTCTGTCATTAACCAACACACAATCTAGTCTTTAGTGTTATTGATGTCTATGGTTATTTCCACAATAACAACCGACTAGGGACTAAACAAGAATGTATACTCTTAACATCCATATGATCTCATCGTTTAGGTCATGAACCTAAAAGCATATGTCATTGAGTAAGACAATCTTTAGACATCTATCATGTTACACCATCATCTCAGAAATAGTTTAAACATATAGATTGGAAATTGCCTTTATTATTATTCAAATCAATTACAAAGTATCTCATTACAATCATCATATGACTTGCTCTATGGGCATACATACCAACAGATTAATGAGTTGTACAATAGTGAATGAATTGATATGAGTTACATATATTACTAACTTGATTAGGTGATTATAATCCATTTATATGTATCAAGATGTATTATATGATGATGACACCTAATGACATTAATGAAGCATGAAGGCATTAAGGATATATATATATATATATATATATATATATATACATACATACATACATATATATGTTGTCAAGGCTAGATGATTACATATTAAGGTTTAGGTTAACATGACCATTACATGTTATGCCTATATCTTATCATTAGGGTGACATGGTCAAAATTACATGTATTCACAATTAGCGATGAGTAACTCATTATTATGTTCACCAAGAATATGTGAAGGTTCAAGCATATGAACTACTCCTTACATGACTTATTACATATTCATTTGTGTATAAACAAACAAGATGAATTACAATTATAATCTTGTTGGTTCAACACTAACAATATAAGCTCACTAATCACTTGGGGTTTCCAAAATAGAGTAACTAGATTTGAAATCTATTAAGGGACTCCACCCCCCTTAAAGAGGATTTCATCTTTGAAATCAGAAACTCTAAAATCTATCTAGGTATAAAAAGCACTATTACTAAGGCCCACTATTCAAAAGAGTTGAGGTAAAACTATGTATGAGAGCCAACACTTATTTGTTTTAATAAGCACCATATTTTAAAGTCTAACATAGGGTAGACTACTCCCAAACATGGAAATCTAAAGCTCCTATAAGGAACTTAAGGATTATAGGATGATTTCATTTGGGTAGTCAAATAATCATATTAGGTTTTCTAAGGATACTCAACAACGAGGTAATATTCATAAAGGTAAGCTATTTTGAGCATTATGTATCAGATCAGGCCAGGCCGATGTCATATGAACTCGGGAGTCCCTGTAAACCAAGTTTGTGGTGCGGAGGAAAAATTTTCCAGCCCCCAAGTTCTGACCCTTTCTAGACATTATCACTTTCAACTTTGTACCCTAGTAGGTACCTAATAGGCTAATGACCAAAAAGTTGACAAATTATGTTTCTAATTTGAAATTATTATGATCCTAAATTAGTCTTTCATCATTGGTCAGCTCTAAGATGAAAAACTTACTAAAGGGAAACTATATAAGGTAAGGGTTCTATCTAGGAGAAAAATTGAATTAGTCAAGACTTCGACTACCTTGATGCTCTGATACCATGTTGTAAAGAGTGAAAATCGCCCTCTACTAAAACATGGTAAACTAAGATCCAATGTGAAGCAACGGAATTTTAGACTTTGACTATATTCAATTATATAAAGTGTACATTACAAAATTTCCTCAAAGAAAGTACAACTTTATACAAACAACAAGGATCTAGGTAGAGGAAGACTAAAACCACATCAATATGTCTCCAAACCAAAGAATCTTAATGTAAAGCTAGCTAAGTTCAAGCTAGAATGTTGAACTCCATATCGTTATCCTTAGGTAGGTTCACCAAGCTTCTGATATGCACTCTGATCCTAAACTTGGGTGGTTGGGATCACCCAACAAGAGAGAGATAAAAGTATGTTTTAATCAAAGGGAATAAGGATAATTATAATTAAAGCATTGCATAATAAAAGATTCACTATGATAAGAGAGTGAAAAGTATGAGGCAAGTAATCAAATAAGAATAAGAATTCTACCACAGTTCAACAACAATAGTAATCAACTAAGCATGAATGATATTATGACACAAAATAAACAAATGCAGGGTGAGGCACCTACCAGACCTCACCAATAGGGGAGGGAGAATTTACACATTCCCAAACACCCAAAAATATGTATAAAGTGGGGAGAATTATCACATTCCCAGGGTGAATTTACAAATGGCCTCTATGGGTGGTCGTACTCATGTATACTACAATGTTATTTGGCCAATAATACATCATGTTGAATAATTCACTTGGCAGTAGTGAAAGTATAAATAATATTGCATCATAGAAAATGGGGTTTCACAACCCAAGAAACAATCTTAATAAATGAGCCAGCACTGGAAATAGCAAGATCCATGTATTTCAAGTAAATGAGCCAACATAGGCAATAGAAGATTCAAATAAATAAATAGCCAAATAAAGGCAAAGAGAGAGATTCCAAGGCTAGATGTTCTACTAAGGTTTCCACCAAACACATAATCCTTTTACCATAATTAATATTTTTGGCTTATTAGCATTATCTCCATCATGAAATTGCATCATCTTTATTATTCTATTACTTGTGCCATATTACATTCACATTGTTGTCCTAAGAATTACATCTCAACATTAAATCATATGTATTACCCATATCTATCCCATTAAGGGTTCTAAGCACAATTAGGCTTTACTAAGTAATTTCAACATTATTAATACATTAGGTCACAAACCGTAATCACTTGAGATTATCCTCTGTTAACTTTGCATTGCCATCATATGAAACTATCACATATTATTTTGTAAGAAGTAGATCATATTATCAACAAATTATCAAGCCAACCATAATTCCAAATAATGCCACATTAATTTCTTATATCTATATTTTATCACATCACCTTTTTCATATTAATATTGCCATTATCCATTTTCTCCTTTTACACTTCATAATATACATTATTCATGTTTAACATCACATTAGATATCTATTCATACTCATGTGAATCCAATTACCCATTATCATTTTTGAGTCATTATATGTACTTTAGTGAATAAGGTGGAACACGTTACATATTAATGAACTGATTCATAAACCAAGGTATGATAATTTGATTAATGGGATGTACATTAGTGAACAAAGTGATATGACTTACATATATTACTAACTGCCCGCAAGGGTGTGGCTCATTGGTGATTGGACCGTGAATGTAGGTAGAGGTCCTAGGTTTGAATCCCTACGGGGATGAATAAAATGGGATTTATGTCTGACATGGTTTGCGCCGGAACCGATGGGTTTCACCCTTGATTTACCATACTCCTCCTGTGTCGGGCCTCCACAGGTTAATGAGGGGTCGGGGAGAAGTCTCCTTGATGACTCATTTACATATATTACTAACTTGATTAGGTGATTATAATCTATTTATATGTATCAAGATGTATTATATGATGATGACACCTAATGACATTAATGAAATATGAAGGAATTAAGGATATATATATATATATGTATGTATGTATGTATGTATATATACGGCCCATCTTTATTGCCCGCGCGGGTAGCTACCCGCCCACCCTTCCGACCACTTTTTTTAAAAAAAAATTCACAATTGTAGAGAACTAGCTCTTCTTCTTACAAAATAATATGTGATAGTTCCATATGATGGCAATGCAAAGATAACGGAGGATAATCTCAAGTTATTAAGGTTTGTGACCTAATGTATTAATAATGTTGAAATTACTTAGTAAACCCTAATTGTGCTTAGAACCCTTAATGGGATACATAGGGGTAATACATATGATTTAATGTTGAGATGTAATTCTTAGGACAACAATGTGAATGTAATATGGAACAAGTAATAGAATAATAAAGATGATGCAATTTCATGATGGAGATAATGCTAATAAGCCAAAAATATCAATTATGATAAAAGGATTATGTGTTTGGTGGAAACCTTAGTAGAACTTGACTTATGTGTAGAGATTGTGAAGTACCATAGAGATAACCACCTAGTTACCTAATGTTGGGATGTTACATACTCACCCTTCCCTCTTGTTGTGTTTTCAGGGATGAAATCCTCTTTACGGGGTGGTGTGCTGTAACAAACTAAATTTCAGGGTCCTTCTTGCAATTGTCCCATTTTGAAGCTTTTTATTTTCTCGTGTCCTTTTGGACCTTTTTCATAAATTTTCCTAACTTTTGTATCCTTTTTCGCCTCAATGATGAAATTGAGCCTTTCTTGAGAGTGTAATTCACAATTACCCACTTTCATGATATTGAATGTGTTTTTGCACAAATTTTCCATTTAATGTGATAATGGAGGACTAAAAATGCAATATGGCCATTAATGAGAGATAAGTAGTAGATAATATTAATTTGGATCTTTTAAATCTTTTTGGGATAAGAAATGAGTAGTAATGTGTAATTTAGCTAATTAATGAGTGAATTACACTATTTCCTTCTCTCTCATCCAATGTGGCCATTATATATGAAAATGGGATAATATGTCGAGTTATTTCTCTTGAAATGATTAGGTGATGACTATCTCGAATATTCACCTAAGACTTCATTAAAATAACCTTTTGATATTATTTCACTCTTAGTATGTATTAATATATGTATTAATAGCCAATATGATAATTAAGGGCCAAAATATATGTGAAATGAGAGACAAAATTCATAGAATGATTCTAAACATTAATGTGAGCCGATGGTTCAAATTTGGTGTCATTTGGAGATTATTAGACCCTTCAAATCAAATGTATAAGAATTGATTAAAGTGTGACAAGTTCCTAATTTAATTTCATTGATATCATATCTTTGGCTCGTTTGATTATTATCTCTGTGACATAGACCAGATCGACCATGGGCACACATCCAACAACCTGTGTTCACTCTAACTCGGATCCGACGACCAGGAGGTCATCTTCCTCCTTTGGTCGTTTGGGCTGCTCTGACTCCCAGACTTCCCGACGTTGTTCTCTCTCCCTACTTCATCTTTTTGTGTGATTCTTTGACCATTGAATTCATCTCTCCCATGTGCTTCAAATGATCCATACATCATTTGCCCTCTCGCACCATGCACACAATGCCCAACTCGCTTCTTCTCCCCCTCTCTATTGAGCTTTCACAGTGAGGCCTAGAGCCCTCTCCATGCTTATATAAGGTTGTTCAAAGTACCCCCAGACCTCGAGCTCCCTTCCTCCTCGATCTGTTGGGTCACATCTACCCCAAAACTCCCTGACCTCCTCTTCCTCCCTCTCCAATGACGGTGACATGCCACACTCACCTCCGACCACCAATAGTTCAATTGATGTGAGGGTAATCTTAATCATACCTCCTTCTTTGTTTCCCTAGTCTCTATTTACCTCGTGATGCTCTTGTTTGCCATGTCCTATAGCCTCCATGAAAATCCTATGGAACCTATCATTTTTGGAGTTCTTGTGCTCCACTTCCCATGGAATCACCTCCGTTGAACTCACCCTTCATCCACAAACCTTTTTCGGTCTCTAGTTTCTCGAGAATCGCCCTCTGCGATTGGTTTTCATTCGCATTTTTGCTCCCCTATTTCTCGGTTTGTTCTGGTATTCTTGGTTGATGTTGAGGTCCTCGCCCAGTGGCGAGAGTCCCTCCGCCATCTCTAGACTTTAGGGAACTCATTCACACCCCCTTTGAGCCGAGTTGTGGCCTGGAGATGCGAAGTCGGGCTGGAGTCGAGCTCCAGTAGCTCGTTGTCTCGCCATGACCAAGGGCTGGAAGATGCCTGGTCGTGCAATGACCAAGGCTTCCATGCCATGCTGATCAAGCGATTAAACCCCCATGAGTAGTTATGGTATTTCCGATTTTATTTTTTTTCCCAGCCGCGACTAAAGTGTTGTTATTGCATGAAAATAATATTCTCGCATTTTAATTGCTTTGATTAACCGAGTAAGGGCAATATGGTCCTTTAGCATTTTGCTCAGTCACCCTTTGACCGAGTCCATGCTAGTGTGGACCAGCTGACTAGGCCAAAACCTGATTGGCCCATGTTAGTGTGGGTCTGGCTCTGTGGCCCGCACCTTGCAAATATTATTTTGCCTAGGTGCTATTTTCTCAAAATTTAATTGGTTGATATGGTTTAATTCATAATAAATCATTTCTTGGTCAGAAAAAATCGAATAAATAGTCATTGAAAAGGATTTTTTGAATAAAATCTGAATTTGTAGTTTTTGTGTCTTGATTATAATTCCTTTTTCAAAGTTTTCTTTTAATACAATTTTAATCATTTAAAATGTTCTAAAATATGTATCTAATTCATTTTAACTCCAAACTGAGAAATAAAAGATGTTTTCCTAATCAATGAAGTCCAAGTAATCTTTTGGTCTATCTTTTGAGTCCTAAATCAGTGGTTTTCAAATAAGGTTAAGAATAAGGTTTCTTTATACTTTATTGCCTTATAAATACTAATGCAGGTGAAATATTTATAACTAGGATAAATAAATTTGGATACAATCTATTTGGTGAAAGTGATGTTTATGAATCTACATTAAGGTATATGACCCCTATGTCTATGAATCCTATGTTTGCATGAATGAGAAAATCTTTGTGGCATGTATATGTGCAATTAACCTATTCCTTCAGCTGGGCTTTTACCCAAACCCTAATTTTCTAATGTGGCAATTGCTAGCCTTAGAATCTCTCTCTTTGACTTTATTTGGCTATTTATTTATTTGAATATTCTATTGCCTATGTTGTCTCATTTACTTGAAATACTAGGATCTTGCTATTGTCAATGTTGACTCATTTATTGAGATTATTTCTTGGGTTGTGATACCCCATTTTCTATGATGCAATATTATTTATACTTTCACTACTGCCAAGTGAATTATTCAACATGATGTATTATTGGCCAAATAACAATGTAGTGCACATGACACTACTACAGAAATAGCTTATAATGTCACATTTAGAGGCATCAGTTGTATCCAAAAAAACCAATGCCTAAATCCTACAACGTCAGCTGAAGACACAAACCGACATCTATATGTGAAGACTGGCCAGACATGGGTATCGCTTTCTATTTAGTGTCGATTGCACAATACAAAACCGACACCTAAATATCCCGCTAAATCCAATTTTTCCAGTGCAAAAAAATTACCTCCAAAATTTCACATACGGCGTCAATTGTTTACCAAATAACCGACGACTAAAGATTTTTTGCGAGATAGAAATCGAGCCTACTTTTGTCGTCAGTTTTCTTGCAATAACTGACGCCGGTGTGTTTTCACGCACTATCCCTGTGAAAATTTTTAGGGTTTAGGTTGCCTAATTGGTGTCGATTTTGTAAGGCAACTGACGACTATGGTCGTAATTCAAGAATATTTTTTTTTCGGCATATGTAGATAGACGTTGGTTTTTTAGTTGAAATCGATGACTATGATTGAACATAGGTGTCAGTTTTTATGTGCTGACCGACGCTTTTATATCTTAGGTGTCAGTTTCTGAAACAACCGACGATGATTGTTAACTTAATAGCCCCTACGAAATAGACTCTTCCCCATTCTCTGTTTCATCGTGAAACACGACTCGGTCTCTGGCAATTGTACTTGACCTACCGCTCGTCTACCGCCACCTCTGCCTACTCGTGTGCTCAATGTCGCCGCCTGCTCATGTTCTCAATGTTGCCGCCTGCCTGTGTGCTCAATGCGCTGCCGCCGCTGCCTGCTCAACACTGTCGCCTGCCCGTGTGCTGAACGCCGCCGCCACCACCTGCTCAACACCGCCGCCTGTGCGTGTGTTCAATGCTGCTGCCACTGCCTGCTCAACGTCGTCGGATATTATCGGTAATTTTCCCTCATTTCCAGTTCTTATGCTTGGGGTTTCCTATAGTAGCAAATGGTGACTTGTTAGCTAGGGTGGAGGGCATTTTGGCAGTTGGCAGTGCAGGTGGGCGGGGGTGATGGGGGTTTTGGCTGTGGCAGGTGTAATGTGCTTCTCTACAAAACATATGAAAACTAACTGTATGTATCTAATTCTATACTTACTGCATTAATCAAATTATTGTATTCATGTACAATACTTCTACATACCTCTTTATTCTTTGCAGAAGTTAGAGTAACTCTTTGATTCATACATATAATTATAATCTAGTTAGTTATTAGCTGTTATGCTAATTTATTACGACTTTTACAGATAAATCATATAATAGTTGCTAATTATTACTAGCTATTGATGTTCTATAGTTATGAATTTACATATTTACTGTCTGTGTTTTATCGCACTAAGTTATTAACTACTTTATTAGTACTTAATTACTTGTTATACTTATATATGTTATGTTACTTTATATCAATTTACTCCATATGTGCTCATCTATTCTCCATTACTTGGTATATGAATATGTAGTGATATATTATAGCCTCCTATACAATTTGGTATTCGAACTCCTCTCAAATATTTATTAATTCATTAATCACCCTATCTATCTAATATTATGAATCACATAACCTAGAATCTAATTATAATTTTGGGTTATTCATAGTCCAATTAGCAAATCTACCAAATTTGAAGTAAATTAGGTAATTAACCCTAGATATATGTAATAATGGTAGGGAAAAGACTGAATACGCATAGAAAAATAAACCTAATTAGATGATGATTTAGTAGATCTAAATCATGTTGGACTTAAGTTCCATCCTTAGGTAGTGTGCCAAGCTCAATATTTTATCACAGGCTCATTATGAACCATTAGATCCAGATCTTAGGGTATCTCTACCCTCCTAACTATGAAATTGGTAACTTGTTTCCTTGTTGAGTATATTGAGAATCCTAATCACCCTTCTTTCTTAATGATGAACTCTAATGCACTCATGTAACAATCTTGGAATGTAAATGATGAACTTTGCCCTAGATTGCCAATCATGCTTCTAAAGACATCAATAACCACCCTAACTTGAAGAACTAGGATATGAATGATGAAACTAGGATTGTACGTATAAGAATGACAACACATGTATTTGTTGGCCTAGAGAGCATAACAAGACATTTATTAAGTGGTTTGAAGATAAAGTCTTACATCAACTATCTCAAACACCAAATAATCTTATTGAAACATCAAATGCCTTGCCTTTAAACCAAAATTGAATGTTATGTCTTATGAAGGGTTTGACATAAAAGGATTCTCATATTACACAAAGCATCAAGATGATAAGAGTGTCATCCAAAATAGTGGGGTCACCCTTCAAGCGTCTTCATTATTTTTTACAAGTGCAAAGGATAAGAGTCTGCATGAAGCTAAAATGTCATATTACAGTGTCATTGAAGACATATAGGAGTTTGACTATGTAGATTTCAGAATTCCACTCTTTAAATGGAATTGGGTTGAAACACCAAACGAGATATAGTGGATGAATTGGGTTTCACATTAGAGAGCTTTGAAATGATTGGCGAGAAGGGTGAACCATTCATATTGGCATCACATACGAAACAAGTATTTTATATCAATGATCCTACAAATGATAAATGGTCGGTTGTTCTTTATGGTAAAATACAGTTCATTGAAGATCCTATAGATGAAGAAGAGTACTATGATAAGTATGATGACTCCATTCCATTCTCAGTTGGGTTGCCAACACCACCAAATATTGAAGCTAATGATGACTTGTATGTGTGTAGAGATCACAATGAAGGATTGTTAATTGATAAAAGATTGCAATATTAGAGGCATGTATGTTTATATTTTTTTAAGTGTTTTATTTTTTTGAATGTGAATTTTACAATGTTTTATTATCTTCTAGTTGTGTCAAATGCTAAATGTTTGATTTTTTAATGAAACTTTTAGATGGCTGAGCATGAGCATGATGACCGTGATGATGATTACCATGAGGGTGAGGATATCAATGCGCTGCCTCATAATGTAAGCTTTAAAAATATATCCTATATTTCTATCTATATGTCCATTTATAGTTATATCTTGTAAGTGTGTTTATTTTGCCAAATTTTAGGTTGATTATGTACCCCCTAAAAAACTTGGGGCACTTGATGAGAAGAAAAAAAATTGAGAAAGTGAGGGGCATCACAATGATGAACAAGTTACTACAGCAAAGGGGAAATGGACCCAAACTGGTTGTGGATTTCGATCATGCAGAAAATCCAATTGGACTGAACCGCAACTCATTTATTTCATATGTTGGGGTTCTTACTCATATCCATTGTAGTCCTAATTTTGAATCTCGGCATAAAGTTCCTAAGGGGAAGAAAGACTTAGTATGGAAGGAACTATGTGTGAGTTATTATTATTTGCAATTCTATTTTTGTAGATTACAAATTTTAGGATACTAGTTAATAGCAATTCTATTTTGCAGAGTATATTTGATCTGGATGAAAAGCTGCATCGTAAATGCATGATGCAATGATGTAGGAGGGTTCGAAGTATCTATGGGACAAATCTCACCCGAGATTACATATGTGATGCTGAGAAGAGGTTCTTGATTGATTTCCAACTCTAGACATTGATCACTTTTTTACTAACTCTACACTAATAATTTTTTTTGTATTCTCTTTAAAAAATAAATTTAGGAAGAAGGCAGCCACTGAGCAATGGAACTACTTGGACCCCAAAGACTGGAAGGAGTTTGTTACCCAAAGAAAAATGGATGAATTCAAGGTATTAAGCGCCACTCCCAATTTAATTAATATACATTCTTATGTATTCACCTATTTAAGATTAACCTTTAGTGTTACTAACCAAATCAATGTACTTAATAATAAGGCTATCAGCAATGTTCAAAGAGAAAGGTGTGCACCGAATGTGCATGACCACACAATGGGTCCAAGAGGCTATGCAGGCGTTCACCAAAGACTAAAGGCTGAGTCTACTGCTGAGTCTGCTGCTACTCAGGAGACTGTAGAGTCCTCTACTATTGGTCCTGCATCTCTTTCTCACCATGCTATGTGGATAGTTGGGAGGCAAAACAAGAAGGGAGATATAATGAAGCCCGCAACTACCGAGGCAGCTGCAAAAATGATAAAATTCAACTCTTAGAGCAATCGATATTGATTATTGTTATGTTTACTTACCAATTTCTATTGATGTCAATTAGCGGGAGCTTCACGAGCAGAGGAAGGAAGGCAAGTTCATCCCTGAGGGTACAAGGGATGAATTGAGAGTTGCTCTTGGTAACCCAGAGCATCCTGGACGTGTTAGGGGTGCAAGAACTGGTATGGGCATAAAAGCGTTCTTTGGGCCATCACAGCACAAATCTGTCCCAAAAGCGGGACGATCAAATGTTGAGGTAACATGTTCTTTTTTTAGAATGTTATTGCGAAAGGGAATTCAATAATCAAAATCTAGTGTTTCTTTTGTTGATGTATTGGTAGATGAGTTAATTAATAAGAAAATCCAATAAGAAATGGTGATATAGCAGGCGTCTCAGGCTGCCACTCAGACAGTACATGTGGTGTGCCACTCCTCTCCTACTACAGAGGTTGGGAGTAATCCTATAGACCCATCTAGCACGTCCACTATAAGTATTTTTATGACATAGTATCTAGTCTTTTAAGGATGATATGTTTATGTATATATGTGTATAACATTCTTTACGTAAATTTGTAGGGGTTGAAGCCATGCACTACTACAGAAATGGCTTATAACGTCACTTTTAAAGGTGTCAGTTATATAAATATACCGACATCTAAAACCTATACCGTCGGTTTAACTACAAAACTGACATCTATCTGTGAAGGGAGACTAGACACGGGTATCGCTTTTATTCAGTGTCAGTTCCCTAATAATACACTGACGCCTAAAATTAACCGCCAAATCCAAAATTTCCTCTGAAAAAAATTACCTCCAAAATTTAACATATAGTGTCGGTTATTATCTACTAAACCGACAACGCAAGGTTATTCGCGAGTCAAAAATTGGGCACATTTTGGTCGTCGGTGTTACTACAATAACTGACGCTTATGGGTTTTCCTGTGTTGTTCCTGAGAAATTTTTCACACTCTTTGAGCGTCGGTTTTTGAAAAAACCGACGACAATGGTCATAAATCGAGAACAAATTTTTTAATCGACATATGTAGATAGACGTCGGTTTTTTTCTAGTAAACACCGACGACTATGATTGAGAATAGGTTTCGGTGTGTTTGTAGAACTGCCACCTTTAGTTTTATGTGTCGGAATTTTGACTAACCGATGCCTATTATGTAGTTAATAGCCCCGTGAAACAGAGAACTTTTCCCCATTGTCTCTGTTTCATTGTGAACCTACTAGGTCTGGCGATTGCTGGTGTGCTCCCCACCGTCGTTGCTCCCGCCGTCGTTGCCCCAGCGGTCGTTGCCCCCATTCCGCCGCTGTTGCTCCCCCGCGCCACCACCACCGATGCTCCTCTCCTGGTCACCCGCTCACCGTCGACGCTCCTCTCCTCACCATCGCTGCTCTCACCTCGCCGGCCGACGCTCTGCTCCTGGTCGTACGCTCACCGCCTCCGGCCTGGTCACCCGCTCATCGTCCCCACCCACTCGTCGCCACCACCCTCTCTCCGGCTTGTAGCTCCGGCCACCATATCACTGCACCTGGTACCCTTCTTCCTCCTTCCTACTTAGACAATAGGGTTTCTCTGACTTGCTCCTTGCTCCTGCTCCTGGCCCCCTACCCCTCTTCCTGCTTCTTCCTCCTCTTCTCATTTTTAATTGAGTTGTACTTGCATCAAAATCGTTCCTACTTCATATATGCTCTGTATAATTCTGCACCCATTTACATCTTTATGTATGAACTGCTGCACCTACATTACATATTTATCATTTGTACATACACGGCTACTCTGCTATGAACTCAACCACTAATATTTACTGATACATTATACTTGTACCTATACATACATTCATACCTTAGTTTTTCTTGTATTGTTATGCGTTCAACTAATGTATTATCTATGTAGATGTACTTTGTACTTTGTAATACATATAATGGTATAATGTACATATCATGTATTTCCTACTACTATATAATGCATATTCTATAATATGTAGCATGTACCTATAAAGCATAATGTATTACATATATCATGTACTGCCTGCTACAATATATTCATATACTATGTAGTATGTACCACTAGTGTATATATATGATCTATGGGCTACTTCTGTATATTACTTTATTTATCAATTGATATGTATTTATTTATCTATTGTTTGTATTTATTTATGTATTGTTTCAGGAATTAATTGATCATCTAATGCTGCCCGTCGTCTCCCTGCCCGTCACCTGCTCACATGCCTGCTTGCCTGCCTACTCGCCTACCCTCCGACTCTCCCTCTCTCCCTGCTGACGCGTGACTAGGCTCAAACAGAGGTAATTAACATCCCCCAAAACCTTGTTTTATTACACTACTTGATCTTTAATCACATAGACTTAATCAACTTTTCTACTTGTATGATCCTAGTGATTAAAAGCACTCTTTCTTGCTCCCCTCAGTAACTAATGTTCCCTTGACATGAGTGTTAATTGATCTAGCTTGCTTACTTTCCTTGTAATGCCATCTTTTATGTGTTATGACCCACTAGTCACCTTTAGAGTATTAAAATGATGCAACTTGTACACTTGTTAAATTTGAATCTAAAAATCCTATGAAATGATATCACCCCACAAAATCAGTAGTCACTATTATGTCTTGTACACTCTAGAATCAAGATCTAATACTCTTATGCTATTTTAACACCATGAGACCTTTTTTGCTCATTCTAGTGGATTATTATGACCTATGATGACCTAACATGAAACCATGCTCTTAATGATATGATTTTGTTGGCCTAGAAACCCGTCCAAGATTTACACATTAGGAGTAAATCTTGGATAGTCCCCGGTTTGGGACTGTTCTTGAACACCTAATCTCACTTAGGATGTAAGTGTATAATGTGTATTGGGTTTTCAAGGAAATTTCGGCAGCATTTCCCCATTTGTTATCTAAGTACATATGTACTTGGAGAACAGGGGGGAAATGCTGCCGAAATTTTCTTGAAAACCCAATACACATTATACACATACTAGTGAGATTAGGTGTTCAAGAATGGGATAGGTGGTGCACATTTATTATGATAAGTATGAAGACTCCAGTCCATTCTCAGTTGGGTTGCCAACACCACCAAACATTGAAGTTGGGGATCACAATGACTTATATGTTCGCGGGGATCATAACGAATGATTGATAATTGATAAAAGATCACAATATTAGAGGCATGTATGTTTATATTTTTATTATGTTTTATTTTTCTGAATGTGAACTTTACAATGTGAATGTGGACTTTACAATGTGAATTACTTTACTATGTGAATGTGAACTTTCAGATGGCTGAGTACCGTGTTAATGATCACTGTGAGGGTGAGGACGTGCTTGCACCGCCTGACAATGTAAGTTTTAAGAATATATCCCTGAGCTTTCTATCTATATGTTTATTTATAATTATATTATGTAAGTGTGTTTGTTATCAAATTTTAGGTTGGTGATGTACCCCCTGAAGAAATTACAACACTTGATGAGCAGCAAAAGAAAATTGAGAAAGTTAGGGGCATCACAATGACGAACAAGTTAATACAGCAAAGGGGCAATGGACCCAAATTGGTTGTGGATTTCGATCAGGCAGGAAATCCATATGGAGTGAACCGCAACTCATTTGTTTCATATCTTGGGGTTCTTACTCGCAGCCATTGCAATCCTATCCTAGAATCATGGCATAAAGTTCCTAAGGGGAAGAAAGACCACATATGGAAGGAACTATGTGTGAGTTATTGTTATTTGTAATTCTATTTGTGTAGATTACTAATTTTTAGGATACTAGTTAATAGAAATTCTATTTAATTTGCAGAGCGTATTTGATCTAGATGAAAAGCTGCATCGTAAATGTGTGATGCAACGTTGTGGGAGGGTCCTAAGGAACTATAGGAACAATCTCTCCCGAGATTACATACGCGATGCTGAGAATAGGTTATTGATTGATTCCAATTCTAGACATTGATCAGTATTTCACAAACTCTACACTAATCATTTTTGTTTGTATTATTTTTGAAAAATAAATATAGGAAGAAGGAAGCCACACAGCAATGGAACTACTTGGACCCCAAAGAATGGGAGGAGTTTGTTACCCAAAGAAAAATAGATGAATTCAAGGTATTAAGCGCCACTCCCAATTTAATTAATATAAGTTTTTATGTATTCACCTATTCAAGATTAACCTTTAGTGTTAACCAAATCAATGTGCTAACTAACTAGGCTATCAATGATGCTCAACAAGCAAGGCGTGCACTGATTGTGAATGACCACACAATGGGTCCAAGAGGATATGCAGGCGTTCGCCAAAGACTACAGGCTGAGTCTACTCAGCCTACTGCTACTCAGGAGACTGCAGAGTCCTCTAATGCTGCTCCCGCACCTCTGCCTCGTCATGTTATGTGGATAGCTGGGAGGTAAAACAAGAAGGGAGAGATACCAAAACCTGCAACTGTTGAGGCAGCTACAAAAATGGTAAAAATCAAACTCTTAGAGCAATCTATCGATATTGATTATTGTTATGTTTACTTACAAATTTTTGTTGATGGTGCTTAGAGGGAGCTGCAAGAGCAGAGGAAGGAAGGCAAGTTCATCCCTCAGGGCACAAGGGATGAACTGACAGTTGCTCTAGGTAACCTAGAGCATCCTGGATGTGTAAGGGGTGCAGGCGCTGGTGTGGGCATCAAAACGTTCTTTGGGCCATCCCAGCGTAAACCTGTCCCAAAAGTGGGACTTTCACAAGCTGAGGTAACTTATTCTTATTTTAGAATATTATTGTGAAAGGGAATTCAATAATCAAAAACTAGCATTTCTTTTATCCATTTATAAGTAGATTCCTTAATTGATAGGAGAGTCGAGGAAGTAGTTGATAAAAGACTCCGGGAAGCATTTAACAAGTGGCAGGCGTCTCAGACTACCACTCAGACAATACTTGTGGTGAACCTCTCTTCTCCTACTCCTCGTACTACAGAGGTTGGGAGTAACCCTATAGACCCACCTAGCATGTCCTCTGTAAGTATTTTTATGGCATATATAATAGCTAGTCTGTTCAAGATGATATGTTTGTGTATATATGCATATAACATTCTTTACGTAAATTTTTAGGGGTTGAAGCCATGTCGACTACAAAGTGAAGGTTATATAGTTGCAGATGCATCGGGTTACCCACCCCTTAAAGGGTGCATGTTTCATGGGAGTCCAGTACCAGATGGCATGGTACGTGTGAGCCACATACATATACTCGCTGGCTGGATGAATCTTGCACTGCCTCATGCACAACGAGATGCTGAAACACTTGGTGAGGCAGTAGGCTGAGTGATACGGTGGCCCGAAGAGGATGTCCTCTATACTGATATTGTATGATAAATTTTCATTACTTTAATTTGTTAATGTATATATATATATGAGTCAATTGGTATGAAATTATATATACAGGTAAAAAAGATGAGACCCGCTACATCTCGGCATCCACCTCCTCGACTACCAAGTTGGCTTCCAGGGAACCTGCACGCCTCGATAGGTCCTAATTGTAGGAATGTGGCAGTATGGATTGGAAAACATAATCCATATTGCCCTATAAATGTAACAATTCCAGAGAATGTTCCAGGTCAATCATACGATAACAATCTATTTATACAAGTTTAGCATATGTATTAATGCATACGTAATAGAAGTTCTGGATACGTATTTATGCAGGTCAAACATTCAGAAACAACATATTTATACAAGATATTTTGGAGTTGTTTAGTTATGAATGGCTGAACACATCTATGATAGAGTTGTGGATATGGTGAGATTAATACATACGGAAATCTAATTTATACATCCATATACCTTGTTTTATATATGGCAATCTGGTTTCTTATATATTAATGCATACGTAATACATGTTTTGCAGCCACTTATACAAGACATGTACAAATTTTGGGTTTTCCCATGTGGGATTTTTGGTTCCATCTTTGATTAGTCATGTAGTTACAGACCCTTCTTCAGTTAGTTCATACTGTTATGATGCTTTTGATTATTTTGGTAAAAATAATAAGACAGTGATAATAGGTCCATTCAATGTCGAGTAAGTTTACTTTGCTTGTAATTTGGACTTAAGAAAATTACATTTTTATTGTGGATATTTAGTTATTAATTTTCTACTTTCTTACCTATAGTTCTAAGCATTGGGAGTTATTAGTTATTGTCCCCAAGACATTCACCGTCTATTATCTAGATCATGTGGGGAGTGAGTTGGATGTATTATATGGACATGCAATTAAAAAGCCATTATTCTGGTGAGAAATATTTTATGTTTTTATATCTGTTAACATATGTTATTGCATTACTATTTAATTATGAAATTTAATCTGTTACATTAACATATATAGGGCTTTACAAGAGTACAAAAAAGATGGAGGAAAGGTCCCCAGGAAAAAAAATCTGACACTCATTTGGGAGAATGTGAAAGTAATTTCCTGACTCCAATGTATATATTATTTATGTGAACTGTGCTTATTTGTATTTTTGAATATTTTCTATGTTTCAATTTATAGTGTGCTACACAAGACAACGGCTGGGCATGTGCCTACTATGTGATGCGATTTATGGACCTAATCATCAAACATGTCGTATTGGAAATCGATAGCATACAACATATATTATACATAGTCTCGTTAGATAATATGAAATATATGAATGTTATTATAGAGTCATGCTAGAATACACTCGAGTGTACAGATCGCACGAATACACTCAAGTGTGTTTGCATATCAAGACTATTTTTCGCAAAATGTAAACCGTTGATCTTCACCGTCATACTATAACTAGGCTACATACAAATTTTGAGCCCATTTGGATGAGTGTAAGTCACTCATCCAAGGGTAACAAAATCGACGTGTGAAACTAATTAAAAATGCATAATTTTTGTGGTCTTCATAACATGAGCTATACATATCCAAATGTGCTCAAATTTTGTGTATGAGTTGTTTACAAGATGTTTAAGAAGATCAATGGATTAGATTTTCAAAAAAAATATTGCATCATGAAAAACTACTTGAGTGTATTCCGCTCCGGATACATGAATGTTTCTACATGTGTCTGAATGTGAAAAAAGATGAAATATATGGAACTGCAGGTTTCTATACTGGTTTCTACATGCGGGTGATGAAAAAAAATAATATGAATTAAATGTTCTTATACATGAGTATGAATCACATATATATAATATTGTCCATCATGTTAATTTTTCAGGTTTGTGGCCTGTTGTTGGCTAATATCAATGGCTATTGTAAACCCTACAGTTCATAACTAAACTGTAGGTTTCTCATCCTGCGACCAGCCACAACAGGTCTGCAGACTGACAAAAAAAATCAAAACATAGGTGTCGGTTATTTGAACAAAACCAACACCTATGTTATACGGCAGCGGTTTTCCACTTAAAACCGACATCTATGTGACCAGGTACCATGGCCGTGCTGGGAAGCATGGCCGTGGTGGCAGATAGGGATAGGGTGTCGGTTATTATCACAAAAAGGATGCTTATAATCCCTTTGCTGGCATGTTTTGGTGGTGGGAAGAGTTTTTGCGGCGTTTGTTTAGTAAACAACTGACACCTATAGTCCCTTTGCTGGCACATTTTTAGTGGCGGGAAGAGTTTGGGCATCGGTTTTAACTAAACAACTGATGCATATAGTCCCTTTGCTGGCGCGTTTTCGGTGGAGAAAAACATTTTGGCATCGGTTGGGATATGACGCCGAATGTGTCCCCCTTTATCGGTGCCCAATTGGGTGTCGCTTTGAAACCGACAGTAAAGAGCTTAAATAACTGACGCTAAAAGGCTTTTATGTAGTAGTGATGCCATCTAAAAAGTCAGGAATATATCATTGTAGAGGCATAGGCTTACCCAACCCTTCTAGGGGACATGTTTCATGGGACTCCAGTACCAGCTGGTACGGTTCGTGTGAGCCCGATACATGTACTCCCCAATTGGAGGGATCTTCCATTTCCATATGCCCACCCAAATTCTAAAACACTTGGTGAGGCAGAAGGTGGAGTGATAATGTGGACCAAAGCAGATGTCGTCTATACTAATATTGTATGGTAAATTTACATTATGTTAATTTGTTAGTGTGTATATATGAGTCAATTGATCTAAAATTATATATACAGGTCAAAAGGAAGACACATGTAATGACCCCACCTCCTGGTAACCCCCAGTTAAGAGAGACCCGAAGGTCAGAGTCGGTATTCAATTAACAGGATCAATATTTCAACAAATAATCTATACTAATTATGAAACTCTACTGACTAAACTGAAATCTGGTAGAAAATTAAAACTTTGCTTACCTTTTTAAAACTTTGGAAATCTATCTATCCACAGCTTGGATTACTCTATCTAATCCTCCTTGCACTTTATTTCTTGATTTTGCGATGTGTCACTTTACTATTTGTGCTTTTAGGATTACACCTAAAACGCTGACAAACAAAACATCGGTCAGCAATTGCTGGTATGTGGAGGCAACCAAAAACTCACAAATAAGTCTAACAATCAAGATATTTACCAAGACAATTTATACTTTCCATGTGACATTCCCCATCGCTTTTGTCCTAACTTTGGAATTACCCCCTTAAGGGTTTCTCTCTTGCAATTGACTTAAGTCCACCTTCTCAATCCCAAGCTTGGTCCCTGGGAGTCACCTCTCATGGTGCTCCATAGTCATGCATCATAGACCACCTTCTCATTCATGAGCTTGGTGTCTGGGGTCACCTCTCATGGTGCCCATTGGTCTACCCTCCCGGGCCGGACCTTTATGGCATCTTCCATTAGGGTGGCATGTAGGTGCGGGAATACACATTTATATTAAATTGTGATAATCATAGTCACTTTATAATTGCAATATGAACATCCAAACTGTTTAGTTGCACTCAATGCGATTAAACATCTGGGAATCCATCAGGAAACTAAAGCGGTTATTCATAATTAACCACATACCTATTAAGAAGACTTGAATGCAGAAATAACTCAATCAATAAGGAATCAAGCAAGCATACACACACAATTTGTTCCTGAAAAAGGCATCCAATTTCTCTATCATTAATCATGTCATCATGATCTATTACTCCTAGTTGTCTTCTAGGGTTATTACTCATTTTTAGGGTTTTGACCATAATTAGGGTTTTACTTCCTTTTTATTACTTTTACCTTACTTTTATCAAATATCCATCAAACCCTAATTATCTTGTCTAATTTTCTATTAAGGTCATTAAGATCAGGTTTGGACCACGAAAACCCTAATTTTCATATTACTATATCTTTTCTTTTCTTTTTCTCTAATTTAGGGTTTCTAAAGTTATTAATCAACATATTGAGTTAAAAACCCTAAACCTTGTAATTCTATCATCAAAACAGGTTAAAAACCATCTTAATCATTAATCAAGTTAACCATGCTCGAATCAACCTAATTGCAGGATTAAACATGTCTCTTATCAACATTTAGGGTTTTTAACCACCAATTAAAACCTTTTCTATCCAAAATAGGCACTTTTGCAAAAATACACAAATTTAGGTGTCCAAACCATTTTTAATGTATTCCTTGTATTTTTATAATCATTTTTCATGTATCAACTTTATTCATTCGACTTTCCTAGCTCAAGATATGATTTTTAACAAGAAAACCCTTTTTAATAGTTTACTTGCTATTTTACTGGAAAAAGCAGAACCGCCCGATCCATGGGTCGTGGATCCACTGAGGATCTAAGAGCCGTGGATGCGCGTGCCTTTTATGTGCGATCAAAAGAAGCAGACGATGATTCTAACCTTGATGCTACTGAAGGAGGTGAGTGGAAAATTGGTCAATCTACGGTTCTCTTCTTCTTCTACCTCTCGACTTCGTTGTTGTAGCAACGATGGTCAACCGCGAGGTTGACTCTGGGTTGTCGTACTCCTTTTCTCATGTCGATGGGTCAGGGAGTTCCACCTCCCTTCGTCGAGGATGACGATGCCTTCAATTGCTTACCCAAGTCGCGTCGCAACCCTCCTCTACTCGTCGGACTCCGGCGCGGGTCACAGAGGTATGGAGGTCGAGGTCAAGAGGGACGCAAGTGTTCCTTGCTCTCTTCTGTAGAGGCCTATGTAGCAAAGAGGGACGTTGGTGCCCTCACGCACCCTCCCCTATATATAGGGTCGAGGCAGTCCCTGCTGGTTTGGGCGTTTTCTGGAATGGCGACAAAACTCAACCAAAATAGGGATGCTTCCCTTTGTCTCTCTCTCCCGAATCTAATGGGACAAAAACCAGGACAGCTCATCCACTAGATCACGAGAAAAATGGGTGGGAAAGTTACCCTAGAACTTGCAGAGTCCCAGTCCGCTTGGGACTAGATGATGAGCGTCCATCGTTGGATTAAAATCCAACGGACCTCATACTTCACGCTCAAACCAAGGAAATATCTATTTCTTTTAATTCAAAATTAATTACCAAATTGAAGATAACTTGCAAAATTGATTTCTCCCAAAACATATCTCCTTTCTTTCTCAAATTTTAAGGGAATGGTTGCCTTGGAATTATCTAGCTTTGTATGAAATTTTGGAATCTAAGTGCAATGGATGAGAAGGCTTCCTTCTCTCCCAAGTTATTAATTAATTAATTTAAATTCCTTTTTCCTTTGTGATTATCTTGTTATTTTGGGTCCCTTGGACCTCAAGAAATCCCAAAGGCATGGATTCCCATATTGGGGAAAATCTATTTGCCTTTATCTTCTTTTGAAAGTCAATTTCTCATATTTCCCTTTTATTAATCAATTTCTTTTCCTTTTTAATTCTCTTTTTAAGGATTTCTCTTTATCTCTCTTCTATTTTCCTATTGAAATTCCTTTTAACATTAGGAATTCTTGGGATATGAAAATCCACCAAGGATAACTCAATTATACCTCTTTTCACATATTTTCCACATTTTATCATTATTTTCAATTTCTTTCTTAACAAGGAAATACTTAATTGGTCTTTTCTTTTCTTATTGCATTCTCTATGCAACTTTGGACTCCTTGGGACCCAAGGAACCCAAGAGGCACGAAATCCAACTTTGGATTGTATTCTTTTGCCTTCTGGAGGTTTCCACACCTTTCTTTTCTCAAAAACTTAATTATTCATTTACTAATTGAATTTCCTTGTTAATTGGGCCCAATAGCCAATAAAGCCCACAAAGCAATCATCAAGGCTATTGTAACGAAATTCATGCATTCAACCATTATTTGTTCATTTATCTTTAATATGAGAAATTACATTTCTCAGCAAATGAACCCAAAATTGGGGTTGTAACATCCTTCCCCTCTTATAAGAATTTTGTCCTCAAAATTCCATCAAGCAAGAAAACAAACAGGATAATCCTTTCTTATGTCCATCAGGGCTCCCATGTGGCTTCACCCTTTCCATGGTGCTTCCCAAAAACCTTCATCATCTTGTAATCTTCCATATGAGTTCTTTCTTTCCTTGGTATTCATACCCTCATAGGTGACTCAGGACATTTCAGCCTCTCAAAAGCCGAATAGGTTCAGGGCTCAGCACATGGCTTGGGTACCTCACATAGTTCTCTAGATTGGACTCCTGGAACACATTACACATCATGTTATCCTGAGGGGCAAGGTTAAACACAACCATCTCCACCAATCCATCTCAAATGGACCGATATATCGGGGACTCAACTTTCTCACTTGTAGCTTAGAGGGGTCAGATTTTCACATCACATACTTTCCTACAGTGAACTGCATGTCAGTCTGCTTTGCATCCGCTCATGACTCATGTCATCTCTGGGGTCTCTCTCAGCCATTATATGATACAAGTGACTTCATCTGCACACACTGTGGTTCTTTTCTGACCTTCGTGAGGCCTCCTTCACCCACATCATCTCAATGAAGTGGTGACCGACACAACCTCTTTCTAGAACTTCTTTCATCCTAATAAAGGATATGGTGGTTAAGATCACATCTTAAGAAATGTCTCTTTATATCACCCTAGGCAAGCTCACTTGCTCACCTCAAACTCTCTAGTCTGGATCATACTAACCATTAGTTAGGGGTGATAAACGGTACTGACATTGAGTTTTGCATGTTTCTACTTCCACTTCATGGAAGTGAACCTTTAGGTCATACTCAAGAACTTTTGAACTCGCATTATGGTGTAGTTGAACCATCTCTCTCTCTCTTATGTAGTTCAAAAAAATCTGTCTCTTGACAGTACTCCTTTATTTCTCATGTCATCTAGGTAAGGCAATCTACCATAACCCATATTGCATATTGTCCTTTCTTGGTCAAAGGGAGACCTACCCCAACATCCATAGTGGATGAACTCCATTCCATCTCGGGGATTCTTTAATCTCTAAGTCAAAGTAATGGGTTACTGGTGTTCGTCCTTCACCCTTGGCTTGCATGGCCACATGCTACATGCAACTTCACATCAAGCAACCAAAGTGCTACTATCACTTACTATCTTTGTAGTATCACAGTGTTTGGTGATCTTAAAACCATGACCTCTGGTATGTCATGATTCCTCAAGATTGATATCTCGGAAACCCTAAACCACTCTCATTAGGGTTTCATCACCTTCCTTCCCAAAGAAGTACATATGTGGTTCTACAACCATTCTTTCATTATATCACGGACTAGACTGGCTATCCAAACAATAATTTACTTAATTAACCGCTATCGATACATCTGGGTATTAGCCAAACTTATCTCTTTTTCTCAACTTAAGGTTAGCCTAGCAACCTCAACTTCTTCTAGCTTCTAGGTAAACTAGACAACTATTTCTCAACCCGAGCATTCATTACCACATCACATCCTTAGGTATTAGGTAATGTTGGAAGACATACAATTCCATGTATTCCACTTATTATCTCATCTCAACTCTAAGTTTGTCTTCATTAAGAAACTATGAGCTCATCCTCATGGTGATCAAACTCAACCTGGTGATTCCTTGTAAACACTTGCAAAAATCCACCTAGTTCAAGATAAAACATCCTCACAAGATGATCTCCTTAATACTCTTAGTGTTTGTAAACCATCCATGTATTATTCGCTCCACAAGGTATGTTATCATCTCTATCCGCATACATTGTAGCAACGTTCCAACTCGCATCATCTTTTGTCATTGGTGTATGGCATGCGTACTGTCCTATCTCTCACTCCCATAACAAGAGGAAATAAACACTTGGCTGCAGTCCAAATACAGAGTTCTTCCTGTTCCAAGAGTAGAGATGGTACAACCCACATTTCCAGTACACTTTCAAATCTAAGTTGAAACGTGTCACAGTTGTCTCTACATCACAATCATCTCGATATCGAAGCTACTTCCATGGATAACTGGTCTCAAACTTACTTGGGTCACCACACAATCCTTAGTCATCTCCTTTAGGTCTATAGGGTTTCGGCACTTTTGGAGTCATCCCTTTTCCTTTATGCATCCAAAGAGTGCCCTACTCATCTGCCCTTTGGGTCCCATGAGTTCATGAAGGTGATCAATCTCCTAACTCAGGGCCCTCAGACAATGATAGTAGTTACCTCTCGACCCTATGGTCATGTGCAACTAGGGAATTAGGCAACTCCTTCTTCCATCGGTCTTATCCCTACCTGACACTAGGACAAACTTAGGATTCTTACATAGCACATGTTCAACTTAGAAAATTACCCAAGCATTCATCATCTCTCTTTCTGCATTCATGGGCTGACTTTCATCCTTTCACAGAGATTATGGCGACCTGCCTACCTTGGTCAGGTCCCATACCAGTTACCTCCATGATAACACATCCACATGCACATAGAGATGGTTATCTATGGGTCTACAAGTTCAGTCTTATACCATGTACTATCCACTTAGCTTCTCAAGATCCTATGAAGCCTCTTTAGGTTACCTCAAAACCAACAAAACTGGTATACACCCTACAAAAGGGTCCCTTTCCCAGGATAGGAGGAAACTACACCTTGATATCAAAGGTCACAAGCATCCTTAGGGTTTACATTTACATGAGCATGCCTAACCCAGCAACTACTAAATCACAAGCAGACCACCTATTAAACCATGCTAGGTCATACTTGTTATCTCTCTCAACATTAGATCAACTTAGTTGTGAGGGGTTCGTCAAACATACCCTTAACTTAAGGGGGGTTTCCTTTACCTCTACACAAGAGGAGTACCATGCTCGAAACTATAGAGACTGGAATCTCATCATGAGCATTGGGTAAACTTCTTCCCCTCTTAGGCCTAGGAACCCTAGGTCCACCTTTGGGTGTCCAGTTGCATGCTCAATCTCTTAACCATAAATCAAGCATGTCCAAGGTATGTCCTGTACTCCCATGATCCTTTTATATGAGCAACACCTCAGAGTTGAGTCCTCCTCAAGGACAACCAACTAGGTATATTGCCTTACAACTGGTTACCTAAACCTCCTCAGGGTCTAAGACACTCCTTGTCTCATCTCAGCAAGTAACCACTTATACCATAGGCACATAGGTACCAGAAGCATCATCCTATCTCTAGGGTTTTGGTTCCTTTAAAGGCAACCAAGATATCATCAGCCTCCAAGGATCGAGCATTAGGAAACTCCTATCATCCACTTAGGTCGCATCATCCTCAATTTCCCATGTTCCTCATGTCTTGGAATCTAAGCTTCCAACCTTTTTGCTTGTGTTCTGCTTTCTCTCTATAGAGCTAACTCCACATCCAGCCTTCCTACGAGAGGTCCTTTCTCCATGAAGGCTCAAGCTCACAAGCATACCCCTATGTGGGTGAAGCCTATGCTCGAACTTATGTTTGCTCAAGATTATCCAATCCCCTTATGCTTATCTCATAAGCCATCCATCATGATCCCTTGTACATGGTTTCATCCTACTGCCAGCACTATTGACGTACTCTGGGTGCAAGCTACACCCTACTTGCAAAATCCCATAGGGTTCTATAGGTTCTTCATTAACTTCATCCATGAAAGAGCTATCCTTCTCTCAAACATGCACGACCCTCCCTAGGGTTGGGTTGCCAAAGGTGCTAGGTCATCCAATCTCTAATGGCTCGTATGGAAATCCAAAGGCATGTCTATCCAAACACATGGTGTACCATGACATCTAACTCTTCATGTCATCTCCCTCTCTAACCTTCACTTAGGGTTAGGGTTAACCTCATCCTCATAGGATGTGCTAGGTCTCTACTTTTAATGGAGGTCTCTACCTCCAAGACTAACTTTCTTTACTTATCCTCATGACAAGAAGGTCTAGCCTCAGGTCCCTCCTGAGGGCATGACAACTCATGTCATACGACCCAAGCATGTATCTATTCTTTAGTTTACGCTTACTCTATTAAGCTTATGTCCATGACATCTTATTTATATTCTTTTCATTAATTTGGTGGAGGATTCCTTAGACCTTATTAACCTTACCCATTCCTCAAGAGGGTGAGGATAAGAGAGGAAACCCTAATCCTTAAGGTCCTTAATAGAATTTGAGTTGTGAAGGGATGAACAAGATGAGAGAGTCCTAAAGGTATCTTATTTTGAATCACACCCTAAGACTTTGGCCAGGCAATCACACGGGTTCGGCAGTCCTCGTATTCTGACTAGCGGTGCGGAGGAAAATTTTTCCAGCCCCCAGTCGTGATCCTTTTCTAGACACCTTTGTCTTTCTGATTGTCCTCTGATAACTCCCATGGGTTCTACATTATTTGTAAAATTTAATAATTATTAATGATTAGATGAGAAACATATGCTCTGATACCAATTGTAACGACCCCACCTCCTGGTAACCCCCAATTAAGGGAGACCCGAAGGTCAGAGCCGTTATTCAATTAATAGGATCAAAGGTTCAACAAATAATCTATAATAATTATGAAATTCTAATGACTAAACTGAAATCTGGTAGAAAATTAAAACTTTTCTTACCTTTTTAAAACTTTGGAAATTTATCTATCCACAACTTGGATTACTCTATCTAATCCTCCTTGCACTTTATTTCTTAATTTCGCGATGTGTCACTTTACCGTTTGTGCTTTCAGGATTACACCTGAAACGCTAACAAACAAAATGTCAGTCAGCAATTGCTGGTATGTGGAGGCAACCAAAAACTCACAAATAAGTCTAACAATCAAGATATTTACCAAGTCAATGTACACTTTCCGTGTGACATTCCCCGCCGCTTTTGCCCTAACCTTGGAATTACCCCCTTAAGGGTTTCTCTCTTGCCATTGACTTAAGGACACCTTCTCAATCCTAAGCTTGGTTCCTGGGAGTCACCTCTCATGGTGCTCCATAGTCATGCATCATAGACCACCTTCTCATTCCCGAGCTCGGTGTCTGGGGTCACCTCTCATGGTGCCCATTGGTCTACCCTCTTGGACCGGACCTTTATGGCATCTTCCATCAGGGTGGCATGTAGGTGTGGGAATACACATTTATATTAAATTGTGATAATCATAGTCACTTTATAATTGCAATATGAACATCCAAACTATTTAGTTGCACTCAATGCGATTAAACATTCAGGAATCCATCAGGAAACTAAAGCGGTTATTCATAATTAACCACATACCTGTTAAGCAGACTTGAATGCAGAAATAACTCAATCAATCAGGAATCAAGCAAGCATACACACACGATTTGTTCTTGAAAAAGGCATCTAATTTCTCTATCATTAATCATGTCATCATGATCTATTACTCCTAGTTGTCTTCTAGGGTTATTACTCCTTATTAGCATTTTGACCATAATTAGGGTTTTACTTCCTTTTTATTACTTTTACCTTATTTTTATTAAATATCGTCAAACCCTAATTATCTTGTCTTATTTTCCATTAAGGTCCTTAAGATCAGGTTTGGACCACGAAAACCCTAATTTTCATATTACTATATCTTTTCTTTTCTTTTTCTCTAATTTAGGGTTTCTAAACTTGTTAATCAACATATTGAGTTAAAAACCCTAAACCTTGTAATTCTATCATCAAAATAGGTTAAAACCCATCTTAATCATTAATCAAGTTAACCATGCTCGAATTAACCTAATTGTAGGATTAAACATATCTCTTATCAACATTTAGGGTTTTTAACCACCAATTAAAACCTTTTCTATCCAAAATAGGTACTTTTGCAAAAATATTTAGGTGTCCAAACCATTTGTAATGTATTCCTTGTATTTTTTTGATCATTTTTCATGTATCAACTTTCTTCATACGACTTCCGTAGCTCAAGATATGAGTTTTAACAAGAAAACCCTTTTTAATAGTTTACTTGCTATTTTACTAGAAAAAGCAGAACCGCCCGATCCATGGGCCGCTGATCCACTGAGGATCTAATGGCCATGGATGCGCGCACCTTTTATGTGCGATTAAAAGAAGAAGAAGACGATTCAAACCTTGATTCTACTGAATGAGGCGAGGGGCAAATCTGTCAATCTACGGTTATGTTCTTCTTCTACCTCTCGACTTCGTTGTTGTAGCAACGATGGTCAACCGTGAGGTTGACTCTGGGCTGTCGTACTCCTTTGCTCACATCGATGGGTCAGGGAGTTCCACATCCCTTCATCGAGGACAACGACACCTTCAATTGCTCACCCAAGTCGCATCGCAACCCTCCTCTACTTGCTAGACTCCGATGCAGCTCACAGAGGTATGGAGGTCGTAGGTCAAGAGGGATGGAACAATTGAGCGCACACAAGTGTTCCTTGCTCTCTTCCGTAGAGGCCTATGTAGCAAAGAAGGACGTTGGTTCCCTCAAGCACCCTCCCCTATATATAGGGTCGAGGTATTCCCTACTGGTTTGGGCATTTTCTAGATTGGCGACAAAACTCAACCAAAATAGGGATGCTTCCCTTCGTCTCTCTCTCCCGAATCTAATGGGACAAAAACCAGGCTGGCTCATCCACTGGATCACGAGAAAAATGTGTGGGAAAGTTCCCCTGGAACTTGTAGAGTCCCAGTCCACTTGGGACTAGACGATGAGCGTCCATCATAGGATTAAGATCCAACGAACCTCATACTTCACACTCAAACAAAGGAAATATCTATTTCTTTTAATTTAGAATTAATTCCCAAATTGAAGACAACTTGCAAAATTGATTTCTCCCAAACCATATCTCCTTTCTTTCTCAAATTTTAAGGGAAGGTTTTCCTTGGCATCATCTAGCTTTGTACGAAATTTTGGAAGCCAATTGCAATGGATGAGAAGGCTTCCTTCTCTCCCAAGTTATTCATTAATTAATTTATATTCTTTTTTCCTTTGTGATTATCTTGTTATTTTAGGTCCCTTGGACCTCAAGAAATCCCAAAGGCACAGATTCCCATATTGGGGAAAATCTATTTGCCTTTATCTTCTTCTGAAAGTCAATTTCTCATATTTCCCTTTTATTAATCAATTTCTTTTCCTTTATAATTCTCCTTTTAAGGATTTCTCTTTATCTTTCTTCTATTTTCGTATTGAAATTCCTTTTAACCTTAGGAATCCTTGGGATACGAAAATCCACCAAGGATAACTCAATTATACCTCTTTTCACATATTTTCCACATTTTATCATTATTTTCAATTTCTTTCTTAACAAGGAAATACTTAATTGGTCTTTTATTTTCTTATTGCATTCTCTATGCAACTTTGGACTCCTTGGGACCCAAGGAACCAAAGAGGCATGAAATCCAACTTTGGATTGTATTCATTTGCGTTCTGGAGGTTTCCACACCTTTCTTTTCTCAAAAACTTAATTATTCATTTACTAATTGAATTTCCTTGTTATTGGGCCCAATAGCCAATAATGCCCACAAAGAAATCATCAAGGCTATTGTAACGAAATTCATGCATTCACCCATTATTTGTTCATGTATCTTTAATATGAGAAATTACATTTCTCAGCAAATGAACCCAAAATTGGGGTTGTAACAACACCAGCTACATCTCAGCCTCCACCTCCACCTCCTGAAGTACCAAGTTGGCTTCTAAGGGACCTACACGCCTCGTTAGGTCCTAATTATAGGGGTATGGTAGTATGGATAGGCGAACATGATCCAAACTACCCTGTAAATGTTTCTATTCTGGAGGATGTTGTAGGTCAATCATACGATAACAAGCTATTTATACAAGATATTTTGGAGTTGTTTATTTATGATTGGTTGAATACATCTATGATAGAGCTATGGATATGGTGAGATCTTGTGTATACATCCATATACCTTGTTTTATATATGGTGATCTAGTTTCTTTTATATTAATGCATACGTAATACATGTTTTGCAGCCACTTACACACGATATGTATATATTTTTCATTTTCCCATGTCGGATTTTTGGTTCCATCTTTGATTAGTCTTGTAGATAAAGACCCTTCTTCAGCTACTTCATACTGTTGTGCTTCTTTTAAATATTTTGTCAAAAAAATAAGACGATGATAATAGCTCCATTCAATGTCGAGTAAGTTTACTTTTCTTATAATTTGGACTTGAGAAAATTACATTTTATTGTGGATTTTGAGTTATTAATTTTAACTTTCTTACCTGTAGTGGTAGGCATTGGGAGTTACTAGTTATTATCCCGAAGATGCTCATTGTATATTATCTAGATCCTGCGGGGAATGAATTGAATACATTATATGGACACCCAATGAAAAGGCCATTATTCCCGTGAGAAATATTTCATATTTTTATATATATTAACATCTTTTATTACATTACTATTTAATTATGCAATTTAATGTGTTACATTAACATGTAGGGCTTTACAAGAGTTCAAAAAAGTTGGAGGAAAGGTCCCCAAAAAAAAGAATCAGCCACTAATTTGGGAGAATGTGAAAGTAATTTTCTGACTCCAATGTATATATTATTTATGTGAACTGTGCTTATTTGTATTTTTGAATATTTTGTATGTTTCAATTTATAGTGTGCTATACAAGGTAATGGCTAGGCATGTGCCTACTATGTGATGTGATTTATGGACCCATTCATCAAATATGCTGCAATGGAAATCGATACTATACATAAGGTATTATATAGTCTCATTATATAATATGAAATATATCAATCTTATTATATATTATTAATTATATATATACGTCATTCTCTTTATAGGTGATTAAAACTGACTTGACTACAGGTGGAAAGTTATTAGATGTACATACTCCCTATATGAGGGAAGAATTAGATGATGTAAGAGAAGAATGGGCAAAAGCTCTACAAGTAGTGGGAATTTTTAAATATAATTGGGATACTGATGGCGATAATGACGATGATGAATAAAGAATGATATTTCTAAACTTTGTTATCATAATTATTTTTATGTGAATGTGAATGGATTTTTCTGAATTGTCATATGTGTGAAAGTGAAGATGATCAATACATGAATGTTTCTACATGTGTCTGAATGTGAAAAGAGATGAAATTAATGGAACTGTAGGTTGCTAAATGTGTGTGAAAATGAAGGAAATTTGAAATGGAACTACTGGTTTCTACATGTGTGTGATGAAAAATAATATGAATTAAATGTTCTTATACATGTGTGTGATCATAAATTGTTATCCATCTTGTTAATTTTGCAAGTTTGTGGCCTGTTGTTGGCTGATATCAATGGATGATGTAAACCTGCAGTTCAAAATTGAACTGCAGGTTCTACATCCTGTTGACCAGCCATACAGCAGGCCTGCAAATTGATAAGAAAAAAAAATCAGAAAATAGGCATCGAGTATTAGTATAAAACTGACAACAAAGACAAACAACGTCAGTTATTAGCAAACAAGCGACATCTATGTGGCTAGGTAGTGTCGGTTATATATACAAACTAATGCCTATGGTACCCTTGCTGGCACGTTTTATTGGTGGCTGGAAGGGTTATATAGTGTCAGTTTTTGTGAAACGCCGACGTCTTTGACCTGGATATAGTGTCAGTTTATTTTAATAACCAACGCCTATAGTGCCCTTGTTGGCACATTTTTGGTGGCGGGAAGGGTTATGGCGTCTGTGTTAAAATTGACGCTGAAGGTTTCGACTTTTAGCGGTGCCCACTTGGGTGTCGCTTTGAAACCGACGTCAAAGGACTTAAATAACTATTACAACCCCAATTTTTGGGGTTCTTTTGGTGAGAAATGGAATTTCCCCTATTAAATATGTTTGAACGAATAATGATATTATTTGTTTTGAATAAATGGATTTCATTTACAATTACCTTGTTGGTTGGTTTGTGGGCTTTATTGGCTATTGGGCCCAAAAACAAGGAAATGGAGAAAAGAAAGATGTAGAAACCTCTAGAAGGCAATGGAATGTTATCCAAAGTTGGATTTCATGCCTCTTGGGTTCCTTGGGTCCCAAGGAGTCCAAAGTTGTAAAAAATAATGCAACCAAAAAAGAAAAGATCAATTAAATATTTCTTTATTGAGAAAGAAATTGAAAACAATGATAAAATGTGGGAAATAAGTGGAAAGAGTTATAATTGAGTTATCTTTGATGGTTTTCATATCCATATGGTTACTAATGTTAAAAGGAAATTCAATAAGGAAAATAAAAAGAGAAATAAAGAGAAATCCTCAAAAAGAGATGTTTTAATAAAAAAATAAAAAGGATAATGAGAAATAATGGATATAGATGCATCTAGAAGGATAATGAGTATCCACTAAAAAGGATTTCAAAATATTAGAGTTTCTTGGGGTCCAAGGAGCCCCAATGGAGAAAAAAAAAGAGAAAATACCAATAATACAAAAAAGAGTATAATGTGATACATAATTAATGAAGTTTGTGGTATTGTTAAAAAGGAGGTATTTCCTACTAAAAGAAAATATAAATTCGTGCCAATGGATTAAAAGACAAGAATAAAGAGAATAAGAGAGAGAATTTTCGAATACCTAAATATCCAATGAACATGTTTTTTTAAGAAGATTAGTAGGAGAGAGAAGATTGCTTCTCAATTAAGGAATAGGATTCCTATTGGGAAAGGGCTTTGTTATTTTGTGGGCAAGCATGCTGGGGCATGGCTACCCTCCCCTATATAAGGGTAGAGATCATGGTTAAGCCCAAGGGGAATTCCACGCATCTCTCTCTTATCCTTCTTCTTCTTTGTTCAAACCATAGACCTTGTTAGCCGATCCTCTCTCTCTTTCCCTTACATTCAAGAAGTATACAAGAGGGCATGAGGGTCTTTGAGTGGGAAAAACAAAACCAAAACCCCTCCTGGGGTGGCTAACCATGCGGGAACCAGAGGCACCCATGAGGACGCTGACAACACAGTCCTTTTTTTCACAATGAAACAAGTTCATACCAGGGGATCTCGTCAACCCCAGAACCTGGAAAGGATGTGGGAAGTGATAACCTCCAATTTTGGATGATTATCTTAGTCTTTTCTTTAGTTTTCCACACTCTTTCTTAATTAGAATTAGATATAATACCTAAAAATTCCCCCTTATTGTAAATATACCATCAGACTAACTTTTCCCCTTTATATCTGCAGAAAAAGACACAAAAAAATCACAAAAGACTAAATCAGCCTCAAGACCGCATGGACTCAAACGGTCCCAAGACCGTTTGAAGTCAAATGGTCCCGAGACCGCATGGAGTTCAAACGGTCCCAAGACCGCATGAAGCCAAACGGTCCCGAGACCGCATGAAGCCAAACAGTCTCGAGACCGCATGAATCCAAACGGTCCCGAGACCGCATTAGGCCAAACAGTCCCGAGACCGCATGGAGTTCAAACGGTCCCGAGACCGCATGGAGTTCAAACGGTCCCGAGACCGCATGGAGTTCAAACGGTCCTGAGACCGCATGAAGCCAAACGGTCCCGAGACCGCATGGAGTTCAAACGGTCCCAAGACCGCATGCAGCCAAACGGTCCCGAGACCGCATGAAACCAAACGGTCTTGAGGTCCAAATGGTCTCAAGGTCCTAACGGTCTCAAGGTCCAAACGGTCTCAAGGTCCAAACGGTCTTGAAATCCAAACGGTCTTGAGGTCCAAACGGTCTTGAGATCCAAATGGTCTCAGGCCCAAACGGTGTTGAGGTCCAAACGGTCTCCAAACCGTTTGGACTTCACTTAAGGCCTATAAATAAGACCCCAAGGGTTCTCCACCAAGTATGAAGTTTCAGACATCCAAAGGCTGCCTCAATCATTCCAGAGCTCTTGTTACTTCTATCGTCCGCCCTGGGGCTGCCGGTCTGCGACCCACACTCCATCTTGAAGCTGTTTTCTCTCTCTCTGCCAAAGAAGGTGGGAAGAGGGAGATCTCATCATCAAGCAACCTGTGAAGCTGGTGGATCGTTTCTCTCTCTCCAAGGGGTTGACTTTCCTCCCTCCTTTGTGGGGATGACACTCTCTCTCTCTCTTCTTGCCTCCTTCTTTGTCCAAGTTATGAGCGAGTAGACTCCCTCACTAGGGTGCGGGGAGTAGCCCCGCTACCCATGCTTTCATATCATGTAAATGTAATCCTTAGGTTGTAATATAGAGTTCTTATCTCTATCAGTTCGACATCAAACGATTAATGAATGCATGTTGCTTGATCTCCAACTTGTGTTATCTTTTATCTTTTAGTATGAATTGTCTACGTTTGTACTATTAGATTCAAAACTCATTTGCATGTTGGTTCTTGGTGCATGTACTCACCATGCATCTGTTTTGGTATCTAGAAGTGTATCTCAAGAAGTGGAGTAGACTCACTATCATCTGTTGCACTTTCATACTATGAAATGGAATCAGTTGATGTATGGAAGTGCAACCTTGATAAGTCGAGGAACGCACTTTGCGAGGGGAATGATGTAAAGTAATGTGACCATTTGTTCGGGAATGGCTGGCGTTGTACATTCCCACACTTCTCGTAGTTAGATTCTCCGAAAGGAGGCTAAGTCTACAAGGATACTAACTGACTGGACTCTTTCTGCAGGTTAAGTTTTGCTTTGCATGTGTTGATCGATGTGTAGTGGTGGTGAAAAACTGATCACACCCTAGTGATCTTTTATCATAGTTTAACTCATTAGATTTACCTGCTTTCTTTACTTTTCATGTTCTTAGTTTAAAAACATCAAAATCCAACTTTCGATATAAGTGCCTGCTAGTAAGTAACCAAGTGAAATTCCATACATTTTCCATCTTGTTGCTTGCAACAAGACCTTTGTTCTATCGATTCGACCCTTAACTATACTGCGATAAGACTTCCACGTATCTTAGCATACGTGGGTGGAGTTTCTATCTAGTATAAGCAAGGATAAACTTAAAGACTTACCATCTTTAGGATTTTTAGTGGTGCACGCAATTCCACGTAAGTGGAAGCTCCATCAAAAAAATTGGCGTCGTTGCCGGGGACAACGGAACGTTGTAATTTCACTTAGTACCTTTCTAGTTGGTTAGGATTTTACACTTTTTAATCATAACTCTATATCTTCTTGAAACTATTATATCTTTGTCATTATCTAAAGGTGTATCTCTCTACTCAGGTAGAAATCGTGTATGCAACCTGCGCATAACCTCGGATTCTCCCCTGATCTAGAGTTTGACTCTGAGGTAGAGAGAAGCTTCCACCGCCGCATTCGACTCAATCGTCAAAGGGCCAGGCAAATGGCTGAAGATCAACACTAGGCTGCTTTGGTAATGGATAGGGTCAACGCCGCCATCACCGCTCAAAGGGCACAACTCATCACTGAAACTCGTGCCCAAATCCAAGCAGAGATTCGTGCGGAAGAGCAAGCTCGCATCAGAGCTGAAACTGAGGCAGCGACCCAAGCTGCTCAGTTGGAGTTACGAAACAAACAACTGAGGGACTACGCCGTACCAAAGAACTATGAGGATAACCACCCGGTCCGACCTCCAATTATTAATATCCCTAACTTCGAGATTCGGACCCAGTGGATCCAGATCATGCAAGGCATATCTTTCTCCGGAGGTTCTGGAGATGATTGCATGGATCATCTAAAAAGGTTTAAGGCACTGTGTCGCTTGGTTCCACAAGTTGGTGTCACTTATGATGTGATAATGCTTCATCTATTCCATTTCACTCTATCTGGGAGGGCCTTGAGTTGGTATAACTCACTTGACAGAGAACCAATAATAACCACCTGGGCTCCTCTTGAGGAAAAGTTCTTAGAGAAGTTCTTTCCACCCTCACTGACCTATGAAATCAGAGGGCAGATCAATCACTTCTCTCAGTTGCCTGGAGAAACCCTTGTTGAGGCATGGGAGAGATTTAAAGAACTTCTACGTAAATGCCCCCATCATGGAATATCCCAGAAATGACTGATAGAAACCTTCTACCAAGGAGTAAGTGATGATATTAAACAGTTCTTAGATTCCTCTTCTGGAGGAAACTTCATGAGGAAAAATTACGAGGACGCATGGAAGATTGTTACTCTCGGAGCTGAAAACTAGTCCAACTGGGGACGGTCAGCCAGTAAAGGTGTCCTCAAAGTTTTCAAAGCTGGAGAATCAATAGAGATGAAAGAAATAGCTGAAGTCCTGAAAACCATAGTTCATAAACAGCAAGCTCTCGATACTTCTCTCGGAGAGATCGATAAGAAGAAAACTCTGCTAGTTCAACAAGTCAAAGCCGTCATGGGATCCTGTGAGGCTTGTCATGCTTCTGACCATCCGACTCTTTCCTGCGGTATGCTATATAATGTGATGATGGATCTACATCCACCACCACAACCATATGAACCTATCATTGATCAGTCGGAAGAGCAACTACCGGAACAAGTTAACTCTATCCACTCTATCCCTGGGCAAGTCTACTACAACCCTAATCAGCCAAGGAATCATCCAGGGTTTCAGTATGGAAACCCTGCTGGGACTGCCAATCCTCAGCATCAAACACAGGGGGTATCTACTAGTAGGATAACACCTGGATTCCCAAACAACTTCAACCAAAACCAAGGAAATTCCAGGAGTAACTTTCCTAGGGCTAACTACCCCAGGAACCAATCAGCCTACTACCAGTACACTCATCCTCCACTCCATCCATAGTTGCATACTCAGCAACCTCAGCTGGCGTTACCACCCCAACAATCTAAACAAACCCAGCAACCAATTCCTCCGAAAAATGCTCCTACCCAACCGGAAGATGAAATATCCTTGATCAAGAAGATGTTACAATCACAGCAAACTATGCTAGCTAACCAGCAGGCTCAGCAAAAAGTAGTTGAAGCTCAGCTTGCTCAGATCGTTGCACAATTGAAGCCCCCAACAGGTATGTTTACTGGGCAGCCTGAATCAAATCCTAAGCACGGACAAAACAGACATGAGCAGTTGAATTTCGTCACCACCAGATCTGGACGCATAATTCATGAGACTACCAAGATCACCCTGGATAATGATGATACCCCTGCTTTCATGACGAATGAGAGCCTGCAACAAGGAATGGAGAAGCCCTCAGAGGGCACAAAGGGCAAAGATAAAGTGTCCACAGAACCAGAAGTTTTGCAGTATAAACCAAGAATCCTGTACCCAGGAAGATTACGAGAAACAAAGATGGACAACAAGTTTCAAAAATTCAAAGAGGCAATGAAGAAACTATGCATTGATATCCCGCTCCTTGATGCTCTTTCCAAGGTGCCAGCCTGGGCGAAATACCTCAAGACCTTACATTCAAGAAAATACATCATCGAGGAGCAGGAAACTGTTAAGCTTGCTCAGACCACTTCGGACATCATCTTAAACAAGATGCCCAAAAAGAAGAAGGACCCAGGTTCCTTCGGAATCCAATGTTGCATTGGCAGCGCATCTTCTAAAAAGGGATTAGCTGACCTTGGGGCTAGCATATCTATTATGCCTTACTCAATGTGCAAACGTCTGGGTTTCACTGAATTGTTGCCTACAGCAATGACTATCCAATTAGTTGATTCCCCTATAACCGCACCTTTGGGGATCATTGAAGATATTCCGGTAAGAATAGGCAAGGATGCTTACGTACAGTGCGACTTCGTTGTCATGGATATTAAAGAAGACCTGAGGTATCCAATCATTTTTGGCAGACCATTCCTCGCTACTGCCAGAGCGCTGATTGACGTCGAAGCTGGTACCATCATTCTTAGGCTCAGAAAAGAAGCAATTCAATTTCGGGTCCTTAATAGTATGAAAGGGCCCAGCATCCAAGAGGAGGTTTTCCTCCTTGATGCTATTCAACAAATGTCACAGTTGGAAATCTCTGAGCCAGTTGACGAACTTGAAAATGTTCTAATCAATCCGGATGTTGAATTCTCTGCGAACGAACTAGTTCAACAGTTTCTGCAACATTTAGAAAAGGCCGAAGAAGCACCAACGGCCACTATTGAAGAACTTAAAGTTGTTACCATTATAGAAGCAGCTGAGCCACCAAAAGCCCCTGAAATGAAGACCTTACCCACAGGGCTTAAACATGCTTTCTTAGATAAGGAAAAACTATGCCCATTTATCATCAGCTCCACCCTTACAAGAGATCAAGAGGAAAAGCTTCTGAACGAGCTGAGGAAGCATAAAAAGGTCATAGGATATAAGATAACTGACCTAACGGGCATAAATCCAGCCATGTGTATGCATAGACTTCCTATGGTTGACGAATTCAAGCCCTCTCGAGAACATCAAAGAAAACTAAATCCTAATCTAAAGGAGGTAGTGTGCCTGGAGGTCCTTAAATTACTCAAAGACGGCATGATCTATCCTATTTCTGACTCCCAGTGGGTCAGCCCCGTTTAGGTTGTTCCAAAAAAAGGGGGGCACTACTGTAGTGCTAAATGACAAAAATGAACTAGTGCCTACCAGGACTATAACTGGATGGCGAATGTGTATTGATTATAGAAAGTTGAACAAAGCCACAAGGAAAGACCACTACCCTCTACCTTTCCTTGATGAAGTCCTGGAACGCCTAGCTCACCGAAAATATTTTTGTTACCTCGACGGTTACTCCGGGTTTTACCAAATACCCATACACCCGGTGGACCAGGAAAAAACCACCTTCACATGTCCTTTTGGGACATATGCCTTTAGAAGAATGTCGTTCGGGCTATGTAACGCACCTGCCACTTTCCAACGATGTATGTATGCTATCTTCGCCGGTTTAACAGAATCCGTCATGGAGGTGTTTATGGACGATTTCTCAGTGTACGGAGATTCTTTCGACAACTGTTTAATAAATCTTGGATAAGTTCTGCAACACTGTGAGGAAACGAACCTTATCTTGAATTGGGAGAAATGCCATTTTATGGTAATAGAAGGTGTCGTCCTCGGACATAGGGTAAGTGATAGGGGAATAGAGGTTGATAAAGCAAAAATTGATGTTATCTCAAAGCTGTCACCTCCAAAGGACATAAGAGGAGTTCGAGCTTTCCTGGGTCATGCAGGATTCTATAGGAGATTCATCAAGGATTTCTCAAAGATTGCCAAACCTATGACCCAACTCCTGACCAAAGATGTTGAGTTCATATTCAATCAGGAGTGTATGAAAAGTTTCTCTACCCTTAAGGATGCGTTAATCTCCGCACCTATTCTAAGAGCTCCAGATTAGTCGCAACCCTTCGAAATCATGTGCGACGCAAGTCATTATACCATAGGGGCCGTTCTAGGACAACGGATTGATAAGAAACCCTATGTTATCTACTACGCATCTAAAACGCTAGATGAAGCGTAGAAAAACTACACCACTACAGAGAAAGAGTTTCTGGCTATCATCTATGCGTTTGAAAAATTTCGCTCGTATTTGATTTCCTCTAAGGTCATTGTTTATACCGACCACTCTGCTATTCGATACCTGACTCAAAAGCAAGATGCCAAACCTAGGCTCATCCGCTGGGTGCTGATGCTTTAGGAATTCGACTTGGAAATTAAGGATAAAAGTGGAGTGGAGAATGTTGTAGCTGATCATCTCATTTGTATCGAGGTTGAAGAAGAGGATAAAATCCCTATCTGGGATTCTCTTCCAGATGACCAACTTATGAAGGCCACCCATGAATTCCCTTGGTATGCGGATATCCTCAATTATCTAGCCACAGGGATTATCCACCCCTCTGCTTCCTATCATGACAAAAGGAAGTTCCTTCATGACATAAAACAATATCATTGGGATGAACCCTACCTTTTTCGCCTTTGCGCTGACAAACTTTTCTGTCGCTGCTTGCCATGAGAGAAAATAACCCCGGTCCTAGAGCATTCCCATTCGGGACCTACGGGGGGCACATGAGTGCTAAGAAAACAGCTATAAAAGTTTTACAATCTGGTTTCTTCTGGCCCACCATATCAAAGGATTCGTACGATTTTGTGAAATCCTGTAACAAATGCCAATTTTCTGGCAACATATCAAAAAGAGACGAAATGCCCCTCACCTTGTGGCAGGAAATTGAGCTTTTAAATGTGTGGGGGGTAGACTACATGGGACCTTTCCCCCCATCATATGGCTTCTCTTACATCTTGGTCGCACTGGACTACGTCTCAAAATGGGTCGAAGTTGTACCCACTGTATCCAGCGATTCCAAGCCTGTTATCAAATTGTTCAAAGACATTATTTTCCCAAGATTTGGAGTTCCACGAACTGTCATATCGGACGGCGGGACCCATTTCTTGGAACGCAGTTTTGAAGCTTTACTGAAAAAGTACGGAGTCAATCACAAAGTCGCCACGCCCAACCACCCACAGACAAGTGGTCAGGTTGAGATATCCAATAGACAACTAAAGGCGATTCTTAAAAAAACGGTGAACAGAAACCACACTGATTGGTCCACCAAACTTCCTGATGCCCTTTGGGCATACCGAACTGCATATAAAACACCAATCGGAACAACCCCGTTCCGTTTGGTGTACGGGAAGTCCTGTCATCTGCCAGTAGAGCTGGAACATAAAGCCTGGTGGGCAATCAAACAATTAAACTTCGATCTTAAAAATGCATGTGAGAATAGACAACTCCAATTGCAGGAGTTAGAAGAGCTTCGAATGACCGCCTATCACAGTGCCAGAATCTATAAGGAGCAAACAAAAATGTGGCTTAATGGTCATCTCAAGAGAAAAGATATCGCCATTGGTGACAAAGTGCTCCTTTTCAACTCCAAGCTCAAGTTATTTCCCGGAAAACTTAGAACAAAATGGTCCAGACCCTTCACTATAAAACATATTTACCCAACTGGAGCTTCCATTATTATAGACAACAATAAACGAGAAAGGATGGTCAACGGTCACCGTTTAAAAAGATACTACACTCCGGAAGACAAAATGCCAAGACAACCCATCGAAATCAAAGATGCTATACTAACAACATAACTCTATTACAGCTTCGTCGAGCCAACGACGTAAAACCCAGGCGCTACTTGGGAGGCAACCCAAGATTTCATTTTCTTTCCCTTTTTTTCCCGTTCTTTTTACCTTAGGTTTATCTTATGAAAATACAAAAAAAATTTACAATCAAAACAAACATAAAAATAGCAAAATGATAATATACAAAAAAAATTCACATAACTAAAACAAACATAAAAAATTAAAAATTTTGTTCGACCTTATCCCTACCAAATGGTTCTAAAACCGTTTGGGACCAAACGGTCTTGAAACCGTTTGGAACCAAACGGTCTTCAAACCGTTTGGAACCAAACGGTATTCAAACTGTTTGGAACCAAACGGTCCTGAAACCGTTTGGAACCAAACGGTCCTGAAACCGTTTGGAACCAAACGGTCTTCAAACTGTTTGGAGTCCAAACGGTCGCTAAAACCGTTTGACCTAGGGTTTTTGTCAGGTCGGTTCCAAACCGTTTGGAGTCCAAACGGTCGCTAAAACCATTTGACCTAGGATTTTTTTCAGGTCAACCCCCTGTTTCCTATAAATATAAACCCTACCCCTTCGTCTTCCTTTCCTTCGACTCCTGAGCCATCTGAAACTCCTGTTCTAGCCCTGTTCCATTGCTCTTGCTTTCCTCCGTTCCCGCGCGTTTCATCTCCATCGACCTCTGCCTTCCCTACTGCCGAGCGACCTCCGTCCCCAACACCTCTCCGCCGTCGGCTCTGCCACCTGATGCAAGGTAGTCCAGTATCTGCGGCAGTATGGCCGCTCTCTTCCGCAACCTCCCCCTTCCGCACTGGCGTTATCATCATCGGCGCTACCATGGCATTTCTTCTTCTTTTTCCAACACCGGTGCCACCATCATCGTCGTCTTTACCACCACCGTGCCGCTCTCATCTTCGTCGCTGATGGCGCTGTCCGCCGCCACAGTCACCTTCATCATAATTGCCGCCATCATCTTTTATCGCCGATGTTCACCATCATTTTCGCCTTCGTCGCCAACACATCCGCCGTCTCTGTGTCGTTTCACCGTTTCGTCTCCACCTTAGCCGTCTGTTACCCGTCGTTCCGCCTTCCAACCAGTTTCCGAACCGTTTGGAACCAAACTGTCTCCAAACCGTTTGACCTTCCAGATTCGTCTAAATCTCTAAAAAATAAAATATATATAGATACATAAAACCACATAAATACAAACAAAATCCAATCCGTTTTTAAACATATTGTTCTCACTCATGATTTTCCACTTTGCAGATATGGTATCACCAGCAAAGACGGCCATCAGATCTGAAGCTGCTCCTTCTCTGACAAGGGAGAAAATGATGGAAGAACTGGCCCGACTCTAGAAGATCAGAGATGTCTTCAATAGAACTGGAAAGGCCCCTCCAAACACCAAAATGATGGAGGTTCTGTGCGACATTGAACACCTCAACAAAAGTCTCACAGAGGCGACCGACAAAGAAGTAGAAGAGATTTCTTTTGATGATGATGAAGGCTCGGAATACACTCCAAATCCATAGGAGGAATCCCCAGCCAAAGAACAAAAGGAAAACGCAAAGTCCAGGAAGCTGCACCCGGACAACCCTCCAAGAAATGGGCAAGAAAACAAGTTTGCCCCGTCTCAGCTATGGACCAACCCTTTGCAACACCGACCACCACCATCCCTGCCACCACCCCCACCTTCTCAATTCTCACCACCTCCGCACCCCCACCTGAAAACCTTTACATCCACACCATCCAATCCATCGACAAAATCCTGAAACCAACAAAGTACGTCTGCTCAAGCGTACTGCTGAAGATGGGGATCTATGACAGAGTCCTCACAATGCTCGACAACACCAACCTATCCAGACTCTATCTTATCCCCGAAGTCTCATATGTCGAGCCCACCACAGAATTCTTCACCCATCTTATTAAAGAAACGGTGGAAATTACACAGAGAGAAAGGGATGGTGGTGATCGTTTACTGGTCACGAAGGTCTTTGGGAATGACGTTGTGATAACAGAAAATCTTTTAAATGCAATCTTCATTGACAATCCTGAGCAGCTCAAAAAGGCCGGAGTTGCAGGAATAGCGAACGACCCGTTCAATAAACATACCTTCTGGAAGTCACTAACAGGGATCCCAACCTACGAGCCAAAAACATGTAAAGCCTCCAGCATTCACTCAGGGTTCGTGTGCACACTTCACAAAATCATTACCAGTGCACTGCTCCCCAGATCAGAGGGAGGAAACATCATCACTGTCGATCCTTTTATCCTATGGTCAATCCTGCATGGAAATTCAGTCAACATCAGACGGCTTTTGATACAAAAGTTCTCCAACTACGCCATAGGAAAGGAAATTTGCATGGGAGGTCATGTCACATCCATCATATAATATCTCAAGATGGACAGACCCCTACCGCGCTGCACGCAAATAAAGGGCGACATCCTTACCAATGAACAAACCTTGAAGAACTCGTTCATTATTAAGGAAAAGGATGAAAAACTTTACTACGTCTTCTGCCCTGCGGTCAAGTCATCCAGAACACTCCTCCCGCTCCCAGAGCTAGCAAACTACGACACAGAAAAGCTCCTCTTCTCTGACGAGGAGCTTACACAACTCCTAGCTTCAGTTAAAACAACCGAAAAGAAAGCAACAGCGGGACAGACGGAGCTGAGCATCACAGCCCCGACAACTCGTCCATCCAAAATACATGTCAAACGACCTTCCAGAAGGCAATTGCAGGCACAACAGCTATCGGGGACACCTACATCAAAGCCAAATTCATACGCCGAGACCCTCCATGAGATATCTTAACCACCTCTTCAATCGACTCTTTCATTCAGAGTCTGCATGACCAGGTAACCGCCACCACCACTCCATCTTCTACCTTTCCAGTATCTACCACTCCTCCCCTCTTCGCCACATCCACACAACTGTTCACATCCGCTTCTTCACCCCTTTTTCCTTTGGGATCTCACTTCTCCACCTCAATGCCCGACTTCAACCACCTTCCTATTCCCCTCTACAGTTTCTACCCCATTTCTATCACTCCCACCACTTTCACCTAAGATACCACCACCCTTTCCCATCCACCACCACCCCGCCACCGCTGGTGACTCCATCCACAGTCACCACGCAGTTCAGGGAATCACCAGTGTCTCTCCCGCAAGGCACTACCACCCTCCCACATAGACCCCAACCACCCCACCCTTCCAGCTCTGGGGTCCCTTTTGCCAATATCGGAGCGGAATTCGGCCGTCAATTCGACGTTGTCCGAAACTTCCTAACCGATCCTTCTAACATCTTACATTCTATTTTTTCTTGTGTGCAGGGTTTATCATGACAGGTGGCCATGATCGACGAACAACACCGAGCCTTGCCCACCATCCTCCAAGGCTTCCAGCAACGACAAGTTGAGGTGGCTAAGCAAGTTGAGCACATCAACAACCACTACAGCAACTTGCCGGAATCGGTTTTCGGAGCGAAGCGCCAGCAAGAAGCAATGGCAAAGCAAGTCGATGAGATCTCTACACAGGCTCAACCTCTGCTAGAGACTCTCTGCGAGCTCCAGCAACAACACGCACTCCTAAGAACGCGCTTGGACACCATCAATAGCACCCTCACACAGCTACATAATTGCTAAGAGGAATCAACTAACAATGATATCCAGCAACTACGTGCTCAAGTCACAGATCTAACAACACGTCTCCTCTCCGTCGAGGGTCAATATAATGACCTCAAAGAATCCCACGACACACTGCTCAAAACACACGAGCATCAGCAAGTGGCTTTCGATGAGTTACAAGCCACCCATTGGCGGTGCAATAAGTCTGCAAGCAAAAAGCCAGCAGACAAGGCAGCGGACGACAACGATAGCGATAGTAACGAAGATGAAGATGAAGACTCCGACTCATCTGTGGATTCAAATAACGATACCACCTCTTCTGGTGGCAAACCAGATGATGGAGAAGACCCCAGCAATACAGCCGGACCTTCTCACAAAGGCTCCGACAAATATTAGCATAACAATGAGCATCACCCCAAGTCCCCACACAACGATAATGTGAACATGTCATATGGGGATCAATTCATTGATTATTCCACTCTAGGATCAATCGGGGAAACCGCTAAAGACGCTGCTTTCACTGAGCTCCAACAATGTCTATTAGGAACCAGTGTCATCCCACCCACAACATCTGCCCCACCTCTCTCTGCACCTGGCACATCTGTGCCCTCCCCCCATGACCAGGACGAGGCAGAGCGAGTGAGTTTGGATACTGATGAAGAACTCGACTCTGCCTCTGACTCCGATGACGATCTGTAGACCTATCCTGAGGTCCTAGATCACCCTTCTTCCCCCACTCCTCAGGAACTTCCCCCGCCACCACCTCTACCGCATAAAATGCATGACCTGGACATGGCGGCCATCTCCACACTAGATGCTCAGGACTTTTTGTACTGAACACTATTGTGGATGATGTGAAGGCAGGGGAAGACATCATCTATAATAACACCAAAACTAAACGCAAGATGACACGAGAAGATTTCCGTACCATCCTACGACCTCGGTCCACGATACCTATGGCGATCTTCTGTGTCCTTCTTGCTAATAGCATCGAAATATATAGAAGTCATAAGAGGCAACAACCGGTTTTCAACGCCTAGCCTGCTCTGTCTGTTGACCTTTTATATAAAGACATAGGAGCACAGTCGATCGAGAGGCTGCGTGCTGGTTTAGCACGTCGGGCACGTTTTCTTACCGTGCCCTTCCGAGTTTCGGACCACTGGCTTTTTATGATCATGGATACCGAAGCTCAGGATGCCAAGGTGTATAAATTCTACGGCGCCGAGCTACGAGCCGGCACAATAAACTTCGTTGGTGAAGTAGCAGAAGAAGCAAGGTGCATACCCTTTCGACTGCTTAAGTTAATTTGGGCTGCACGCCCATCTCTCCACCAAGATTGGAGCCAGCCTTGGTTCAAAATCATAAACCCTCAAGTTCAAGTTGCTGAGGGATCAGGGGACTGCGCTTTTTGCACTATACATCACATCCAGGCGCTGAACCAGGAAATCCCATTTACCGATCTGGTTGCTGAAGATTTTCATTCCTTACACGTGCGTTATGTCATTGAGCTCATCTGTGATAGACGTTTCTTCAAGGATCTGACTATGGCACCAAATGACGTCCCCCGCTACCTTTTCTCAGCTATCCAGCGACCGCAGCGGCGACCCTTCTGACAAACTCTGAAGGAGTCAGAGAAAACCACAGTGCCAGTCGCAGCTACCGCACAAAGTACAGGAGACATCGATCCTTTGTCTGCCATAGAACCAACCTTTCCTGACTTCGATCACAGTGCTTGCAAAGGTCTCTCCGACATCGAACTATGTCTCATTATGTCGTGGCTCTCAGCCGAGAAGGATGAACTCGTATTCATGTCTAGAGACATTTTAGTTATGGCAGACACGCTCCGAGAGACCTTACAGGTTAAAGGATCCCTCTCCATAAGCCTTATGGCCGCTTACCAGTTCCTACTCAGCCAAGATAACCCCACTACATATATGGCGTCCCCATACATGAAGGATAACCTCCTAAAGCTCAAGAACTTCGGCACAACTGACGCGCTGATCTCCTATCTACAACACACAATGCCGACGTTCATCATGTTACCCTTCCTCTATCATGAGCACTGGCTGCTCCTGGCCACAAATCTCCCAGAAGGAACAACTGCAATATACAACAGTTCTGATAGCCAGTACAATCCACGACAGAAGAACTATGTCGTGACACCAAGGACGCTAAAAGAAGTAGTGGCAAAGGAGTGCGCTGACAATCGCTTTTTTGAGTCATCATACAAGGGCGTACGACAAAGAGCATTTTCACCGCCCTTCCTTCTGCCACAAATGCCCCCAGCAAATCCGAGAATCAAATGACTATGGCTTCCACGTCCTCTATTGGATGTACACCATCATCGTCCTTCAACGACCAGTAGAAGATATGACTGATGTGGATTACCACGCTCGACGTGGACAGTTCGCAGAAAATCTACTTCAATCCCCGGGGGCAAATGAAGCATTAACTTAGCCTGAAGCCCTTGTCCTGATTACTCCTCAACCTATCACTTTGACACTCTGAGGACAGAGTGAGTGATAATTTGGGGGGGTACATCAGACAAGGGAGAGGTACCATTCTCTCCATCACTTTTTTCTCCCTTTGTACATATTTTCTTTTTAACTTTCTTCTTTTTGAAAATATGTCACCCTCATTTAACTTTAGAATCCTGACAGCCCTCAAAAGTAAATAGTACTTAGACATATAATGGCGATTTAATAATGTCCTTCCACTATTGATTTTCATGCCTTTGTTTCACTTCTTCATCTGACTCTCCACAGGTCAATATCAAGGCAGAAATAAGCCAGGCTCTCAAGGGTGAGAGGGGCATCAGGCAACTTCCAAATCAAGAAGCTCTGCAAGTGGACCACAAACCAAATAAATGCATGTTGAAAAACTCTAAGAACAACTTTCTTCTCTTCAAAATAAAAGAGTCTTGGCCGCCCAAAATAAAATTCCCAAGCAAAACCCCAAAACCCAAGCCTATGAGTCTTTGAATAAAAGCCAGAGAGTCGAATAAAATTATGAGAGTTGTGCCATAAATAAGGATCTATATAAAGAACCAATGAAGGTCTCACCCGACCGGCACATTCAGCTGCCCTCACAAAGGCAGATGTGTCGTGTCCGGTAGTGAAACCCTAAGGTATCTGAAAGGCTTATAAAGGACTCGCCCGGCCGGTACATTCAGCTTCCCTCAGAAAGGCAGATGTGTCGTGCCCGGTAGTGAGATCCTAAAAGCATAGATAACCCCTCCCCCACTTGAAGGGGGAGTTATACTTCAAGCCTTTAGCCAACCCTCATACCCTCTCTAGCTTCCAGTAGGTCCTTCAGAGAGGTATAAAGCTGATTAGAGTCAACAACATGCACAGAATAAAGGTGGTCCCGATGCAAGCTACGAGATACGGAAGGAACCTGAGACCCAAGAAACTCTCTAAACATGAAGGAGTTAAGGCAAGCAATAAGACCTGATATGACCTTAAGAGAACTCAGGTTAAGAATTGAAGCAAGAGTATGGAAATTTTAACTAAATAAAATCGCCTCACCATTACATGCCTCAGCTCTATCTAACTTGAGAACAAGCTAGACTCTAAGTTAGGGGGTGATAACCTCCAATTTTGGATGATTATCTTAGTCTTTTCTTTAGTTTTCCACACTCTTTCTTAATTACAATTAGATATAATACCTAAAAATTCCCCCTTATTGTAAATATACCATCAGACTAACTTTTCCCCTTTATATCTGCAGAAAAAGACACAAAAAAAATCATAAAAGACTAAATCAGCCTCAAGACCGCATGGACTCAAATGGTCCCAAGACCGTTTGAAGTCAAACGGTCCCAAGACCATTTGAAGTCAAACGGTCCCGAGACCGCATGTAGTTCAAACGGTCCCAAGACCGCATGAAGCCAAACGGTCCCGAGACCGCATGAAGCCAAATGGTCCCGAGACCGCATGAAGCCAAACGGTCCCGAGACCGCATGAAGCCAAACGGTCCCGAGACCGCATGAAGCCAAACGGTCCCGAGACTACATGGAGTTCAAACGGTCCCGAGACCGCATGGAGTTCAAACGGTCCTGAGACCGCATGGAGTTCAAACAGTCCCGAGACCACATGAAGGCAAACGGTCCTGAGACCGCATGGAGTTCAAACGGTCCCAAGACCACATGAAGCCAAACGATCATGAGACCGCATGAAACCAAACGGTCTTGAGGTCCAAACGGTCTCAAGGTCGAAACGGTCTCAAGGTCCAAACGGTCTCAAGGTCCAAATGATCTTGAAATCCAAACGGTCTTGAGGTCCAAACGGTCTTGAGATCCAAACAGTCTCAGGCCCAAACAGTCTTGAGGTCCAAACGGTCTCCAAACTGTTTGGACTTCACTTATGGCCTAAAAATAAGACTCCAAGGGTCCTCCACCAAGTATGAAGTTTCAGACGTCCAAAGGTTGCCTCAATCATTCCAGAGCTCTTGTTACTTCCATCCTCTGCCCTGGGGCTGCCGGTCTGAGACCCACACTCCATCTTGAAGCTGCTTTCTCTCTCTCTGCCAAAGAAGGTGGGAAGAGGGAGATCTCATCATCAAGCAACCTATGAAGCTGGTGGATTGTTTCTCTCTCTCCAAGGGGTTGACTTTCCTCCCTCCTTTGTGGGGATGACGCTCTCTCTCTCTCTTCTTGCCTCCTTCTTTGTCCTAGTTATGAGCGAGTAGACTCCCTCACTAGGGTACGGGGAGTAGCCCCACTACCCATGCTTTCATATCATGTAAATGTAATCCTTAGGTTGTAATATAGAGTTCTTATCTCTGTCAGTTCGACATCAAACGATTAATGAATGCATGTTGCTTGAACTCCAACTTGTGTTATCTTTTATCTTTTAGTATGAATTGTCTATGTTTGTACTATTAGATTCGAAACTCATTTGCATGTTGGTTCTTGGTGCATGTACTCACCATGCATCTGTTTCGGTATCTAGAAGTGTATCTCAAGAAGTGGAGTAGACTCACTATCATCCGTTGCACTTTCATACTATGAAATGGAATCAGTTGACATATGGAAGTGCAACCTTGATAAGTTGAGGAACACACTTTACGAGGGGAATCATGTAAAGTAATGTGACAATTTGTTCAGGAATGGCTGGAGTTGCAACATTCCCACACTTCTCGTAGTTAGATTCTCCGAAAGGAGGCTAAGTCTACAAGGATACTAACTGACTGGACTCTTTCCGCAGGTTAAATTTTGCTTTTCTTGTGTTGATCGATGTGTAGTGGTGGTGAAAAACCGATCACACCCTAGTGATCTTTTATCATAGTTTAACTCATGAGATTTACCTACTTTATTTACTTTTCATGTTCTTAGTTTAAAAACATCAAAATCCAACTTTCGATATAAGTGCCTGCTAGTAAGTAACCAAGTGAAATTCCATATGTTTTCCATCTTGTTGCTTGCAACAAGACCGTTGTCCTGTCGATTCGACCCTTAACTATACTGCGATAAGACTTCCACGTATCTTAGCATACGTGGGTGGAGTTTCTATCTAGTATAAGCAAGGCTAAACTTAAATACTTACCATCTTTAGGATTTTTAGTGGTGCACGCAATTCCACATAAGTTGAAACTCCATCAGGAAGCTTGTTGCAAGTCTCCCCTACCTAACCAGAGCGTGAAGGCACTTGGAGGGGGTCTTTAATGGACCTGTTAGGTGCGCCTTCCTCTGTCACGACCTGCGAGCATGGATGGTTGATCCGGATCACCTCTTACCACTAGCCGCAGAGCAATCTCTCTCCTCAACTCCAGCGAGGAGTAGGCGGTCCTTCTTGGTCGTGCTTAGGGCTCATGAGGGCGAGGGAAAGTTGGGCAGGGAGCACTCCCGCGCCCATCATCACGACAGATAGGAAGGAACCCTGCGTCGTGAGGAAGGAGATAATAAAATGAAAAGACTCGGTTGCCCCTGGTGTGTGTATGGGAAGGGAGGGACAGGGATGTCTTTTACCCCTTGAAAAGACGGTTCTCTTGAGGAATTGTTTTTCACTGACGTGTCGAGCCACCATTGGCCAAAAGGTACTTTTATTTGTAAAAATTGTAGAAAAAGATTAGTATCTCTGATGAATAAAGTTAAAATGCGAAAGTTGCTCAAAAAATGTGGGGAATCTATTAAAAATAGATTTAGAAGCTAATTCCTCTTGCAATTTGAAAAGTAGTGAAGGTTATCGACTTTAATGCATTAATGATTAAGAAACTCTATTTTGAGATGATTAATGTATTTAGAGAGGTTTTATGGATGATTAAAGTTTATATTAACCTGTTAATTATACAAGGTACATTAAGAACAAAAAGGTTGAATTTTGCACGTAATTGGATTAGTTTAGAATTCCATGTACATAAACGAGCTTTAATGGGCCTTGAAACCATAATGTTAGTAATTGTGACTCTTAATGGCTTTAATTATTCAAACCATGTATAAAGCTGAGATATGATGGTTCTAAGCTATTTTGAGTATAAAGGTTCCTAATTATGAATAAATACCCTTAATATGGTAATTTGGGTTTTCTAATGGATAAATGTGGAATTAGTGATGAATGGAGTTCATAGGTGAGTTAGATCATAATGAACTATGAGTTGTTAACCCGGAAGGAACCAAAGATGATAATTAAGCCTAATGATCTTGTAATGAATTAATAGGATAAAAATGGTAGTTTTAATGTAAAAGATCATAATGGACTTAATCGATGATTAATTGTGCATTTAATCCGAAGTAAAGGTTATATGTTGTTAAAAGGTAACCTTAATATCTTTCGTGAAGAATAGATGAGATAATTAGAGTTTGTGAGTAATTGTATAAAATTTGGGTTTAAAAGAGTAAAAATGAAGAGGAACCCTAATTGCAATGGAAACCCTAAAAGTGGACTAGAAACCCTAGGAAGCGAGCTAGGTTTAATAGATCTTGGTGGCATGATCAATGATAGGAAATTGTATGCATATTTTAGGATCTCTTTGTGTGCTTGCTTGTCTATTGGATTTCTTGCATTGATTGGATTAATTTTGTGTCAAATCATCGTGACAGGTATGTGGTTACGCTTATGGTTAATCGCTTTAGTTTCACGGCGATTCTCGGATGTTTTATCGGTTGCCTGAAAATAACTGTTTGGATGACTTTTATTTAATGCAACTATAGAGTGACTATGATTATCACAATTATAATAGAACTGAGTATTCTCACACCTACATTTCACCCTGATGGATGATGCCAAAAGGTCAATCCCAGGGGGGAAGACCCATGGGCACCATAAGTGGTGACCCCAGACACCAAGTTCGAGTTTGAGAAGGTAGTCTTTATTGAATGACTAATGGGCACCGTGAGTGGTGACCCCAGGCACCAAGCTCAGGATTGAGAAGGTGGCCTTAAGTCATTGGCAAAAGAGAAACCCTAAGGAGGGTATGCCAGGGTTAGGGCAAAAGCAGTGGAGAATGTCACATTGAAAGTGTAAATTGGTTTGTTAATTAACTTGATTGTGATATTTAGATTGTTAGCCATATTTGTGAAATTTTGGTTATCCCCACATACCAGCATATTTCGATATGATGATCGATGTTTTGTTTGTCAGCGTTTTAGGTATAAGATTGAAAAGGACAAATAGTAATGTGGCATATTGTGAAATTAAGAAATAAAGTGCAAGGATGATTAGTTAGAATAGAGTCCAGATGTCGATAGGATTTATATATCCAAGTTTTTGAAAAAGGTATGCAAAGTTTTATTTTATACCAGGTTTCAGTTTAGTTTGGTAGAATTTCATAATTATTATTGATTATTTGTCGAACCTTTGATCCTGTTAGTTGGGATAATGGCTCTAACCTCTTGGCCTCCCTTAATCGGGGGTTACTAGGAGGCGGGGTCATTACATTTGGTATCATAGCATAGGTTCCTCATTTAATCTGTAATAATTATTAAATTTTAGAAACTCTATAGAACCCAAGGGAGTTATTAGAGGATTTTCTGAAAGACAGAGGTGTCTAGAAAAGTATCACATCCGGGGGCTGGAAATATTTTCCTCCGTACCGCTAGTCGGAATATGAGGACTCCTAGATTTCTATGACTGCCTGGCCAATGTCTCAGGATCTGACTCAAAATAAGATACTTTTAGGATTCTCTCATCTTGTTCATCCCTTCTCAACTCAAATGTTGTTAAGGATTATAAGGATTAGGGTTTTCTCTCTTTTCCTCACCCTCTTGAGATATGGGTAAAGTTGATAAGGTTTAAGGAATCCTCCACCAAATTAATGAAAAGCATGTAAATAAGATTTCATGGACATAAGCTTAATAGTTTAATAGTAAACTAAAGAATAGTTACATGCTTAGGTCGTATGACATGAGTTGTCATGCCCTCAGGAGAGACCTGAGGCTAGACCTTCTTGTCAGGAGGATGAGTAGAGAGAGTTGGTCTTGAAGGCAGAGATCTCCATTATAAGTAGAGACCTGGAACATCCTTTTAGGATGATGTTACCCCTAACCCTAAGTGGTGGTTAGAGAAAGAGATGACACGATGAGTTAGATGTCATAATAGAATAGGTGTGTGGGTGGACATGCTTTTAGATGCCCATGACGATATGAGCCATGTGAGGTTGGATGACCTAGTACCTTTGGCGACCCAACCCTGGGAAGGGTTGTGCATGTTAGAGTGAAGGATAGCTCCTTCATTGATGAGGTTAGTGAAGAACCTATAGAAACCCAATGGGATTATATGGGCATAGCATAGTATGCACCCAGAGTATGTTAATAGTGCTGACAGTAGGCCAAAACCCTAGCCAGGAAAGTATGATGGATAGCTTATGAGATAATCATAGAGGTCTATGCATAATCTTGAGAAAACATGAGTTGAACAGAGGCTTCACCCATGTAGGGGTATGCTTGTGAGCTTGATCCACCTGCATGGAGAGAGGACCTCTAGTAGTTAGGCTGGTTGTGGACTTAGCTCTAGAGAGAGAGAGAACAGGACCCAAGCAAGAAGGTTGGAAGCTTAGACTCGAAGATATGAGGAACAATGGGGATGATGAGACCTAAGTGGATGGTGGTGGTTGCCTCATGCATGATCCATGGAGGTTGATGGTATCTTGGTTGCCTTTAGAGGAACCAAACCCTAGAGAGAAGATGAGACTGCTGGCACCTCTGTGCCTATGGTATAGGTGTTTATCTTCTAGGGTTAAGAAGAAGAGTTCCTTAAGACCATGAAGAGGTTTAGTAATAGGTTGTGAGGCCTTATACCTAGTTGGTTGTCCTTGAGAGGGACTCCACTCTGAAGTGTTTCTCGAGTAGAAGGATGACAGGAAGTGCATGTCATACCTTGTACATGTTTGGTTCGTTGTTAAGAGGTTGAGCATGCAGTTGGACACCCAAAAAGTGAACCTAGGGTTCCTAGGCCTAAGAAGGGAAGTGGTGTACCTGATGCTTATGAGGACATTTGAGTTTCTATAGATTAAAGCATGGAACTCCTCATGTTTAGAGCAAAGGGAAACCCCTTAAGTCTAGGGTATGTTTGATGAACCCCTCACAGCTAAGTTGGTGACATGGGAAGATATGATCTTGATCCAATGTTGAGGAATGAGAACAAGTATGACCTATCATGAAGACCTGGCATGGTTTAGTAGGTGGTCTACTTACTAGCTGCATGCCTTAGTAGCTTGACAGGGTTAAGTATGCCCATGTGGATATAACCCTGAGACATAGGGACGTTTGTGACCTTTGTTCCTATCAAGATGTAGTTTCCTCCCATCCTGGGAGAGGGACCCTTTTGTAGGGTATGGATCAGCTTTTGTTGGGTTTGAGGAAACCTAAAGAGGTCTCATAGGATCTTGAGAAGCTAAGTGAAGAGTACATAGTATGAGAATGAACCTGTAGACCCATAGATAACCATCTCTAAGTGCATGTGGGTGTGTTACCATGTAGGTAACTGGTATGGGGCCTAACCAAGGTAGGTAGGTCGTCGTGACCCCTATAAAATGATGAAAGTCAGACCATGAATGTAGAGAGATATGATGGAGACTTGGGTAAGGTTCTAAGTTGGACTTGTACTATGTTAGAATCCTAAGTCTATCCTAGGATCAAGTAGGGATAAGACTGATGGAAGTAGGAGTTTCCTAATTCCCTAGTTGCACGTGACCATAGGGTTGAGAGGTAAAAACTATCATTGTCTGAGGGCCATGGGTTAGGAGATTCATCACCTTCATGAACTCTCGGGACCCAAAGGGCAGATGAGTAGGGCACTCTCTGGATGCATAAGGGAAGAGGGATGACCCTAAAAGTGTAGGCACTCTACAGACCTAGAGGAGATGACCAAGGATTGGGTGTGGACCCTAGTGGGTTCGAGACCAGTTTTCCATGGAAGTAACTTTGATATCGAGATGATTGTGATGTTGAGACATAAGTTGCACATTTCAACTTAGATTTGATGGTGTGCTGGCAAGGTGGGATGTACCATCTCTACTCTTGGAATGGGAAGAACTTTGTATTTGGACTGCAGTCAAATGCTTATTTCCTCTTATTATGGGAGTGAGAGATAGGACAGTACGCATGCCATACACCAAGGATAAAGATGATGTGAGTTGGAATGTTGATATGAGGTATGAGGACAGAAATAATAACATACCCTTGTAGAGTGAACGATGTAGGGATGGTTTACAAACACTAAGAGAACTAAGGTAGCCATCTTGTGTGGATGTTTTTATCATGAGCTATGTGGAATTTGCAAGTTATACAAGGTTGAGTTTGATAACCAAGAGGATGAGCTCATAGTTTTCTTGATGAAGATAGACTTAGAGTCTGAGATGAGATGAAAAGTGGGATACATGGAAGTGTATGTCTCCACTGTTACCTAGCACCTAAAGATGAAATGTAGTAATGGATGCTCTTGTTGAGATACAGTTGCCTAGTTTAGTTAGAGACTAGAAGAGGTTGCTAGGTTAGCCCTAAGTTTGAGAAAGAAGATAAGTTTTTCTAACACTCAGATGTAACGATATCTATTGAATAAGTTAGTAGTTGTTTGGTTAGCTAGCCTAGGTCTTGATGCAATAAAAGGATGGTTGTAGAACCTCAGATGCACTTATCTGGAAAGGAAGGTGATTAAACCCTGACTAGAGTGGTTTAGGGTTTCTGAGGAATCAATCTTGAGGAATCATGACATACAAGAGATCATGATTTTAAGTTCATCATACACCATGGTACTACTAAGATAGTAAGTTGTAGTAGTACATTAGATGCTTAAGATGAAGTTGCACGTGGTTTGTCACCATGCAAGCCAGGAGGTGAAAGATGAACACCAGTAACCCAAAGAATTGATGTAGAGGATAAAGAGTCCCTGAGAGGGAATGGGAGTTCATCACTATGGATGTTGTGATAAGTCTCCCCTAGACCAAGGAAGGTCAAGATGCAATACGGGTTATGGTAGATCACCTAAGAAAGAATACTTTCAAGGGATGGATCTGATTGAACTACATATGAGAGAGAGATGGTTCAACTACACCATGATGCAAGTTCAAAATTCCTTGAGTTTAACCTAAAGATTCACTTCCATGCGGTGGAAGTAAGTACATGAAAAACTCGAAATTAGTACATTTTATCACCCCTAACTAATTGTTAGTATGATCTAGACTAGAGGGTCTAATGAGAGCATGTGAGCTCATTCAGGGTGATACATAGAGATAGTTCTTGTCCTCTACAATATATGTTGATAACTACCATAGCCAGTATCGGGATATAAAGAAGCTCTTTAAGGAGGTTGTGTCGGTCACCACTTCATTAAGATGATGTTGGTGAAGGGACCTCGCAAAGATCAGAAAAGGACCACAGTGTGTGCAGATGAAGTCACTTTATTGTGTAATGGCTGAAAGAGAGCCCAGGGGCGACATGAGTCGTGAGCTGATGCAAAGAAGACTGACATGTAGTTCACTGTGGGATAGTATGTGATATGAAAAACTGACCCCTCTAAGTTATAGCAAAGAGAGTTGAGTATCGACTGCATGGTCCATTTGATATGGAATGGTGGAGATGGTTGTGTTTGGCCTTACCCCTCAGGATAACATGATGTATAATGTGTTCCATGAGTCCAATCTAGAGCACTATGTGAGGTACCCAAGCCATGTGCTGAGCCCTAAACCTATTCAGCTTTATGAGAGGTTGAAATGTCCTAAGTCACCTATGAGGGTACAATATACCAAGGTAAGAAAGAACTCAGATGGAAGAATATGAGGTGATGAAGGTTCTTGGGAAGCACCATGGAAAGGGTGAGGCCACATAGGAGACATGATGGACATAAGAAAAGCTTATCCTGGTTGTTTGTGTGCCTGGTGGAATTTTGAGGGAGAAATTCCTATAAGAGGGGAAGGACAACCCCAATTTTTGGGGTTCTTTTGGTGAGAAATGTAATTTATCCTATTAAAGATGTTTTAACAAATAATGATATAATTTGTTTTGAATAAATGGATTTTTTTTTTACAATAGCCTTGTTGGTTGTTTTGTGGGCTTTATTGGCTATTGGGCCCAATAACAAGAAAATGGAGAAAAGAAAGATGTAGAAACCTCTAGAAGGCAAAGGAATGTTATCCAAAGTTGGATTTCGTGCCTCTTGGGTTCCTTGGGTCCCAAGGAGTCCAAAGTTGTAAAAATAAATGAAACTAGAAAAGAAACGATCAATTAAATATTTCTTTATTAATAAAGAAATTGAAAACAATGATAAAATGTGGGAAATAAGTGGAAAGAGGTATAATTGAGTTATCTTTGATGGATTTTCATATCCATAAGGTTCCTAATGTTAAAAGGAATTCCAATAAGGAAAATAAAAAGTGAGATAAAGAGAAATCCTCATAAAGAGATGTTTTAATACAAAAATAAAAAGGATAATGAGAAATAATGGATATAGATGCATCTAGAAGGATAATGAGTATCCACTAAAAAAGATTTCGAAATATTAGAGTTTCTTGTGGTCCAAGGAGCCCCAATGGAGAAAAAGAAAGAGAAAATACCAATAATACAAAAAAGAGGATAATGTGATACATAATTAATGATTTTTGTGGTATTGTTAAAAAGGAGGTATTTTCTACTAAAAGAAATATAAATTCGTGTCAATGGATTAAAAGACAAGCATAAAGAGAATACGAGAGAGAATTTTCGAATTCGTAAATATCCAATGAACATGTTAGTTTAAGAAGATGAGTAGGAGAGAGAAGATTGCTTCTCAATGAAGGAATAGGATTCCTATTGGGAAAGTGCTTTGTTCCTTTGTGGGCAAGCATGTTGGGCCATGGCTACCCTCTCCTATATAAGGGTAGAGCCCACGGTTAAGCCCAAGGATAATTCCATGCATATCTCTCTTCTCCTTCTTCTTATTCATTCAAACCATAGACCTTATTAGCCGATCCTCTCTCTCTTTCCCTCACATTCAAGAAGTATACAAGAGGGCATGAGGGTCTTCAAGTGGGTGAAACAAAACCAAAACCCCTCCTGGGGTGGAAAACTGTGTGGGAACCAGAGGTACCCATGAGGACGTCGACAACACACTCCTTTATCTTCACAATAAAACAAGTTCATACCAGGGGATCTCATCAACCCCAGAACCTGGAAAGGATGTGGGAAGCTTGTTGCAGGTCTCCCCTACCTAACCAGATCGTGAAGGCGCTTGGAGGGGGTCTTCAATAGACCTGTTAGGTGTGCCTTCCTCTGTCACGACCTGCGGGCATGGAGGGTTGATCCAGGTCGCCTCTAACCACCATCCATAGATCAATCTCTCTCATCAACTCTGGCGAGGACTAGGCGGTCCTTCTTGGCCATGTGTAGGGCTCAGGAGGGCGAGGGCAAGTTGGGTGAGGAGCAGTCCCGTACCCATCGTCACGACAGACAGGAAGGAACCCTGCGTCGCGAGGAAGGAGATAATAAAATGAAAAGACTTGGCTGCCCCTGACGTGCATATTTGAAGGGAGGGGTAGGGAGGTCTTTTACCCCTTGAAAAGTTAGTTCTCTTGAGGAATTGTTTTTCGCTGACGTGTCAAGCCACCATTGGCCAAAAGGTACGTTTATTTGTAAAAATTGTAGAAAAAGATTGGTAACTCTGATGAATAAAGTTAAAATATTAAAGTTGCTCAAAGAATCTACTAAAAATAGATTTGGAAGCTAATTCCTCTTGCAATTAGAAAAGTAGTGAAAGTTATCAACTTTAATGAATTAATGGTTAAGAAACCCTATTTTGAGATTATTAATGTATTTAGAGGGGTTTTATGGATGATTAAAGTTGATATTAACCAGTTAATTATAAAAAGGTACATTAAGAACAAAAATGATGAACTTTTCATGTAATTGGATTAGTTTAGAATTCCATGTACATAAAGGAGCTTTAATGGGCCTTAAAACCCTAATGTTAGTAATTGTGACTCTTAATGGCTTTAATTATTCAAATCCATGAATAAAGCTGAGATATGATGGTTCTAAGCTATTTTGAGTATAAAGGTTCCTAATTGTGGATAAATGCCCTTAATATGGTAATTAGGGTTTTCTAATGGATAAATGTGGAATTAGTGATGAATGGAGTTCGTAGGTGAATTAGATCATAATGAACTATGAGTTGTTAATCTGGAAGGAACCAAAGATGATAATTAGGCCTAATGATCTTGTCATGTATTAAAAGGATAAAAATGGTAGTTTTAATGTAAAAGAGCATAATGGACTTAATTGATGATTAATGGTGTCTTTAATCCGAAATAAATGTTATATGTTGTTAAAAGGTAACCTTAATATCTTTTGTGAAGAATAGATGAGATAATTAGGGTTCGTGAGTAATTGTATAAAATTAGGGTTTAAAAGAGTACAAATGAAGAGGAACCCTAATTATAATGGAAACCCTAAAAGTGGACTAGAAACCCTAGGAAGCAAGCTAGGTTTAATAGATCTTGATGGCATGATCAATGATAGGAAATGGTATGCATATTTCAGGATCTCTTTGTGTGCTTTATTGCCTATTGGATTTCTTGCATTGATTGGATTAATTCTGTGTCAAATCAGCCTGACAGGTATGTGGTTACACTTATGGTTAATCACTTTAGTTTCACGGCGATTCCCGAATGTTTTATCGGTTGCCTGAAAATAACTGCTTGGATGAATTTTATTTCATAAAACTATAGAGTGACTATGATTATCACAATTATAATAGAAGTGTGTATTCTCGCACCTACATACCACGTTGATGGATGATGCCAAAAGGTCAAGCCCAGGACTAAAGACCCATGGGCACCATAAGTGGTGACCCCAGACACCAAGCTCGGGATTGAGAAGTTGGTCTTTATTGAATGAATAATGGGCACCATGAGTGGTGACCCCAGGCACCAAGCGCGGGATTGAGAAGGTGGCCTTAAGTCATTGGCAAAAGAGAAACCCTAAGGAGGGTATGCCAGGTTTAGGGCAAATGCGATGGAGAATGTCACATTGAAAGCATAAATTGGTTTGTTAATTAACTTGATTGTGATATTTAGATTGTTAGCCATATTTGTGAAATTTTGGTTGTCCCCACATACTGGCATATTTCGATATGCTGACTGACATTTTGTTTGTCTGTGTTTTAGGTACAAGATTGAAAAGGACAGATAGTAAAGTGGCATATTGTGAAATTATGAAATAAAGTGCAAGGAGGATTAGTTAGAATAGCGTCCAGATGTGGATAGAAGTTATATATTTGAGTTTTTGAAAAAGGTATGCAAAGTTTTATTTTATACCAGATTTCAGTTTAGTTTGGTAGAATTTCATAATTATTATTGATTATTTGTCGAACCTTTGATCCTGTTAATTGGGATAATAGCCCTGACCTCTTGATCTCCCTTAATTGGGGGTTACTGGGAGATGGCGTCATTACAATAACTAACACTAAAGGTGGGTTCTGTACTAGTGTGAGTACAAACCACCCATAGTGGGCATGTGTAAATTCACCCTGGGGAATGTGATAATTCTCTCACTTTATAAATATTTTTGGGTGTTTGGGACTGTGTATATTCTCCCTCACCTATTGGTTGAGGTCCAGTAGGTGCCTCACCCTACATTGGTTTATTTTGTGTCATAATATCATACATACTATGTTGATTACTATTGTTGTTGAACTGTGGCAGAATTCTTATTCTTATTTGATTACTCGCCTCATACATTTGACTCTCTTAGCATAGTGAATCATTTATTATGCAATGCTTTAGTTATTATTGTCCTTATTCTCTTTGATTAACACATACATTTATCTCTCTATTGTTGGGTGATCCCAACCACCCAGGTTTAGGATCAGAGTGTACATCTGAAGCTTGGTGAACCTGCCTAAGGATAAGGATATGGAGTTCAACCTTCTAGCTTGGACTTAGCTAGATTTACATTAAGATGCTTTGGTTTGGAGACATATTGATGTGGTTTTAGTCTTCCTCTAACGAGATCCTTGTTTTTTGTATAATGTTGTACCCCCTTTGGGGAAATTTTGTAATGTACACTTTATATAATTGAATATAGTCAAAGTTTAAAATTCCACTACTTCACATTGGTTCTTTGTTTACCAAGTTTTAGTAGAGGGTGATTTTCACTCTATACAAATGCAAAATTCTTAATATAGACACCATTCTCTACTTCAACTCCATTGCATTGGAGCTCAAGATGAAGAAATTAGCATTGTAAGGAATCAACGCTCTCAAGATGAGTTTTCTCATTTTGCTCAAGAATATCTAGTTTAGCATACAAGTCGTTAATGATTTTACCTGACCTCTTGTTTTTAGATTTACATTCATAATAAGAAGAATGGGTAGTAAGAAGCATATCAGTAAGAGTTACTTTAGCTAACACATGCAAACTTGGCTCACTTATGTCACTTACCTCACCAATATATTGACTTGTGGAGGCCATGAGTGCAAGGTGGCATTCTCCATCTTCATCGGAGCTTGAGCCATTGAGGATGATATTTCACAAGCTACATGAGTTGCGTCTTTGTGCCTCCTCTCATTCTTGTCCTTCCTCTTCTGTTTTCTATCTTTCTTTTACTCTTCCCCCTTTTTGAGCTTCTCTTGTGGTGTGACTTTCTAACCTTAGGAAATTTACTCTTTTAGTGTCCTTTTTTACCACACTTGTAGAAACTTGGAGTAGATGAAGAAGATTGCTTCCCTTTGAAGTGCACTCCATTGGAGAAGTTGGCTTCATGCTCACTAGGGCCATCATATTTACTAGAGGAGGAGGGAGAGGTATGGAAAGCAAGTTGTTGATGAAGAATGAGAGTCTCCACTTGATCTTTGAAGGTACTATATTTGATCTTTCTTGATTCTTTTTCTTCTTGCTTAGCTTCCTCTTCTTACTTGTCAAGTCTTGGATCATGAGCTTGTAGATTGCCAATAGGATCCTCGATTGGAAGATTACTAAGACTTCTTACTTATTCAATGGAGGAAACTTTGAATCCCATCACTTTACCTTAGGATCTTTGAGTTGATTTCTCCTCTATCCAAAGTATGTCCTAAAGTAGGTAGGTCGTTGATGATGATGTTGAGTCTTGAGTACATATCAGCAACTCCTTCTTTCTTCCCCATCTTGAAGTTCTCTAGGAGGCTATTAAACATGTAGATCTTTGCCTCCTTCACTTGCTTTGTGTCTTCATAATTGATGTATAAATTGTCCCATATCTCATAGGTTGCTTCCCATGAGGAGATGTTGTTAAACTCAGAAGGAGTTAGCGCTGCATAGAGAATGTTAATTACTTTGGCATTGAGCTTTGCATTCTTTAGAGCTGCTTCATCACAAGTAGATATAGCTATAGTTGGCTCCTTGTGGGGTTCAATCATCAATTTCTACATATCAAAGTTCATTCCTTCAATGTAAAACCACATCCGCCACATCTAATAGGGAAGTTGGTGTAATCAAAGACTGGGGCGCATGGAGAAGCCTCCCTCTAGGTTGAGGGAACCAAGTAGGTTCTCATCCATCATCTCATCTCGTAGGAGATTTTTTGGATAAGATCCTTGATCGGATACCACTTTTTGGATCTAGAGCTCTAGAGGGGGCGGGTGAATCAAGCTGCAAAACTTTCACAAGAATAGTTAGAACTTCAAATTATATCAATTTAAATCAAATGCTAAAAGTGAATTTGAGGTCCTATCAAAACAAGCTTCGCAAGGATGAGAGAGATTGAAACAAACACTTGGACAAGGTGTTTAGAGTGGTTCCAATCTCCAAACTAGGAGACCAACAGTCTACTACCTAGAGAGGTCAACCTAGGACTTTACAACCCATTTATACATATCTTCCATTATAAGACATACAAGAAGACCACCTTACATCCAAGGGATTACCTATCCAAGAGCTAATCTTCTACCTCACAACAGGTCTTACCCACTCTTGCAAGCATCTTGATTCCTTCTCCTAGGACATCTCCTCCTTGCAACAAGTCTTCAGTCTTGAGGATTTTCTCACCGAACTCCTTGGATCTTCCGCCTTGAACTTATCCTTCACTTGGAGAATATATTCACACCTTCTTCAACCTTGAAGAAGAATAACAACTCCTCCTTCACTTGTAGAATATCACTTCATCCTTTACTCTTTGAGAAAGGGGATTGGGAAGTGGAAATATGGAGAGCTTTACAAGGTAACAATGGGGTAGCTCTCTTACAACATACCTAACTCACTCATAATCACAAAATGATTTGTAAATGAGAGAGAGGGTATCAAAGTGGTTTAGCACACTCAACCATAGCAAGGATCAAGGATAGGATGAATGAGTAACCTTAGAATGAACTCCAAGAGGTCCTGTTTATAGCTAGGGGTGTTCCTTTGAGTGTGGGATCAATTAAGAACACAAAATAGACATTTTACAACTTGCAACAGATCTATTTTCATTTCTAACAACTCTCCAATGACTGGAATCACTTTTACTGCATTTTCTATATAGTGTATTTGGTCAAGTTTCAATAAAGGTAACTCGAATGATCCACTGTCTGACAAAGCCAATTTTCAAACTATAGGTCGAGTTTGTTCTGGGTTAACTCGACCGATCAGCCAAAATAAAATTTTGTCAGAAAAGTTGACGGTCGAGTTCTTTGAGTGTGCAACTCGACTGATCCATTCATTTCAAAAAATCCATCACTGGTCGGTTGAGATTCAAACTCGACCGATGAAGTTATTGTGACAAATTTTCCAAAATGATTTTTGAGTAATCAAACAATGGAATTAAGTGTCCATGATTTTTTCTCATCTTAGTTACAAGTCATATCATCAATACACATGATTACAAATATAATCTAAGGTGATATGCAGTGTTTTTTCTAATAGCACATTTGCAATGCTTTTGACTTGAACTTGGACAAGCTAGGGCTTGGTAAATTTGATCCTTTTCATGTACCCAATGCCTGAAATCAATCTTAAACAAACATATTAGATAATATGAATGGAATGGCTAAGTAATTATCAAAATATGGACAATGTATAACTCTCAAGTCAACATAGATGTTGTGGTAGTGGCTTTAATTCCAACTCAGAGGAACATTGTAGAGATGGGACCAATGGTGGTGGTGGCGATCCCTAGTCTTCATAGTGTCTAGTGCAGAAGCATGACAAGGTCATTAGATATAGTGCACACTTCTCCCGTGAGTGATAGTGTGCAAAGTCATCCACTAGGTTCATGAGACAGACTTCTATAGGTAGTTGTGGAATAGCCTACATCATTGCAGAGGACACCGCATCTACATCTATCATCGAGTGCTCCTCTTCCTCTGGGTCATCATGGTGCTTCATAGATTTTTCCAAAGAAATATGCTTAGTATACTCCATTATGTCAATAGTGAGACTACCTTTTTCTGCCTTTGTCATAACATGAGCCATGTCTAGAAATGGTTTTCCTAAGAATAAAAACATTGGATTTCCCAATTGTTGCATCATGTGACATTGTTCACTTTTTTTGTTCAGCGGTTGATAATCAGGTAGCTTAGTCTCAAACCGACCATCCTGGATTCCCAATGTCAGTCTTCCTCTCCCCATATATAAAATGACATCATCTATGGATTGAAATGATTGACCTAAAAGTAGTTCATTGCCATAGTCATTAGGCTCCTCCGCGACAACAAAATCTGCCAAAAAAACAAATTTGTCAGTCTTTACAAGTACATATATACATATACCAATCTATCTCACTATAGAGTTGTCTATCAAATGAATCGGTCTCACTATAGAGTTGTATGCCAACTGAATATTCATGTTATTCTTCCTACATTCTTTGAGTCATAATTTCTTAAATGTAGTCAACAACATCAGATTGATGCTTGCCCCAGAATCACAAAGTGCCTCTTCAAATTTGACACAACCAATATAACATGATATGTTGAAACAACCTAGATCATGTCTCTTCTATGGCAATTTTCTTTGTATTAATGTGTTGACTTCCTCCTTTAAGATAAAAAAATTAGAATCGTCTATGCTCCTCTTCTTTTTGATAATATCCTTCAAGAACTTTCCATAGGAAGGAGTTTTCTCAATAACATCTAATAGTGGTAGGTTAATCTAGAGTTTCCTAAATGTGTCTAGAAATTTCTTGAACTACTAATCAACCTTCTTGGCCTTCATGCTATTAGGAAATGATACCAGAGTCACAATCTTGCACTGATAGGGTGGAATGTTGGACTCCTACTTATTATCCTTCTACTTAGTTGACCACTTCTAGGATCCCTTCTTATGGTGTGGTGTCCTGTGGTTTCTCTAGAGGAATTGTCTTTATCACCTCCCATGTATTAGTTGTGGTGGTATTCTTCTCTGGAGCCACCTTTTGGTTTTTCATCAATACTATACCACTACGAAGAAGTGCTGCTTTCACTTGTTGATTTTCAAATGGAATAATTATGTTCCCTAGAAATCCCTATTGGTTGGCCTTCTTAAGGGATGCCAACTCTGTTGCTAGCTGAGAAATCTGATTTTCTATATTATGGATTTGTGCCCCTTGATTCCTCTACTCTCTCTTCATTTTCTCCAAAAGTGCCTCATTTTGATTCACTAGTATGCCCAACATATCCTCTATTTGGTCTATCTTTCTAGGACCCCTATTCTACTGATACTATCGAGATATGTTTCTTTTTTGCAGTTTGGGTTGTTGCACCTAAGGTTCATCTTCATTTTGACTAAATCCAAACTTTTTGACTACTTCGTCCAAATGTAGATTCTAGCTCCGAGATGCTTGCTTTTATCCATAGATTGACCTTTATCTTATAGACTTTATTGGCTTCCTTCAGATCGATAAAACCCTCATGTTGTGTCATGTACACATCCTCAAGTAAATTCCCGTTAAGGAATGTTGTTTTAACATCCATCTTCCAAATCTCATAGTCATGATAAGCAGCAATGGTAAGCATGATCCTCATGGATTTAACCATGGCAACTAGTGAGAAGGTCTCATCACAATCAACACCTTGAATTTGACAAAATCCTTTCGCAACCAATCTACCTTTATAGGTTTGAAGATTTTCATCCATGTCGATCTTCTTCTTGAAAACCCACTTGCACCCTATGGGTTTTACCCCTTCGGGTGGATCCACCAATGTTACGACCCCGTCTCCCAGTAACCCCTAATTAAGGGAGACCGAAAGGTCAGAGCCGTTAACCAATAACCCAGATCAAAGGTTCGACAAATAATCAATAATATTAATAAACTTTACCAACTAAACTGAAAACGGGTATAAAATAAAACTTTGCTTACCTTTTTAAAATTGGGATTTCTAAAATTCTATCCATGAAGACACTAATCCAACTAATCCTCTTGTGCACATTAATTCTCATTTAATTCCGCATATGCCACTTTACTGTTTGTTCTTTTCATTTGTACCTAAAACGCCGACAAACAAAACGTCGGTCAGCAAGAAGGTGGTATGTGGGGGAAAAAATAATCGTGCAACTATGATAACAAAGTAATCAGTCAATTATCAATTAACAATCAAGATTACATTTTAAGCCATACAACTCAATCCATACATATTCTTGAACTCTGGGTTGTCCCTGCAGTGGACATGGATACCACCTCTCTTTTAGGTTCATAGGGTAATAGAGTCGCATGGCACTACCTGAAGATAGCCCAATATCTAACTCAATGTGACTTGATGGTCCTACCTCAATGGTAGCCATGTTCTAAGTCATCCATAGACCTGATGGACCTACCCAATAGGTAGCCATGTACTAGGTCTTCCTCTGACCTGATGGACCTACCCATAGGCAACCATGTACTAGGTTAGCTATAATGCCACAGAGAGAACCAGGATCTGATCTTGTAGGCATATATCCTTCGTGATAGTGATAGCCACATTATAGTTTGCATGAACTAAATTCATCCAACAGTTTATTTAAAGCAACCAGTAAAACATTCAGGAATCGTCATGAAACTATAACGGTTATTCATAAGCGTAACCACATACCTTCAATTGCATATTTGAAGAAAGATTATGTAGAGAAACCCAATCAAGCAAGCAATGAGGAATAGAAATCCTGAAATAAAAGCACCAATTTCCTTTTATTAATATTTATCCAATTTCATCACATTACTTAGGATTTCAATTCCAATTTTAGGGTTTCTTTAGAAATTAGGGTTTTGCCTCCATTATTAATATTATCATCTCTAATTTATCAAAACTACATAAAACCCCTAATTTCTCATTATGGCACATCTTATCAAGTTTAGAATCTTTATTAAGCATCAGATTTCCTTATTCCAAATAAATATGATTTTTATCTCTTTTTATCCCAAATTAGGGTTTCCATATAGACTAGCCTTATTTTATGGATTACAACTCTAATTTAGGCATATTTGCATTCAAAACGGATAATTAAACCATCTTTATAATTAATAGGGTTAATCTTATCAATTTGACCTATTAATTCACCAAATTACACCCTTAATATTCGATTAGGGTTTCTCATCAACTTTTAATACACTTTACTAGCAATTAGGGTACTTTTGAAAAACGGAGTAGAATCAGGTTCTCAAAGTATTTTTATCATATTTGTCGTATTTTTCTACACAACTTTCATATATAAAGTTTTTCCATTAGAGGTTCCTAGATATTTCTATCAATTTCGCAAGAAAAAGCATGACCTTGGATCATCTGTTAATTTTAGAAATCCGTTGGCCGTCCGATCTGTGGTCCCATGGACCACACGATATCCAAGGGTCCACAGAGACGCACCTACCTTTGTGATTAAAAGGAAGTCAAAGACAGAAAGGCCCCTATCATACCTTCACAGCCGTCGGGGGCAAGAAGGTCATTCTCCCCCTTCACTTCTTCTTCTTCCTCGTGCATCCCTATTTGCAGCCCAGCTTGCTCGCGGTCAACTGTTAGGTTGACTCCGAGGTTCTGACCCCCTTTGATCATTCTGATCACCCAGGGAGATTCGCCTCCCTCTGTCGAATTCAACTGTGGCCTAAATTTCTCCCCCTTGTTGTGCTAGCCCTGCCTCCCACTCACCGGAGTCTGGCGATGCAAACTGGATAAGCGAGAAGGTTAGTCAAGGTGGATCTATGAATTGGCTGCACAGAAACGTTTCTCACCTCTCTTCGAAGACAATGGGTTGATGAACTAGCATGTTGGTGCCCGCATGAATCTTACCCTATATATAGGGTCGGAGGTGGATCCCTGCTAGATTGGGGACTTTCCCAATCGGCGACGACACCCCTAACAAGTAGGGTTGTTTCTCACCGGATTTCCATCCCGAATTCAAAGGTGCTAATCTCACAACTTAGCTCTCTTTCCTCTTTTCATAATGATCCATGCTTGGATCGTCTCCAACCTGCCTGGCGCAGGACTTCTCACGCCAGTGGCAGTCCTTCTTGATCGTTGGATAGTGATCCAACAGTTCACAAAAAGCCTGAAATCAGGAAAATGGAAAAGATAACCCAATTCCATCGTGACATCAAAACCTTAGGCAATTAACAACCTAACTTTAGGTAAGTTTGCAAATTTCATAACTCAGAAACCATGCAATATTTTCCAACCAAAATTTAAGGGTTTCTCTTTCTTGCCTTTATCTACTTGCATGTCAAGTTTGAGTCTGAAACTCCAAAAGAAAAGGACTATTTCTTCAAGGGAAAGTTACCCATTAATAAAATTCATTTAATGATTATTTTCTCTTTCCTCAAACCATTATCTTGCTATTTGGGACTCCTTGGTCCCCCAAGGAACCCTTATATTTCAAAATCCTTTTAGTATCCTTCTATATGCATTCACACCTTTTATTTCTCATTATTATTATTATTTTATTATTATTATTATTTTATCGAAATATCTCTTTTTGAGGATTTCTCTTTATTTCCCTTTTATTTTCCTCATTGGTATTCCTTTTAACATTAGTAATCCTTGGGATACGAAATTCCATCAAGGATAACTCAATTACACCTCTTTCACTTGTTTCCCATATTTTAACATTGTTTTCAATTTCTTTCTTAATAAAGAAATACTTATTTAATTTTTTCTTTTATAGTTGCCTTTTCTTCACCATCGTGGATCCCTTGGCACCCAAGGAACCTAAAGGCACAAAATCCATCCTTGGATTACATTCTTTTGCCTTCTAGAGGTTTCCACATCTTTCTTTTCTTGAATTCTCAATCATTCATTAATTGATTAAAATTCTTTGTTATTGGGCCCAATAGCCAATAAAGCCCACAAATAAAATGAAATTCATGCATTCAATCAAAAGACATCATTATTTTTCCGTTCATCATTATTATAAAAAAATCATATTTCTCACTAAATGAACCCAAAATTGGGGTTGTAACATCCTTCCCCCCTTATAGGAATTTTGTCCTCAAAATTCAATCAAGCAAAACAAACAATTCCAGATAAGATTTTTCCATGTCCATCAACGTCCCCTATGTGACTTTACCTTACCCATGGCACTTCCAAAGAATTTTTATCATCACATATTCTTTTCTCGGATTTCTTTCATCATGACATATATAAACTGCACAGGTGACTCAGGTCATTTCAGCCTCCCTTGGGGCTCACTAGGTTCATTGTTTAGCTCATGGTATGGGTACCTCACATAGTGCTATAAATTGGACACTTGGAACTCATCACACCTTTCTTTATCCTGAGGGGTAAGGTTATCCATAACCTTCTACTCCAATCCATCTCAAATGGACCCATATATCAGGGACTCAGCTCTCTTAGCTATAACTTAGAGGGGTCGGATTTTCATGTCACATATTCTCCCACAGTGAACTACATGTCAGTCTACTTTGCATCCGCTCACGATGCTCGTCGTCTATAGGCTCTTTTCAGCCATTGCATGATCAAAGCAACTTCATCTACACACATTGTGGTCCTTTCACCAACTTCACTTTATTGAAGTGGTGACCGACACAACCTCCCTTGTAGAGCTTCTTTAAAACCCGATACTGGCTATGGTGGTTATCATTATCTTTCATAGGACAAGAACTGCCTCTAGATATCACCCTGAATAAGAACACATGCTCTCATCATACCCTCTAGTCTGGATCATACTAACCATTAGTAAGGGGTGATAAAATATACCAACATTGAGTTATGTATGTTTCTACTTCCACCTCATGGAAGTGAACCGTTAGGTCATACTCAAGAACTCATATCATGGTGTAGTTGAACCATCTCTCTCTTATGTAGTTCAACAGAATTTGCCAATTGACAGAACTCCCTTCTTTCTCATGTTATCTAGGTGAGGCAATCTACCATAACCCATATTGCATTCTTGAACTTCTTGGTCAAAGGGAGTCTTACCACAACATCCATAGAGATGAACTCCCATTCCCTCTCAGGGACTCTTTTATCATCTATATCGATACACTGGTTACTGGTGTTCATCCTTCACCTCCTATCATGCATGGCAACATGCCACATGCACTTCACCTTATTCCTCAAAACTATTATCACTTACTGTCCTGGTAGTTACCAAGGTATATCATGATCTCCTGCATTGTTATGGTTCCTCAAGCTTGATACCTCGGGAACCCTAAACAATTCTAATCAGGGTTTCATCTGAGGCTCTAAACCATCCTTTCATTATGTCAAGGACTAGACTGGCTAACCAAACAATCATTAAATTGTTCAACCTATCTCATTACATCTGAGTGTTAGCCAAAACACATATTTTTTCCAAACTTAGGGTTAGCCTAACAACCTCTTCTAGACTAACTAGGCAGCTATATCTCTACCAGAGCATCCATTACCACTTCACATCCTTCGGTATTAGGTAATGTTGAAGACATACTACCTCCATGTATTCCACTTAAGTCCCATCTCGAACTCTAAGTTTATCCTCATCAAGAAAACTCTAAGATCATCCTCTTGGTTATCAAAATCAACCTTGTATCCCATGCAGATTCCACATAGCTCATGGTAAAACATCCTCCCAAGGTGATTATCTTAATACTCTTATCGTTTGTACCTATCTCCGTATCATTCACTCCACCAAGGTATGTTATCATCTCTGTCCTCATACCTCGTAGCAACGTTCTAACCCACCTCATCTTTTATCCTTGGTGTATGGCATGCGTACTATCCCATCTCTCACTCCCATAACAAGAAGAAATAAGCATTTGGCGGTCGTCCAAACACAAAGTTCTTCCTATTCCAAGAGTAGAGATGACACATCCCACCTTGCCAGTACACCTTCAAATCTAGATTGAAACATGCCATCATCTTGATATCCCCATTACTTCCATGGGTAACTGGTCTCGAACTTACTTGGTCAAATCACAATCCTTGGTCATCTCCTCTAGGCCTTTAGGGTGCTGACACTTTTGGGGTCATCCCTCTTCCTTCATGCATCCAGAGAGTGCCCTACTCATCTGCCCTTTGGGTCCCATGAGTTCATGAAGGTGATCAATCTCGTAACCCATGGCCATCAGACAATGAAAGTTGTTACCTCTCGACCCTATGGTCATGTTCACTAAGGAATTAAGCAACTCCTACTTCCATCGGTCTTATCCCTACCTGACCCTAGGATAGAGTTAGGATTCTCTTATAGCACATGTTCAACTTAGAACCTTACCCAAGCATTCAGCATATCTCTTCCTGCATTCATAGGCTGACTTTCATCCTTTCATAGGGATCATGGCAACCTACCTACCTTGGTCAAGACCCATACAGGTTACCTCCATGGTAACACATCCACAAGCACATAGAGATGGTTATCTATGAGTCTATAGGTTCATTCTCATGCCATGTACTCTTCACGTAGCTTCTTAAGATCCTATGAAACCTCCCTAGGTTACCTCATAACCAACCAAACTGGTAAACTCCTACCAAAGGGTCCCTCTCCTAGGATGGGAGGAAACTACATCTTGATAACAAATATCACAAGCATCCTTAGGGTTTACATTCACATGAGCATGCTTAATCCAGCACTACTAAAGCACCAGCATACCTACTAAACCATGCTAGGTCACACTTGTTCTCATCCTCAATATTAGACCAACTTAGTTGTGAGGGGTTCATCACACATACCTTTAACTTAAGGGGTTTCTTTCTCCTCTACACATGCTCAAAGCTATAGAGACTCAAACCTTATCATGAGCATCGGGTACACCGCTTCCCCTGTTAGGCCTAGAAACCCTAGGTCCACCTTTGGTGTCCAACCATATGCTCGACCTCTTAACCACGAATCAAGCATGTCCAAGGTATGTCATCCTTTCATTCGAGAAACACTTCGGAGTTGAGTCCTCTTCGAGGACAACCAACTAGGTATAAGGTTTCACATCCTTCTACTAAGCTTCTCCCAGTCTAAGAAACTCTTCTCCCTATCTCAAGAGGTAAACACCTATACCATAGGCACAGAGGTACCAGCAGACCCATCCTCTCTCTAGGGTTTGGTTCCTCTCATGTCAACCAAGACATCATTAGCCTCTAGGGGTCAAGCATACGACAGCCACTAGGTCGCATCATTCTCAACTCCCACTGTTCCTCAAGTTTCGAGTTTTTAGACTTCCAACCTTCTTGCTTGAGGTCTGCTCTCTCTCTAGAGCTAATCCTACAACCAACCTCTCTATAAGAGGTCCTTTCTTCATGAAGGATCAAGCTCATAAGCATTCCCCTACCCGAGTGAAGCCTATGCTCGAACATATGTTTACTCAAGATTATCCATAACCCCTTATGCTTATCTCATAAGCCATCCATCATGATCCCTTGTCTAGGGTTTCATCCAATTGTCAACACTTTTGAAGCACTTTGGGTGCAAGCTATATCCTTCTTGCAACAGCCCAACAAGTTTCTACAAGTTCTTCTCTAACCTCATTCATGAAGGAGCTATCCTTCGCTCCAACATGCACGACCCTTCCCAGGGTTGGGTTGCCAAAGGTACTCGGTTATCAACTTCTCCTGGTTCATATGACATCCAAGGCATGTTTATCATGACATCTAACTCATCATGTCATCTCTCTCTCTCTAACCTTCACTTAGGGTTAGGGTTACATCATCCTCAAAGGATTTTCTAGGTCTCTACTTTTAATGGAGGTCTCTACCTTCAAGACTAACTCTCTCTACTCATCCTCCTACTAAGGAGGTCTATCCTCAGGTCTCTCATGAGGGCAATGACAACTCGTGTCATACGACCTAAGCATGTATCTATTCCTTTATGCGTACTCTATTAAGCTTATGTCCATGACATCTTATTTACATGCTTTTTATTAATTTAGTGGAGGATTCCTTAATCCTTATCAACCTTACCCATACCTCAAGAGGGTGAGGAGAAGAGAGGAAACCCTAATCCTTAATGTCCTTAACAGAATTTGAGTTGAGAAAGGATGAACAAGATGAGAGAGTCCTAAAGGTATCTTATTTCGAATCATACCCTATGACTTTGGCCAGGCAGTCACACATATTCGGGAGTCCTCATATTCTGACTAGCAATGCGGAGGAAAATTTTGCCAGCTCTCGGTCGTGATCCTTTTCTAGACACCTCTGTCTTTCGAATAATCCTCTAATAACTCCCTTGGGTTCTACAGAATTTGTAAAATTTAATAATTATTAAAGATTAAATGAGGAACCTATGCTCTGATACCAATTGTTACGACCCCGTCTCCCGGTAACCCCCAATCAAGGGAGATTGAAAGGTCAGAGCCGTTAACCAATAACCCAGATCAAAGGTTCGACAAATAATTAATAACAATTAATAAACTTTACCAACTAAACTGAAAACTGGTATAAAATAAAACTTTGCTTACCTTTTTAAAATTGGGATTTCTAAACTTTTATCCATGAAGACACTAATCCAACTAATCCTCATGTGCACATTAATTCTCATTTAATTCTGCATATGCCACTTTACTGTTTGTTCTTTTCATTTGTACCTAAAACGTCGACAAACAAAACGTCGTTCAGAAAGAAGCTGGTATGTGGGGCAAACAATAATCGTGCAACTATGACAATAAAGTAATCAGTCAATTATCAATTAACAATGAAGATTACATTTTAAGCCATACAACTCAATCCATACATATTCTCGAACTCTGGGTTGTCCCTGCAGTGGACATGGATACCACCTCTCTTTTAGGTTCATAGGGTAATAGAGTCGCATGGCACTACCCGAAGATAGCCCAATATCTAACTCAATGTGACTTGATGGTCCTATCTCAATGGTAGCCATGTACTAAGTCATCCATAGACCTAATGGACCTACCCAATAGGTAGCCATGTACTAGGTCTTCCTCTAACCTGATGGACCTACCCATAGGCATCCATGTACTAGGTCAACTATAATGCCACAGAGAGAACCAGGATCTGAACTTGTAGGCGTATATCCTTTGTGATAGTCATAGCCACATTATAGTTTGCATGAACTAAATTCATCCAACAGTTTATTTAAAGTAACCAGTAAAACATTCAGGAATCTTCGTGAAACTATAACGATTATTCATAAGCGTAACCACATACCTTCAATTGTAGATTTCAAGAAAGATTATGCAGAGAAACCCAATCAAGCAAGCAATGAGGAATAGAAATCCTGAAATAAAAGCACCAATTTCCTTTTATTAATATTTATCTAATTTCATCACATTACTTAGGATTTCAATTCCAATTTTAGGGTTTCTTTGGAAATTAGGGTTTTTCCCTCCATTATTAATATTATCATATCTAATTTATCAAAACTACATAAAACCCCTAATTTCTCATTATGGCACATCTTATCAAGTTTAGAATCTTTATTAAGCATCTAATTTCCTTATTCCAAATAAATATGATTTTTATCTCTTTTTATCCCAAATTAGGGTTTCCATATAGATTAGCTTTCTTTTATGGATTACAACTCTAATTTAGGCATCTTTGCATTCAAAACGGATAATTAAACTATCTTTATAATTAACAGGGTTAAGCTTATCAATTTGACCTATTAATTCACCAAATTACACCCTTAATATTCGATTAGGGTTTCTCATCAACTTTTAATACACTTTACTAGCAATTAGGGTACTTTTAAAAAATAGAGTAGAATCAGGTTCTCAAAGTATTTTTATCAAATTCCTCGTATTTTTATAAACAACATTCATATATAAAGTTTTTCCATTAGAGCTTCCTAGTTATTTCTATCAATTTCGCAAGAAAAAGCATGAACTTGGATTATCTGTCAATTTTAGAAATTCGTTGGCCGTCCGATCTATGGTCCCATGAACCACACGATATCCAAGGGTCCACAGAGACATGCCTACCTTTGCGATTAAAAGGAAGTCAAAGATAGAAAGGCCCCTATCATACCTTCACAGTCATCGGGGGCAAGAAGGTCATTCCCCCCTTCACTTCTTCTTCTTCCTCGCGCATCCCTATTTGCAGCCCAGCTTGCTCGCGGTCAACTGTTAGGTTGACTCCGAGGTTCTGACCCCCTTCGAGCGTTTTGATCACCCAGGGAGATTCTCCTCCCTCTGTCGAATTCAATCGTGGCCTAAATTACTCCCCCTTGCTGTGCTAGCCCTGCCTCCCACTCGCCGGAGTTCAGCGATGCAAACTGGATAAGCGAGAAGGTCGGTCAAGGTGGATCTATGAATTGGCTGCACAGAAACATTTCTCACCGCTCTCCGAAGACAATGGGTTGGTGAACTAGCATGTTGGTTCCCGCATGAATCTTCCCCTATATATAGGGTCGGAGGTGGATCCCTGCTGGATTGGGGACTTTCCCAATCGGCGACGACACCCCTAACAAGTAGGGTTGTTTCTCACTGGATTTCCCTCCCGAATTCAAATGTGCTAATCTCGCAACTTAGCTCTCTTTCCTCTTTTCATAATGATCCAGGCTTTGATCGTCTCCAACCTGCCTGGCGCAGGACTTCTCACGCCAGTGGGAGTCCTTTTGATCGTTTGATAGTGATCCAACAGTTCACAAAAAGCCCGAAATTAGGAAAATGGGAAAGATAACCCAATTACATCGTGACATCAAAACCTTAGGCAATTAACAACCTAACTTTAGGTAAGTTTGCAAATTGCATAACTCAGAAACCGTGCAATATTTTCCAACCAAAATTTAAGGGTTTCTCTTTCTTGCCTTTATCTACTTGCATGTCAAGTTTGTGTCTGAAACTCCAAAAGAAAAGGACTATTTCTTCAAGGGTAAATTACCCATTAATAAAATTCATTTAATGATTATTTTCTCTTTCCTCAAACCATTATCTTGCTATTTGGGACTCCTTGGTCCCCCAAGGAACCCTTATATTTTGAAATCCTTTTAGTATCCTTCTATATGCATTCACACCTTTTATTTCTCATTATCCTTATTATTATTATTATTATTTTATCGAAATATCTCTTTTTGAAGATTTCTCTTTTATTTTCCTCATTGGTATTCCTTTTAATATTAGTAATCCTTGGGATATGAAATTCCATTAAGGATAACTCAATTACACCTCTTTGACTTGTTTCTCATATTTTAACATTGTTTTCAATTTCTTTCTTAATAAAGAAATACTTATTTAATCTTTTTTTTATAGTTGTCGTTTCTTCACCATCTTGGATCCCATGGCACCCAAGGAACCTAAAGGCAAAAAATCCATCCTTGGATTACATTCTTTTGCCTTCTAGAGGTTTCCACATCTTTCTTTTCTCGAATTCTCAATCATTCATTAATTGATTAAAATTCTTTGTTATTGGGCCCAATAGCCAATAAAGCCCACAAATAAAATGAAATTCATGCATTCAATCAAAAGACATCATTATTTGTTCATTCATCTTTATTATAAAAAAATCATATTTCTCACTAAATGAACCCAAAATTGGGGTTGTAACAACCAAGGTCCATACCTTGTTGGTGTACATGGATTTCATCTCTGATCACATGGCTTCGAGCCATTTCTCAGAGTACGGTCCCTTAGTAGCTTATAGATAGGAAGTTGGATCATCTGCTATGCCCAATTCGTCACTATCTTGAGTCACGAGAAATCCAAATCTCTCAGGCTCAAGTCGTGTCCTACTAGACCTACGAGGTTCTTGTGTTACATTTGGAACTTGAAATTCCACAACAGTTTGTGAGTCTTCATGTTCCTTATGTACCTCCTCAAGTTCTATGCTTTCTTTTTAGTCTAGAACTTCTTCAAGCTCTACATTCCTCCCACTGATTGCTTTGGCAATAAATTCCTTTTCAAGAAATACAATAGTCCTAGAAACAAACACTTTGTTGTCAGTTGGTGTGTAGAAGTAGTATCCCCGAGTTTCTTTGGGGTATCCAACAAAATAGTATTTTCTAGATTTGGGTCCAAGCTTTTTAGGAAATTGTTTCCTAACACCGATTTGGAAGGTACACGGTTAACTGCAAACGTTGTGATTTCAAGAGCATATCCCCAGAATGATATTGGAAGTTTGGCTGAACTCATCATTAATCGTACCATGTCTAATAATGTACGATTCCATCTTTCTGACACACCATTATGTTGTGGTGTACCAGGTGGAGACCATTGTAATACAATACCATGGTCTCTCGAAAGTTCCCCAAACTCATGGCTTAAGTACTCGCCACCTCGATCTTTGCTTCTCTACTTCATTCATGAAAGTCTTGAACATTTCAAGAGTTTTTGACTTGTATTTCATAAGATATACATAGTCATACCTACTGAGGTCATCACTGAAGGTAATGAAGTATTATAAGCCTCCTCTAGCATTTGATCTAAAAGGTCCACATACATCAGTATGTATGTGCCCTACCAGATCACTAGCTCTCTCACTGTGTCCAGTGAAAGTAGTATTGGTCATCTTCCCTAATAAGCAAGCCTCACATGTCTCTATATGCCCAAGGCGACAATGCCATAAGTATGTTTTGTATGAGTTGTCAAGTTTTATCCTTTTAGTATTTACATTGTATATGCTAGTCTCAAGTTCTAACAAGTAGATACCATAAGACATAGGGGCATTGCCATAAAAGATCTCATCTTTAGAAATAGAAATCATTCCATTCTTAATGTGAAATTCAAATCCACTCTTGTTCATACAAGATATAGAAATAATATTTCGATTAATGGCATTTACATAATAGCAATTCTCTAATTCTATTACAAGGGTTGTAGGTAAAGATAAACTAATAACTCCAACTATGGTGGTAGCAACTCTTGTTACATTTTTGGGTCAAACACCCTCGCGAGGCCCGGCCGCCGCTTTCTCACTGTTGTTGGGTCGATACCATCGACAGGACCGTCGATGGTATCGACTTCACTGAGACAAATTCGTCTGTAAATCTTTAGGGATCTCATGAGTATTGACACCCCCCTGATCTGGCAATTTCCTCAGTGTTACTGATGGTAGGTCGGTACCATCGATGAGGCCGTCTGTGGCGACACCCGCCATCATTTAAGATAACAAGTGCCATTAACAATAATAAAACATGCGGAAGCGATCGTTAGCAGCGGATTACTGAAAATCACTAAAAATTAAAACCATTTATCAAGAGATCCATTCATAGGAAAACTCTTTCATTTAGAACCAAAGTAAAACATTACATCCTGGTTCATATATATACATATCATGCCTCTTTGCACAAAATCTCAGATCGGAGAATCAAAACACTAACTCCTAGGACCCGAGAGTACAGAGACGACTCATAATACTATCTACACAAAACCAGACAACCAATGTCTCCACCTGTTGGATCACTATTGTCCCTATGACTGCTGCTGTTGTTGCTCACTCACTGAAAGGTTTCTTCCTCTTCTTCGGCGATTACCTAAAAATTTAATCCCACGGGGGTGAGACAATTATAAAAATTGTCCCAGCAAAAGATATAAATCTCCGCCAGAAACACTGTTATTGTTGATAATAGAATAACACTGAGCAGTAGAATTATACTTACTCAACAGCAGGTAAATCATTGAATAAGATATGCAGAGCAGTATTCTCTATGCAATCATTTCAATTATAACTTGATTAAGTAGCAAGTCATTCATTTAAGAAGGAATATGAAGAACATGTATATCATTTATCCAACTATGATATAATATACCATGTATCATCAACCATTGATTCTCGCAATTCAACCCTAAGCAAATATGCTACACGGCTGATTACGTTTTACAATCATACTTATGCCCTGAGGAGATGAGGTATACCTCTCATACTCCAACCGACCACGATTACGTAAAGCATCAGTACCACACATAGGTCAATGGAAGAGCCGGATTCCCATGACCTCAACTATCTCGGTCAGTACGAGATAACATGCAGGACATCTTGTGTCTCTTCTAGATAGCTTTCCAGGGTATACTGGCAACATCGCTATTAGAGTTATAGCCCATAGCATATACTCTCTTCAGGATATGGCCCGTAGCCAATGCCCGGTATTATTTTGTGGAGTCATGGCTCGTAGCCATTCTCTTATTGGGGTATGGTTCGTAACCAATCCCGTTCATAGGACATAGCCCGTAGCAATGCCTATGGGGCATAAGGATATAATTTCCCAATTACCCCCACATATTCAAAAATATGCGTTTTGAGTAAACTCGTTTCACCATTCAGCTAATTCTGATGCTGATGGATCAATGATCAGGGCAACTACATTATATGGTATCACTTGATTAATTAAGTACATTATCATATTCTTTTAGCATCAGCCAAGTTTCCAAACATAACTTAATAAGACAAATGCTATAAAGAAAACATGTACTATTTCCATTAATCACTTCTCAGTCTTTATAAGACATGGGGATCTCAGTCCCTCATTTCAATATTGGGAATTTTCATTCCTTTGCAACTCAATGCCATAATCATATGGTTCTGGGTATTCAAACCCTTAGCTCATCATTGAGCATTATTACCACTTTTTCAGGTAATTATCACCTTCAGGTCACCTGACCAAGATAAATATGATGCTTATTACATAAACATCTTCTCATGGCACTTAAGGCCCATTACTTCTCTTATTACCTCATACTAGGCAATAAGGTATAGCATGGCACATAAGGCCCAATAAACAATGTCAATACATAAAATGTCATAGCTCATACCTGGCTATGTTCATCATCACATCATACCTGCATGGTTAGTACAGATGATAATACATCAATTTCATATCAGCACCATGCAAAACAATATATAACATCATTATTCAAGGGTAACACCACTATTCCCTTACCAGGGTTAGGGTTTCCCATTTCTCATTAATTCAGACCCTCTTGAGTTAACCAACTTTATCTTGTATTAAGGTATTTCCCCTCTTAATACATTCCATCACAGAATACTCACCCTTAGCATATAATGCATAGGCCACACATTAGAATTGTCCATCTATCTCACATGATATGGGCTTATCTTAGTTTAAGGCATAACTTTATTATAAAGTTGCCTATAAACAATCGCAATGATACACCCTCAACTAGGGTTTCACAAGGATACACCCTCAACCAGGGTTCACAATGATACACCCTCCACTAGGGTTTCACAAGGTTACACCCTCAACCAGGGTTCACAATGATACACCCTCCACTAGGGTTTCACAAGGATACACCCTCAACTAGGGTTTACTAACATCCTAATTAGTGATTTCACATGTAGACAACCTCTTATTAAGGTTATACATTGAATCAGCCTCAATTAGGGTTTACATCATGTATTGGGTCCATCCATTTGTTATGCATTAATGACTAGTACCATTAAAGGTATCTCCCACCTAATCACATTAGGTTTTCAAAAAGGTTTGATCAATTAGACCTTCAATAACATGAGGTATCCAATTGAATTAACCAAATTGAACCACACTCAATTCTAATCAATGGAACTTCAACCAATTGGATCATCAACTCAATCATCATTTGAATCATGGCTCACCCTCAATTGGGACTTCAATTATGGTCTGATCTCAATGGGATTAGGGTTTATAAACACTAATTAGAGCTTTGAAGTTGATCATCAATCATGCTACTAATTGTGTTTCAATTGATTGCATTGGACCTTCAACCATTGAATTCATGGAACCAATCATCAATTGGACCTATGCTCATACTTCAATTGAGTTTAATAGGTCAACCTTCAACTAATTTGACCCTCAATTGACCCTCAATTGGTCATCAATTATGGCTTGATTCAATTGAATTAGGGTTTGGAATCGAAGATCCAACAACACTCATAAATGCAAGATTGGTTACTTTGAAACTATTGAACCATTATCCAAATTGGGTATGACCTGACCCCAAACGGTCTTTAGACCGTTTTCCCATCATATCACTCAAATCCAAGCCATCCAATTAAGGTTTGGATCATTGGATTGATCACCAAATCAGCATTGCATTGTATAACAGCTTGGTACCTTTAGACCTTCAAACACCTAACCATACTCAACCCTAGACCTCCAAACGGTCTTGGGTGACCACCAAACGGTCTTGAGACCGTTTGGATGAGCTCCGAACGGTCTTGAGACCGTTTGGCCCATCCAACCTTTGGATTCTAGTGAAAAATCATCATGGATTGGTCTATCGAGTTGATCAACAGATCAGCACTACATTGCAATATGATTAGTACCTTTGGACCTTCAATTGGTCAACTATACTTGACCCCAGACCTCCAAACGGTCTTGGGGTGATCCCCAAACGGTATTGAGACCGTTTGGGTGATCCCCAAACAGTCTTGAAACCGTTTGGGCTAATCAACCCAAAATCTCAACTTAACTCATTGGAATTTCAGCACTATTTTCAATTAGGGTTTGCCTAATTGAATAGCCTTCAACTCATATTCCTTGGGAGTTAATCCCTCAAATTCGGTGAGTCCTTATACCACATCATTAGGAACAGTAATCCCAAACAGTCAACGCTTGGTCAACGCACTCAAACGGTCTTGAGACCGTTTGCCCAAAAAGTTCAATTAAATCAGATTGAAAATCAGCACTTAATCCAATTAGGTTTCCCTAATTGATTAGGATTCAACTCACGATTCCTTTGGATTTAATCCCTCAAATTTGTAGGGTTATTAATAAACATAATTATGAACAGGAATACCAAACGGTCAATGCTTGTTCAACCATCTCAAACGGTCTTGAAACCGTTTGCTCAACCAGGTCAAGTTAATCAGGTTGAAAATCAGCACATAATTCAATCTGATTGCCTAATTGATTGGCCTTCAACTCTCGATTCCTTTGGAGTTAATCCCTTAAATTTGGAGGGTTATCAGCCTACATAATTAGGAACAAAATTCCCAAACGGTCAACGCTTTGTCAACCATCTCAAATGGTCTTGAAACCGTTTTCTCCCAAACGGTTTCAAACCGTTTGCCCTTAAACGGTTTGCTGAAACCGCATAGCCAATCAAATTAAAACGATTTGGAGTAGCTATCAAAACGGTTTTGCTTGGTAATTTTCTTTGGATAAGAATCTAGGATGATGTCATCATCCCCTTCCTTCGAACAACCAAGAACATAAACCTTTCTTGATGGAAATTGCAGCAAAGAAACAAGAGTGTATCAAATTGAAGAAATCAATCAACAAAGCATAGAGAATTGATGCAATAGAAATGTTTAAGGGTTTGAGTTATAAAACCCGCCTCCAATTGATCTCCAAAGCTCCAAGCTCACGCCATTAATGGTGGATGAAGCTCTTGCAACTCCCCCTAGGCTCCTCTTCAAGCTTTTGATTGCAAAAGTTGGCTAGGGTTGAAGAGGAGATCGAAATAAGAAGGAATCCATAATTTATTTTCGATTTCCACCATGAAATCAAGGAGAACGAAGGTCAAGAGCTTACCCACAGGTTGGGGTTCGTCCTCCTGGTCCTCCCTAGCTTCCTTGGTCGGTTTCCAAGCTAAGAGAAGAAGTGGGGTCGAAATAGCCTTTCATTTGGCTAGGAAAAGGCCTTTTTATAAAAATTCAATGAAAGAGAAAATGCATTATTAAAATGCATTTAATTCCTAAATTGGTGCCGCCTCTTCCCCCTCAAATTCTCCTCAAAATCCTTAAGTACGAGGCTATCTTCATTTCCTCTTATTCCTCTCCATTATCCATGATTTAAAGAAAATCAAATTAAGCACCTTAATGCTTATTATATTAATATCCATATGTGAGTGGGTTTTCTTTTCCTTATAATAATGGTGAGTGGAATTTCACCAACTTAGGATATTTTCGTTCCTTATCTTGGCAAAGGAACGTCCATCCTTATTCAAAATAAACCCAAAACATTTTCGTTAAAAGCCCTTCAATAATTTTTATTCATTTTTGCCCTAAATCGTATTAGGGTTTCAATTAGGCATTAATCTTGATTATTTTAATATCAAGATTCTCTCTCCTCCAAATTAATTCAAATGAAGCACCCCTCTCATTTTATTTGCTCTACATGATGCCAAGAAACATTAGGGACCTTTTAGAAGTGGTAATTTGCATATTGAACCCTAGATTTTGGGTAAATTGCACTTTAGTCCAAAACTAGGTTTTAATGCACAACATTGTCCAACAAGCTCTATCTTGGTGTCCAGGCTTGTGGAAACCATACTACTACATCATATTCATCCTTATGATGTCTCAACATCAGAGGAACATCTTATCATATGCAATTTGCAAGTTAACCCCTCAACTTGGGTAATTTGCACTTTAGTCCAAAACAAGCAATCATTGCTTTAACATTGTTCAAACAGGACCAAAATTGAAACATAAGTTCCTCATGAGCCCTAATTACTTTTCACAGGATAAGTACAAGCATCTAATCAACTTTTTTAAGAAAAAATCCTGGGGTTAGAACATAACCCAGGTCAGGGATGTTACACCGTCGATGGTATCGACTTAGAAAAATTTCTACAGTCGCCTAATTGTACCCATGTCGCTACCATCGACACAAAGGTCAATAGTATTGACTCTGCCACAGACCTGCACACTGAACAAACGATCAAGGTACCTTTTTTACACTAAAAACGAAATTAAACCAAACTAATTTGCAAAAGCAACAAAAATAAATGAAACTATCAATGGTTGGGTTGCCTCCCAACAAGCACCCTTATTTAACGTCTTAGGTTAGTCAAAACCAAGCTTATCATGCATCTTTAAGTGCTATGAGTTTGACCTCATGCACTTTCCTCGTGTAATCCTCACCAAAATACAACTTCAACCTCTGTCCATTGACCAAGAATGTCATCTCTCCATCACGCACCATGATGGCACCATGTGGCCGTACCTCCTCCACGATGAAAGGTCCACTCCACCGGGACTTCAATTTCCTGGGATGCAATTTCAACCTCGAGTTGAACAACAACACCCGATCTCCCTTCTTGAAAACATGTAGTTGAATGTGTCGATCGTGAATCAGCTTTGTTCTTTCCTTGTAAATCCTCGAACTTTCATAGGCATTCATCCTCATCTCATCTAGCTCATTTAGCTCCAGCAAGTGTTTCTTCCCTGCCAAATCATAATTCAAGTTCAGCTTCCTTAGCGCCCAAAGCGCCTTATGCTCCAACTCGATCGGCAAATGGCAGGCCCTCCCATAAGCCAACCTAAAAGGCATAGTGCCTATAGGTGTCTTATACGCCGTCATGTACACCCATAAAGCGTCCGGCAGCAAGGTACTCCAGTTCTTTCTTGTCGAAGCCACTATGCGCTCCAAGATTTTCTTAATTTCTCTATTGGAGACTTCAACCTGCTCCTGTTTCTGCGGGTGGTATGGGGTATCAATATTTTGTTTTACCCCATACCTTCTCAATAATGTATAGAACTTTTGATTTCTGAAATGGGTACCTCCATCGCAGATAATCATCCTCGATACACCAAATCTGCAGAAAATGTAGTCTTTTACGAACTTGCACACTATAGTAGCATCATTAGTCCTAGTGGGTATTGCCTCTACCCACTTCGATACATAATCAACAGCCAATAAAACATACAAATTAGAGTTTGAGGACACAAAGGGTCCTATGAAATCAATACCCCACAGATCAAACACCTCAACTTCTTGAAACATGTTGAGGGGCATCTCCTGTCGCTTTGAAATATTACCTGCCCTTTGACAGGAATTGCATCTTCGCACATAATCATATGCGTCCCGAAAAAGTGTAGGCCAATAGAGGCCGCTCTCAAGCACCTTGGCCGTTGTTCTGGAACTCGCATGATGGCCCCCCATTGGTAGAGTATGACAATGATGAAGTACACTATCATATTAAACCTATGGTACGCACCTACGCAAAATGTCGCCCCTGCATTGCTTCAAGAAAATTTGGTAATCCCAGAAATAATATCTCAAAGAATGGAAAATTTTCTTTTTCTCTTGATATGTCCAATTATCTGGGATAATTTTGCAGGCAAGATAATTAACAATATAAGAAAACCATGGATCTTTAGATTTTACAGAAAGAAGTTGTTCATCAGGGAACGTCTCGGTAATGGGTATATGAATGTCCTTCTCATCTACCCGTTCCAACCTAGACAAATGGTCTGCAACCACATTCTCTATTCCCTCCTTATCTTTAATTTGGATATCAAATTCTTGTAATAATAAGATCCACCTAATCAATCTAGGTTTGGCATCTTTCTTTTCCATCAAATATTCTATGGCGGCATGATCCATCCATACCACAACTTTTGACCCTACAAGATATTGCCGAAATTTTTTAAATGAAAAAACGACGGCGAGAAGCTCTTTTTCAGTTGTAGTGTAATTAAGTTGTGCTTCATTTAAAGTTTTGGATGCATAGAAAATCACAGCGGGTTTTTTGTTAACACATTGTCCTAGAACTACCCCTACTACAAAATCTGAAGCATCGAACATTAATTCAAACGGCTATGTCCAATCTGGTGTTTGCACAACCGGTGTAGAAATTAATTTCTCTTTAAGCACGTTAAAAGCATGCAAACACTTTTCATTAAAATCAAACACCGCATCTTTCTCCAGCAGTTCAGATAATGGTTTAGTGATTTTTGAGAAATCTTTGATAAAGCGGAAATAAAATCCTGCGTGGCTGAGAAAACTCCTTACCCCTTTTATCGTATTTGGTGGGGGTAATTTGGAAATCACCTCAATCTTTACCGGATCTACCTCCAACCCCTTGCTAGACACTTTATGTCCAAGCACAATCCCTTCACTAACCATCATATGGCATTTTTCCCAGTTGAGTACTAAATGAGTATCCTCACATCATTGTAAAACTTTATCCAAATTATATAAACATTCATCGAAAGACGCACCATAGACAGAAAAATCTTCCATGAAGACCTCCAAACAACGCTCGACCATATCAGAGAAAATGGCAAGAATGCAACGCTGAAAGGTTGCTGGTGCGTTACACAAACCAAAGGGCATATGGCGGTATGAAAATGTTCCATAAGGACAAGTGAAGGTGGACTTCTCTTGGTCCTTAGGATCAATGGAAATCTGATTATAGCCCGAATAACCATCTAGAAAACAAAAGTGAGATCGACCTGCTAATCGCTCTAAAATCTGATCAATGAATGGAAGAGGGAAATGATCTTTTAGCGTAGCAGAATTCAATCTACGGTAATCGATACACACACACCACCCAATTACCAAATGGGTCGTGACCGACTCATTTAACAAATTGTGAGTAATCGTTATTCCCCCCCCCTTTTAAGGACTACCTGTGTGGGGCTTACGCACGTCGAATCGGAGATCGTGTAAATGATGCCTGTAGAAAGGAGCTTGATTACCTCCTTCTTGACGACCTCCATCGTGCTTGGATTGAGTCTGCGTTGTGGCTGTATTACTGGTTTGGCTCCCTCCTCGAGCTGGATCTTGTATTGGCAAAGTGTAGGGGAGATCCCCTTGATATCTGCGACTGACCACCCGAATGCACCACGGTGGTTCTTCAGCACGATCATCAATTGATCCTCTTCCTCGGCACTTAGATATGCCGAGATAATCACGGGTAGCTTTTCACCCTTGGCTAGAAATGCATATTTCAAATGAGGAGGCAATGGCTTCAATTCTAATTCTGGTGGACTGATCAAGGATGACTAAAGCGGTGGTGGGAGTTCCCCAAGATCTTCATAGTACCTAGCATAAAAACACGGTAGCACCTGAAGCATCTTGGTACATTCTTGTAGTGACTTACTTCTCATCCAGTCATGTGTTATATTAACAAGGCAAGCTTCAAGAGGCAGTTATGGATATGCATCGAGGATAAAACTTGCTATGTCCTTGTCTTCAGTAGAAGGAGGGATTTCCTCCTCTTCATCATTCAGAAAACCCCCAGCCTTGCGAAGAGAAATGACTTTGGTTTGTTCCATAATGTCTACAGCCAGTGTCCCCTTCTCTACCTTGGTCATTACATGAGCCATATCTAGAAACTGCTTCCCTAGACAAATAGAAATATTATGATCAAAGTGTTTCACCATGCGGCACTGCTCCTTTGTTTTTGATGGTGTTGTGCTTGGGGGCATAACCATTTCAAACCGATCATCAGTGATACCCAATGTCAAACGACATCTTCCCATCTCGAGTATCATATCTGCAGCAGCTTGGAAGGGTCTTCCAAGGAGTAGCTCATTTCCTTGTTCGTCCTGCATTTCCATTACCACAAAGTCTCCTGGAAATACAAACTGGTCAACTTTAACCAAAACATCCTCACAAATACCGTACAGCTTCACCACAGAATTGTCTACCAACTGAATCGTCATATTGCTATGTCTTGATTCTTTCAATCCCAGCTTCTTGAACGTAGAGAGAGGCATCAAATTTATACTTTCCCCTGAATCACACTGTGCTTCGCTGAATTTCACTTTACCGATGTAGCATGAAATATTGAAGCAACCCGGATCCTGCCTTTTAGGTGGCAATGTACCCAAGATGAAAGCACTCACCTACTCCTTAAGAACTATGACCTCGGTATCAGGAATCTTCCTCTTCTTTGTGATTATGTATTTCAGAAACTTTCTGTAAGAGGGTATCTGCTCTATCGCTTCTAATAGTGGAATGTTGACAGAAAGCTTCCTAAAGCTATCTAGGAACTTCTTGAACTGAGCGTCCACTTTCTTGGCTTTCACGCTATTTGGATATGGGACCGGGACAGTCTGTGCCCTTTGATGTGGCGGAACATATGGTGTCCTCTTCTGCATCTCCTCCTGAGCAACGGGTTCTGATGTGACATCCTCTACCACATCCTCTACCGGCTTTGTGATTGGAATCGGAACCTCCTTTGTGGCCTCACCTGTGGTTTCTGGTTGGGGTGTGCTCGGTTCATCGGCCCTGGGGTTTAAAATCTTCTTACCACTCCGTAGCAAGATTGCCTTAGCTTGTTGGTTTCCTCGAGGAATGTTTGTATTTCCCAGAAAACCTTGTTGCGCTGGCTTTTTCAGATTTGCTATCTCAGCTGCCATCTGCGCCAAAGATGTCTCCATAGTCCTCATCTGAGCCCCATGGCTTTGTAAGGTCTGCCCAAATTGATTCATAAATTCTCCTTGTTACTTAATCTGTTGGCCAAATGTGCTCATTAGTTCTTGATTCTGCTTGATTACTTGGTTGAGCAACTCATCGCTCTTATCCTCTGGTGATGGTTGGGGTTTTGTGTCAGGGTCCTGCAATAAATTATTTGGGTCCTTCCATGAAACTTTCTTGTCTTTACTCCAAGAATAGTCGTTGTTTCTGTACCCGTGCTGTTGGTGCATAAATTTCACTTGAGCTTCATCCTCAGATTCTACATCTTCTTTTGCAAGTAGTTTCTTGGCTAGAAGTTCCATCTTCTCATTCAGCTCCTTGATGGCCTTTGACTCACCCACAGCTCGAACCTGCTCCATTGCGTCTATGTCGCCCCAAGATTGCTTTTTGGCCATGTTCTTCAAAATTTCCCAACACCTTGTGCCTGTGTTGTTTAGGAAGAACCCCGAACCTGTGGAATCTAGGTTACTTCTATCATGCTCAGAAATAGAAAAATAGAAATTCTTGACTTGTTTCTCCTTGGCAAGCCCATGATGTGGGCACCTCCTCAGTATTATCTGGAAATGTTCCCAGGTCTCAGAATAAGTCTCCCCGACCTTCTGGCTGAAGTTATGGATCTTTCGTACCAGATCGTTAATCTTCTTGGGTGGAAAGAACCTCTCGAAGAACACCTCGATCATCTGGACCCATGTTTCAACAGTCTCGTCATCCAGGTTATGTAGCCATTCACGTGCATTACCTGCCAGCGAGCTGGGGAACAACTTCAGGTAAAGTGTCTCCTGTGGAAACCTATCAATTTTGATCATATCATAGTTTTCCACAAATGTGCTGATGTGTGCGACGGGGTCCTCATTCTTCAGCCTGTTGAATGCTTGAGACTTGACCAGGTTGATTAGTGTCGGATCAATCTTATAGGTTGGAATGTTGATGGCTTGCTTCTTTATTGGCCCTTTTGACGCTGACGAGGAAGAAGCATTTATCTTCTCCCATATTGTCTGTTCTTCTGCCATCGCTTCTGGTTCAAAATCTGAATCGATATCTTCAATTTGGGTTTGAACATTGTTCTCCTCATCGTCTGGTCCCAACAGTGGAACTCCTGGTGATGGTTGCGTGTAGTCTGTGCTACGCATCCTCACCATGCACTAGTACCTGCAAGATAATAAATTGGATTCAATACAGTGCTAGACAATTTCTAAATGCGAAAAATAACCGATAAATTTTAAAAAATAATTTTGAAAATAAAAACTGGCCTAGAGTGGCCACTTGCAGCACTTGTAGTGCCGAGAATTGCCGTGTCCCCAGCAACAGCGCCAAGAACTTGACACGATTTTACCGTGCGTATAACGCAAGTGTATGCGTCAATGTAGTGCAGGCCCGAGTCAAACTCAGGGACACTGAATTATCGGTAGACTACTATTAACTACTCGAAATCAGCTAGATCAATTAAAAGGTTCTGAGAGTTGTTGAAAAATAAAAGAAAATAAAATAAAATAGAACAATCGATTAAGGGTTTAGTTTAATCAATTCAAATGGAGATCTTTAGGATTGTAGTTTCACCGTGGGTTTTCATTGTATGAATTTCCACATAGTTATTCAGATTCTCCTCTTATTCTGGGTAGTGGACTGTAGTCAGAATTGTTCACTGTCGTGATACAATTCACTACCTAAGTCTAGGTCGGTTGCACCATCGTAGTAACCTATATCCTAAACTAGGTGCATTAGAATCGACCTCTAGGTGTCCACCATTAACCGTACATCACCTTGTTCAAGGGATTTATTAATTAATGTGAATTTTGTCTCTTTTCAACTGTTAATTCTTCTTTCAAAGCAATTAAAGGCATTAGATTATAATTAGGGTGATCAATCATAATGATATAATGGAGAAAACGAAATCATACCACATATTTAAGAGACAAATTATGAATTACTATGATAAAAACGTCATACAATGATTCCCCGGGCTACTCCCGGTCCTAAAGACAAAGGGGATTAGCCATGCATGTTCATCTCAGAGCAAGACATGGTGGGAAAAAGGGGAAACATGAAGAAAACATGGATAAAGTGATGTAAACCCCTGAACGGAGAAGATCCAAGTGTTCCTCAGCGTAGAGTGCGCGATCTACAGCCTTTCGACGGTGGAGAACGTCTTCTTTGGCTCTCAGAATGGTTGGGGCGTGCTTCTAGGCTCCGTTCTTCTCTCCACCCCTTCTCAGGACGTGTGCAGTGGCTAATGACGTGATAGATGACCCATGGCCGCCGTCATTAGGTATAAACACCAAGTTAGGTCGCCAAAATATCACCACCGGTGGATTCAGGCCGATTTGGAACAAACAATAATCTGACGGTGTCGATACCATCGACACGGGTCGATGGTATCAACCCCTCGTGATATCGACAAGCCTTCCTTATTTTCTGTCATCCCTCCTGATGCTGACTCGATACCATCGACTCAGGTCGATGGTATCGACACCCTTAGGCGTCATTTTTATCCCTTTTCCGTCACTAAAGCTATAAGCGTCGATAGTATCGACTTTGGTGTCGATAGTATCGACTGCTGATCGCTGGCAACCTAAAGGTAACTCGCTACCATCGACTCCCCAGTCGATGGCATCGACTCTACTTGACTCCTTGCAGTCGTCTGCCTGTGACTGTGTCGATACTATCGATAGATTTCAATGGTATCGACAGCTGTATATACTCGTTTTTCCTGAAATTGCAAGATAAAGCCAAATCAGCCGAAATAAAACTATAACGACCCCGCCTCCCGATAACCCCCAATTAAGGGTGACCCGAAGGTCAGAGCCATTATTCAATTAATAGGATCAAAGGTTCGATAAATAATCAATAATAATTATGAAATTCTACTAACTAACGAGAATTTGGTATAAAATTAAAACTTTACTTACCTTTGAAAACTTTGGGAATCTATTTATCCAACCTTGAATCTACTCTAACTAAAACACCGACACTTTATGTTTTACTTTCACAATGTGTCCCTTTACTATTTGTTCTTTCAATTTTTGTTCCTAAAACACCGACAAACAAAACGTCAGTCAGTATATCGAAATATACTGGTATGTGGGAGCAAATATGGCTAACAATTTAATATTCACAATAAAATTAATTAACAAGCCAATTTATACTCTTCAGTATGACATTCTCCACCGCTTTTGCCTTAACCCTGGCATACCCACCTAAGGGTGCCCTTTGCCAATGACTTAAGGCCACCTTCTCAATCCCGAGCTTGGTGCCCACTAGTCATGCATTATCATAGGCCACCTTCTTGGTGCCTGGGGTCACCACTCAAGGTGTCCATTGGTCTACCCATCCGGGCCTGACCTTTGGCATCATCCATCAGGGTAGCATGTAGGTGCGAGAATTCATACTTCTATTTTTAATGTGATAATCATAGTGACTTTAAGATTTGCAAGTATGAACATCCAACAGATAATTTGCATTCAATGCGATTAATCATCCGGAAAATCTGCGGGAAACTAAGGAGGTTATTCATAATTAACCACATACCTGATCTGACAATTTGAACAGAAATATCCATGCAAATAAGAATCCAAGCAAGCAAGCATTTTCAACAAGATCTTGAAATGATTATACAATTTTCTTTTATTACTCATGTCATTTAAGATCTATTAAATCTAGCTCGCTCCCTAGGATTTCTATTCCACTTTTAGGGTTTCCATTAGGGCTTCCTTTCATCTTTCACTATTTTAAACCCTAATTATTCACAAAAGATATTAAGGTTATCCCTTAACAACATCTAACCTTATTTTCGAATTAAAGGCATCATTAGCCATCAATTAAACCCATTAAACTTATTTTACATTATAACTGTCATTTTTATCCTTTTAATCCATGACAAGATCATTATACTTATTTATCATCAACTTATAGTTCATTATGATCCAAAACACATAAGAACTCGATTTGTCATTAATTCCACCTTTTATTCATGAGAAAACCCTAATTTCTATATTAAGGTTATTTATCCACAAATTAGGGACTTTAATTCTCGAAATAGCATATTCAAACTTTAATCATGAAATTAATCAATTTAAGCCATTAATAGTCAAATTAATCAACATTAGGGTTTCAAGGCCCATTAAAGTGTATTCATTTATATTAAACTCCAAATTAACTAATTATATGCAAAGTTCATCCTTTTTCTTCCTAATGTTCCTTTTTATCATTAACAGGCTAATATCCACTTTAATCGGCTATTAAACCCTACTAATCACTTTAATCATATCAAAATAGGGTTTCTTTAATCACCATTACATTAAAGTTAATAACTTCAATTACTTTTCGAACTGCAAGCAGAACTACGCTCCAAATATATTTTTATTGCACTCCTCTCATTTTTCTGAACAAAATTCAAGTATAATGTGTATCTATCCGAGCTACGGTTATTTAGTTATGAATTTAACAAGAATCACGTAGTTGGGCCAATCACAGAGCGCCACGTCGCCTTATGCATGCAATGTTGCTCAGCTGCTTGAAAACATAACGGAAAGATGGTTTTGCCCTCCACTTAAGCATCCCATCCTTTGTTACGTCGAGGGTAGAACCGTCCAAAGGCTCTATGGCTTCTTCAACCTCTGCACGGTTGCTGCTTCCGCAGAAGGAACCCTAGTTGTGGCTCGCGCAGCCCGATCTCCCCGCTTCTGGACCTCGAAAGTCATGGTAGATCCTTCCCTGACCTCCGTCGACCATCCACGCCCTTCTAGGTGTCTTCCACCCGTGGCCATGGTGTCTGGTTTGGCTGGACATGCCTACAATGTGTGACTGTCATAGCAGTCGTGCTGCAGCTGCTGCGTTCGAGCTAGGGCAGCGCCATGATGGCGAAGCTTCTCCCTAGTCTCGTGGGGCATCCACCCACCATCTCAATTTCACATGGTCCCTTACTGATCAAGAGATGGAGTAGTTCTCAAAGGTTAGAGTATGCATGTCATGAAGAAGGAGAAGAGAGAGATAAGCGTGGGATTTCTCTAATCTATGAATCCAGGGGTTCTTCCCTTTTTACAGGGGAGCATCTCCACATCCTAAGACGACCAACTAAGAGGGGACAAGCCTTCTCTTATAAGGAATCATATTCCTTCCACAAGAAGCAAGCTTCTCTCTCTTCTATATCTTTTTTTTTACATTCCTTTTTCCTTTAAATATTAGGATTTCGAAAATCCTTTTTCTTAGTTTCTCTTATGCTTGGCTTTTACTCCATAAGCACGAAATTATAGTTTCCTTTAGTAGAAAATATCACCCTTTTAATAATACCATGAAATTCATTCATTAAACATCACAATATCCTCTTATTTGACTTTATTGGTATTATCTCTTTCCTCTTTCTTCATTGGGACTCCTTGGATCCCAAGGCACTCTATTATTTCGAAATCCTTTTTATTGGATACTCATTATCCTTCTAGATGCATCTAAATGCATTATTCTTCATTATCTTGTTTTATTTCTTATTAAGATATTTCTTTTTGAGGATTTCTCTTTATTTCTCTTTTATTTTCCTCATTAGTATTCCTTTTATCATTAGGAATCCTTGGAATACGAAATTCCACTAAGGATAACTCAATTGTACCTCTTTTACTTATTTTCCACATTTTGCCATTGTTTTCAATTTCTTTCTTAATAAGGAAATACTTAATTACCCTTTTCTTTTCTTATTGCCTTTCCTTTGCAACTTTGGACTCCTTGGAACCCAAGGAATCCATGTGGCATGAAATCCACCTTTGGATTAAGTTCCTTGCCTTCTAGAGGTTTCCACATATTTCTTATCGCGATTTCTTAATTATTCATTAATTAATTGAATTTCCTTGTTATTGGACCCAATAGCCAATAAAGCCCACAAATCAAACAACAAGGCTATTTTAAACGAAATCCATTCATTCACAACAAATTATATCATTATTTGTCCAAATATCTTTAATATGAGAAATTACATTTCTCACCAAAGGAACCCAAATTTTGGGGTTGTAACAAAAACTCATTATTATAATCATTTATGACCAAAAAGATAAAATACGGGTGATTTGATATTGAAAAGGATTATAGACTAGAGTAAGTGAATTATGCAATATTAACCACCAAAGTGACCAATAAACCCAATAAATGCAAGTAAAACAAGTCTATAAATGCGACTCAAAATCATCGCATCAGACCGCAGCTCGACTTGGCTCTTTCGTAAAGTCTTACTTCTTATCAGATCCTATATATTTGAATGTATGTGAGATCCACATCTGGTATCAAGTACCCATGATGAAGAAGTATTTAAGTTTATCTCAATAACATATATACCTGAAGTTGAGATTTCTATCCCCTACTTTTTCTTCCTCAGTTCCTCCAGATAGAGAGGATGGTTTCTTTTCCAATGTCCATCCTGGTGACAATGGTGACAACTGCCTTCTTTGGAGATCCCACCTTTAGCTTTGAGCGTTGATGACTTTGGCTTTTGCCCAGCTTTAGAAACTTTCTTAGCCTTACATTTGCCTTTTGTCTTTTCTTTTTTCTTGTTGATCATCATCACAGACTTGGTCTTGTCTTTCTTCATCTGTGTTTCAGCTATCCACAACATGCCCAACAATTCTGACAACATCTTGTCAAGATTGTTCATGTTGTAGTTCATGACAAAATGACTATATGATTCAGGAAACAATTGTAGAATCACATCAGTGGCCAACTCTTGACCTAGGGGAAATCCCAACTTGGATAGGCTTTCCACGTACCCAATCAAAGTGAGTATATGGGTGCCAACTGAGTCTCCCTCTTTCATCTTACTTCTAAACAAAGCCTTGTAGACATCATATCTCTCCTATCTTGCTTGATGTTGATACATGTTCTTGAGATGTGTTACCATCTCCATGAAATTCATGTTCTCATGTTGCTCTTGCAACTCATAGTTCATTGATCACAACATCAGACACTTGACATCCACAGCATCATCAAGGTGCTTCTTATAAGCATCCTTTTCAGCCTTGGGTGCATTTGAGGCGGGTTCTGCTAGCTCTGGTGTTTCAAGGACATAAAGCTTACACTCATGCATGAGAATAATTCCCAACATCCTAAACTAGTTTTGAAATTTGGTTCTGGTAAGTTTTTCCTTCTCAAGGACCGATCGCAATGAGAAAGTGTGAGTGTTGTTTGCCATTTGATTGCTACAAAAGAAAGAGTTTGCATTTAGTCCAAAACATTTTGAATTGTAAAGATTTGATAAACAAGATTAATTAGGCCTTTAATTAATTATGCTCCCACTATTTTATTCAAATTGATAGCCCTCACTATCAACTTTGAAGATTGCAGCATACAGCCTTCTAGTGAGCCAAGATCCAAAATAATTGGATCAATGCCCAGCCAACATCGGTGTCAAAGACCAAATACTAAGGTAGGAAACTTTTTCCAATTGCATCATATGCAACTCTTGGATAGATGAACATGCACAATGCCTTACTATGATGCATATGTATTCCTCTAGGTACTTGATCCTATCAAGGTTCCCTAGTTAAGTCCAACCCATAAGCCAACACGATGAGTGTGCACCCTACGGAGGTAGACCCACACACTCACCATCACACTTCCACGAGATAGATAGTGTACCACACAAAGACGTGCTCACACATTGTCGATCAAGCTTTTCATGTGTGTTGCTTTATGGAAGGCAACTAAAACTTAACATTATTAATTTAGGGGTTTTATTAATACATATACATATCCAAACACCACATACATATAGTACGTATCATATACTACTATATCCACAACCACAAATTATAGACATGCAATCACAAACACAAATACATCGGTTATGGCCATACTATTCTAATCCTTTGGAGCAACAAAGGATTACAGTCCACCTAAGGTCTTATGCATCTCATGCAACAACACCTTTGAATCAACCTATAAGGATCTACATTACAATAAACAACTTCATGGATGCTCCGTGAGGTTGGAACTTCAAGTTGCTTCTTGGAATTGGATCTTCATGTGGCTTCTCCATGGATACTCCTTGGAGTTGGGTCTTCAGGTTGCTTCTTAGAATTGGATCTTCATGGTGATTCTCCATGGACGCTCCTTGGATTTGGATCTTCAAGTGGCCTCCTTACATCAAGTTTACAAAGACTAAAACTAATCCTATCTTTATTACATCATATGAGTACAAAAATAAAGGGAAAGAATTAATTACACTTTGAAATAAGAGATGAGGCTCAGCATGCAAGCCGAATACTTTATACAAAGGATCCACATACAACCAGTATCTATCGACAACATTCTCAAACAAACATGCCTACAATATCCACAACCACATACATTCACAACATCCACAAAAGGGAATTCTAGGCCATAACCTTGCATGCATTCACCACATAAAACAAAATTTTAAGGTGACATGTATGATGCGGCAAAAGCAACAAAAAAAAATTCCATGCAACCCTAAATATGATCTCGTCGACAATAGAATATCTAGAAAGAGTGTTTGCAGGATATACATTATCGCAAAGCAAGTCCGATGATGTCCCATTGCACGATGGTGTGCAACGTTGCTTGCCTACATGGACGAAACTTCTCTCCTATTTGCTGAGTGCGTCGTAGGAAGATCTAGCAGTGCTCCTTTTGTGTGGTGATGTACGCCACTTGTAGCACGTATGGATAGTCATTGACGTCTGCCGAATGTAGGCGTCTCAGCGTTTGCATCTATACTTCATCCACACAGATGGACTGGAACTCCACATCGCACTTCCTAAGCTGGAGGGAAGGAATCATATCTATGCGGTGACGTACTAGCGTCGCGGTGCTCTCCTTTCTATCCTGAGGATGGTGATACATAGGGTTTACGTATGTGAGCGTAAACTAATACCCTATCTCAATATCTTATATAGATATCGGCCATCAAGCCCCTTTAAATAGGAGACAAAAGGAAGTAGGGTTTCCTAAACCCATCGGTAAATAGAAACACTGTGTTAATTAACATGCTCGTAGATTTATTAGAATATTCTAGAATTAATTAATTAACTAAATAATAATATTAATTGATCAATTAATATCTGACTCCATGCAATCGTGTGGGATGGCTCTATGGGCATATATAACAACAAAACAAACAATCACAAAGAAAATGTTATGACCTTTATCTTTAGCATTCCAACATTTTCATGCATTCATGCAACTCCATGACACTTAGATAACATTAATACTAATCTTTCAAGGTATTTACAATCATACATTACAAGATGGTAGCTAATCATGCAAGTGAAGCATTAAGAACAAGAGTATGGAATATGGAGATAATCATACTAGGGGCATATATATATATATATATATATATATATATATATATATATATATATATATATATATATATATATATATATATATATATTCAGAAGGATGCATGTATATACATGTTGGGAGAGCCATAGTGTCTACTCCCAACCCTAGTAAGGTGTTTAGCTACACATTCTCTTGAGTAGAATTTGGGATTTACAAATAGATGGAGACATGGAGAGTTGTAGGAAGGAAATTGTGGAGAAAGAAGGAAAAGAAAGTCGAAGTAGGGGACTAGGAAATACACTGATGGTGGCCTAGATGTTGGCCACAACCGATGGTCTGGTTCTATAGATCTTGGACCGATGCAATAGTGTTGGTGATATCCTTTCCTTCTTCTTCCTCTTTCTTTCAAAAGAGGAACTTTGGAGGTGGGCGAGGGTGAGAAGGCGGAGGTCTGGGACCAGTACTGATGGATTCTCATCCATCGTTCCTATCAACCCATGGTGGTGGGGATCAGTCGATGGCGGATTCTTCCTTCAGTGGCTCCATGTTCAGTCTACAATACCATCTCAAAGGCAATATGAGCACCCCCTCATACTTAGTTGGTCATCCCCTATTTATAGGCATTGTCCTAGGGTCCATTACTTGTGCCCCAAGCCTCCCAGGTACTCACCCTTGGGGCATGTGCTCAATGGTCCTGAATACGGTACCAGTAAAAACTGCCATCGAGTTTCAAGAACATGTTTTCTATTGGTTGATGAGCATAGACACATCATCAGATGGTGGGCGTAGGGACATCACTGGTTGATACTTGTAGATGTGCCATTTGTTGAAGGTCACAAAAGCACCACCGAGTGATGATAGTAGGGGCACCATTGGTTGATGAGTATCGACACATCACCGACTGATGAGTGCAGACATGCCTGCGAGAGATGATAGTAGGTTCTCCATTAGTTGATACTCACAGTGGTGTCACCAGGTTATAGGTTGCCACATCCGTCAGTTGATAGTCCTAGTTGTGTCACCAGGTGATACGCTATCGCAACCATCGCTTGATGGTACGATAGGGTGTTTCTAGGTAACATCCAGTCATGATGGACCAATGGCTACATAGAGACCATCGATTGCCATCCGGTGGTGGCTCTTCCTTTGATAATCGAGCTTCCAATCCTATGCTTTCCTACAATACACATCATTATCATTGTCAAAAATAGGGTAATGAGATTATATGCAAGGCAAGAGGGAAGTGAATGTGGATTTTTCTAAATAGTTGAAAATATGGATAAAATAAGGCATATAATATCCACAAAATTTGGATGCTATCAAATCCCCCAAATAGAGTCTACTCTACCTCAGACTAACAATTAGAATTAAAGCATTAAATCACTTCATAGGACTTTATTGGGTATTATTTTAGTGAGTGCAAAAAATGTGATAGTGTCAGCCTCAAGTCGGGATTTATGCATCTGGTCAAGTGGTTGTCAACACCCATAATTCTCTCTCTTAGCTTGGAGTTGCAGTACTCATATTGCTTCCCATAACCTTGTTTATCAGAAATTTTCTCCCTCATGATGCACCAATGATCCTATTCTAGGTTGTACTTGTGTGAAGTTCCAACATTGGTAACTTTCACACCCAACTTTTATTTTTTTGTATCTCCTAGTTATTGTGTTTGGGTAGGCTAAGGCTGTAGTGTTTCCTACATTCCTTAGGTTTTCTCAACCATATAAGTTGCCTTATAGGAGGTTATGCCTTAAAGGGTCATGTTGTAATCGCAGGTGGTTGTGTGAGGTTCCCTTTAGAATGTAGTTATGTAACAGTTCGCTTCCAGACTTCACGACCAGGCACGACATATCTACATTCATGAGTGCAGCAATACACCAGTTGGGAGGAGCCCTTCAACATCTTCCCAGGCACAACTCTCATGATTCTATTCCTCTCAACTTTATTCATGCTCATAGGCTTTGGGTTAATAGGTTTTAGGGAAAGTTGGGATGTCATGCCTCTTTAGATCCTAAAGAAGGGATTTTTAAAACTAGAAGGGGTAGTTGTTTCCTCTTTTTCTAGGGTTCTGCATTTTTAGACCTATAACATCCCAAGATTTGAGTCCTTAGATATAATGATATTAAAAGAAATGATTAGACTACCCATATCACCAAGGTGCATCTCCTTTTTTGAGAGCCCATCACTAAAGAACTCCGTAGTTAAGCATGCTCAGCTTAAAGTAGTACCAGGAGGGTGACCAGTCGGGAAGTTGACCTCGGCTTGCGTGTGAGTGAGGATCAAGTGTGCAGTTAAGGATAATGGTGGTCTATGGGACCAGTCGTCATTCATAAAACTATACTAGATCCTTGGTCAGTGGGTACATGCATTACAAATGGTATCAGAGCCAGTTCCCCTCTAGTAGGTGGGGCCCGCATGGGCATGTGGCATGCCAATCTTAAGCCATGCAGTCCCAGAAAGTTGGAAAGGGCCATCCACTGATATGAGATGGAGCCACCCTTATGCTGGTAGTTGTGGATGGGAGTTGGGTATCCATGAGCCATTCTGGGTCTACACTGAAATGGGGAAGAGATTATGAGTATTGAGCCTTGACGAGGACGTCAAGAGTCTATGTGGGAGAGATTATAACATCCCAAGATTTGAGAACCTTAGATAGAATGATCTGAAAAGGAATGATTAGACTACCCATATCACCAAGGAGCAACTCCTTTTCTAAGAGCCCATCACTAAATAACTCTATAGTTAAGTGTGCTCAGCTTGGAGCAGTACTAGGATGGGTGACCAGTTGGAAAACTAACCCCAACTTGCACGTGAGTGAGGACCAAGCATGCAGTTAAGACTAGTGGTGGTATGTGGGGCCAGTCGTCATTCCTAAAACTCTATTAGAGTCTTGGGCAGTGGGCCCATGTGTTACAATACATGTACTTGGGATCATGGTGTCAATCAGGAGCGTGGTAGGCTCAGTCCTCCTTTCCTTAATATTTCTCCTTGGTTGACTATCATACATGTTCCTTCTACATTATCTTAAAGTTAGGTTGATATTAAGACATTATCACACTCGAAGGTTTTTTTAAGTGGATTAGGAAGCCCAAAACTATCATTCTTAAAATAATTACACTAAGATCTAGCCTAAAGACAAAAAAGTCTAACAGTTGGGATTATGACACAATCTTGGAAAAATGAATTCAAAATTTGCCTTTTTAAGACTACTTGTATATCATGATTTCAGCAAGGGTATTTATATGCATGTACAAAAATCAAGACAAAATCAGCCAATTAGGTCGATCATATTTTGTCAAAAAAAAATTCAAAGTTTGTTAAGCAGGATAGAAAGCAATTAGTGTCAAAGTAGAGATGTACCGTGTTTTCCTATTTAGCCCCCCAAACTTATCATCCACCCAGTCTACAGGGTGTCAAAGAATGAGGTTGATCTAGAACAGGTGAATTATATCTCATTGTGTGCAATTGACCATTATAAAGCTAGGATCTTCATAGCATATTGTCCTCAGTGGTGGTAGTAGTAGTCATCTTGACATAGTTCAACCTTTTGGTCTAAAGCCAACATTTGTATCCAATAAAGTACATAAAATCCATAGTCGTTTGAAAGAGGTTCTTATTGTGGACACCTATGATAGAATTGTGGTTTCTCAAACTTGATATATGCTAGAACGTTGCAGCCAAAGATTCAGATCAACTGTATAATCTTATTGGCAACCATGGCGGTTCTTTTTTCAATGACTTTTTTGTTTGTTTTGTGATATTTTATGCACTATGTACTGAACATAGCATCAGAGTTGTTGACATTTTATTGATGGTCCACTTCTGTTAGTATCCAGTGTCCATCATGTAAGATCGGCACAAATATCCATTGGGGAACATTGTACTTTAAGTGCTCTATCAGCCGTTGTAGATCACTTGATTCCTTTTTCGATATGACATCTCCCAATATTTTGTAAAACTCCATGTATACATTGGGGAGATCATCGACCAGAAGTAGCTGACAAGCTGTCTTGACATTTATTGTCATGTACCCTTCTATCTTCAAGACATCACAGAGGTCTGGGAGCAAGATTTGTACGTTATCTCATTCAAAAATAACCACAAAATTGTCCTTCCTTGGTCGCAGAACATCTAGAAGGAATTGGACTTCTTCCACAGGTAAGCCATAGTATGCCAATTCATAGAAGTTCCCAAAAGTAGGTGTTGTTACATTTTTTGATTTTAGTCCTTCTGGTGTGTCAGCATCCTGTTCTTCTTCTTTGTGTACCTCACTTCCTTCAAGATCTTGTTCTTTTGTCGATGAGGTTGTTGTTATGATGATATCAGTGAATGTTGGGATCGGAAGTGGTTCCATTTGTGTTGGGATGGTTGTTGTTGTTTCAACTTCTGGAGTTGGTTCCCACTTAGTAGTTGTAGGGACTTCTAGTGGGGATTTAGGGACTTGTAGACTTGGTTCCCTCTCAGCATGTATAGACGTTACATCTACTGCATTGTATGGTGGTGGGGAAATAGGTGGCACTGGTGAGGTCCTTCTTTCTTATGAAGCCCTGAGCTTTTTAAGCTCCTCTCTCCAAGGCATCTTTATAGGCAGAGGAATAAGAGAGTACATATGCCTTGGTATGTCTGCCATTTTTCTTTCATAGAAGAACCTTCTGTTGTGAATGATTTCCATGACATAGTTCCCTCACAAGGCATGGAAATCTCCATTAGCAATTTGCTCCATATATGTCCCCTTGTTGATGGCCTCAATTATCCTTAGGTCTATGAAGGTACTATCCCGTGAATTTTGTCCTTCTTGAGCAGAATTGCATCCAAAGGAAATTTTCTTCCAATTGGGATGATACCACCTGCTTCCCCCTTGTATCATTCTTTTCAGGTGGATTGGGATTTCTTGTATCGTCATGTGCTTTGCCTTTTCAAAGACCATTTATACATTGGGTAGGTCTTTGGTGCTAAAGTTGTATGTGAGAACTCTTCTTTTAGATAGGTCAACCACTCTGAGCAGCCAATGGTTGAAGGCTTTGAAGGGCATGGTAATGAACATCAGGGATCTGCTTCTATCTAGGGCATCATGCAGCTCACAGACTGATGTGGTATCATCTCTTTCCTTGAGCAGGTGTGCTTCCAGGTTAGATGTTGCAATGAATACTGGCCTATCTTTGTCTTTGTGCATGTACTCATCGATTATTGCCCCGCACAAGATCTTGAAAAAGGTTTTTCTTATGTTTGCCTGAGGTACAAAAGAGGAATGCATGTCACCTTTTATTAGATTGTACTTGTTGTTGCGGTAGATAACATCCTATCCTGGCTTTGTGTCATCAAGGATGTCAGATAGGACACACATTTCCCGTATCAGCATGCCCATAACTGAAAAAGGTTTTGCTTATGTTCATGTTTGTTGAGGTTATAGGCGGTTCTGGGAAGACTAGGTTTTCTGGTTTTGGGGGTGCTTCAGCAAACATGTTGTCTAGATTCCTTGTATCCTCTTCAAAAATCAGTTTTTCTATTTCTCTCTCAAAAGGGATAGATATTCCTCGCATGTTATCAGTTCATCCAGAAGTATTTCTTTCCTAAAGGTGTCATAGTCATGTGGGGGTGGGACCTTATAGCTGAATAGTGAATCGAGCCCGTCCATTACATTTTTAGTCATTTCAGTGACCTCCCCCTTGCTTTCGGTTGTACCGTCCCAACGTCATTCTCTCCCATTGCTTCTTATTTTTCTATGGGAATTGTAGGTTTTGTCAGTATATGGGTGCTTTGCTTTGGTTGTGCTTCGAGCACCTTTTCTTCATTGATGTTGGTTGAGTGTCCTAGCAAGGATGGGGATGTGTTGTGTCATACCCCTCAGTCAGCACTCCTTTGTTTATTTTTTATTATGTTGGTTCCTCTTCTTCAAATTGTTGAGTGCATCTGGATGTGGTTACATCAGCCTAGAGGACTTGTCATCATGTTTGTACCTTTTCCATCAGCGTGTCCACCCTGAGGTGGATATCAGCGTATGATGTAAGTCCAGTAGGAGTTGTCTGTTATACTTCAATGGATGTGCTAATGGTTGTGGGGGAGTCGTCCTTCCTTTTGTAGCTTCCTCCTAGAGCTTCGTACATGTAGTTCATCACATTCCTTACGTAGATTGGCTAGTTCGTTCATCACTCCATCTAGTGCTTGCATGATCTACACTTGATTTGCATCTAGTTACTGCATTTGGAGTGGAAGGTTGAGGACAGGATGTACATCTAAAGTTAGCTTTGTACATGTGTGGTTAGCGCTGACAGGTTACTATTTATATTAGAATAATTTAGGATAGAGTTTGAGGCGATCTCAGAGAGGTCATCTATCTCTTGACCTAATTCCATAATTTCATCACAGTTGTTGCTTTACATTGGTGCTTGGCCACAAAGTTTACTTCATGAGCTTCTTCATTGTCCTTAGAAGATTCTTTGCTCAAGTGTGTGATTTGCCCAGGTTGCGATGCCTCCTTCTCAGGTATCTCCATCTTGATTGTCTTTTTGGGCTCTTCTACCTTGCATGTCTAGCATGCCTCCTTAGTAGCTGGTTTTATCACTGCTTCACCAAGGATGGCTACTCTTTCTTTAACTTCAACTACTTCTGGGAAGGTATTTTACCGACTTTCTCTTGAGTAACTATATCTTTTGTCTCCTAGTCTACCACCTTCAGAGAGGGTGGTTTCTTTGTTGGCTTTTTGGGGACTCACATGATACCCTTTTATGGTTGTTTGTTTGGTGACCCCTTCCTACGGCTATTTGTTTGTTTTATCCTTTGGTCTGCTGGTGCTTGTACCTTTTCCAGATATAAGTCAGGAGATCTCTTCTTACTTGAAGACAAACTTCTCTAAATCATAGTTTTTTAATCCTGGGAGGGGAAGCAAGAGCTTTTTCCTGTAGAACTGATAAGAATATCTTTAATGTGACATTTCTAGGACATTTTCCACAACTAGATACTTGTCGTCTACTAGTGTATCTCCTTTTGACCATAGGAAAAACTTTAGCTTGTTGGGGTACCCTAGTTGATGTGCAATGTAGGTTATTATCCCCCCAGGTAGAATTATCGAGGGCCATCCAGTCCTATTGCAGCGGACAGCTTATCAATCGGAATTTTTCCCACATTAACTGCCTTTCCTTACATTAGACTCCACAAGATATGGAGGTCTAATCTTGTTACATTCCTTGTGTTGGATCTAAAGACCAGGGGTTAGTGAAAATCCTATGCACTACTCTCATGAAACATGCATGCATCATCACGACTTTCTATTGCCTTGAGCTATATTTTAAATCTCCTAAGAGTCTTTCCCAAGTCTTGTCAATTGTGAAGACCTTTGCATCTTTGTCTCCTCATTCCTTGTTGGCACATTCTACCAGCTCAACTAAATTTGAGAATATTGTGTTTATCCACTTCTCAATAAAAATGTAGTCCTTCTTCATGATCCTGACCTATAGCTTATATTCACCACCACACTTTGAGATCTCCTCATTTTCCACGAGAAACTTTATGTTGGAGGACATCAATTCTTGTGTCAGGTTTCCGTAAGAAATCATTCTCATGAAATAGATCCTATATATTCCTATTGTTCGAAGCTTTGTTTCACCCTCTGGTACATCTCCAGTTTCTCTAGAGTGCTGACGTCCCCATATATTGTTGCCTAGTATTTCTTGTTTGGAAAATATCACACCATATTTCATGGTGCTCTTCATCTCTATGTACTAGTTCATTGTCAGGTTGTTCTCTTATCGTGTCTTGTATCAGTGGTCTTGGAATGTTGGTAGCTACAACTGGTTTGAGAGTGGTGGCCTTGACTATTGCCCTTTCTTCTGATATCTTGGATACCTTCATGGGTCTCTCCTCATCAGCCTCTAATACAGGCCTCTTCTTTGGTTTTTACACCTCCTAAAATGGTGTATACTCAGAGGTTTTTGTTCATGTATGTTCTTCCTCCTCTTCTAACTACTCAGGGATTGGTTCAGCCAAAATCTTTGCTATGTTTGCTTCCAGCCTTGCCTTGATGCTTTTTGGAGTGGTTTCCCCATGTAGTTCAATGTAGCTCACATGTTCAACTTTCAATTTCTCCACTCTCTCTATTTTCTTTGCAATCATTGAGTCTCTCACCTTCTTGGTGTACTCGGACTCATGGAATTGAATTTTACCCCACTTTCCTACCATCTTAAGCTTGTAGCTACACTAAGTATCTCTAGATAGATTAATTAATGGGTAAAATGGAATGGAAATATGTTAGGTTATGGATTGGCAGTTGTTGAGTAACAATTTTGGTGAAGTAATGAATTCAAGCATTAATCAACCTTAAGGCAACAACAGGTCATTGAATAAGCAAAACAGCAACTGAAGCTAACAACCGATGGCCAGAATCGGTGATTAGAGTCAGGAGCCTGAGGTACAACCCATGGTAAGAACTAGTGGTCATTTTAGTCGGTGGTCTGGCTTAACCAATGGTGGGGATTGGAGAGAAAATGATAGTAGGAAGAGGTGATGGTAGAGAAATGGGTGGTGGTCGAATCACCCGATGGTCAGAACCTATTGTAAGATCTGATGGTTAGAACAGGTGATGGCGGGGAAGGTGTAGTGAAAATCTATGGTTAGTAGCGATGTCAAATCAATCAATGGTTTGAATAGACAATGGTATGCAACATACAATGGTAAATGGAAACAGGCAGTGGTAAGAGTAGGAGAAGGCTTATCTCAACTGATGGTGGAACTGATGGTCGATGGTTTCTAGGGTTAACACATGTCGATGATCAAAACAACAACCGGTGGAAGTGCCAAAGAGGATATGGTGGATTCGGTGGTTAAAAAGGAAGATGAAGCGATGACCGATGGTGGTGAAGGTCTATCATCCGATGGTCAGAGACAACCTTTCCACGACTGATGGTAACGATCGGTCATCAACGATTTGGATAGGTCAAAAAGAAGGAAGGAGAATAAAACTAGGACGGCAACACAAATTCAGGGAAAGCCTAACGTTTTAGGGGTTACCTTGTTGTTGTTGGGTGTTTGGCTTGGCGACGGTCTAGAAGCATCGCTCTAGTATCCTCCAATTGGTTGGAGATGCCTTCATCGTGTTTTGTGCTAAACGGTGAGGGAGAATCGTCTCTATCACTCTAGCATTCTCCATTGTTTCTAGTAGTATTTAACGTGGTTGCTCGATAAAAGGAAGGCAGAAGAAGATTAGTCGGTCCCCTTTTATAGTTTTCTATTACTTGGTCTAGCATCGAGTGTTTAGGTGGGCTTTAGGCCTTTTCGGCCATCAACTGATGGCTCGATAGACAGTGAAGGTAGCATGAACATCTGATGGCTCTCCTACATATGTCAGTCGATGGCATGCACATGCTTTTCATCTGATGGCTCGTCTACGATTGATGTCTTATGGAGGTATTGTTGTAATCACCTGGTGGCACTTCTGCCTCACCCAATCGATGGCGAGGTAGAGTGGTATCAATTGGTGGGTCTTCTGGATGCCAACCGATGGGCCGATAGAATTGACCCTGCAATGGAAGACATGTATATAGACTTCATTAATTTATTATATGCATACTAAATCCCAATAACCAAGTTTGAAACCTTTTTATAGATAATTTTTTGACAAAAGTCTATTACTTACTAAATTCAAAAGGCACTAGGGCCTTAGATTAATACCTATTAAAATAGTAATATTTTATTAAATGAAAAAGTGGATAGGAAAGAGAAAGTGGGAAATCCTTGGGTTGTCTCCCAAAAAGTGCTAACTTAAAGTATTTAGCTTCACTCTCATTTCTAGCTTCTCATGGGTCTTTAGCTGGAGCAGGTCTATGATCCTCTAGATCCAGTTCTGGTCTTCTTACAAAACCTTCATCCTCATAATAACTTTTGACTTTATGCTCGTTCACCTTAAAAGTACTAGTCTTTTCACTGGTAATCTCCATCACCCCAGATGGGTAAATCTTGACAACAGAGAAGGGTCCAGTCTATCTAGACTGTAGTTTTTCTGGGAATAACTTGATTCTTGAGTTGAAAAGTAGAATCTTGTCTCCCTCTGATACATTTTTGTTCTTAATGTGGGCATCATGCCACACATTCATTCTTTGTTTGTAAATGTGAGTATTTTCATAGGCATGTAGCCTCAGCTCCTCAAGCTTGTGAAGCTACAGATACATTTTTCCATCTTTGTCAAGATCCATATTTATGAATTTGATGGTCCAAAGGGCCTTGTGTTTTAGTTCAATAGGAAAATTGCACGACTTTCAATAGATCATCCGATAGGGGTAGCCCTATCGGAATTTTGTAAGCAGTTCTATATGCCCATAGGGCATCATCTAACTACATGGACCAATCCTTACGAGTCTTGCCAATGGTTTTCTATAATATCTACTTAATCTTTCAGTTTGAAACTTCGACCTGTCTTGACGTCTGGGGTGGTATGGTGTGGCTACCTTATGCTTGACCCTGTAATTCTTTAGTAGTGCTTCAAACTATTTTTTTGCAAAATGGGACCCCCTGTCACTAATGATGGTGTGTAGAACCCCAAATTTATGGAAAATTGTCTTCTTAAATAGTCTCACAACTGCTTTAGAGTCATAGGTGAGAGTTGATATAGCTTCTACCCACTTGGATTCATAATCTACTGTGACCACAATGTACTTGTTTTCTCTTAAAGGAGGGAACGATTCCATATATTCCACTCCCCAGACATCAAAGATCTCCACTTCCACCCAGTCAGACATAGGCATCTCATTTCTATTTGTTATATTTATAGCCAGTTAGCATTCTTTATAGGACTTGACAAAAGACATAGAATCCTTGAAGAGTGTCGGACAATAAAAGCCTAATTGCAGGACCTTAGTTGTTGTCATATTTCCTCCATGGTGACCACCATAAGGTGAGGAATGGAATTCCTTGAGGATATGAGGCATCTCTTCTTTTGGTACACAATGTTATATATAAGTTGTCAGAACATTTCTTAACCAACAAAGGGTCATTTTAGTAATAACTCTTCAATTCAGAGTAAAGTTTATTCTTCTAATTGTAGGTTATCTTGGGAGGCAATTTATCACAAGACAGATAATTATAGATGTCAATGAACCAAGAAACTTTGGTTCGATCGACTTCGCCATCATTAAGGCCTCATTCAGCATAGTTTTCAATTTAGTGGTATCTAATTTTCTTCAGTGAATACTATTCTAAATAAGTGGTCAGTCGCCATGTTCTCCATTCCTTTCTTATCAATGATTTCATGGTTGAACTCTTGTAGTAAAACATCTCATCACAATAGTCTTAGCTTTGTGTCCTTTTTCTGCATGAGATACATGATGGCTCTATGGTCTGTTTACACTTCCACCTTTAATCCTATTATGTAGGATCTAAATTTGTCAAAAACAAATACTATTACTAGCATTTCTTTCTCTGTTGTGGTGTAGTTTACCTAAGCTTCATTGAGAGTTTTACTAGCATAGCAGATTGTGTGGTGCTTCTTAACTTTTCTTTTCCCTAGGATAGCTCTGATGGCGTAATCACTGGCTTCACACATGATTTCAAAAGGAAATCCCCAATCAGGTGCTTGAAGTATCAGGGTTGTGGTTAGGGCATTCTTTAGGAAATTGAATGCTTCGAGGCATATATTATCGAAGTTGAAATCTACATCTTTAACAAGAAGGTTTGACAAATGCTTCACAACCTTTGAGAAATCTTTGATATATATATTTTTAGTGTCCAACATGCCCCCAGAAAACTCCTCCCTCCTATGACAGATTTTGGCAGTGGTAACTTTGATATAGCTTCCATCTTTCTCTTATCCACTTCCATGCCTTTCTCAAAGATTTTGTGCCCTAGCACTATGCCAACTATTACCATAAAATGGAATTTTTGCCAATAAATCACAAGGTGCTTCTCCTCACATCTTTGTAATACCCTTAACAAGTTTTCAAGACATCTGTCGAAGTCATGTCCATATACCAAGAAGTTGTCCATGAATACCTCTGTTATGTCTTCCAGGAAATCTGAGAACATGGATATCATGCACCATCGAAAAGTAGTAGGTGCATTACATAATCCAAAGGTATTCTTCTGAAGGCGTACGTCCCATAGACACAGGTGAAAGTAGTCTTTTCTTGATCATCAGGTTGGATACGGACTTGATAAAATCTAGAATATCCATCAAGAAAATAGAAATAGGATTGTCCTGCAAACCTTTCTAGAACTTGGTCAATGAAAGGTAGGGTAAAGTGGTCTTTTCTCATGGTAGTATTGAGCTTGTGGTAGTCGATACACATTCTCCACCCAGAAACCATCCAAGTGGCTACTTCATCCCCATTGTTTTCCTTCACTAAAGTCATTCCACCTTTCTTAGGTACAACATGGATTGGGCTGACCTAGTTGTTGTCATTAATGGGGTAAATGATTATGGCATCTCGTAACTTTATTAATTCTTTCTTTATGACTTGTTTGAGCATCTGATTCAACTTTCTTAGTGGTTGAGCCAACAGTTTAGCAATTTCCTCTAATTGATTATGTACATACACAAAGCTAGGCTGAGGTCTTTTATATCTTCCACGGAATAACCTATAGATTTCATTCATAGTGTGAGTTACTTCAATAGCTTTTTTCTTGATCTTTTGTCAGGGAAGAGTTTATGATAACATGTTTTCTTTCATCAGCATCGTACAATTCATACTTCAGCCCTTCCTGGAGTTGCTTCATCTCGGGTTTTGGTTCCAATGCAGCTTTTTCTTCTGGTGTCTATTCTAGAGAGGCATACATCACAATTTTTATTATACCTTCTTTCTCACTAAAAGCCTCCTCAGGTTTATTTAAGTAATCCAAAATCTCAACTACTTCATGATCTGCTAGACTGAGATCAAGATTGTTTAAGGCTCACATGAGAAGGTCAACTATCACATTGCTTTCTTGTACTTCCACATAGTATTGAGTATAATTGTCCAAAAAATAGGCTGACTCAAATAGAGAGGGTCCTCTCAAGGCATCTTATACATAAAAATCAATGTGATCATTACCTACATGGAGAGTTATGATTCCCTCCACAAAATCTATCAGGGATCACTCGGTGACGAGGAATGGTCTTCCAAATATCATGGGGCATGATGGATCTTTGACAATGTCACCCCCAATTAAGGGAGACCAAGTGGTCAGAGTCGTTATCCCAATTTCTGGATCAAAGGTTTCACAAATAATCAATAACAATTATCAAATTCTACCAGACTAAACTGAAAACTTGGTATAAATAAAAACTTTGCATAACTTTTTCAAAAACTTGGATATCTAATTTCTATCTGCATCTGAACTCTATTCTAAATAATCCTCCTTGCACTTTAATTCTGATTTCATTCCACATATGCCACTTTAGTGTTTGTCCTTTTCAATTTGCACCTAAAACATCGAAAAACAAAATGTCGGTCAGCATATCGAAATATGCTGATATGTGGGGACAACCAAAACTTTCACAAATATGGCTAACAATCTAAATATCACAATCAAGTTAATTAACAAGCCAATTTATAATTTCAATGTGACATTCTCCACCACTTTTTCCCTAACCCTGGAATACCCCCTTTCGGGTTTCTCTTTTGCCATTGACTTCAGGCCACCTTCTCAATCTCAAGCTTGGTGCATGGGGTCACCCTTCATGGTGCCCTTTAGTCATGCAATATCATAGGCCACCTTCCCAATCCCTAGATTGGTGTTTGGGGTCACCACTCATGGTGCCCATGGGTCTTCCCTTATGGGCTTGACCTTTTTGCATCATCCATTAGGGTGGCATGTAGGTGCAAGAATATACACTTATATTATTATTGTGATAATCATAGTGACTTTATGATTTGCAAGTATGAACATCCAAACTGATAGGCTCCATTCAATGTGATGAATCATCTATGAAACCTTCGGGAAACTAATTCCATTAACCATAAATAACCACATACCTGTTAGGATGATTTGAGACAGAATTAATCCAATCAATGCAGGAAATCCAATAGGAAAGAAAGCACACAAAGAGATCCTGAAATATGCATACAATTTCCTATTATCGATCATGCCATCAAGATCTATTAAGCCTAGCTCGCTTCCTAGGGTTTCTAGTCCACTTTTAGGGTTTCCATGTAATTAGGGTTTCACTTCATTTATACGATTTTAAACCCTAATTTTATACAATTACTCACAAACCCTAATTATCTCATCTATTCCTCATGAAAGATATTAAGGTTACCTTTTAACAACATATAACCTTAATTAAAGGCACAATTAACCATCAATTAAGTCCATTATGCTCTTTTTCATTAAAACTACCATTTAATTCATGATAAGATCATTAGGACTAATTATCATCTTTGGTTCCTACTGGATTAACAACTCATACTTCATTATGATCTAATTCACATTTGAACTCTATTTATCATTAATTCCACCTTTATCCATTAGAAAACCCTAATAACCAAATTAAGGGTATTTATTCACAATTAGGAACTTTTATCATCATATCTCAGCTTTCTTCATGAATTTGAACAATGAAAGCCATTAAGAGTCACAATTACCAATATTAGGGTTTCAAGGTCCATTAAAGCCTATTTATCCACAAGGAACCCTAAATAAAATAAACTACACATAAAGATCATCTTTTTAGATCTAATGTGTCCTTTTTCTAATCAACAGGTTAATATCAAGTTTAAACATCCATATAATCCTTTATAACACATTAATCATCAGAGATTAGGGTTTTTCATTGATTAAACCAATAAAGATAGAATATTTATATACTTATTGAATTGCAAATAGAATTAGGCATCAATTATATTGTCATTGCATTCCTTACATGTTTCTAATCAAATTTCATATACAACTTATTTTCATCAGAGCTGCCAATCTTTAGTTATGATTTATGCAAGATAAATTACCTTTCGTCTAATGGGAGAGCTTCATGTCCTCCATTTGGCCCTTTGTTTTAAAAGAACATTAGTTGTTGGATCGCGGGTCTTTGTTGATCGAGCATGATCGCACGGCTCTCGACGCTTACACCCACTCACAACCATTTAACATGTGAAGTGCCCAAGGTTGTTGGAACTCCTCGTGAGTCCACCATGGAACACCATCCGGCAGCTACTGTTGCTTCCCTTCTTCTTCCCCAACTGCTCAGCCCATGGAGGCACCTTAGTCTGGAGCTCATCGGAGCAGGCTCGATTCATGAATCCAGGGCACGAGAGAACAAAATAAGTGGTCGGTCATGTATGCCAGGGTGTTAGGAGTTTAGAGGGGTACTATTTATAGGTTTTAGGGGGCTCTTCTAGGGTTCCCCAACCCCCGCCATCGCCTACCTTTTTAGGCAATTTGGGTGTTTTTTCTAGAAGCATCCAAAGCGCAAAGAACCTAGGTATAGGTTGCGCAGAATCCTCTCCCAAACTCAACCATACACTTTCCTTATCCGCATATGATAAGATTCGTGAGTAAAATTGAGTGGAAAGATCCCACTGCCACCAACCTGTTCCTAGTTCAGCTAGAACTAGAAGACGAGCGGCCCTCATTGGATCAGGATCCAACGATCCTCATCACACGCGCCCAAACAAAAGAAAAGCATGATTTCTATTTTAAGGAAAATCGTTTTCATTTTAGGATAATTTGGAAAAATCATAACTCTTAATCCATGGCTCTATTTTATTCCAAAATTTGAGGTAATCTTATTAATGACTTAATCTACCTCTCTGCCAAAATTGGGCTCATTATCTAAAAGAAAACGTACCTTTTCATTAGGTGCAAGGTATTACTCAATTATGTATATTTCTCACTTATTTTCTCTTTCCTTTGCTATTAAATTTTTATCTTGGATTCCTTGGATCCCAAGAAATCCCAAGATTTCGAAATTCCTTTTCAAGGTTACTTATTACCCTTCTATATGCATCTACATCCATTGTTTCTCATTATCTTACTTAATTCTCTTATTAAAATATCTCTTTTTGAGGATTTTCTCTATATCTTCTATTTCCTTTTCTCTTTTCACATTTTCTTTATTAGAAATCATATGTAAACGAAATTTATTCAATTGTGTCCATTAATGCCACTTTCTAGAGATTTCCAAGTATTTCTTATAAATACTTTGCATTATCTTGTATCTTTTTCTATTATTTGGACTTTTCTTCTCTTTTATATTTATTATTGGATCATTATAATAATAGGAATTTTGAAATTCCTAACCAGGGGAATATTTGCAAGGAAACCCATCCTTTGAAGCAAAGCTTACAACCTTTTTAATTAAGCCCCAAATTCACAAAATCATTATATTTCAATTACAAAAATATATGCAAAATTGAGGTTGTAACATCCTTCCCCTCTTATAGGAATTTTGCCCTCAAAATTCCATCAAGCAAACAAAAAATCGGGATAAGACTTCCTCATATCCATCATGGCTTCCATGTGGCTTTACCCTCGTCATGGTGCTTCCCAAGAACCTTCATCATCTTGTATTCTTTCATCTGAGTTCTCTCTCACCTTGGTATATCGTACCCTCATTGGTGACTCAGGACATTTCAACCTCTCATAAAGTTGAATAGGTTCAGGGCTCAGCACATGGCTTGGGTACCTCACATAGTGCTCTGGATTGGACTTGTGGAACACATCATTCATCACATTATCCTGAGGGGTAAGGCTAAACCTAACCATCTCCACCAATTCATCTCAAATGGATCCATGTATCGGGGACTCAGCTTCTCATCCATAGCTCAAAGGGGTCAGATTTTATATCACATATTCTCGCACATTGAACTGCATGTCAGTCTATTTTGCATCAGCTCACAACTCATGACGTCCCTGGGCTCTTTCAGCCATCGCATGATCAAAGCGACTTCATATGCACACACTGTGGTTCTTTCTTGACCTTCACAAGGTCCCTTCACCAACATCATCTTAATGAAGTGGTGTCTGACACAACCTCCCTTACAGATCTTCTTTACATCCTAATACTGGCTATGGTGGTTATCATCACATCTTATAGAAGACAAGAACTATCTCCATGTATAACCCTGAACAAGCACACATGCTCTTATCAGACCCTCTAGTCTGAATCATACTAAGCATTAGTTAGGGGTGATAAACGGTACTAACATTGAGTTCTTCATGTACCCACTTCCACCGCATTGAAGTGAATCTTTAGGTTATACTCACGAACTTTTAAACTTGCATCATGGTGTTGTTGAACCATCTTTCTCATATGTAGTTCAACCGGATCCGTCCCTTGACAACATTCTTTCTTTCTCATGTCATCTAGGTAAGGTGATCTACCATCACCCATATTGCATCTTGACCTTCCTTGGCCTAGGGGAGACTTATCACAACATCCATAGTAATGAACTCTCATTCCCTCTTGGGGACTCTTCATCTACTATACCAACACACTGGGTTACTGGTGTCCGTCCTTCACCTTCTGGCTTGCATGGTGACAAGCCACATGCTACTTCATCTTAAGCATCCAAAGTACTATTATCACTTACTATCTTCGTAGTACCACGGTGTATGATGAACTTAAAATCATGATCTCCTGTATATCATGATTCCTCAAGATTGATTCTTCTGAAACCCTAAACCATTCTAGTTGGGGTTTCATCACCTTCTTTTCTAGAGAAGTGCATCTGAGGTTCTACAACCATCCTTTTATTGCATCAAGCCTAGACTGGCTAACCACTAACTTGATCAACAGATCGTGTTACATCTGATTGTTAGCCAAACATATCTCCTTTTTCAACATAGGGATAACCTAACAACCTCTTCTAGCCTCTAGCTAAACTAGGCAGCTGCATCCCAACCAGAGAATCCATTACCACCTCACATCCTTATATGTAAGGTAATGTTGAAGACATACACCTCCATGTATTCCACTTATCATCTCATCTCAAACTCTAAGTCTATCTTCATCAAGAAACTCAGAGCTCATCCTCTTGGTTATCGAACTCAACCTTGAATAACTCATCAATTCCTCATAGCTTATGATAAGATCATCCTCATAGGATGACCATCCACATATCATTCACTCAACAAGGGTATGTTATCATCTCTGTCCTCATACCGCATAGCAACATTCCAACTCACATCATCTTTATCCTTGGTGTATGGCATGTGTATTGTCCTATCTCTCACTCCCATAACAAGAGGAAATAAGCATTTGACTGCAGTCCAAATACAAAGTTCTTCCTGTTCCGAGAGTAGAGATGGTACATCCCACCTTGCCAGTACACCTTCAAATCTAAGTTGAAACGTGCAACATATGTCTCTACATCACGATCATCATGATATCAAAGTTACTTCCATGGAAAATGGATCTCGAACCTACTTGGGTCACCACACAATCCTTGGTCATCTCCTCTAGGTCTATAGCGTGCCGACACTTTTGGGGTCATCCCTCTTCCCTTATGCATATAGAGAGTGCCCTACTCATCTACCCTTTGGGTCCCATGAGTTCATGAAGGTGATCAATCTCCTAACCCATAGCCCTCAGACAATGATAGATGTTATCTCCCGACCCTATGGTCGTGTGCAACTAAGGAATTAGGCAACTCCTACTTCCATCGGTATTATCCCTACCTGACCCTAGGATAGACTTAGGATTATAATATAGTACATGTCCAACATAGAACTTTACCCAAGCCTTCATCATCTCTCTCTGCATTCCTGGGCTGTCTTTCATCCTTTCATAGGGGTCATGGTGACCTGCCTACCTTGGTCAGGCCCCATACCGGTTACCTCCATGGTAACACATCCACATGCACTTAGAGATGGTTATCGATGGGTCTACAGGTTCATTCTCATACTATGTACTCATCACTCAGCTTCTCAAGATCCTATGAGACCTCTTTAGCTTACCTGAAAACCAACAAAACTGGTATACACCCTACAAAAGGGTCCCTCTCACAGGATGGGAGGAAACTATCTCTTAATAGCAACAAAGGTCACAAACGTCCTTATGTCTAGGGTTTACATCCACCTAAGCATGCTTAACCCTAGCATGCTACTAAGGCATAATAAAACCACCTACTAAGCCATGCTAGGTCATACTTCTTCTCATTCCTCAACATAGGATCAAGTACAAACCTTCCCATGTCACCAACTTAGCTGTGAGGGGTTCATCAAACGTACCTTAAACTTAAGGGGTTTCCCTTTTCCTCTAAACATGAGGAGTGCCATGCTCGAATCTATAGAAACTCAAATCTCATCATGAGCATCAGGTACACCACTTCCCCTCTTAGGCCAAGGAACACTAGGTTCACTTTTTGGATGTCCAACTGCATGCTCATCATTTTTTCCATGAACCAAGCATGTATAATGTATGGCATGCACTTCTATTATCCTTTTACTCGAGCAACACCTTAGAGTTGAGTCCTTCTCCAGGAAAGCCATCTAGGTGTAAGACCTCACAACCTCTTCATGGTCTAAGGAACTCTTCTTCCCATCTCAGAAGGTGAACACCTATACCATACGCACATAGGTACCAGCAGCCTCATCCTCTCTCTAGGATTTGGTTCTTCTAAAGGCAAACAAGATATCATCATCCTCCTGGGATCACGCATGAGGCAACCGCAACCATCTACTTAGGTCACATCATCCTCAACTCCCCATTGTTCCTCATATCTCGGAGTCTAAGCTTCCAACCTTCTTGCTTGGGTCATGCTCTCTCTCTAGAGCTAACCCTACAAACAGCCTTACTACTAGAGGTCCTCTCTCCATGAAGGTGGATCAAGCTCACAAGCATACCCCTACATGGGTGAAGCCTATGTTCAACTCATGTTTTCTCAAGATTATCCATAGCCCTTTATGCTTATCTCATAAGCTATCCATCATACTCTCTTGGCCAGGGTTTCAACCTGCTGTCATACTCTGGGTGCATGTTAGGCCCTACTCGCATAAACCCATTGGGTTTCCATAGGTTCTTCACTAAGCTCATCATTGAAGGAGCTATCCTTCACTCTAACATGCACGACCATTTCTAGGGTAGGGTCTCCAAAGGCACTAGGTCATCCAACCTCACATGTCTCATATCCTCACGGGCATCTGAAAGCATGTCCACCCCCACACCTAGTCTACCATGACATCTAGCTCATCATTTCAACTCTCTCTCTAACCACCACTTAGGGTTAGGGTTAGCATCATCCTCAAAGGATGTGCCAGGTCTCTACTTATAATGGAGGTCTCTACCTCTAAGACTAACTCTCTCTACTCATCCTCCTGACAAGAAGATCTAGCCTCGGGTTTCTCCTGAGGGCATGACAACATATGTCATACGACCTAAGCATGTATCTATTCTTTAGTTTACGCTTAAACTATTAAGCCTATATCCATGACATCTTATTTGCATGCTTTTCATTAATTTGGTGGAGGATTCCTTAAACCTTATCAACCTTACCAATACCTCAAGAGGGTGAGGAAAAGAGGGAAAACCTTAATCCTTAAAATCCTTAATAGCATTTTACATGAGAAGCGATGAACAAGATGAGAGAGTCCTAGAGGTATCTTATTTTGAGTCAAATCCTGAGACATTGGTTAGGCAGTCACACTAATCTGGGAGTCCTCGTATTCCGACTAGCGGTGCACAGGAAAATCTTGCCAGCCTCCAGACGTGATCCTTTTCTAGACACCTCTATCTTTAAAAAAATCCTCTAATAACTCCCTCAGGTTCTACAGAGTTTGTAAAATTTAATAATTATTAAAGATTAAATGAGGAACTGATGCTCTGATACCAAATGTAATGACCCCGCCTCCCGATAACCCCCAATTATGGGAGACCAAGAGGTCATAGTCATTATCCCAATTTTCAAATCAAAGGTTCGACAAATAATCAATAACAATTATCAAATTCTACCAGACTAAACTAAAAACTTGGTATAAATAAAAACTTTGCATACCTTTTTCAAAAACTTGGATATCTAACTTCTATCTGCATCTGAACTCTATTCTAACTAATCCTCCTTGCACTTTAATTCTTATTTCATTCCACATATGCCACTTTACTATTTGTCCTTTTCAATTTATACCTAAAACGCTGAAAAACAAAATGTCGGTCAGCATATCGAAATATGTCAGTATGTGGGGACAACCAAAAATTTCACAAATATGGTTAACAATCTAAATATCACAATCAAGTTAATTAACAAACCAATTTGCACTTTCAATGTGACATTCTCCACCACTTTTGCCCTAACCCTGACATACCCCTTTTCACGTTTCTCTTTTACCATTGACTTAAGACCACCTTCTCAATCATGAGATTGGTGCCTAGGGTCACCCTTCATGGTGCCCTTTAGTCATGCAATATCATAGGCCACCTTCTCAATCCTAAGCTTGGTGCCCGTGGGTCTTCCCTCCTAGGCTTGACCTTTTTGCATCATCCATCAGGGTGGCATGTAGGTGCAAGAATACACACTTATATTATTATTGTGATAATCATAGTGACTTTATGATTTGCAAGTATGAACATACAAACTGATAGGCTCACTTCCTAGGGTTTCTAGTCCGTGAAACCTTAATCGGAAGTAGAAAAAGGATTAAACTCTAGGATAAACATCTCAGTGATTGTAAGGGCTAAGCGACGCATTAACATCCAAACGGTCTCAGAGTCCAAACGGTATTCAAGACCGTTTGGACCCAAAACTGACCAAACCGTTTGTACTTCACTTAAGGCTTATAAATAAGACCCAAGGGGTCCTCCCATGGACATCAAGTTTCCGACGCCCCAAGGCTGCCTCTACTACTCCAGAGCTATTCCAACCTCCATCATCTACCCAAAGGTTGCCGGTCTGAGATTCACGCCCCATCCTGAAGCTACTTTCTCTCTTGCTATCTTTCTAGTTGGTTAGGATTTTACATTTTCTTTTAACCATTAGCCCATATCTTCTTGAATTCATCATATCTCCTACTTCATCTAAAAGGTGTGTTTCTTTCTCTACTCAGGTAGAATACGTGCATGCAACCATTGCATAACCTCAGATTCTCCCCTGATCCAGAGTACGACTCTGAGGTAGAGAGAAGTTTCCACCGCTGCATCAGACTTAACCGCAAAAGAGCCAGACACATGGTTGAAGATCAACGCCAAGATGCATTAGTTTTAGAAAGGGTCAATGCTTCCATAGCCACTAAGAGAGCACAACTCATTGCCGATACTCGTGCTCAGATTCAAGCAGAGATTCAAGCTGAAGAACAGGCCCGCATCCGAGCTGAAAATGAAGCAGCTAACCAAGCTTCCCAGCTAGAGCTCAGAAATAAGTAATTGAGGGACTATGTCGTACCTAAGAATTATGAAGACAATCATCCCGTTTGGCCACCGATCATCAACATACCCAACTTCGAAATCCGGACACAATGGATTCAAATCATTCAAGGCATCTCATTCTCTGGTGGATCTGGAGATGACTGCATGGATCACTTGAAGAGATTCAAGGCACTCTGCCGACTTGTCCCACAGGCTGGAGTTGCCTTTGACGCAATAATGTTACATCTTTTCCACTTCACTCTGTCCGGAAGGGCTCTGAGTTGGTACAATTTGCTTGATAGGGAGCCAATCATCATCACCTGGGCGCCCTTGGAAGAAAAATTCCTAGAGAAGTTTTTCCCCCCTTCGTTAACTTATGAAATTAGGAGGCAGATCAACCACTTCGCCCAACTTCCTGGAGAATCACTCGCAGAAGCATGGGAAAGGTTCAAGGAGCTTCTATGAAAGTGTCCTCATAACAGAATCTCCCAAAATTAATTAATAGAAACGTTCTATAGGGGAGTGAGTGATGACATCAAGCAATTTCTGGATTCCTCATCTGGAGGAAATTTTATGAGAAAGAACTATGAGGATTCTTGGAAAATCATCACACTTAGAGCTAAGAATCAATCCAATTGGGGACGATCATCCGGAAAGGGAGTCCTCAAAGTTTATAAAGTTGAGGAATCAATGGAAATGAAGGCTATTGTTGAAGCCATAAAGACCATAGCTCATAAATAGTAGACTCTTGAAACTTCACTTGGAGAATATGATAAGAAGAAAAACCCTCAAGTCTAACAGGTTAAAGCTGCGATAGAGACCTATGAAGCCTGTCACGCATCCAATCACCCAACTCTATCATGTGGTCTGCTTTACAATGTGATGATGGATATGCACCCACCACAGCAGAAGTACGAACCAATCATCGAACATCCTGAAGAGAAGATGCCCAAACAAGTTAATTCCATTCATTCCATACCAGGACAAGTTTACTATAATCCAAATCAACCAAGAAACCACCCAGGATTTCAATACGGGAACCCTGTAGGGACTGCCAACCCGCAACACCAGACACAAGGCGGATCCTCCAATAGGCTGCCACCTGGATTCCAAAGAAACTTTAATCAAAAATCAAGGGAACCTCAGAAAGAACTTCCCAAGATCCAACTACCCTAGAAATCCCTCCAACTACTATCAGTATAACCATCCTCCTCTGCACCCGCAATTGCACCCTCAGTTGCAGCAACCGCAGCAACCGCAGCAACCTCAGTTAGCACCACCTCCGCAACAACCGCATCAAGGTCAACAACAACTAACTCAGAAAAATGCCCCCTCCCAGTCAACAGATGAGATGACTTTGATAAGGCAGATGCTACAGTCCCAACAAACCATGCTCGCTAATCAGCAAGCTCAGCATAAGGCAGTGGAGGCCCAACTGGCACAAATTGCTGCCCAACTAAAACCACCAGCAGGCACTTTTGCAGGACAACCTGAGTCGAACCCTAGACATGACCAGAATAGACCAGAGTAGTTGAATGTCGTTACTACAAGATCTGGACGCACCCTTCATGAAACTATGATAATCGCTCATGATGATGATGATACACCTATCCTTATGCCAAATGCAAGCCCGAACCTAGGAACTAAGAAGACCGCAGAGAACGCAAGAGGCGAAGAAAAAGAACAAGCTTCCAAAGAGCCAGAAATTTCGCAATATAAACCAAGGATACCATACCTGGGAAGATTGAGAGAGACTAAAATGGACACTAGGTTCCAAAGATTTAAGGAGGTAATGAAGAAACTCTATATCGACATCCCGCTCCTCGATGCTCTCTCCGAAGTACCAGCTTGGGCTAAGTATCTAAAAACTTTGCTATCAAGGAAATACATTATTGAAGAACAAGAGACAGTCAAACTGGCTCAGTCCACCTCCGATATCATTCTCAACCAGATGCCCAAGAAAAAGAAGGATCCTAGTTCTTTCGGTATTCAGTGCTATATTGGAAATGCTTCGGGCAAAAAGGGATTAGCTGACTTAGGGGCTAGCATATCAATTATGCCCTATTCCATGTGTAAAAGATTAGGCTTCACTGACTTGCTACCCACCACGATGACAATTCAGTTGGCTGATTCCACTATCACTGCACCTCTAGGAATTATTGAAGATATTCCTGTCAGGATAGGCAAAGATGCCTATGTCCCATGCGGTTTTGTCATTATGGATATCAAGGAGGATTTGAGATACCCAATAATATTTGGCAGACCTTTCCTTACCACATCCAGGGCACTTATTGATGTTGAAGCTGGCATGATCATTCTAAGACTGGGAAAAGAAGCAATTCAATTCTGGGTTCTCAACAGCATGAAAGGTCCCGGCATTCAAGAGGAGGTTTTTCTCTTAGATGCAATACACAAAATGTCCCAATTGGAAATATTCGAGCCATCTGATGAGTTGGAGAATATTCTGACAAATCCAGAAGTTGAATTTTCAGCAAATGAATTGGTCCAACAATGTTTGCAACACTTAGAGAAAGCTAAAGAAGCACCGACAGCCACCTTTGAGGAGCTCAAATTTGTCACCATTTTAGAAGCAACAGAAGAACCCAAGGCCCCCGAGATGAAGACTTTACCAACGGGACTTAAACACATCTTCTTGGACAAAGAAAAATTATGTCCAGTCATCATCAGTTCCACCCTGACAGAAAACCAGGAAGAAAGGCTTCTTGTTGAGCTGAAGAAACATAAGAAAGCCATTGGGTACAAAATAACTGACCTGACAGGCACAAACCCAACCTTATGCATGCATAGACTACCCATGGTCGAAGAATTCAAGCCATTAAGAGAACACCAGAGGAAGTTGAACCCCAATCTTAAAGAAGTAGTTCTCCTTGAAGTCCTCAAATTGCTGAAAGCCGGCATAATTTACCCAATTTCAGATTCCCAATGGGTCAGCCCTGTCCAAGTGGTCCCCAAAAAGGGAGGAACCATTTTCGTGCTAAATGACAAGAATGAGTTAGTACCGACAAGGACTGTGACGGGGTGGAGGATGTGTATCGACTATAGGAAACTAAACAAATCAACGTGAAAAGATCACTACCCTCTGCCCTTTCTTGACGAAGTCCTAGAACGCTTAGCCCATCAAAAATTCTTCCGTTATCTAGATGGTTATTTCGGGTTCTACCAAATCCCTATACACCTGGAAGACCAAGAGAAAACTACTTTTACTTGCCTCTTTGGGACCAATGCTTTCAGAAGAATGCCATTCGGGTTGTGCAATGCACTGGCTACTTTCCAAAGGTGCATGACTGCCATTTTTGCAGGATTAACGGAATCTATAATGGAAGTATTGATGGATGATTTTTTCATTTATGGAGATTCCTTCGATAACTGTCTACTCAACCTTGGACAAGTCTTACAACGATGCGAGGAGGCGAACCTCATCCTGAATTGGGAAAAATGCCATTTTATGGTAACTGAAGGTGTCATCCTCGGACATAGAGTGAGTGCAGAGGGATTGAGGTAGACAAGGCAAAAATTGATGTTATCTCGAAGTTGTCACCACCAAAAGATATAAAAGGAGTACGAGCATTCTTGGGTCATGCTGGGTTTTACAGAAGATTTATTAAAGATTTCTCAAAAATAGCAAAACCCATGACCCAACTTCTGACCAAAGACATTGAGTTCAATTTTAATCAAGAATGCTTACAAAGTTTCTCAACTCTGAAAAATGCTTTAATCTCTGCACCCATACTAAGAGCCCCAGATTGGTCACAACCTTTTGAAATCATGTGTGACGCCATCGATTATACCATAGGGGCCGTATTAGTACAGAGAATCGACAAGAAACCTTATGTAACCTACTACGCGTCTAAAACGCTCGATGAAGCACAGAAGAACTGCACCACTACAGAGAAGGAGTTCTTAGCTGTCATCTATGCATTTGAGAAATTCCGCTCATACCTGATTGGAGCCAATGTCATCATCTACACTGACCACTCTGTCATACAATATCTAATTCAGAAGAAAGATGTAAAACCCAGACTTATCCGTTGGGTGTTGATGCTTTAGGAATTTGATTTGGAAATCAAAGACAAAAGCGGAGTGGAAAATGTCGTCGTTGATCATCTCAGCCGTATTGAAGTCGAGGATGAAGATAAAGTACCTATCTGAGACTCCCTTCCAGATGACCAACTAATGAAAGTTACCAACGGATTCCCCTGGTATGTCGACATTGTTAATTATCTAGCTACAGGAATCATTCACCCTTCCGCCTCTCATCACGATAAAAGGAAATTCCTCCATGATGTAAAGCAATACTATTGGGATGAACCTTACCTTTTTCGCCTATGCGCAGACAGACATTTCTTTTGTTGCTTATCTGAAGAAGAGATTACCCTTGTCTTAGAGCATTGCCATTCTGGCCCCACTGGGGGACACATGAGTGTGAAGAAAACTGCTATGAAAGTTCTGCAATCAGGTTTCTTTTGGCCAACCATAGCAAAAGATTCCCATGATTTTGTAAAATCTTGCAACAAATGTCAATTTTCTGGTGGCATATCTAAAAGGAATGAAATGCCCCTCACCATGTGGCAAGAGATCGAACTTTTTGACATGTGGGGATAGACTACATGGGCCCCTTTCCTTCTTCATATGGTTTCTCCTACATTCTGGTTGCAGTATATTATGTCTCAAAATGGGTCGAAGCTATACCCACAGTGTCCAGCGATTCCAAACCAGTCATTAAGATATTTAAAGATATCATTTTTCCCAGATTTGGAGTTCCCCGAACTGTCATATCCGACGGAGGGACCCATTTTCTGGAACGAAGCTTTGAAGCCCTCTTAAAGAAATATGGAGTTAACCATAAAGTTTCCACGCCTTACCATCCACATACCAGTGGTCAGGTTGAAGTTTCAAATAGACAACTGAAGGCAATCTTAGAAAAAAATAGTCAATAGACACCGCACTGACTGGTCCACCAAGCTTCCCGATGCCATTTGGGCTTACCGAACAGCTTATAAAACACCAATCAGGACAACCCCGTTCCGTTTGGCATATGGGAAGTCATGTCATCTTCCAGTGGAACTGGAACATAAAGCTTGGTAGGCCATTAAACAACTGAATTTTGATTTCAAAAGTGCTAGAGAAAATAGACAACTCCAACTACAAGAGCTAGAGGAGCTCTGAATGACCGCTTATCAAAGTGCTAGGATTTATAAAGAACAAACCAAGATGTGGCATGACGGTCATCTAAAAAGTAAAGACATCGCCATTGGTGATAAAGTCCTCCTTTTCAACTCCATGCTCAAATTGTTCCCCAGAAAACTCCGCACAAAGTGGTCCGGGCCTTTCACCATCAAACATATATACCCGACTGGAGCTGTCATAATTGTTGACGACAATGGAGGAGAAAGGACAGTCAATGGCCATCGATTGAAAAAATATTATACTCCAGCAGATAAAATGCCGAGATAGACTATTGAGATCACAGATGCCACAACATCATCATAACAACATCAAAACCTCATCGAGCCAGTGACGTAAAACCCAGGCGCTACTTGGGAGGCAACCCAAGATCTGAGCATCTTCTTTTATCTTCTGTTCCTTTAGTTACCTTAGGTTTATCTTTTGAAAATATAAAAATTTATATAACCAAAACAAATATAAAAATATAAAAATCAAAATAACCTTATCCCTCCCAAACGGTCTTGAAACCGTTAGGAGCTAAACGGTCCTAAAACTGTTTGGAGCCAAATGGTATCGAAACTGTTTGGAGCCAAACGGTCTCAAAACCATTTGGAGTCCAAACGGTCGCTAAACCGTTTGACCTAGGGATTTTTGTAAATTCACCCCCGAATCCTATAAATACAACCCTATCCCCTCTCCTTTTTCTTTCTTTCGATTCCCGAACTTCCTTAAACCCTCGATTGCGCTCCCGCCTACCATGCAACCTTTGCTGCAAGTCTTCTCCATCGTCGTCGCTCCATCTTCTGTGCGTCTTCACAACGATCATGACTTGGCCGCTGCTGCATTTCCTTTCGCCATCATCTTCCTTACCCGCAACTGCAAGGTAGACGCACTGCCATCGCCGACGACTGCAATGCCGTCATGGCTCCCTGTTCTATCGCACCATCATCCTTTTCGCCTCCGCCATCATCTTTAATATCGCCGACATCTTCAGCGCCACCGTGGCACCCTGTTCATAGCCGTCGTCGTCCTTATTGCCGCCACCTTCACTATCGTCGGCCACTCCCTGACACTTCACCTTCCAAACGGTCTTGAAACCATTTGGAACCAAACGGTCTTTAAACCATTTGGGGACCAAACGGTCTTCAAACCATTTGTGACCACCGTTTGGGACCAAACGGTCTTCAAACCGTTTGGGACCAAACAATCTTCAAACCGTTTGTGACCAAATGGTCTTCAAACCGTTTGGAACCAAACGGTCTCCAAACCATTTGGCTTTTCAAAACTGCCTGCTTTTCGTTAAAACATGAAAATATATAAACACATACAAAATCAAAAATTTTCCCTTTAATAAACTTGTTATTCTAACGCATGCCTTTCCATTTTCAGAAATGGCTTCACCAGCAAAGCAACCCACGGGAACCGAAGACGCTCCCTTCTGGACAAGGGAGAAACTAATAGAAAGTCATGCCAAGTTCCAAATGATCATCTATTACTACACTGAGACTGGAAAGGCCCCACCAAAGGTCAGCATCATAGCGGTTTTGTGTGAAATCAACCGCATCAACAAATGTCTAACTGAGGAGCCTGAAGAAGAGGTGGAAAACATTTCTTCCAGTGATGATGAAGGCTCTAAATACAATCCACTTTCCGAGGACGTATCCTCCACTGAAAAGTCTAAGGGGAAACAAAAGGTCCACGAGGCTGTGACCGAACAACCCCCACAAAAGTGGGCAAGGAAGCAAGTCTGCCCCATTACTGCTAGGGAACAAACCCTTGCAGAGTCTGTCCCATCACCCGCCACTACCACCCCTACCACCCCCATCTTCTCAGTGATCACCACCACCGCACCACCACCAGTAAACCTCTACATCCACACCCTCCCCTCCATCGACAAAATACTAAAACCAACAAAGTACGTCTTCTCACGTGTACTATTCAAGATGGGGATCTACGACAGAATCCTCACCATGCTAGACAACGCCAATCTCGCCAGACTATGCTTTGTCCCCGAAGTTTCATATGTCGAGCCGACTACTGAATTCTTCACACATCTCACCAAAGAAGTGGTGGACATTACGCACCGAGCAAGGGACGGAGGTTACCGTAGGCTGGTCACCAAACTCTTTGGAAATGACGTCGTTATAATAGAAAATCTTCTGAACAAAATTTTCATAGACAACCCGGACCAGCTCAAAAAGGCCCAAGTTGTTGGCACAGACAACTCCCAATTCAATAGACACAGCTTCTGGAAAACCCTAACAGGAATCCCTTCTTATGAGGCAAAGACATCCAAAGCCTCCAACATTCAGTCCGGGTTCATGCGCACGCTTCATAAAATCCTTACCAGTGTGCTTTTCCCCAGAACATAGGGAGGCAATGTTATCACTACTGATCTTTTTCTCCTATGTTCCATCTTGCAAGGAAAGTCAGTCAACATCGGACGGCATATGATACAAAAATTCTCCGCCTACGCCATAGGAAAAGAAATATGCATGGGCGGGCACATAACCTCCATCATCAAATATCTCAAGATGGACAGATTGCTCCCTGAATGCACGAAGATCAAGGGCAACATCCTTACCAACGAGAAAACTCTGAAAAAATCCTATATTATCAAGGAAAAGGATGTGAAACTACACTACATTTTCTGCCCAACAGTCTGACCTACTAGGACTCTGCTGCCGCTCCCGGAGCTAGCGGATTACGACAAGGACAAACTTCTCTTCACTGACGAAGAGATAACCAAACTCCTAGCTTCCGTCAAAGTACAAGAAAAGACACCCAAAGCAGGACAGACGGAGCTTAGCATAACCGCCCCGACAGCTAGGATAACAAAAATACCAGTAAAACGACCATCTAAGGTACGTTTACAACCACCACAGCTGTCAGGGACACCAACATCAAAGCTACAACCGGAGACAAAACGCCCCCCTTCAGAGGAACCAATCACTACCTCTTCCATAGACTCATTCATCATGAGCCTACATGATGAGCTCACCACCACGACCCCCACCACACTCCCATCCACTACCCTCCCACCATCTACCACCACCCCACCTCCCTCTACAACAATCCCACCACCCACATCCTCCACTTCCCCATCTTTCTCCCCGAGCACCCCCTTTTCCGCTCCAACACCCGGCTTCACATTCTCTGCTCCTGTCTCCACCCTCTTTTCCTCAACTTTTTCACTCCCTCATATCTCACCCAGCCATTTACCATTCCCTTTATCCGCCACTACCCCGACACCGCTGGTGACTCCATCTGCAGTCGCCACGTAGTTTGTGGGACCATCACCAGTGTCTCCTTCGCAAGGCACTACCACCCTTCCACCCCGACCCTAGCCATACCACCCTTCCGCATCTAGGGTCCCTTTTTCAAATGTCGGTGAGGATTCGGACGTCAATATGACGCCATCCGAAACCTCCTCACCGACCCCTCTAATATAATGCAATATATTTTTTCATGTGTGTAGGGAATTTCTCAATAGGTCGCCAAGATCAACAAGCAGCACAGTGCCTTGCGAAGCATTCTCCAAAGCATTCAGCAACGATAGGACGTAGTAGCGAAGCAAGTTGATCATATCAATGACCACTACAAACACTTGCCCGAGCTGGTCCTTGGAGTAAAAAGCCAGCTTGAAGCATTGGCTAAGCAAGTTGATAGGATCTCTACGTAGGCTCAACCTCTGCCTGAGACCCTGTGAGAGCTTAAGCAACAACAAATTTCTTTAAGCACGTGCTTGGATGACATCACCAACACCCTCACACAGCTCCACAACCGCCAAGAGGAGTCATCTTACATCGAGCTTAACCACCTACGCACTCAAGTAATAGATCTTACAGCGTGCCTCCTCTCTGTCGAGGGACGATACTCTGATCTAAAGGAAACACACAAAGCACTACTCGAATTCCACGAGCATGTGCAAGTGGCGTTTGATGAGCTCAAAGCAACCCATCGGCAGTGCAAGAAGCCTCTACAACTGAAGCCAACAGACAAAGAGGCAGACGACGATGATGATGCAGACAACAACAATGATGAGGACTCTGACTCCTCGGATAACTCCAATAATAGCACCTCCTCAGATGACCAACCTGACGACCCAGGCAATGTTGGGGGGGAACAAGCTGAGGAGCTGCATCAAAACAAAAAGATCACCATGACGGTGATAAAAATCCCAAATCCCCGACTCACATTGACAATGTTAACATGTCTTACGGGGATCAATTCCTTGACTACTCTGCAATGGGATCTCTGGGGGAATCTACCAAAGAAGCAGCCTTTGCTGAGTTCCAACAATGTCTACTCGGAACCAGCACAAGTCAACAACAAGAAACATCAGCACAATATCTTTCCGCACCAGACCAATCGGTGCTCTTTCCCCAGAACAAGAAGATCTAGAAAGAGTCAGCTTGGATACAGACGAAGATCTGGAATCATCTTCTGACTCAGATAAAGACGAAGATCTGCAGCAATATATCGACAATCTAGAGAGGACTTCCCCCCTCCCTCCGTAGGAGCTACACCCGCCGCCACCACTACCGCACAAAATACATGATCTTGATATGACGGCCATCTCTACTCTTGATGCTCAATACATCTTCATCCTTAACACTATAGTAGATGATGCCAAAGACGGGGGCGACATTATCTACCAAAATATAAAGACTCAGCAAAAGTTGACGCGCGAGGACTTCCGCTCCATCCTTTGACTACAATCAACGGTGAAGATGGCAGTCTTCCGCATCCTCCTCGCCAATTCTATCGAAACCTACAGAAGCTCTCGGCGACAGCAACCCGTTCTAAACGCATCATCGGCTCTAGCAATGAGCCTTATTTATAAAAAATTACAAAGGAAATCAATCGAACGGTTGTAGAGGGGAATTGCAAGGAAGGCACGCTACATTACCGTGCCCTTCCAAGTCTTTGGTCACTGGCTGCTTATGATCGTGGACACCGTGGCCCGAGACGCTAAGGTGTACAACTTTTGTGCCACTGAACTAAGAGCCAGAATAATCAACTTCGCTGCAGCAGAAGCCGGGGAGGCCAGATGCATACCATTCCCGCTCCTAAAGTTGATCTGGGATGCTTGCCCATCCCTCCACAATAATTGGAACCAACCTTGGTTCCAAACAATCAACCCCCAAGCTCAAACTCAAGAAGGTTCTAGGGATTGTGCTTTCTACGTAATACGTCATATACAAGCGCTCAATCAGCAAATCCCTTTTACTGATCTGGCCACAGATGATAACCTCCCATTTTGTGACGTTATCTTATTAGTTCTCCTTAATTTTCCATACTCTTTCTTAGATAAATTAGATAGAATCATTAACTTTTTACTTTATTGCTGATACACCAATAAACTAACTTCTCTTCTTTATCATTACAGGAAAACACAAAAAAATTACAAAGACTCCATACGGTCCCAAGACCGCATGAAGGCCATACGGTCCCAAGACCGCATGAAGGCCATACGGTCCCAAGACCGCATGAAGGCCATACGGTCCCAAGACCGCATGAAGGTCATACGGTCCCAAGACCGCATGAAGGCCATACGGTCCCAAGACCGCATGAAGGTCATACGGTCCCAAGACCGCATGAAGGCCATACGGTCCCAAGACCGCATGAAGGCCATACGGTCCCAAGACCGCATGAAGGTCATACGGTCCGAAGACCGCATGAAGGCCATACGGTCCCAAGACCGCATGAAGGTCATACGGTCCCAAGACCGCATGAAGGTCATACGGTCCCAAGACCGCATGAAGGTCATACGGTCCCAAGACCGCATGAAGGCCATACGGTCCCAAGACCGCATGAAGGCCATGCGGTCCCAAGACCGCATGAAGGTCATACGGTCCCAAGACCGCATAAGACTAAACGATCTCAGAGACCGCATAAAGGCAAACGGTTTGAGAACCCCAAACGGTCTCAAGACCATTTGGGCTCAACTTAAGCCTATAAATAAAACCCCAAGGGTCACCTCAAAAGGGGAGAATTCTCAGACGTCGAAAGGCTGCCCCAATCGTTCCAGAGCTCCTTCCACTTCCATCCTCCGCCCTGAGGCTGTCGATCTGAGATCCATACTCCATCCTAAAGCTGCTTTCTCCTTCTTCACTAAGAAGGTGGGAAGAGGAGACATCCTCATCGTGCAACCTACGAAGAGTGGTGGATCGTTTCTGTCTCTCCCCAAGGAGTTGACTTCCCTCCCTCCTTTGTGGGGATGATGCTCTCTCTCTCTCTTCTCGCCTCCTTCTTGGTCCTAGTCATGAGAGAGTAGTCTTCTTCACTAGGGTGCGGGGAGTAGCCCCGCTACCCATACTTTCATATCATGTAAAATGTAATCCTTAGGTTGTAATAGAGAGTTCTTATCTTTGTTAGTTTGACATCAAACGATTAATGAATGCATTTTGCTTGATCTCCAACTTGTGTTATCATTTATCTTTTAGTATGAATTGTCTACGTTTGTACTATTAGATTCAAAACTCATTTGTGTGTTGGTTCTTGGTGCATTTATCCACCATGCATCTGTTTCGGTATCCAGAAGTGTATCTCAAGAAGTGGAGTAAACTCACTATCATCCGTTGCACTTTCATACTATGAAATGGAATCAGTTGACGTATGGAAGTGCAACCTTGGTATGTCAAGGAACACACTTTGCGAGGGGAATGATGCAAAGTAATGTGACCATTTGTTCGGGAATGGCTGGCGTTGCAACATTCCCGCAATTCTCGTAGCTAGATTATCCGAAAGGAGGCTAGATCTACAAGGATACTAACTAACTGAACTCTTTTTGCAGGTTAAGTTTTTCTTTGCATGTGTTGATCGATGTGTAGTGGCGGTGAAAAACCTATTACACCCTAGTGATCTTTCATCATTGTTAACAACCTAGATTTACTTGCTTTCTTTACTTTACTTGCACTTAGCTTAAAAACAACCAAATCAACCTTTTGATATAAATACCAACTATTGAGTGATTAAGTGAAATTCAAACATTTTCCATCTTGTTGGCAACAACAAGACCGTTGTCTCGAGGATTCGACCCTTAACTATACTGCGATAAGACTTCCACGTATCCTAGCATATGTGGGTGGAGTTTTAACTTAGTATAAGCAAGGCTAAACTTAGAGATCTTCTATCTCTAGGATTTTTAGTGGTGCACGCAACTCCACGTAAGTGGAAGCTCCATCAAAAATTGGTGCCGTTGTCGGGGACAACGGTACGTTCTAATTTCATTTAGTACCTTGTTAGTTGGTTAGGATTTTACACTTTCTTTTAACCATTACTCCAAATCTTCTTGATTTCTTTGTTTCTCTTCATCATCTAAACGTGTGAATTTCCTTCTACTCAGGTAGAAAACGTGTATGCAAACTCCGCATCACATCGGATTCTCCCCTGAACCATAGTACGACTCTGAGGTAGAAAGAAGTTTCCATCGAAGGATTAGACTGAATCGCCAAAGAGCCAGACAGATGGCTGAGGAGCAACGCCTCGTTGCAGAAAGAGTCAACGCCGCCATAGTTGCACAAAGAGCACAACTCATTGCCGAGATTCGAGCTGAGGAATAAGCCCGCATCCAAGCTGAGAACGCTGTTGCTCAATTAGCGCTAAGAAACAAGCAACTTCGGGACTACGCAGTCCCAAAGAATTATGAAGATGATCACCCAGTCCGACCACCGATTATTAACATACCAAACTTTGAAATCCGGACGCAATGGATCCAGATCATGCAAGGCATCTCTTTCTCTGGAGGACCTGGGGACGATTGCATGGATCATCTTAAGAGATTCAAGTCACTCTGCCGCCTTGTAACTCAAGCGGGAGTTGCCTTGGAGGCAATAATGTTACACCTCTTTCACTTCACCTTATCTGGAAGAGCACTAAGTTGGTACAATGCTTTAGATAGGCACCTTATCATCACTACTTGGACCCCCTTATAAGAAAAGTTTCTTGAGAAACTCTTTCCACCTTCACTAACCTATGAGATCAGGCGACAGATTAACCACTTTGCCCAACTACCCGGAGAAACACTTGCGGAAGCTTGGGAAAGATTCAAAGAACTCCTAAGAAAGTGCCCTCATCATGGCATATCTCAAAATCAACTAATAGAAACATTCTATAGAGGAGTAAGTGATGATATCAAGAAATTTTTAGACTCCTCATCTGGAGGAAACTTTATGAGAAAGAACTATGAAGATGCCTGGAATATAGTTACGTTAGGGGCCGAGAACCAATCCAATTGGGGAAGGTCGTCTAACCAATCTAAGGGAGTCCTTAAAGTCTACAAGGCTGAAGAATCCATGGAACTCAAGGCCATCGCAGAAGCCCTAAAGACTATTGCTACTAAGCAACAAGCTCTCGAAACTTCTTTTGGAGAATACAACAAGAAGAAAAGCTCCCAGTTTCAACAAGTAAAAGCAGCTACTGGAACTTGCGAAGCTTTTCATGCATATGATCATCCCACATTATCATGTGGTCTGTTATACAACGTTATGATGGATCTACAACCACCAGTGCCGCAATATGAACCCATTATTGAACATCCTGAGGACCAAATGCCAGAGCAAGTCAACTCCATTCACTCAATACCTGGCCAGGTGTATTACAATCCAGACAAACCAAGAAACCACCCTGGTTTTCAATACGGGAATCCTGCAGGGACTGCCAATCCACAACAACAGACACAAGGTGGATCTTTCAATAGACAACCACCAGGATTTCAGAATAACTTCAACCAAAATCAAGGGAATTATAGAATGGGTTCCAACGATCCAATTATCCTAGGAATCCCTCTTACCAATATACCCCTCAAGGACTGCACGAACAGCTGCAACAACCTCAGTTGCAGCAGCCACAACAACCGTAGTTAACAGTACCCCCACAGCAACCACAAGGGCAGCAAGTCACTCAATATCAACAGAGGAGTGCCCCTCCCCAACCATCTGATGAAATTTCTTTGATTAGACAGATGCTACAGTCTCAGCAAACCATGCTTGCAAACCAACAGGCTCAACAAAAGGCTGTAGAGGCCCAATTAGCTCAGATTGCTACTCAGTTAAAACCACCAGTAGGTACCTTAGCTGGGCAACCAGAGGCAAACCCAAGGCATGACCAAAATAAACCTAAGCAACTGAATGCTGTCACCACAAGGTCTGGTCGTGTCCTTCCTGGTACCACTAGAATCATCCATGATGATGATGATGTAGGTATTCTTTCCCCAACAGAAAGCTCAACCAATGAAAAGGAAAAACCTACTACAACTACTGAAAGAGAAAAAGAAAAGGAACCAATGCCAGAAGTTCCACCCAGAATTCCTTATCCGGACAGGCTGAAAGGAACCAAAATGGACACTAGGTTCCAGAAATTCAAAGAAGCTATGAAGAAACTATACACTAATATACCATTCCTCGATGCTCTTTCCGAAGTGCCCGCTTGGGCTAAATACCTGAAAACCCTTCTATCAAGAAAATACATGACAGAAGAGCACAAAACAGTGAAACTAGCTCAGACCACTTCAGACATTCTGCTAAACAAAATGCCAAAGAAAAAGAAGGACCTAGGTTCCTTCGGTATTCAGTGTTCTATTGGAAATGGCTCCAGCAAGAAGGGCTTAGCTAATTTAGGGGCAAGTATATCCATCATGCCTTACTCTATGTGTAAAAGATTAGGTTTCACTGATTTGCTACCTATGACAATGACAATTCAGTTAGCTGACTCTTCCATATCTTCTCCCCTTGGAATCATTGAAGATATACCTGTCAGGATAGGAACGAATTCTTATATTCCGTGTGATTTCATTATTATGGACATACAAGAAGACCTAAGATACCCGATAATATTCGGCAGACCTTTCCTAGCTACTGCCCGAGCACTTATCGATGTAGAAGCAGGGACTATTATCTTGAGACTTGGGAAGGAAGCTTTTCAATTCCGAGTTCTTAATAGCATGAAAGGTCCAAGCATTCAAGAGGATGTTTTTCTCCTGGATGCTATATATCAAATGTCCCAATTAGAAATGTTTGAACCCTCTGATGAATTGAAAAATACCTTGACTAATCCGGAAGTAGAATTCTCGGAAAATGAACTAGTGCAATGATGCCTTCAATACTTAGAAAAAGCTGAAGAAGCCCCAACGGCCACCTTTGAAGAACTTAAGGCTGTCACCATTATAGAAACAACCGAGCCACCTAAGGCTCCTGAAATGAAAGCCCTACCTGAGGGACTCAAACATGTCTTTCTTGACAACGAGAAACTTTGTCCAGTGATTATTAGCTCCACTCTGGAAGTAGACCAAGAAGACAGACTTCTTGATGAACTAAAGAGACACAAGAAAGTTATCGGATATAAGATGACTGACTTGACGGGTATAAATCCAGCCTTTTGCATGCACATATTGCCCATGATGGAAGATTTCAAACCATCAAGGGAACATCAAAGAAAGTTGAACCCTAATCTCAAGGAGGTAGTTCGTCTCGAGGTTCTCAAACTTCTAAAAGCAGGCATCATCTACCCAATCTCGGATTCTCAATGGGTAAGTCCCGTGCAGGTGGTCCCTAAAATAGGGGGGACCACTGTTGTTCTTAATGACAAAAATGAACTGGTACCTACTAGAATAGTAACTGGGTGGAGAATGTGCATCGACTACAGAAAACTTAACAAAGAAACAAGGAAAGATCATTTCCCCTTGCCCTTCTTGGATGAAGTTCTCGAACGACTTGCTCACAAAAAAAATTTCTATTACCTTGACAGATATTCAGGATTTTACCAAATCCCAATCCATCTTGAAGATCAAGAAAAAACCACTTTCACCTGCCCTTTTGGAACATATGCCTTCAGAAGGATGCCTTTCGGGTTATGTAATGCACCTGCAACCTTCCAAAGATGTATGAACGCTATCTTCGCCGGATTAACAGAATCTATCATGGAAGTCTTCATGGATGATTTTTCCGTATACGGAGATTCTTTCGACAACTGTTTACTCAATTTAGGAAAAGTCCTGCAAAGATGTGAGGACACCAACCTGATCTTGAACTAGGAAAAATGTCACTTTATGGTGACTGAAGGTGTGGTCCTAGGACATCGAGTAAGTAGTAAAGGGATTGAAGTCGATAAAGCAAAGGTAGATGTCATCTCAAAGCTAACTCCACCTAAAGACATCAGAGGAGTCTGGGCATTCCTTGGTCATGCAGGATTCTACAGGAGATTTATAAAATATTTTTCAAAAATAGCAAAGCCAATGACTCACCTGCTGACCAAAGAAGCTGATTTTATATTTGACCAAGAATGCATTAATAGCTTCATAACTCTGAAGAATGCCCTTATCTCTGCCCCTATCCTAAGAGCTCCTGACTGGTCTCAACCATTTGAAATTATGTGTGATGCTAGCGATTATGCTATAGGGGCAGTCCTTGGTCAAAGGATGGACAAAAAGCCTTACGTCATATATTACGCCTCCAAGATGCTTGATAAGGCACAAAAGAATTATACTACCACCGAAAAAGAGTTCCTGGTAGTTATCTATGCTTTTGAAAAATTTCGATCTTACCTAATCGGGTCAAAATTCATAGTATATACTGACCATTCTGCGATACGATACTTGGTCCAAAAACAAGATGCTAAACCCCGACTCATCAGATGGGTTTTAATGCTTCAGGAGTTTGACTTAGAGATTAAAGACAAAAGTGGGGTTAAAAATGTCGTCGCGGATCACCTCAGTCGTATTGAAGCTAAAGATTCTGATAAATTACCCATTTGAGACTCTTTACCAGATGATCAACTAATGAAGATTACTACTGGATTTCCCTGGTATGCTGATATTGTTAATTATTTGGCAACAGGAATCATCCATCCGTCTGCATCTTACCATGACAAAAAGAAATTCATTCATGACGCTAAGCAGTATTTCTGGGACGAGCCCTACCTATTCTGCTTATGCGCAGATGGACTTTTTCGTCGATGCATTCCGGAGACGGAAATCACCTCGGTTCTAGAGCACTGTCACTCAGGCCCTACTGGGGCCACATGAGTTCTAAGAAGACAGCCCTCAAAGTCCTGCAATCTGGTTTTTACTGGCCAAACATTACAAAGGATGCACATGAATACGTGCGATCATGCGACAAATGCCAACTATCCGGGGGGATAACCAAAAGAAATGAAATGCCATTGAATATATGGCAAGAAATCAAACTCTTCTATGTATGGGGAATAGATTACATGGGTCCTTTCCCCCCATCTTATGGATTCATGTACATCTTGGTTGTTGTGGATTACGTTTCAAAATGGGTAGAAGCTCTACCAACCATTTCTTGTGATTCAAAACTGGTAATCAAGATGTTTAAAGAGATAATATTCCCCAGATTTGGCGTTCCAAGAACGATAATATCTGACGGTGGATCACATTTCTTGGAACAGAGCTTTGAAGCCTTATTAAGAAAATATGGAGTCAATCATAAAGTTTCCACACCGTATCATCCACAGACATGTGGACAGGTTGAAGTCTCCAATAGGCAAATTAAAGCTATCCTGGAAAAAACCGTCAATAGGCACCGCACCGATTGGTCCACCAAACTATCTGACGCTCTATGGGCCTACCGCATAGCTTTCAAAACACCAATTGGAACAACACCATTTCGATTAGTGTATGGGAAGTCTTGCCATTTTCCAGTTGAATTAGAGCATAAGGCTTGGTGGGCCATTAAGCAACTAAACTTCGATCTCAAAGGCGCTGGTGAATTCATACAACTTCAACTCCAAGAACTAGAAGATATACGAATGACAGCCTACCACAATGCAAGAATTTACAAAGAACAAACCAAGATGTGGCACGATGGCCACATAAAAAGAAAGGATATAATCGTCGGAGATAAAGTCCTCTTATTCAATTCCAGACTAAAAATGTTTCCTGGAAAACTGCGTACTAAATGGTCGGGGCCTTTCACAATCAAACATATCTACCCGACAGGAGCTGTCATTATTCTCGATGATAATGGAGGAGAAAGAACCGTTAATGGTCATAGATTAAAGAAATACCACACTCCAGCAGACAAATTATCTAGACAAACTAGAGAGATCCAAGATCCTATAACATCAGCATAGCTGGAGCAGAATTTTGTCGAGCCAGCGACGTTAAACCAAAGCGCTTCTTGGGAGGCAACCCAAGACCTGAGTATCACCTTTTCTAATTTTCTAGTCTTTTATTTTCTTTTAAACTTTATTTTCTTTCTTTAAGTTCTTTCATCATTAATCTAAAAATACATAAAAATTCACATAATCTAAAACAAACATAAAAACACAAGGTCTTAAAAACAAAAACCTTAGCGGTTAGGGGAGCCCCCCCCCCCCCAAATCCTATAAATACCCCCCCCCCGCCCCCCATTCTTTCTTCTAGAATCCCAAATTCTCGACTTCCCTGTTTCATTCCAGAGCTTCATTTTCGTGCTCGATTCCCTCTCTCACGTTGCCGTCGTCTCCACCACTGTTTCATCACTTCGCCGTCGACTTAGCTTTTTCGCTGTCGTCTCCGGCTCCGTCGTCATCCCCGCACATTCCCATGCTCCTGCTCTGCTGCTCGCCACACCCAGCATTCTCGCCGCCCTCACCTATAGGTTGACCACCCAGCAGTTCAATGGATTACACCACCGCCAGACGGTCGCATATTTTTGAACTCTGTCGTCGACACCATTGTCGTCGGTAACGTCGACATGCTTACCCGTCATCACCGTCGCAGTTCCCTGTGGACGAACGACCACGCGGTTCATCTTCCATTTGGTCTCCAAACCGTTTGGTACCATTCGGTCTCCAAACCGTTTGGGACCATCTGACCTCCAAACTTGTAAAAAAAATGAATACCCAAACCGTTTGGAACCAAACGGTCTTCAAACCGTTTGGAACCAAATGGTATTCAAACCGTCTCATCTTTTAAGCGCTTGTCCAAACAATCTCAAGACCGTTTGAGACCAAACGGTCTCAAGACCGTTTGAGACCAAACGGTCTCAAAACCGTTTGAACTCAACCAATCTAATAAACCTCAAACTCCAATAACATTACTTTGTTATAATTTCAAATTTAAGAATTCTAACTATTATTTTCTTGTCAATAATTTTTGAATGACATCACCTTCCAAGCAACCTCAAGGAACAGCTGATGCCCCTTTCTGGACAAGGGAACAATTAGAAGCTAATTGTGACAAACTACAACAAGTCGTAGATAGCTATGAAACGACTGGAAGGGTCCCGGCAAAGGTGAACCTACTCAAAGTCATGCATGAGATCAAACGCATTAACAGATGCTTAGCTGAGGTACCCTCTGAAGAAGAGGTTGAGGAAATTTCATCCGATGAGGCCTTGGAATATCAGCCTTCCCCCGAGGCAGAATCACCCACTGCAAAGTCTAAGGGGAAGAGAAAGGCCCAAGCAACCACATCAGAACCAGCACCCAAGAAAAGGGCCAGGAAGCAAGTTCACCCTGCCACTGCAAGGGAACAAACCCTGGCAGGGTACATCCCACCATCCACCACCACCACTACCACCCCTGCCACAATTACCGTTCCTATTTCCCCCCCCCATCACCACCACAACACCACCACCTGAAAATCTTTATCTCCACAACATCCCTTCCATCAGCCAAACTCTTAAACCAACAAAGTATGTCTTCCCAAGCATACTTATGAAGATGGGGATCTATAATAGAATCCTCACACTACTTGACAATTCCAATCTTTCTCGGCTATGCTTTGTCCCCGAAACCCCCTATATTGAGCCAACAACAGAATTCTTCACCTACTTCCACAAAGAATCGGTGGACATCATGGATAGAGCAAGGGACGGTGGTGACCGTAGAATAACCACCAAAATCTTTAACAACGAAGTGGTCATCACTGAAAATATGCTGAATGAAATCTTTATAGATAACCAAGACCAGCTGAAGAAAGCTAAGGCCGCTGGTACAGAACACCCCAAGTTCAACAAACATACCTTCTGGAAATCGCTAACGGGGATACCAAACTTTGATGCAAAGACAAGCAAGGCCTCTAACATTCATTCTGGCCTAGTGCGCACACTTCACAAAATCATCGCTGGCGCACTCTTCCCCAGATCAGAAGGAGAAACTGTACTCATATCTGATCTCTATGTTCTCTGGTCCGTCCTAAATGGAATGCCAGTTAACATTGGACGTCATATGCTCCTCAAGCTATTAGCTTTTGCCCTAGGAAAAGAAATTTGCACGGGTGGTCATATCACATCCATCATCAAATATCTTAAGATGGATAGACTTCTACCCAATTGCAACCCAATAAAGGGCAGCATCCTTACCAACGAACATACTTTAAAGAACTCCTTTATCATAAAAGAAAAGGATGCAAAGCTACACTACATTTTCTGCCCCACAACAAAATCCTCCAGAACCCTGCTCCCACTTCCAGAACTTGCTGACTATGACAAGGACAAGCTCCTATTCTCAGACGACGAGATCGTCAAACTCATAGCCTCAGTCAAAGCCACAGAGAAGAAAGCAACAACAGGGCAGGCAGAGCTCAGCATAAATGCCCCGGCAGCTAAAATAACAAAAGTTCCAGTCAAACGACCTTCCAGAAGGCTTGTGAAGGCACATGAGCTGTCGGGGACACCAACATCAAAACCCCACCCCGAATCTGAGCCCCCCCTTCTAGAGGAGCATATTACAACCTCATCACTAGACTCTTTTATAATGAGTCTAAATGTTGAGCTCACTACCACCTCTCCACCTTCCACCACCCCAACATCCACTACCCCACCACCTTCAACCACCCCACCATCTTCCATTTATCCACAATCAATCACTCTTCAATCATCCTCCACACCACTTTTCACTACACCACCCTTCTCCACAACGATACCACCACCCCCACCCTTCTTCACTTCGGGCACCCCATTCTCCACTACAACGCCTGAATTCACCTCCTTCACCTCCATCGCCTTTCCATCAACATTCCCAGATCCATTCCTCTCTCCGAGTATGTCACCACCTTTTCCATCCACCACCACCCCGACATCGCTGGTGACCCCATCCACAGTCACCACGCAGTTCGCGGGTCCATCAACAGTGTCTTTTCCACACGACACTACCATTCCACCCCGACCCCAGCCACCTCACTCTTCAGTTACTGGGGTCCCTTTTACTAACGTCGGTGAGGAATTTGGATGTCAATTCGACACCATCCGAAACCTCCTCACCAACCCCTCTAACATTTTAAATTCTATTTTTTCTTGTGTGCAGGGTCTAACACAACAGGTCGCCAAGATTGATGAGCAGAACCGCACCATGCCAAGCATCCTCCAAGGAATCCAACAATGCCAAGATTCAGTGGCCAAGCAAGTCGACCACATCGACGACCACTGTAAAACCTTGTCCGAGTTGATCCATGGAGTATAACGCCAGCATGAAGCGTTGGCAAAGCAGGTCGATAGGATCTCTACGCTGACTCAAACTCTGCCAGAGACCCTCCGTGAGCTCAAGTAGCAACAGCAAGCTTTCAGCACGTGCCTGGACGACATCGACAACACCCTCACACAACTACATAATCGCCAGGAGGTGTCGTCAAACAATGAGCTTATTCAACTACGAGCTCAAGTAACTGACCTCACAGCACGACTCCTCTCAGTCGAAGAGCGTTATTCTGATTTAAAAGAAACCCACGACGCACTGCTCGAAACACACGAGCACGTGCAAGTGGCATACGACGAGCTACAATCCCTCTATCGTCAGTGCAAGAAGAAAGCACATAAGAAAACAAGTGATAAATCAGCAGCAGATGAAGACGATGAAGATGATGATGAAGATGATGATGAAGATTATGATTCCTCCGCTGACTCAAACAACAATACCCCCTCAGCGGATGACTCCGATAAGCCAGATGATGCTAGGGCAGGCCCCAGCCAAGGAACAGAACCAAAACACCAGAAAGATCACCAAGCTGGTGATAAAGATCCCAAATCCCCTGCTCACACGGAGAACGTCAACATATATTATGGGGATCAATTCCTAAACTACTCCACGGGATCTTTGGGGGAGGCTGCGAAAGAAATGGCTTTTGCTGAGTTCGAAAAATGTATTCTGGGAACCAGCAGCAGTATACCAGCCACAGCAGCTCAACAACTCTCTGCACCTGAACCTTCAGTGCCTTTTCCCCCTGAGCAGGAAGAATCAGAAAGAGTACGCCTAGACACTGATGAAGAACTAGATACTCCTTCTGATTCTGACAGAGATGAAGATCTGCAGCATTACATGGACGACTTAGCGCAGACTTCTTCCCCCACACCACAAGAACTACCCCCGCCGCCACCTCTACCTCATAAAATGCACGATCTCGATATGGCGGCCATCTCTACCTTAGACACACAGGATATCTTCATCCTGAACACTATAGTAGATGATGCCAAGGAAGGGAGGAATGTTATCTATCAAAACACAAAGACCAAGCGCAAGTTGACACGTGAGGATTTCCGCTCCATCCTCCGACCCCGGTCTGAGGTGAAGATGGCAACCTTCCGCACCCTTCTTTCCAATTCTATCGAAATTTATAGAAGTCCCAAGCGGCAGCAACCAGTTCTGAACGCCTCACCAGCTCTGGGTTTGTGCTTGCTATACAAAGAACTACAGCACAAATCCATTGAGCGGTTGCATAGGGGAATGGCCAGAAGACCACGTTTTATAACAGTGCCATTTCAAGTCTGTGGTCACTGGCTACTTATGATCGTGGACACCTTAGCTAGAGACGCAAAGGTGTACAACTTCTGTGCTAGTGAACTAAAGGCCAAAATAATCAACTTTGTCGGCAGTGAAGCCGGGGAGGCAAGATGCATCCCTTTCCGGCTTCTAAAACTCATATGGGCCGCATGCCCTTCTCTCCGCCAGGATTGGAGTCAACCCTGGTTTAGAATAATCAACTCACAAGTCCAAACCACTGAAGGATCGGGGGACTGCACTTTCTACGTTATACGGCACATTTTAGCGCTAAACCAGCAAGTCCCATTCACCGATCTCATTAACGAAGATTTCCACTCCTTGCGAGGGCGTTACGCCATGGAGCTTATCTGCGATAGAAGGTTCTTCAACGACCCTACTATGGAGCCAGATGACGTCCCTCGTTATCTTTTTTCATCCATCCAACGTCCGCAGAGGAGACCATTCAGACAAACCCTAGCGGAGTTGGCAAAAGAAAAGCAGCCAACCAAAGTCACCGAACAAAGTCAATGGAACCCTTACACCTTCGACCTAGCTCCAGATAAAGGTGATGTTGATCTGATATCCGGGGTAACCATCAAGAGATCCTCACCACATATGGTGCCCCCATATGCCATTGAACCATCATTTCCAAATTTCAATCGGGAAGCTTGCAAAAGTCTTTCCGACAATGAGCTCTGACTCATAATGTCACGGCTATATGCCGAAAAGGACAAGCTTGTATATATTGACGGGGATATCTTGGTTATGGCAGGTGTCCTCTGTGAAACCGTACAGATCAAAGGTTCCATATCTGTAAGTGTAATGACTGCTTATCAATACTTACTCGCACGGAATCACCACACGGTCTATATGGTGTCCGCTTACATGAAGGATGATCTTTTAGGGCTGAAGAACTTCGGAACAAAGGAGACACTCATCTCTTATCTCCAGCATACAACTCTGAAGTTCATCATGCTACCTTTCCTTCATCAAGAGCACTGTATGTTATTGGCAACTAATCTTCATGATGGAACAACGATAATCTACAACAGTTCTGACAGCCAGTATGATCCAGAACCGAAAGAATATACTACAACTCCAAAGACACCAACGGAGGAAGTGGCGAAGGAGTGTGCTGACAAATTACACGATCTTTTGGGTCAGCACATGCGGGCATATGACAAAGATCACTTCAAACCACCAGCCTTCTGCCACAGGTGCCCCCAGCAAATTAGAGAATCCAACGACTGCGGCTTCCACGTCCTCTTCTGGATGTATACAATTGTGGCCCTTCACAAGCCTATAGAGGACATGACAGAAGTGGACTACCACGCACTACGTGGAAAGCTCATAGCCACCTTACTCAGAACTCATGGGTCAAATAAAGGATTAACAGAAGCCTAATGCCCTTGTCCATGCACTTCTCAACCTATCACTTTGACACTCTGTGGACAGAGTGAGTGATAAGTTAGGGGGGGAGTGCACTGGACAAGGGCGAGGTATCATTCTTCTTCAACCCTTCTATCTCTACTCCTTCCCTTAACTCATACTTTTCCGCACATCATTTTCAAACTTTCTGTTCATATTTAGACTTTTTCCAGTAATTTCTTTAATAAAATAACTCTTAAGTATAACTTTCATCCTGGAAAGAATCACCCCTAGCTAAGTTAGAGATAAAGTAGTCCTCAAGAATAAATAACAAGATTATCATATAGGCATGAATGGCGAATTTATAAATTACATTCACAATTGGTTTTTATGCTTTTACTTCAATTCTATCTCAGACTCTTCACAGGTCAACTTCAGGGCCAAAGTAAACCGAAAACTCTCAAGGTCAAGAGGGAAATTAGGGGGAAATCCAAAATCAAGAAATCTCGCAAGCGGACCACCAAATAAAAATAAGTGCATGTCAGGAACCCTAAGAACAGTTTTCTTCTTTCAATAAAATAGGCTTGGCCGCCCAATCAAAAACCCTAACAAAAACCCACTTCCTAAGCCTGTGAGTTTCGAATAAAAGCCAGAGTATTGAATAAAAACATGAGAGTTGTGCCACGCATAAGGACCTATATGAAGAGCCAATAAAGATCTCACCCGGCCGGTACATACAGCTGCCCTCATGAAGGCAGATGTGTTGTGCCCGGTAGTGAGATCCTAAGGTCTCCTAATATATGAAAAGGCTGATAAAGGACTCGGTCGGCCGATACATTCAGCTGCCCTCATGAAGGCAGATGTGTCATGCCCGGTAGCGAGACCCTAAAAGCATAAGACAAACCCTCCCCCACTTGAAGGGGGAATTACACAATAAGCCTTTTAAGCCAACCCTCATACCCACTCTAGCTGCCGGTAGGTTTCTCAAAAGAAGTATAAAACTGATTTGAGTCGATGACATGCACGTAATAAGAAAGGTGGTCCCAATGCGAGACTCGCGATATGAAAGGAACCTGACATCCATGCAACTCTTGATACTCGAAAGAGTTAGTGTAAGCAGAAGCCCTAATAAGACCTCGGTAGATCTCTGATCTAGAATTGAAGCAAGAGTATGGAAACCCTAACTAAATAAAATCGCCTCGCCACTGCATGCCTTAGCTCTATCTAATTTGAGGACAAGCTAGACTCTAAGTTAGGGGGGGTGATAATCTCCCATTTTGTGACGTTATCTTATTAGTTCTCCTTAATTTTCCATACTCTTTCTTAGATAAATTAGATAGAATCATTAACTTTTTACATTATTGTTGATACACCAATAAACTAACTTCTCTTCTTTATCATTACAGGAAAACACAAAAAAATTACAAAGACTCCATACGGTCCCAAGACCGCATGAAGGCCATACGGTCCCAAGACCGCATGAAGGCCATACGGTCCCAAGACCGCATGAAGGCCATACGGTCCCAAGACCGCATGAAGGGCATACGGTCCCAAGACCGCATGAAGGCCATATGGTCCCAAGACCGCATGAAGGCCATACGGTCCCAAGACCGCATGAAGGCCATACGGTCCCAAGACCGCATGAAGGTCATACGGTCCCAAGACCGCATGAAGGCCATACGGTCCCAAGACCGCATGAAGGCCATACGGTCCCAAGACCGCATGAAGGTCATACGGTCCCAAGACCGCATGAAGGCCATACAGTCCCAAGACCGCATGAAGGCCATACGGTCCCAAGACCGCATGAAGGTCATACGGTCCCAAGACCGCATGAAGGCCATGCGGTCCCAAGACCGCATGAAGGTCATACGGTCCCAAGACCGCATAAGACTAAACGATCTCAGAGACCGCATAAAGGAAAACGGTTTGAGAACCCCAAACGGTCTCAAGACCATTTGGGCTCAACTTAAGCCTATAAATAAGACCCCAAGGGTTACCTCAAAAGGGGAGAATTCTCAGACATCGAAAGGCTGCCCCAATCATTCCAGAGCTCCTGCCACTTCCATCCTCCGCCCTGAGGCTGTCGATCTGAGATCCATACTCCATCCTGAAGCTGCTTTCTCCTTCTTCGCTAAGAAGGTGGGAAGAGGAGACCTCCTCATCGTGAAACCTACGAAGAGTGGTGGATCGTTTCTCTCTCTCCCCAAGGATTTGACTTCCCCCCCTCCTTTGTGGGGATGATGCTCTCTCTCTCTCTTCTCGCCTCCTTCTTGGTCCTAGTCATGAGAGAGTAGTCTTCTTCACTAGGGTGCGGGGAGTATCCCCACTACCCATACTTTCATATCATGTAAAATGTAATCCTTAGGTTGTAATAGAGAGTTCTTATCTTTGTTAGTTCGACATCAAACGATTAACGAATGCATGTTGCTTGATCTCCAACTTGTGTTATCCTTTATCTTTTAGTATGAATTGTCTACATTTGTACTATTAGATTCGAAACTCATTTGCGTGTTGGTTCTTGGTGCATGTATCCACCATGCATCTGTTTCGGTATCCAGAAGTGTATCTCAAGAAGTGGAGTAAACTCACTATCATCCGTTGCACTTTCATACTATGAAATGGAATCAGTTGACGTATGGAAGTGCAACCTTGGTATGTCGAGGAACACACTTTGCGAGGGGAATGATGCAAAGTAATGTGACCATTTGTTCGGGAATGGCTGGCGTTGCAACATTCCCGCACTTCTCGTAGCTAGATTATCCGAAAGGAGGCTAGGTCTACAAGGATACTAACTAACCGAACTCTTTTTGTAGGTTAAGTTTTGCTTTGCATGTGTTGATCGATGTGTAGTGGCGGTGAAAAACTGATTACACCCTAGTGATCTTTCATCATTGTTAACAACCTAGATTTACTTGCTTTCTTTACTTTACTTGCACTTAGCTTAAAAACAACCAAATCAACCTTTTGATCTAAATACCAACTATTGAGTGATTAAGTGAAATTCAAACGTTTTCCATCTTGTTGGCAACAACAAGACCGTTGTCTCGAGGATTCGACCCTTAACTATACTGCGATAAGACTTCCATGTATCCTAGCATACGTGGGTGGAGTTTTAACTTAGTATAAGCAAGGCTAAACTTAGAGATCTTCTATCTCTAGGATTTTTAGTGGTGCACGCAACTCCACGTAAGTGGAGGCTCCATCAACAGAGGATTTCCATTCTCTGTGAGGTCGTTATGCCATGGAGTTAATCTGTGATAGATGTTTCTTCAAGGATCCAACTATGGTACTTAACGACATTCCTCTCTATCTCTTTTCTGCCATCCAACGTCCCCCAAAACAGCCATTCCGGCAAACAATAAAGGAGTAGGAGAAACATCAGCCCGCCAAGGCTTCCGAGAAGAAGAAATGGGATCCTTACTCTTTCGATCTGGTAGATGATGAAGGGGTTACTGAGTTTCTAACCGGGGCGCCCATGAATAGATCATCTTCACAAATGGACCCCCTGTCTGCCATTTCACCTACATTCCCCAATTTTGACCTCAGTGCTTGCAAATGTCTCTCCGACAATGAACTTCGTCTCATCATGTCAAGGCTTTACGCCGAGAAAGATGACCTCATTTTCATGTCTGGTGGCATTCTGGTCATGGCAGATGCACTATGAGAAACTATACAACTAAAAGGGTCTCTCTCCATAATCTTAATGGCCGCTTATCAATTTCTTCTTAGATAGAATCAACCTACAACCTATATGGAATCCCCCTACATGAAAGACTATCTATTAAAGCTAAAGAACTTCATAACAACTGAGGCACTCATCTCCTTCGTACAACATACGACTCCGAAGTTCGTCATGCTCCCTTTCCTTCATTCAAAACACTAGATGTTGTTGGCAACAAACCTTCATGACAGAACAACAATCATATACAAAAGTTCCGACAGCCAGTACAATCCATAACAACAACATTACACTACGACACCAAGAACGCCTACGGAGGGCGTGGCGAAGGAGTGTGCTGACCAACTTCTTGTCCTTCTCAGCATGCATACATGGGCATACAGCAAAGAACACTTTCATCGCCCCGCCTTCAGCCACAAGTGCCCTGAGCATATACGCGAGTCAAACGATTGTGGTTTCCACGTCCTCTACTGGATATACACCATCATAGCACTTGGAAGACCAGTAGAAGACATGACAGAAGTGGATTATCATGCATTACGAGGGAAGTTCATCGCTAATCTCCTCCGCACACATGGCGCCAATAAAGGACTAATAGAAGACTGATGCCCTTGTCCTTGTACTTCTCAAACTATCACTTTGACACTCTGTGGATAGAGTGAGTGATAAGTTGGGGGGGAGTACACTGACAAGGGTGAGGTATCATTTTCAAAACCCTTCCCTCTCTACATTTTCTTTCAATTCTGTATAAATTTTTACAGTTTTCTTTGTGCATTTAATTTTTGTTTTAAAAGCATTTTCCCTGTTAAAATAAACTTCGCACATAAAAAAGAACATCCCTTTTGGAACAAAGTCACCCTCAGCTAACTTTAAAATCATGTTAGTCCTCAAAAGTAATAACAAGAATGGCACTTAGACATATAATGGCGACTTAATAATGTCTCTCCACTGTTGATTTTCATTCTTTTGTTTCACTTCTACATCTGACTCTCCACAGGTCAATATCAAGGCCGAAATAAGCCAAGCTCTCAAGAATGAGAGGGGCATCGGGCGACATCCAAATCAAGAAGTATTGCAAATGGACCATTAAAAAGAAACCAAATAAGTGCATGTTGAAAAACTCAAAGAACAGCTTTCCTCTCATCAAATAAAAGAGGCTTGGCCACCCAAAATAAATTCCCTAAAAACTCCAAATCCTAAGCTTGTGAGTCTACGAATAAAAGCCAGAGAGTTGAATAAAACTATGAGAGTTGTGCCATAAATAAGGATCCATATAAAGAACCAATGAAGGTCTCACTTGGCCAGTACATTCAGCTACCCTCATGAAGGCAGATGTGTCGTACCCGGTAGTGGAACCCTAAGGTATCTAAATATATGAAAGACTTATTAAGGACTCACCTGGCTGGTACATTCAGCTACCCTCACGAAGGCAGATTTGTCCTGCCCGGTAGTCAGATCCTAAAAGCATAGACAACCCCTCCCCCACTTGAAGGGGGAGTTACACATCAAGCCTTTATCCAACCCTCATACCCACTCTAGCTTCCAGTAGGTTTTTCAGAGAGGTATAAAGTTGATTACAGTCAACAACATGCACAGAATAAAAAGTGGTCCCAATGCAGGCTACGAGATATGGAAGAAACCTGAGACCCAAGCAACTCTCAAAACCTGAAAGATTTAAAGCAAGCAATAAGACCCGATATGACCTTAGGAGAGCTCGGGTTTATAATTGAAGTAAGAGTATGGAAATCTTAACTAAATAAAATCGCCTCACCATTACATGCCTCAGCTCTATCTAACTTTAGGACAAGCTAGATTCTAAGTTAGGGGGGTGATAACCTCCAATTTTGTGATGTTATCTTAGTAATTTTCTTTAGTTTTCCACACTCTTTCTCAGATAAATTAGACAGAATCCCTAACTATCCTCTCTTATTGCAAATATACTATTAGATTAACTTTTCTCCTTTTTACTTACAGAAAAAGACACAAAAAAATCACAAAAGACTCAACTGGTTCCAAGACCGCATGGAGTCACACGGTCCCAAGACCGCATGAAGCCAACCGGTCCCAAGACCGCATGAAGCCAACTGGTCCCAAGACTGCATGGAGTCACACGGTCCCAAGACCAAATGAAGCCAACCGGTCCCAAGACTGCATGGAGTCACACGGTACCAAGACCGCATGAAGACAATTGGTCCCAAGACCACATGGAGTCACACGGTCCCAAGACCGCATGAAGCCAACCGGTCTCAAGACCGCATGGAGTCACACGGTCCCAAGACCGCATGAAGCCAACCGATCCCAAGACCGCATGGAGTCACATGGTCCCAAGACCGCATGAAGCCAACAGGTCCCAAGACCTCATGGAGTCAAATGATCTCAAGAGTGCATGAGTTCAAACGGTCTCGAGGTCCAAACGGTCTCGGAGTCCAAACGGTCTCGGGGTCCAAACGGTCTCAGAGTCCAAACGGTCTCGGAGTCCAAACGGTCTCGGGGTCTAAACGGTCTCAGAGTCCAAACGGTCTCGGGGTCCAAATAGTCTCAGAGTCCAAACGGTCTTCAAGACCGTTTGGACCCAAAACTGACCAAACTGTTTTGACTTCACTTAAGGCCTATAAATAAGACCCAAGGGGTCCTCCCAAGGACATCAAGTTTCAGATGCCCCGAGGTTGCCTCTACTACTCCAGAGCTATTCCAACCTCCATCCTCCACCCAAAGGTTGTCGGTCTGAGATTCACACCCCATCCTGAAGCTGCTTTCTCTCTCTTTGCCAAAGAAGGTGGGAAGAGGAGACCTCATCATCGAGCAACCTGTGAAGTTTGAATATCATCTCTCTCTCTTTCAAAGGGGTTGACTTTCCTCTTTCCTTTGTGGGGATGACGTTCTCTCTCTCTTCTCACCTCCTTCTTTGTCCTAGCTATGAGAGAGTAGTCTCTTACACTAGGGTGCGGGGAGTAGCCCCGCTACCCATGTTTTCATTTCATGCATTGTAATTTTTGAGTTTGCAATAGAAAAACACTATCTTTCCAGTTAAACATCAATCGTTTAATGAATGCTAGTTGCTTGATCACCAACTTGTGTTATCTATTATCTTTTAGTGCAAGTTGTCTATGTTTGTACTTCTAGATTCGAATATCGACTGCTTGTTGGTTCCAGATTGTATGTAGTCACCATACGTTTGGTTCGGTATCTAGGAGTGTTTCTCAAGAAGTGGAGTAAACTCACCTCCATCGTTGTACTTTCATACTATGAAATGGAATCAGTTGACGTATGAAAGTACAACCTTGACGGGTCGAGGAACACACTTTGTGATGGGAGTGATGCAAAGTAAGTGACCATTCGTCTGGGGATGGCTGGCATTGCAACACTTCCACATTTCTCGTAGTTAGTTATCTAAAAGGAGGATAAGCCTACAAAGATATTAACTATTTAGACTCTTTTCTTTGCAAGACAAGTTATTGTGATGTATGTTTTGATCCATGAGTAGTGGTGGCGAAAGTCGATCACACCCTAGTGGTTTCCTAACATTGTTTACAACCTTAGATTTACTTTCCTGCTTTTACTTTACTTGCATTTAGTTTGAACGATCAAAACAACTCTTTGATTTAAATACCAACTATTAAGAGATTAAGTGAAATTCTAACGGTTTCCATCTTGTTGCTCCCAACAAGACTGTTGTCCCATGGATTCGACCCTTAACTATACTACGATAAGACTTCCACGTATCTTAGCATACGTGGGTGGAGTTCTCGATCAAGTATAAGCAAGGCTAAACTTAAAGACTTACCATCTTTAGGATTTTTAGTGGTGCACACAACTCCACGTGAGTGGAAGCTCCATCATGGGGCATGATGGATCTTTGATAATGTCAATCACCACTATATCATAAGGTATAAATAACCTTCCAATGCGGATTGGGACATCCTCTACCACTCCTACTAACTTTGTAAAGGTGTGGTCAGTAAGCTAAATTCTCATACCTGACTTCACCATGTTTGTCAACCTGAGCCTTTGGGCTAAAGAAAGGGGAATAAGATGGATACTAGCTCCTAGATTAGCGAGTCCATTTCTTTCTACATTGTCTCCAACATTAAAAGGAATAGAAAAATGCTCTTGGATATCTTGAACAAAATCACTTGACATCTTGGCTAGTTGTACTATCTCAATGTGATCACCTCTCCTTATTTTTGTGATTAGATCCTTAAAGAATTTAGCATATGTAGGCATCTCTTCAATCACATCTAAAAATAGAATATCTAAGTTCAGCTTCTTTATCGCTTCCATGAACTTCTCATATCTCTTCTTTAGATGAGCTTTAATCAGTGTGTAAGGGAATGGGACTCTTGGTGCATATGGATTTCTTTGCCTAAAGATCTCTTTGGTGGGATCCAACTTCTTGTCCTTTGCATTTTTCTTCTTTATGTCATTTTCTCCAGCCTTGTCTTCATTTACTGGTTCTTCATATTCCTCCACTAAAACAATGGGTTTAGTCTTTGGATCTACAACCTTTTCTTCTTAATGGTGGATCTTTTCTTGTTGTTTTTCTACAACTTTCCTAGATCAAAGAGTAGCCATCTTTTTAGTTTCTATGTTCAATGGGATCTTCCTTGGAGGATTCTTGATGAGTTTTGCCAATTGGGCTAAATATTAATCAATCTATCTTTGATGTGTTTGCATGTCTACTATCTGAGTTTGCATCGTGGTTAACATTCCTGAGTTGGTGATGGCACTTTGAGTAAGTTGGTCATTCACTGAAGCTCACCTTTTCACAAAATTGAATGCCTGAGCGATCATATCAGGCTAATTGTTATCCTTGGTCTGATTCTGCCTTTGATTTTGTGATTGATTTTGATGGCTCACATGTTTGTTTTGATATTGACCTTGATCATTATTCTTGCTTGATTGATAGCTAGTAGTTTTGGTATACTAAGTCGGTCTACTTCTTTTCTTGAATCTTGAGGGTGGCTTAAACGAACTACCCAATTGATGAGAATTCTCAGCAGCATCTTTGTTTCCATAATTGAATATCGGATGATCTGGACATTTGAAATTTGCATAAGAGACATTTTCTATTTCTTCTTCACTTTCACTTTCTTCACTTTCTTCTAGTTGTGTATTGATATAGTTGTCAATTCCATGACCTCCTTAACCACATGTGACACACTTCATGACTTTCTCAATAGGTTTCTTTCTCTTGCCTCCAGTGTCTTTTAGTTGTTTGACATCGGTGGCAATCTTCTAAATTTGAGTTGTGATATTTCCAGGTCTTTGGCTTCGACTTAAGGCCCTTCAATGCCAACGTTCTTGGCTGAGCCTCTATCACTTCTCTCATACTCCATGCATGCTTGTAGTGTAAACATGTTGTCGATGATCTTCATATGTGTGCTCAACTTCTTTCAAAGAAATCACTACTGGTGGATACATTCAGCGAGGTCCGCTCCATGGGAGTTATCCCATTGTAAAATGTTATCACTGGAAATCCTTTATAGTAGTTTTTGTGAGGACAACCACTTTGATACTCCAGATACCATTCCCAAGCTTCATGAAGAATTTGGTTTTCTCAATGGGGTAGAATTTGGTGATGAAAGCATCAGCTAGGGGCTTCCATACACCTATAGACTGCTAAGGTAGGTTAAGATACCAGGATAGATCTTTATCCTCTAGAGAGAAAATGAATCCCTTGTAATATATGACTTCTTGAGGCACTGCCCTCATCTTTATGGTGTCACAGATGTTTTTGAAGATGTCAAGATGATGGTAAGGATTATGGTTCTTCGAATTCCCTTAGAAAGTCTTGTTCTAGATCATTGAAATGACAGTAGATTTTAACTTGAAATTAGCTGCATTTAATTGTCGGATAACGATAGGGCATCTTGACTCATTAGCTCCGGTAGCAATCAATTCTCTAAGCATTTTATCTTCTTTGTCACCTTCCTCCTCCTTGTTATCGTGATCACGTTCGCAATTTTGATGATTCCTTCTATGTCTTCTCTTGCGGTGATGGCGGTGCTTGTGGTGGTGCCTCTCCTCTTCTCTTCACTCTTCAAGATCTTCTTCCTCATGGTGATGACCGTCCAAGTGATGTTCCTCCCATTCTTCTTCAATTTCTAGAGGTGGACGATTATGTTGGACTCTTGCATTCGGATCCTTCCCAATAAGGCTACCATATCTACAAGGAGGAATGGTGTCTTGAAAAGAGGGTGAGGTGTTGATTAAATATGCTTCCCTTTAGGCTACCTAAATAGATCGTACAATCAAGTTAGAAAACTAGAAGTGTAAAATGAAATATTCTAAGCAATCTAGATACAGAAGATTTAGAGTTTTGGTGAAGTCAAGCTTATTGCTAAGCTTGTGGCATGAGTGTATAGTAAGTAGACTCGTGTTCTTAATGGTACCATTTTGCCTTATCCCCGGCAATTGTGCCAAAAAGTTGACCGGCCTAAATCACATGTCTAGAATGGAGCATATCTAGAGTAGTCAGACTCTTAGATTTATAACCCAACACTCAGGCCTTCTCAACTATTATATGGGTCTTGATGTAGTAGATCAGGGTCAAACCACAGAGAGAAGGTTGGTATGTGATAGGAAGGTAGAGCCTTGGACTCAAGTACATCAAACAAAAAGGTAGATTAAGAGTGTGTTCCCTAAGGAACAATGTTACTCCAAACAAAGCAATAAAATTAAAAAAAATAATAGAATAAAATCAAACAAGAAAGATGTAACCAAAACATGGATGTGAACTTGGATCAGGTTTCACCTACTGAGATCTCTCACCAACATGTAGTACTCACACCCTTTTGTATACCCTTAGAAAGATCACAAGAAATCATCATATATGTCTATTCCCTCCTCTCTTGATCTTAGGATAGATCTAGATCATAAGGTTATCTCTCTCTCTCTATGGCAAACAAACAATCACAAAGCAAACCTTATTACCTTTAGCTTTAGCATTCCAACATTTTCATGCATTCATACAACTTTGTAGCACTTAGATAACATTAATACTACTCTTTTGAGGCATTAACAATCATACATCACAAGATTGTAGCTAATCATGCAAATGAAGCATTAAGAACAAGAGTATGGAGATAATCCCACTAGGGGCATATATATATTCAAAAGGATGCAAGTACATACATGTTGGGAGAGCCTTAGTGGCTACTCCCAACCCAAGGTGTTTAGCAACACATTCTCATGAATAGCATTTCGGATTTACAAATGGATGGAGACATGGAGAGATATAGGAAGGAAGATGCAAAGAAAGAAGTAAAAGAAAATTGAAGAAAGGGTCCATGGTATACACCGATGGTGACCCAGACGATGGCAACAACTGATGACCTGGTTCTATTGCTCGAGGACCAATGCAATAGTGATGGCAATCTCCTTACCTTCTTCTACCTCTTTCTATTAAAAGAGGCACTCTAGAGGTGAGTGAGGGTGAGCAGGCAGAGGTCCAGAAGTAGGACTGATGGATTATCATCTATCGTTCCTATCAACCAGTGGTGGAGGGGATCAGTCGATGGAAGCTTCTTCCTTTGGCAGCTCCACATTTAGTCTACAACACAAGCTTAGAGGCAATGCACGTGCCCCCTCCTACATAGCTGGTCATCCCCTATTTATAGGTGTTGGCCTAGGGTCCTTTACTTGTGCCCCAAGCCTCCCAGGTACTCACCATCATGGCATGTGCTCAATGGTCCCGAATATGGTACTTGTCAGAACTGCCATTAGGTGTCAAGAACAGGTTCGCCGTCGATTGATGAGCGTAGACATGCCACCGGATGGTGGGCGTAGGGGCGTTAGTGTTTGATACTCTCAGACATGCCATCAGATGATAGTCGCAAAAGTGCCACCGAGTGATGACAGCAGGGGCGTCGTCAGTTGATGAGTGCAAACACGTCACTGAGTGATGAGTGCAAACACGTCACTGAGTGATGAGTGGAGAAACACCTATAAGTGATGATAGTAGGTGCTCCATTAATTGATACTCACAGGGGTGTCACTGGGTGATAGGTTGCTGCAGCCATTGGTTGATACTCACAGGGGTGTCACCGGGTGATACGTTACTACAGCCATTGGTTGATGGTGCGGCAGGGTGATGCAAGGTAACATCCAATGGTGATGGACTGATGGCTACACAAACTCCATCGGTTGCCATCCAATGGTGGCTCTTCCTTTGATAATCGAGCTTTCAATATTTTGCTTTCCTACGATTGACGTCATTATCATTGTTAAAAATAGGGTAAGGAGAGTATATGCAAGGCAGGAGGGAAGTGAATGTCGATTTGCCTCAATAGTAAAAAAATATGGATAAAATAAGACATATAATATATACAAAAATGGATGGTATCACATGTCCTATATAGATGCACATGTTGTAACTATGTTAGCAACATATCTTTGGTGTACATGTTATGATAGTGATCACTGATATTCAATTTGGAAAGTTACATGTTAAGATGAATGAAAGTTGGGTCTTTGATACACGTCAAAGAGCACACAAATTCACAAAGATGATTATCCTAGAGTCTCATCCGTTTTACCTTCCAGTTAAGGCTAGTATAGAAGGGTCAATCCCACATGACAATGTTATTAAGATTGTTCCCTTTTATCCTGATTGATTATTCAAATTATTTCTTTTTGGGATTTTTGAATAAGGAACAGAAAGTAAATTCCAGTTTGAGGGTTAATTGTTTACACTAGAACAAGAATTAAAGTGCAAAAGAAATAAAAGATTACACTAAAGCAATGAGGGTGAAAGATTATACAAAGACAAGAAAATAAACAAAGAAGGTTGTTAGCACACAAGATTATCTAAAATAAGAAGTAAAGTGTTACAAATAAAGAGAAGCAATGGAAAACAAGCATTAGAAGAAGATTCATTCAGAAGGGAAAGCATCGAGGCTTAGGGGTTTCATCACCTGAGCCAAATTGAAGACTAGATTAAGATATACACGACAAATAATATAGAATCAGATATGTGATTCATTCATAAATAAAATGTAAGAAATGAACTCCATGTCAACCAGTTGGTCCTGGTGTTCACATATCCTAGTGCTTCATCCTAAAGAGAATTTTTCCACGGTCACATCCAAATCCTCGTATAAAAGTTTAGGCGTTCTAAATCCCAGTTTCCATTATCGCATCTACCAAGAGTACCCTACGATAAAAATGATTAATTACTTCATTTAAATTGGCAATTTCTAAACCAAAAACCATCCATCTAAAATAGTCGTGTAAAACCTGCTCCAAACAACACATGGCTAAGGGGCTACTCCCCTTGCCTCGATAAGGGAACTACTCACTAGTCATAGCAAGGAATGGAGAAATAAGGGGAAGAAAGTAAGAAGCCACAGACTACAAAGACTAAAATCTCTAAGGAGACCAAAGGTGGTGACAATTAAATGGCTTGCTCTCTTAATCCCCCTCTCCAAAAGAAAGAAATAGAATAAAAAACAAGAACAAGAAAGAAATCTAAATCCGGAGACAAGAACCAATTTTATTATAGAATTGAAATATTACAATATGAATTGAAAGTAACAAAGTTTCAATAATAAAATGCAAGTACAAAAATTGAGGACTTTTCTTAGAGAAGTCCCCCCTCCTTTTATAGGGGAAGGTGGAGCAAAAACCCTAAAATGGAGGGAGGAACAAAAGGAGTGGTGGATGCTGGAATATGTTGCTCGTGAGCTACAGAAAGGCCATCTCAATAGACGAGATGGTCATCTGGCATGACATGGTGTGGTCTTTAGAAGCATCGGATCGAAACCCTAATGAAAGGGTGGTAGTGTCATTTGTCCATATTTCTTGGGCTTGAAGCATCGTATGAACGGTCATCTAAGGGTGTGGGGCACCCATCTCACGCTGCCACGCGTGAACCTAGGTTTAAAACCCTAACATGAGAAGTGACATCATCTTCAGTTCAATTTGATCTTCAAAGTGGCTTGACACGGCCGTTTGGGTTTAGCAAGATGGTCGTATGGGACATCTGGGACAATCGTCTGACGCATGAAAATGAGTATCTTGAATGGAGTCTGAGTCGAGGGATGAAGTGGTCATCTAGCTCAAAGTGTGGGGTACTCTATAAGCAAATCAGCTATCTGGACTTAGCGAGACAGACGTCTTGCTGGATCAGTAGGTCAAAGATTAATGTTTGGAGAAAATCCTACAAAAAAGTGAGAAAGGATATCAGTAATTATAAAATAAATTAAAAAATAGGTAAATTTAAGGTTGTCCTAAAAATTACTTAAAAAAGAGATAAGTTCTAATGAAAAGGTTTATGAAAATTAAACAAAACATAGATGAATATGCATTCATCAAAATACCCCAGACATGAATCTTGCTTGTCCTCTAACAAATAAAATCACAAATACATCCCATTTATACCCGTGACATGTCATTCCTCACCCTTCTAACATCACTATAATCCTTACCTACAAATTTTGGCCAAGTGACCCAATCTCCTAGAACCACGTAGCACAAAGTTCTATATTTTGTATCAAAATAATTATCATGTATTGCTTCTAAATCAAGAATTTGTTGAAAAATAGGCTTCACCTTACTTTTTCTTTGACACTCTCAATTTACTTTTTGTGAGTTGTTGCACAAGCATAGGAAAAAGGGGTGTGAGGAAAAATGGTGATCCCTCCTCTATTTGACTCAGGATATAAATTTGCGCAATTGTGGCTACATTGGTTATAGTTTTTTTCATGTGCACTTTTGGCTTCATTTGATGGTACGCCCCTTTGTTGGGTATGGAATTTTTATTTTGCGGTACATGCTACCCCAGACTTAATTTTTGTCCATTGGTGATTCTTTGCTTCTCTTTTTAGAAGAAAAATAGGGGGAAGGAAGAGGTGATCTTGTTCTTATAACTTCAACATTTTTTCTCTTCTTTTTTCAGAGACTATCATTGCTCTTGTTAGAGTATTCCTATAATTCACATCATATAAGTTTTATAATAAGATAATCTATTGGTTAAATATAAGGAAAAATTATGCTTGGTGATCGATTCCATACGACTTGCCAACTATTCCAAGGAGTGATGTTATTTAGGGGTCATAGGTGACATAGTGGTTTCATAAATGGCAATTTGTAAAAGATTTTGCAAAAAGTTTTACTAAATTCAATTTGGGGTACAATGATAGATGTCTACTCAATGGGATGACTAGATAATGGCCATTTTACAACTAAGAAAAACAAAAAGGCATGGTCAACTAGATAAAGTCCATGAACAAAGCAACTACATGCAAAAACAATAAAAAATGGAAAAATAATGCAAATAAGGGAAAAGATAGGGGGTGGAATAGAATCATACCACCTACCTCCACCCCAAACTTAGATTTTTTATTGTCCTGAGCAAAACCTAAATCAGACATGGAGGGAAAAAGATCACTCTGGCGGTGGAAAATGTGAAAATGATGGAGGATTGTAGTAGTAGTTTCCCCAATATGGGGAGTTGGGATCAGGATAGGCTTGATGGGAACCATACTCCTCATATTGAGGTTGAATAGTGGTGTAGTGTTATTGGGTCACATGCCAAGACTCATGGGAGTGTTGCATCAGGTACATATGGTTGAGATGATGACCTTGGCACTGCTGCTCACATTGGATCTCCTCCAACTGATCTCAGATCTCATAAAAGCAATAAGGCTTCTTGGGGCCTTATTCAGTGTTCCTACATCTCCTAGTGCGGCATCGAGAAGGAGGATTTGGTGGGGTAGTCTCATTGTCATGTGCCTCTAAGGAGACACTCCTCCTATGGGTTGTGGTCTTGGGGACGTTGTTTGGGTTTGGATTCTCTAAAAGGAACTGCACAATATGCGTTGACAAATCTGACAAGTCAAAAACTAGGTTGACGACTGCAAACCTAACATGTCATGGAAGTTCAAGGATGACCTGGGAGTCTTTAAAGAGCAAGTAGTACACTCCATTGGCACCAGGATGGAGGAACATATACCCCTTCAAGTATGTGAGGAAAATTAGGTGATTCTTTAGTGTCAGAGATATGAGTGTAGCCTAGAATAAGTACAATATAGATGACTATATGGCCAATGCAATAAGAGGAAGAAGTGGTGTGGGTGTCCTGATAGTTCAGATGATAGATCATAGAACTTCCCCAGTTGTATGGCTCATCATGCAGAAGGCACCACAAGGTGTAGAAGTCAAAAAGAGTCACGACATCCTGAGTACCTTCCATTTCGAAGGAGCGAGCCAGTATTCGGTGAAGATAGCAGACCTCCGAGTTGTTGATACTATATGCCTTGAGGATGTTGGGTTGTTGGGTTTTAGGGGAGACAGAGAAGGCAGTGGAAAAAAAATCTTCTCCCAAACCCAGAATAAAGGAATCGCGTCAACGTCTATACAATAGGAAGGATGGTTTGTAGAGGCATACCTTATCCCAAGGCTTGCTTGGTGATGTTACCTCGCGGCTTGCGCGGTCTTCACCTCTGATCTTAGACGACGTCTATGCAGATCTTAGTCTCACTGGGACTATGGGGATTGACAGTTGTCCTCCGAGCGGCAGAAGTCTCCCGCCTCTGAAGTAGTCCACACAAACCACCTGGAACTCCAATCTCCTTGTCCCATAAGGAATCAGAAGGAGTCGCACCCTCCTGTCGGCGTACTAGTCACCGACACACTCTCCTGCAACCAGTTGCCTTTTGTAGTTGTCTTTCCCTTGTTGTGCCTCCCTTATTGGGTAGCACTTGCCTGGGCTCTCTCGGTTACCACAACCAGAGAGAACGACAACTTTGCAGAGCAACGGGTGTTCTGAGTTGTTGTTCCTGAGAAGCCCCCAATACCCCTATATATAGGAGGGTCATGGGATAGGGTTCTCTACCCCAGGCAATGCAGGATTAAAGTAGGAGTACAAGGGTTCGAGATTTTCCACAAAACAACCAATCTGCACCAGATGAACCGATCGGTTCATACCCTAAAACGATCGTTTCAGGCCCTGAGCCGATTGTTTGGGACCTGATTCGATTGGTTCATGCCTGAGTCAATCGTTTCATGGTCCTAATCCAACTCAAATTGACTTTCATATTTGTTTCCAATTAATCAAATAATAATCATTGTCCAAATTGAATTTACACAAGTGAAACAAATTGTATTTGCAAAATAGTCTTCTGACTTTCCAAACGATCTCGGTTGGTTACATGAATCGACCAGTTCAACAATTGAGCTGATCATTTCATTAACACATGAGTCGATCGACTCACCACTTGAGCCGATCGGTTCATCAACATGAGCCAATCGGTTCATCCCATGAGCTGATCGGTTGGGGTAGTAGACTTGTGCAAATCAGTCAATTACAGTTTTAATCAATCTGATACTCCAATCAATCGGTCCAACATCTTGAACACTATGATACTGATCTATCAATTGATTGAGTATTTAATTGAACACTAAACTCCTTTAGTAATCAATCTAAACATCATTTGTGGATAAACTCCTCTTCCAGGTTAAATCCTATGTGTGTGACCCTGCAGGTCCATTTCACGTTGGCAGTGAAAGTCCATAACACTTATGACTTCACAAGCAAAGAGTAGTGCCTAGTCACACATCAGTGCTACCCAAGTGAAATAGAAAGTTGGAGAACAACTTTCAATCCTACAATACATGAATAGTGTTACAGTGAATGTATAATTCCTTTGTCACTGATATCCCAAATGAACTCAAGGCATGGAATAGTCATCCTGTCAATGTTCATTCACTTTCTTGATCTCAGAGTAGACTGGAGGAGATATGTATGACATCAATATCACATACTGATTCACACATGCATGTGCATGCCTATCTCAATCCTACTCATCAAGTATCCATCGATATCAAACTCCCTCAGGAGGGACAAATCCCATATCTATCACTCACCCCTCAAAATCCCCATGTGTCAAAGCCACCCAATCATCACCTTTATAACAACCCATGTTTCAGGACTGCGTTTGATGATGTCAAAGTGTACCCAACGACATGTGTTGAGTGTAGTGATTTCAGGTCAAAGAATCACACTCACCACCATCACTTGTGAGAACTGACTGTGACTACCATGTCATGGTTCCATGTGTCAAACTCATGGTGGGTCTGTCTGGTACACTTGTTCTCTAACAAGTACCTATGTGTTTGGTTTGATATCTCCAAATTATGACTAATGAGATTCTATCATCAGCCAACACCACAATCTAGTCTTGTGTGTCATTGTTGTCTATCTACCTTCCACAATGACATCCGACTAGGGTTATAATAAGAATGTACAAACTCTTAGCATCTGTATGATCTCATCGTTCAGGTCCTCAACCTGAAAGCATACGTCATTGAGTATTGTCATTCTCTAGACATTCAATCTGTTCTATCATTATCTCATTTGACTGAACCAAAAAGAATTGGAAGCTTGTCTTTGATGTTTATCAAATAAATCTTAATGTATCCCACCAATCATCCCATGATTGGCTCTCGGGGCATACATACCAACATGGGCAGCGTGGGCGGAAGTCCAGTGATGTTGACCCAAAACTTTTCCACTTTGTGATTATCGGAGTAGACGACATGATGGTGAGTCATACAATGGGGGAGCCAGTCAAATTCGCCCTCATCAAGAATGATGGATGTGAGATGGTGAGAAGAAATCTCAAAGTTTTTTCTGAACACTCAGTCCTTGCATCTAGAGTTTCCCCAAGAATCAAGGAGGCAGCGGTAGGTATCAATGATATCCAAAGTGAGGTCACTATACACTGATGTGATTTGGTAGGGGAAGGGGAGAATGTGATTCTTTTATAGGATGTTGTCGACAACTTCTTTAATACCAAGTGCATTTAGGGTGATGTTGTAGGCCTAGCGCAGAAGGTAGAGGTTTCTTTGAATATTTCTAAATGGTAGTTGTTGATGAACTGAGCATCTTTCCCCAAAATTGGGGCTATGCGCGGTGGGTGCGGAGTGACAAAACCAGGATCACAACGGAATTGACCCACTTTTGCCTAACAAACTTGCTCGTCTAGTTCCTCAATGTCATGGGCCATCTCCTCGTAGATATCTGGGGAGGACTCTCTTATGGGCTCCTCAATGTGAATTCCCTATCTCGTAGTGGAATAGTGAGGTGTCTCATGGGAGGAGGAGACGGGGGCCTTGCCCTTATTCTTGCGGAAGAGGTTAAACATGATGTCAAGCTATTGAGAAGCTGAATGGGTGTTTGGATATGTGAAACGGTCATTTGACCAGCTGAGACGGGTGTTAAGAGGAAAAAATGACCATCTAGATGAGTACTACTAAAGGTGGATCACCCGAAATTGGAGCTATGGAAATGAAATGGACCAGTGTCGAGATGGTCGTCTCACTGTGCGAGACGACCATTTGCGTCTATGACTTGCATGGTGTTGACCACACAAGGTGGTCGTCTGGAAGGCCAAGCACTCATCTGGATGGAACGGAGGTGGTAGGACAAATCCTTCTTCACTGAGAGGGGGAAACAAGGTGTGCGTTGAGCAGAAGAGGTGGAATGTTGGTTGAGTAAGCAGCGTCTTGGTGTCAAGATGGTCGTCTAGACCAGAGAGGTGGGCGGTGGCTGAGGAATAGTGGCTTCTCGAAGATGGAGGGTTAGGGTTCCGACTGAAGAGGTGGTATGCACTACCATGGGATGGCCTTCTGGAATGTGTTGTGGGTGGTTAGCGACAGTGCGAGACAGTGGGCGATGGTGACGAGAGTTGTGAGATGGTCATCCTCTCCTATGAGGCGGTCAGCTGGAGGTGGTGTCATCGCTGATGAAGATGCTAAAGCACAAGGAGGAGGATGAGGAAATTATCTCAATGGTTATGAATTAGTGACCATGAGTTGCTTATTTTATAGGCAAGTTGGAGAAGCTAGATGCCCATCTAGAAGATCCCAAATGGCCATTTGGCATTTCAGGTGGTCAAAGGGATGTTCCAAATTTCAAAACGGTCATAAAACTAAAACCTCTCTTGAATTTGCCTCCTAGGGTATGAGACGACCATATCGGATTGGCCAAACGGCCCTCTAGCATGGTTTTGACGGTCTTCAAATTTTGAATTTCAATCGGCCATGTAATTTTAGAGTAGGTGTCTTAAAGTATGAGACGGTCGTCTCACCTTCACCAGACAGTCATCTGGCCTGATGAGATGATGTGCCTTTATCCAAATGAACATCAGGTTGGGTAGCCAACCCATGTTCTTTTTAGACAAGTAACAATTTGAAATTGAAACAACAAGGTAATATAGGAAAATGATAGAAAAAATTGCAAAAAATGAAATGATTGGGTTGCCTCCCAATAAGAGACTAGTTTAATGTCAAAAGCCCAACAAAGTTGGATCATGGAGCCATTTCAGGCTCGCGAGGGGGAGGGGGAGGTTCTTGCAGGTCAAGGTCTTCGAGTAAACATAGTTGATGTATCTCAGAAGATAGAAAGTCTTCAATGGTAATGTACCATTTTAGCCAATGTCGATTGACCTTAAACTCTCCTAACACCTTATCTCAAAGAAGAAAAGTGCCATGAGGGTAGGCATGTTTAACAACATATGGCCCATACCATCTGTATTTAAGTTTTCCAAGAAAATGTCTCAACCTAGAATTATACATTAAAACTTAGTCACCCTCCCGAATATCTTTTCTCCTAAGGTGGCCATCATGCCATAATTTGGGTTTGTCTTTGTAAATTTTAGTATTTTCATAGATTTCCATCTTGAGCTCATCTAACTCTTGCATTTTCATAAAATGGTTTTCACCCACAATAAATATAAGTCAAAATTTAGAATTTTGATGGCCCAATTGGCCTTATTTTCTAATTCTATGGAAAGATGGCACGATTTTCCATAGATCAACTTGAAAGGATTGGTTCCTATTGGAGTTTTATAGGAAGTTTTGTATGCCCACAATACATCATTAAGTTTCAAAGCCCAATCTGACCTAGTTTGATTGACCGTCTTTTCTAGGATGGACTTGATTTGCCTATTTGACACCTCAACTTGACCGCTAGTCTAAGGGTGGTAAGGGGTGGTAGCATTGTGATCGTCTCCATATCATTTCAATAAGGACTCAAAACTTTTCTCTAAAATGGGAACCTCCATCAGAAACCATGATTCAAGGTACCCTAAATCTAGGAAAAACAATGTCTTTGAAAAGTTTCTTCATAGGTTGGAATAAATGGTTTTGGTGGGGATGGATTCAACCCATTTGTAAATGTAGTCAAAAACTACCAATATGTATTTGTACCTGCAAGATGAAGGAAATAAACACATATAATCTACTCCCCAAACATTTAAGATCTCAATCTCTTGCCAAGACATCATGGGAATTTGGTCTCTCTTAGATATATTGTCGGTCCTTTGACATTAATCACAAGCAAGGACAAATTGGTAGGAATCCTTGAATAGAGTGGTCCAAAAAAAACCAGATTGCAACACTTTCCTATTAGTTTTCTGAGAGCTCATGTGCCCTCCAGTGGGGCCAAAATAGCACTACTAAAGAATGACATGAGCCTCTTCCTCAGTGACACACCTACGATAAAGGCCATCGGAGCATAGCCTAAAAAGGTATGGGTCATCCTAATAGTATTGTTTCACATAATGTAAAAATTTAGCCTTAGAATTTACCTTATATTCAGGGTGCAACACACCTGCAGCTAGAAAATATATATAGTCTGCACACAAGGATATTGAGATTCCATTTTCAACAATTTATCATCATGTAGAGAGATATTAAGGGGAATGTCATCATCATCGAGAAAATCAAGGTGGCTAAGATGGTCGTCAACAACATTCTCGCAGCCCTTCTTAGCCAAGATTTCTAAGTCAAATTCTTGAAGAAAAAGGACCCAACAAAGAAGATAGGGTTTGCCATCCTTTTTAGTCATCAAGTATCTAATGGTCGCAAGGTCTATGTAAACAATGACTTTGGACCCTACCAAATATGAGTGGAACTTGTCAAAGGCATAGACTATGGCAAGCATTTATTTCTCAGTAGTTGTGTAATTCTGTTGGGCATCATCAAGAGTTTTGGATACATAGTAAATTGCATGGTGCTTTTTATCAACATGTTTTCCAAGAATAGAACCAACAACATAATCACTCGCATAACACATTAACTCAAAAGGCAAGGACCAATCAGGGGCCCTAGTTATGGGGGTAGAAGTGAGACCATCTTTCAAATAAGGAAAATTGGCCATGCAAGCTTTGTCAAACACAAAAGGGGTGTCTTTTTGGAGATGGTTGGTTAGGGGTTTGGTGATCTTTGAAAAATCACAGATGAATCGACGGTAAAAATGCACATGCCCAAGGAAGGCACCAACGTCCTTGACATAAGAAGGGTGTGGGAGTTTTGAGATGACCTCAATCTTGGCTCTATAAACTTCAATGCCATGGTTTCTCACCCTATGGCCTAAGACAATCCCTTCTGTCATCATAAAGTGACATTTTTCCCAGTTTAAAATCAAGTGTGTTTCCTCACATTTTATAGAACAAGAGATAAATGTTTGAGGCAAGAGTCAAAACTATCTCCATAGACAAAGAATTCATCCATAAACACCTCTATAACGGTCTCGATCAATCTAACAAAGATAGCGGACATGCATCGTTGAAAAGTGGTTGGAGCATTGCACAACCCAAAAGGCATTCTCCTGAATGCATAAGTGCCAAATGGGCAAATGAAGTTCATTTTCTCCTGGTCATTCAGATGAATGGGAATCTGATAAAAACTTGAATAGCCATCAAGATAACAAAAATATTATTGATGGGCGAGGCGCTCTAGTACTTCATCTAGAAGGGAAAGGTGGAAGTGATCTTTCCTAGTGGCCTTATTCATTTTTATATAGTCAATACACATCCTCCACCCTGTGATAGTACGGGTGGGAATAAGGTGATCATTATCATTTTTCACGACAGAGGTACCCCCTTTCTTGGGGATGACCTAAACCAGACTAACCTAGGGGGAGTTGGATATGGGGTAGATTATTCCTAAAATCAAAATATTGATAACATCTAGACGCACAACCTCTTTCATGTTTGGATTCAGTTTCTTTTGAGGGTCTCTAAAAGGTTTGTGTCTTCTACTATAGGAATTTTATGCATGCAAATTTTTTGATTGATCCCTATCAAATCATCCATTTTGTATCCTAAGGAAGCTTTCCTCTTCCTAAGCTCAGTCATGAGCTTGGTTTCCTATTCATAGGTAAAATCAGAGTTAACAATAACATGAGAAAGTTGTTGCTCATAAAGGAAGTTAAGACCTTCTGGGAGGGGTTTCATCTCGGGTGCCTTGGGGGTTTCATGTTTTTCATCTATGAGAGAGACCATTTTGATATCCTCAAACTCCTCATCATGCATTTCCTCAAAGGTGTCGAGATGAAGTCTATATTTCTCCAATTGCTCATCTTCAAAGCCACAATAGGGGTCAAAAGGGCATTTTGGAGGGGATCCTCAACTAGTTCCCATTCTTGTCTCAACTTTTGGAGCTTCTCAACACAATCAAGGAGATAAACCTCTTCCTGGAGGCTTGGACGGTGCATGCTTTCAAATACCCTAAACTTTAGGGTTTGTTTTCCTAGGCACAAGAAGATGGTTCCAGCTCAATCAAGGCATGAGCGATGGCCAAAAAGGGACAGACAAAGATGATGGGGTACCGTAAGTCTTCCTTTATGCCCATGATGACAAAGTCACAAGGGACATAAGCATATTTCCCAACCCATATAGGTATGTCTTCTATGATTCCCATAGATTTTGTCATGGATGAGTCAGCTAAATGGATGGTCATGGAAGTAGGAAGGATGTTAACAAATTCCCAACCTCCTACAAAGACTATAGAGCATGATTAAAATACTAGCAGCCAAATCTACAGGCCCTTCCTACAAGGATTATCACCTAGGTAGCACCCAATCCCAAAGGAACTAGGATCTTTCTTCTTTACAGGCATCTTGCTTTGGATGATATTAGAGGTGGTTCTAGCAAGCATTAGAGTCTCATGTTGTCATTGTGGTACTTCCTAGTCAATAAAGTTTTCATGTAATTGGACCATGCACGCATTTCATCAAAAACATCAAGGAAGAAAATATCCACATGTAATTTTTTCATGAGATCCCTAAATTTCACGAAACGAGTATCAAGCCTAGTTTCGTTTTGGCAGGCTTGGTATGGTGGATGAGGTTTGTAAATAGGAATGTTCGGCTCATCAATTTCCATGGGTGGGACCATATGATCAGGGATGGTAGGTTATGGTTGAGGAGTAGGGATGGTAGCTTCAGGTGTAGAAGGAGTGTCAATAATCAAGTGTCATCATCCCCAAACTCCAAAGGTACAATAGTGGGTTTTTTTGGGGGAGGGTGAGCAAAATGTGTCTACCCAGAACGAGTAGAGATAACCTTTAGTTATTTGGAGTGTTTTGGATTGTTTTCAAACTATCCGATGAAGGTGCTGACATGTGGCTTTTATTGGGGAAAAAATGGGTTTACTAAGCGTCAATTGCCTTTTGGTGATCTTGTTGGGAAAGGAGGATTTGGTTTGTGGAAAGGATGCATTGTTCCAAGGCTACTAACCTATTATCAGTTGAGGGTGTGGGAGCACTCTATTGCACTTGAGGTTGGGGTGGTGGTTGATTTAGATTTTGAAATTGTTTCCCTTAGTAAGGCACGTGATTCTAGAAATTGCCTCTATAATCCCCTTGGTTGCCAAATTTCATTTGGTTGTTATTGTATGGGAAGCCTAGTGGTAGACGGTAGTTGGCTTGGGGTGTGGGGGTCTTTGTGGGGGTGGAAGTTGAGATGATTTTTCATCTCCTATTGGATTTCCATATTGGAATCCAAGGTGGTTTGTGGCTTGGTTAGGATTATAGTAAGCATGGCCTAGGATCCTTTAGATTGAGTTTAGGTCCTCTACTTGCTGACCAACATCAAGTTGCATATTATTATTGTAGAGGTACTGACATTAGAGGGTAGGATGATCATGCCCTTAACGAATCCCACATAGAGCTTCTATAGCTCTAAATTTTTGGGGTTATTTCTGCTGTCACTATTTGTCATGTCTTGTAAATAGAAGTCCTATGTGTCATCTCTGTACTCTCAGGTCCTTGGAGTTGGTTCGTAAGGGTTTCATGAACAATTTGAGATTTTGGCTGGTATGCCTTGAGGTTTTATATTACTCCAGTATGTATTTTTGATAGAGCAATTATTATATGTCGTCCTTGATATGAGATGAAACAATGTAAATCATGATATGTAAGAGTTTTGGATCTTTCAGTAAGATTTTTCTAGACAAGGATCTCCTTGCAAAATGGTTTTAAATTTTAGTAATTTTTGTTAATCTGTTGTTTATGTTTATTCTTCTTAATTAGTAACGATTTGTTCGTCAGTTCGATGACGATCATTTCAAGTTTTGGTATTACAGAAAAGGCCTTTGGCGTCAGTTATTTAGAGCCTTTAGCGTCAGTTTCCAAGTGACACCCAAGTGGGCACCACTAAAAGTCAACACCTTCAGTGTCAGTTTCTAACCGACGCCATAACTCTTCCCGCCATCGAAAATGCACCAGCAAGGGAAGTATAAGCGTCGATTCTTAATAAAATCTAACACTATATCATGATCAAAGATGTCTGTTATTAAAAAAACACTGACGCCATAACCCTTCCCACCACTGAAAATGTGCCAGCAAGGGAACATTAAGCGTCGGTTAGTAAAGAAAACTGACACTATATCATGGTTAAACATGTCAGTTATTAAACAAAAACCGATGTTGTTACCTTTCCCCCCATCAAGCTAGTGAGGGCACAAAGACGTTGGTTTTTTGCTAATAACTGACTCCATATGTCTTTGGTGTCGGTTTTATACAAATAACCAACGCCTATGTTCTGATTTTTTTTTCTTATCAGTTTGTAGGCCTGCTGTATGGCTGGTTAGCAGGATGCAAAATCTATAGTTCAGTTCTAAACTGCATGTTTATAGCATCCATTGATATCAGCCAACAACAGGCCACAAACCTGCAAAATCATTCACATTCAGACACATGTATTGATCAGATACATGTAGAAACCTGCAAAGTCATTTACATTCACATTCAGTTCCATTCATTTCATCTCTTTTCACATTCAGACATTCATGTATTGATAAAAAAAAGTCATTCACATTCACACATATGACAATTCAGAAAAAGTCATTCACATTCACACAAAAATAATTATGAGAACAAAGTTTAGAAATATCATTCTTTATTCATCATCGTCATCATTGTCATCAGATACCCAATTATATTAAAAACTTGCCACTACTTGTAGGGCTTTTGCCCATTCTTCTCTTACAAGATCTAATTCCTCCCTTATATAGGGAGTATGTACATCTAATAACTTTCCACCTATACTGAAGTTAGTTTTAAACACCTATAAAGAGAATGTGTATATATATAATTAATAATATATGATAAGATTGATATATTTCATATTATCTAATGAGATCATATATAATACCTTATGTATAGTATCGATTTTCATTGCGGCATATTTGATAATTAAGTCCATAAATTGCATCACATAGTAGGCACACGCCCAGCCGTTGTCTTGTGTAGAACACTATAAATTGAAACATACAAAATATTCAAAAATATAAATAAGCACAGTTCACATAAATAATATATACATTGGAGTCGGGAAGTTACTTTCACATTCTCCCAAATTAGTGGTTGATTCTTTTTCTTGGGGACCTTTCCTCCAGCTTTTTCGAACTCTTATAAAGCCCTACATGTTAATGTAACACATTAAATTGCATAATTAAATAGTAATGTAATAATAGACGTTAATGGATATACAAATATGAAATATTTCTCATGGGAATAATGGCCTTTTCATTGTGTGTCCATATAATGTATTCAATTCATTCACCGCAGGATTTAGATAAAATACAGTGAACGTCTTGGGGACAATAACTAGTAACTCACAATGCCTACCACTACAGGTAAGAAAGTTAAAAATTAATAACTCAAAATCCACAATAAAAATGTAGTTTTCTTTAGTCCAAATTATAAGCAAAGTAAACTTACTCAACATTGAATGGAGCTATTATCACCATCTTCTTATTTTTACACAAATATATTCAAAAGTAGCACAGCAGTATGAAGTAACTGAAGAAGGGTTTGTATCTAGAAGACTAATCAAAGATGGAACCAAAAATCCCACATGGGAAAATGCAAAATCAGTACATATCATGTGTAAGTGGTTGTAAACATGTATTATGTATGCATTAATATATAAGAAACAAGATCACCATATATAAAACAAGGTATACGTATGTATAAACAAGATCTCACCATATCCACAGCTCTATCATAGATGTGTTCATCCAATCATAACGAAACAACTCCAAAATATCTTGTATAAATAGCTTGTTTTCGTATGATTGACCTGCAATAATACCTATACATTAATACGTATGCAAAACTTGTATAAATAGATTGTTATCATATTATTGACCTGCAGCATCCTCTAGAATTGTAACATTTATAGGGCAATTTCGATCATGTTCGTCGATCCATACTGGCATACCCCTACAATTAGGACCTAACGAGGTGTGTAGGTCCCTTGGAAGCCAATTTGGTAGTTGAGGAAGTGGAGGTGGAGGCCGAGATGTAGCAGGTGTCGTATTTTTGACCTGTATATATAATTTCAGATCAATTGACTCATATACACACACTAACACATTAACGTAATGTAAATTTACCATACAATATTAGTATAGACAACATCCACTTTGGGCCACATTGTCACTCTTCCTTCTGTCTCACCAAGTGTTTCAGCATCCAGGTGGGCATATGGCAGTGGAAGATCCCTCCAATCGGGGAGTACACGTATTGGGGTCACACGAACCGCACCAGCTGGTATTGGAGTCCCGTGACATATGTCCCCTGGAAGGGCTGGGTAAGCTTGTGCCTCTGCAATGACATGTACTTTACTTTTTAGTCGGCATGGCTTCAACCCCTAGAAATTTACATAAAGAATGTTATATGCATATATAAACAAATATATCATCTTGAAAAGACTTGCTACTATGGCATGAAAATACTTATAGAGGATGTGCTAGGTGGTAGGTCTACAGGATTACTCCCAACCTCTGCAGTAGGAGTAATAGAAGCACAGCACGTCACAGGTACTGTCTGAATGGTCGTCTGAGATGCTTGCCACTTCACCATTGCTTCTTGGACTTTCCTCTCAATTAATTCATCTACCTATACATGGATAAAAGAAATGCTAGTTATCAATTATTGAATTCCCTTTCGCAATAACATTCTAAAAAAAGAATAGGTTACCTCAACTTGTGAAAGTCCCGCTTTTGGGATAGGTTTGCGTTGGGATGGCACAAAGAACGCTTTGATGCCCACACCAGTGCCTGCACCCCTAACATGTCCAGGATGCTCTGGGTTACCCAGAGCAACTGTCAGTTCATTACTTTTGCCCTGAGGGATGAACTTGCCTTCCTTCCTCTGCTCGTGCAGCTCCCATTAATCGCCATCAACAGAAATTAGCAAGTAAACGTAACAATAATTAATATCGATCGATTTCTCTAAGAGTTGAATTTTACCATTTTTGCAACCACCTCAATAGTTGTGGGCTTCGTTATATCTCCCTTCTTGTTTTGCCTCCCATCTATCCACATAGCATGGCGAAGCAGAGGTGCGGGACCAATAGTAGAGGACTCCTGAGTAGCAGTAGACTGAGCAGTAGACTCAGCCTGTAGTCTTTGGCGAACACCTGCATAGCCTCTTGGACCCATTGTGTGGTTATGCACATTCAGTGCACGCCTTGCTCTTTGAGCATCGTTGATAGCCTTGTTAGTAAGCATGTTGATTTGGTTAGTAACAGTAAAGGTTAATCTTGAATAGGTGAATACATAAGAACGTATATCAATTAAATTGGGAGTGGCACTTAATACCTTGAATTCATCCATTTTTCTTTGGGTAACAAACTCCTCCCAATCTTTGGTGTCTAGGTAGTTCCATTGCTCAGTGGCTGCCTTCTGCCTAAATTTATTTTTTAAAGAGAATACAAACAAAAATTATTAGTATAGAGTTAGTCAAAAAGTGATCAATGTCTAGAATTAGAAATCAATCAAGAACCTCTTCTCAGCATCATGTATGTAATCTCAGGTGAGATTTGTGTCCAGTAGTTCATTAAGACCCTCCCACAGCATTTCATCACGCATTTACGATGCAGCTTCTCATCCAGATCAAATATACTCTACAAAACAGAATTGCTATTAACTAGTATCCTAAAAATTAGTAATCTACAAAAATAGAATTGCAAATAATATTAACTCACACATAGTTCCTTCCATACTAAGTCTTTCTTCCCCTTAGGAACTTTATGCCATGATTCTACGTTAGGACTACAATGGATGCAAGTAAGAACCCCGAGATATGAAATAAATGAGTTGTGGTTCACTCCAACTTGATTTCCTACATGATCGAATTGCACAGCCAGTTTGGGTCCATTGCCCCTTTGTTGTAGTAACTTGTTCATCATTGTGATGCCCCTCACTTTCTCAATTTCTTTTGCTGCTCATCAACTACCCCAATTTCTTCAGAGGGTACATCACCAACCTAAAATTTTACAAAAAAACACGCTTACAGGATATAACTATAAATGAACTTATAGATAGAAACCTTAGGGATATATTTTTAAAACTTACATTGTGAGGCAGAGCATTGACGTCCTCACCCTCACGGTATTCATCAGTGCGGTCATAAGGAGAATGCTCAGCCATCTGAAAGTTCACATTCACATTGTAAAGTAATTCACATTGTAAAGTTCACATTCACATTGTAAAGTAATTTACATTGTAAAGTTCACATTCACATTGTAAAGTTCACATTCAAAAAAATAAAACATATAAAAAAATATAAACATGCATGCCTCTAATATTACGATCTTTTATCAATTAAAAATCCTTCATTGTGATCTCTATACACATACAAGTCATCATTAGCTTTGATATTTGGTGGTGTTGGCAACCCAACTGAGAATGGACTGGAGTCATCATACTTATCATAGTATTGTTCTTCATCTATAAGATCTTCAATGAACTGTCTTTTACCATGAAGAACAACCGACAATTTATCATTTTTAGGATCATCGATATAAAATACTTGTTTCACATGTGATGCCAATATGAATGGTTCACCTTTCTCGCCGATCTTTTCAAAGTTCACTAATGTGAAACCCAATTCATCCACTATAACTCCTTTGTTGATATCAACCCAATTACATTTAAAGAGTGGAATACTGAAATCTACGTAGTCAAACTCCCATATGTCTTCAATGACACCGTAGTATGACATTTTAGCTTCACGTGGACTCTTATCCTTTGCACTTGCAAAAAACAATGAAGACGCTTGAAGGGTGACCCCACTATTTTGGATGACACTCTTATCAAATTGACGCTTTGTGCAATATGAGAATCCATTTATGTCAAACCCTTCATAAGACATAACATTCAATTTTGGTTTAAAGGTGAAGCATTTGATAGTTTCAGTAAGTTTATATGGTGTTTGAGATAGTTGATGTAAGACTTTATCTTCAAACCACTTAATAAATGTCTTATTATGCTCTCTAGCAAGCCACATTGAACTGGCTCGAGGATATTGTCTCTTGATGGAATTGGTATGTTCCTCGATATAAACACTCACTTTGTCGATGTTGTGTAAAATATACAAGTGACCTTGTTCCAACTTCTCACGGATGATTACTTTCATCTGTGATCCCAAAATTCCTTTGCCAAAATGCTCCTCAATATTCTTGTCATTAACAGGAGCATCATTACCACTCAGAAAGTCATTGCAAAAATCCATAACCTCTCTCTCCACATAACCCTAAATAATACTCCCTTCGGGCCGATAACGGTTTTGAACATCAGCTTTAAAAATGCTCATGTATCGTTCAAAGGGATACATCCAATGCAAGAAAACTGGTTCCAATATTTTCACTTCCCTAGTCAAGTGGACAACAAGATGTACCATGATATCAAAGAACAAAGGAGGAAAATACATCTCAAGCAGACATAGGGTAACAACCACTTCTCTTTGGAATTGATCAAGAGTATCAAGGTCAATAACTTTTCTGCACAGACTGTTGAAAAAGAAACAAAGTTTGGTGATTGCAAACCTTACATGGTTCGACAATATAGATCGAATTGCCCCGGGCAATATTTGTTGCATTAGAGTGTGACAATCATGAGATTTAAGACCTATGAACTTCAGATCTTTCATTCATACCAATGTATGGATGTTGGATGAGTAACCCAGTGGCACCTTAACATTTACCAAGCATTCACAAAAAGCTTTCTTCTCCTTTCTCGACAACGTGTAACAAGCGGGAGGTAAGTATGTTCTTCGATCACTACTAACTACTTCTATTAATTCTATCCTTATTCCCATTTCATGTAGGTCCATTCTGGGTTTTATCCCCTCTTTAGTCTTACCTAGTATATTCAACAGAGTACCGATGACGCTATCACATACATTTTTCTCAATGTGCATGACATCGATACAATGTCTGACTGCCAAAGAAATCCAATAAGGAAGATCCCAAATTATTGACTTCTTCTTGAATAAAGATTTGTCACTCTGTTTGGCCATCGTACATTATGATATCTTACCAAATTCATTGGCAAAGTCTTTTACTCTTTCATAAACATCCTCCCCTAGTATAGGTTTAGTTGCACTCCATTCCTCATTCCGTTCATTGAATGCTTTGTGTAACCTACGATACGGATGGAATTTTGGAAGAAACCTTCGATGACCAAGATATACAGTCTTGTCGCCGTGTTTTAGTCATATTGAATTAGTGTTCTCTTCACATATAGGACATGCTTTACATCCTTTGATACTATATCCAGACAAATTCCCATATGCTGGAAAGTCATTCACAGTGCAAAACAGCATAGCATGTAAATGAAATGTCTCTCTTCGTGAAGCATCATAGGTCATCACACTTCCCCCCAGAGTTTCTTCAAGTCATCAATCAGAGGTTCAAGATAAATGTTGATATCATTTCCAGGTTATTTAGGGCCCGATATCAACAACAACAGCATAACGTACTTATTTTTCATACATAACCAGGGAGGAAGATTGTATATAACAAGCAAAACTAGACAACTGCTATGTTTGCTACTCAATGTCCCATATGGATTCATCCCATCTGTACAAAGCCCAAGTCTTAGATTCCTGACTTCTTCACCAAATTTAGGGTATAATAAATTAATCTTCTTCCACTGTGGGGAATCAAATGCATGTCGTAGGATCCCATCATTATTTTTCTTAACATCTGCATGCCACCTCAAATTCTTCGCATCTATCGGATTGGCAAACAAGCGTTGAAACCATGGTATTATAGGTAGATACCACATCACCTTGGCAGGAGAACTAGTTTTGGACTCCCCCGAAGTCGTCAATTTATACCTTGACGCACCACATTTGGGACAATCTTTCAAATCCACATAGTCCTTTTGAAATAATACACAATCATTTGGGCATGCGTGTATCTTCTTGGCCTCCATTCCCATTAGGCACAACAATTTCTTTAATCGGTATGTTGAGATTGGTAGCTCATTTCCTACAGGAAGAATTTCTTTCAACAAAGACAACAATGACATGAAGCTTTTGTCACTGCATGTATTATTAGCTTTCAGCTTATAAAATCTCAACACAGCACTAAGCTTTGTAAACTTACAACCTATCTATAACAGTATCTCAGCATCATGCACAATGTTTCTAAAAATGGGAGGTGGATCGGTGTGCTCTACCCCACAACTATCCAGCATCGCATCAACGATGTCTACTAGAACTGGTTCATTCACATCTACATCATCGGAGGCAATTTCTTCTTCCACACAAGCACTGCTATCGACATCCACTGATTTCAGGTTTGAAATCTCTCCATGCCAGTGCCATTATGTATAGCCTTGTACAATCTCATTGCACATGACATGACTTTTGATTTCGTCACCAGTGCTGACTTTCAAGTTGTTACCGCAATGCCTACATGGATAGTAGAACCTATCTCCAGGTTGTTTCCTATGTTCCTTGACAAATCTAGTAAACTGATCAAGACCAAAAATAAACTCTGGGGTGCAGTGATTTGGAATGGACATCCATGATCTGTCCATTCTATGATCAAAGAGAAAACAAGTATATATTAGAATAAGATTAGGGTCTAGGGTTAAAAGCTTAGAGTTTATGGTTAAAACTTATGGTTTAAGGTCTTATATATAATAAATGTGTACCACCTATCCCATTCTTGAACACCTAATCCCACTAGTAAGTGTATAATGTGTATTGGGTTTTTAAGAAAATTTTGACAGCATTTCCCCGCTGTTCTCCAAGTACATATGTACTTAGAGAACAAATGGGGAAATGCTACCGAAATTTTCTTGAAAACCCAATACACATTATACACTTACATCCTAAGTGAGATTAGGTGTTCAAGAACAGTCCCAAACTGGGGATTATCCAAGATTTACTCCTAATGAGTAAATCTTTGGTGGTATTCTAGGCCAACAAAATATAACACCAGTCCCTTGTTCACAACCCCATTCAACACACAATTTTCTTATAAAAATACTTTTGACATCCATAACAACATAGCAAAAAACTCATGTCACAACAGAAACATGTCCTTAACCTAATATACAGATATTTGTAAAAAAAATTATTAGTAAGAATATTCACAATGTTTCCTGCAAGAACATCATGATCTCCCCATACCTCATCCAGGCTCGTCATCATATGTGTGATACATAAGTGTAATACAACATTATTTAAAAGACATGATGTTCATGTGACATCAACTTAGGGTTACAACAACATAGAGAGAGAAAATACTCTATCATTATAATAATCACACAAGAGTCTATGTACCATCATCTCTTACTTGCATTAGGGTTAGGTTAAGAATTATGATATGAATTAGGTCCAGCATTGCCATCATATATGGAGTCAACAACACATGATGAACATATAGTCCAATAATATAATTGTTCAGATTTGGGGCTTAGGATGTGTGGGGGAGTGTTAATAACTATGAAGCAGATAATAGGCATAGAAGTAGAAGAGGAGGAAGAAGGGTACCTTTTGAGGAAGAAGATGAGCGGTGGCGGCGGCAGCGGTGAGCAAGCGAGCAGGGAGCAGGGAGCGGTGGCGGCGGCGAGCAGGGAGCAGGGAGCAGGTGTGCGAGTAGGGAGAAGGGATGGTGGTGGCAAGTAGGCGAGCAGGGAGAAGGGAGCAGCGAGCACAGCAGTAGTGGCGGCGGTAGCGGTGAGCACAGTAACAGTGATGGCGAGCGGCGGTAGGAATCCTTCAAATCGCCAAACCTAAGCGGTGAAGTCGGCAATGAAACAGAGAGAAAGGGGAAAATGGCGCCGTTGCCGGGGACAACGGAACGTTAGTATTTCACTTAGTTTATTTTTTAGTTGGTTAGGATTTTTACACTTTCTTTTTGAATCATAACTCATCATCTTCATGAAGCTTCCATATTGTCTCTATTGTCTAAAGGTGTTCTCTTTTCTTTACTCAGGTAGAACCCGTATATGCAATCACCACATAATCAAGGATTCTCCCCTGATCCGGAGTTCGACTCCAAGGTAGAGAGAAGTTTCCACCGCAGAATCCGTCTAAATCGCCAACGCGCTAGTCAAATGGCTGACGAACAGCATCAAGCCGCTTTGGTGATGGAGAGAGTCAATGCTGCTATCGCCGCACAACGGGCACAACTCATTGCAGACACCCGTGCCCAAATACAAGCGGAGATAAGAGCAGAAGAGCAAGCCCGCATAAGAGCAGAGACCGAGGCTGCTCAGCTCGAATTACAAAACAAGCAACTGAGGGACTATGTTGTCCCGAAGAATTACGAAGACAACCACCCGGTCCGGCCTCCGATCATCAACATCCCAAACTTTGAGATTCGGACCCAGTGGATCCAGATTATGCAAGGAATTTCCTTCTCAGGAGGTTCAGGAGACGATTGCATGGACCATTTGAAACGGTTTAAGGCATTATGCCGCCTGGTCCCGCAAGCTGGTATTGCTTTCGACGCAATAATGCTCCACCTGTTTCATTTCACCTTATCTGGAAGGGCCTTGAGTTGGTACAACTCATTGGACAGAGAACCCATCATAACCACTTGGGCCCCTCTAGAGGAAAAATTCTTGGAGAAGTTCTTTCCACCCTCGCTGACCTATGAAATCAGAGGGCAGATCAACCATTTCTCCCAGCTACCTGGAGAAACCCTCGCTGAGGCATGGGAAAGATTCAAGGAACTTCTACGCAAATGCCCTCATCATGGAATTTCACAGAATCAATTGATTGAAACTTTTTATCGGGGGTAAGCGTTGACATTAAACAGTTCCTAGATTCCTCGTCTGGAGGAAATTTCATGAGGAAAAACTATGAAGATGCCTGGAAAATCGTTACTTTAGGAGCTGAAAACCAGTCCAACTGGGGGCGGTCAGCCGGAAAAGGCATCCTTAAAGTCTTTAAAGCTAAGGAATCTATGGAACTAGAGTCAATAGCCGAGGCTTTGATGACAATCGCTCATAAACAGCAAACCCTCGAAACAACTCTAGGGGAAATTGATAAGAAGAAAACCCCGCTGGTTCATCAAGTCAAAGCCGTCACAGGATCTTGTGAAGCTTGTCATGCTTCGGATCATCCGACTCTTTCCTGCGGAATGCTCTATAATGTGATGATGGATCTGCATCCACCACCACAACCCTATGAGGCCATCACTAATCAGGCTGAAGATCAGATTCCAGAGCAAGTCAACTCCATCCATACTATTCCCGGACAAGTTTATTATAATCCCAGTCAACCAAGGAACCATCCTGGATTCCAGTATGGGAATCCCTCTGGAACTGCGAATCCGCAACATCAGACACAAGGGGGACTTGACAGTAGGCTGCCTCCTGGATTTCCAAACAATTTTAACCAAAATCAAGGGAACCCAAGGAACAATTTCCCTAGGGCTAACTACCCTAGAAATCAATCAGCCTACTATCAGTACACTCATCCCCCGCTTCACCCGCAATTGCATATTCAACAGTCTCAACAACAAAACCCTCAGAAAAATGTCACTGCACAACCGGAAGATGAGCTATCTTTGATAAAACAAATGCTTCAGTCTCAGCAAACCATGCTGGCCAACCAACAAGCTCAACAGAAGGCAGTTGAAGCACAGCTTGCCCAGATTGCTGCACAATTGAAACCCCCAACAGGCACTTTCGCTGGGCAGCCTGAATCGAACCCTAAACATGGGCCAAATAGACATGAGCAATCAAATACTATGACAGCAGCATAATAATGTTTTAACTTCGTCGAGCCAGCGACATAAAACCAAGGCGCTTCTTGGGAGGCAACCCAAGACCTCAGTATCACCTTCTCTAATTTCTAGTTTTTTATTTTTCTTTTGAATTTGTTTTGCTTTCTTTAAGTTCTTTCATCATTAATCTAAAAATACAAAAAAAATCTACATAATCAAAACTACAAAAACAATACATAAAACAAACTTCATAAAAATTCATAAACCAAAATACAAAAAAATAATATACATACTCAAAAACAAACATAAAAATATACAAACCCTTTGTGCCCCTCCAAACGGTCTTCAAACCGTTTGAAGCCAAATGGTCTCCAAACCGTTTGGAGCCAAACGGTCTTGAAACCGTTTGGACTCCAAACGGTCTTCAAACCGTTTGGAGCCAAACGGTCTTCAAACCGTTTGGAGCCAAACGGTCCTCAAACCGTTTGGAGCCAAACGGTCCTCAAACCGTTTGGGACCAAACGGCCCTCAAACCGTTTGGGACCAAACGGTCTTGAAACCGTTTGGGACCAAACGGTCTTGAAACCGTTTGGGACCAAACGGTCTTGAGATCACTTGAGATCAAGCGGTCTTCAAACCGTTTGGAATACAAAAGGTCACCAACCAATCACTATAAATATCAACCCTACCCCTCCGTCTTTCTCTCTTCGAATCTTCGAATTCTCCAGAGTTTTCGTGCGAAGAACTTCCCTTCTTGCTCTTGTTGCATCCGCGCAAAGTCACCCTTCCGTCCACCTTCCGCAAGGTAGTCCAGCGACTCTACGCTGCTCATTCCATCGCCAGTCGCTGCTTACGCTGTCATCACCGTCGTTATCGAATGGTTTCATCAACCGACCCGTCGCCTTCGTCGTCGCGTCGTTCTTTCGCCACCATTATGGCGCCAGTGCCGTTCCCTTTACCATCGCACGACGTCTCTTGCTCCGCCATCGCCGTCACTGTCAAAAGATTTCACCGACTCTCCCACCGTTTTCATCGCCGTCGCCGCTCTTCTCATCGTTTTCGAAGGCGCCAGCGCGTTCTTCACCTTCGCGCCGATCCACCTTCTACCGCGCCGACGACCTGCGACTCTTCGCTTTCCAAACGGTCCTGAAACCATTTGGGACCAAACGATCTTGAAACCGTTTGGAACCAAACGGTCCTCAAACCGTTTGGGACCAAACGGTCCTCAAACCGTTTGGGACCAAACGGTCTTGAAACTGTTTGGAACCAAACGGTCCTCAAACCGTTTGGAACCAAACGGTCCCGAAACCGTTTGGAACCAAACGGTCCTGAAACCGTTTGGGACCAAACGGTCTTGAAACCGTTTGGAACCAAACGGTCCTCAAACCGTTTGGAACCAAACGGTCCCAAAACCATTTGGAACCAAACGGTCCTCAAACCGTTTGGGACCAAACGGTCTTGAAACCATTTGGTTTTCGTTTCCCTTTTGCTTTCACAAAATATAAAAGATATAACTACAAATCAAATTTACATTGTTTCAAATCTTCTCTAATTATGAAACTCTTATTCTTTTTCAGAAATGGCGTCACCAGCAAACAAAACTTTCGGCTCAGGAACTGCCCCTGCTCTGACAAGGGAGCAGATGATGGAAGAGCGAGACAGGCTCATACAGATCAGGGACACTTACAACACCACCAGTGTCGTCCCTCCCAAGACCAAGATCATCGACGTCCTGTGTGAGATAACTCGCCTCACCAAATGCTTGGGTGAGGCCCCTGAAGAGGACATCGAGCACATCTCTTCTGACGATGATGAAGGATCGGACTACATACCGAATCCCGATGAAGACTCCTCTGCCCAAGAGACAGAGGGAAAACGCAAAGCTGCAAAGGCTGCATCTGGGCAGCCCCCCAAGAGGGCAAGAAAACAAGTCCACCCTCTATCTGCCATGGACCAACCCTTTGCCAAACCATCCACCTTTGCTGCTACCACTACCACCCCTGCAGCTACCATCCCTACCACCTTCATTCCCATCACCGCCCCAATACCACCACCAGAGCACCTATCCATCCAAACCTCCATCACCACAGATAAAACCCTTAAACCAACCAAGTATGTTTGCTCCAGCATACTAGCTAAAATTGGAATTCACGAGCGCATCTTCAAAGCGCTACAAAAAGCCAACCTTACCAGGTTGTGCTTAATACCTGAAATATCCTACATTGAGCCCACAGCGGAATTCTTCTCCTACCTGACAAAGGAGCCCGTCGACATTGCAGATAGGTCACGGGATGGGGTGATAGAAGGATTGTCACCCAAATCTTCGGTAGCAACGTCGTCTTAACAGAGAATATGCTAAATTCAGTATTCATTGACGACCTGGAGCAGCTAAAAAAGGCCAAATCAGTGGGAACTGATCATCCAGAATTCAACCGCCACACATTCTGGAAAAGCTTAACTGGGATTCCCACATACGACGCCAAAACATGCAAAGCGTCCAACATACACTCCGGATTTATGCGCACTCCGCACAAAATCCTAGCTGGCGCACTTTTTCCAAGAACGGAAGGAGGAAACGTTACAATATCAGACCTCTTTGTCCTCTGGTCTATCCTCAATGGAAGGCCAGTCAACATCGGACGGTTGATGGTCCAGAAATTATCCGCCGCCTTCATAGGGAAAGAGATCTGTTTGGGGGGCCATGTCACATCCATAATTAAATTTTTTAAGATGGACAGGCTATTACCCCAATGCACGCAAATAAAGGGTGACATCCTTACAAACGAACAATCTTTGAAAAATTCGTTTATAATCAAGGAAAAGGATGGAAAGTTACACTATGTATTCTGCCCGATGGTTAAGTCATCAAGAATCCTCCTTCCGTTACCGGAGCTAGCACACTATGATATGACACAGCTCCTCTTTTCTGACAAGGAGCTTACTCACCTACTAGCTTCGGTCACACCCGCTGCAAAGAAACGAACTGCGGGCCCAACTGAAACGAGCATCACAGCCTCGACAGCTCGACCTACAAAAATCCCTGTCAAACGACCTTCTAGGAGGTTGCTGCAGGCCCAACAGCTGTCGGGGACACCAACGTCCCGCCCAAACCCGGAGGACGAGCGGTTCAACGATGAAATCTTAACAACTTCCTCATTTGACTCTTTCATCCAGAGTCTAAATGAGCAGCTCTCCGCTGCCCCCACCACTACTTTCCTCCCCACATCCACGCCAGCATTCACATCCACCTTTTCACCCACCCTAACATCGGGCTTCCCTTTCTCCACCTCCATGCCCGACTTCACCACCTTACCATTCACATCCACAGTTCCCACCCCTTCATCATCAGTGCCACCTTTTTCGCCACAAATACCACCACTCTTCACATCCGCCACCACCCCGACACCGCTGGTGACTTCATCAACAGTCACTACGCAGTTCGGGCCATCATCAGTGTCTCTTCCGCAAGACACTACCACCATCCCACATAGGCCCCAGCCACATCACCCTTCCGCCTCTGGGGCCCCCCTTACTAACATCGGTGAGGAATTCGGCCGTCAATTTGATGTTGTCCGAAACCTCCTCACCGATCCTTCTAACCTATTACATTCTATTTTTTCTTGTGTACAGGATTTATCTAAACAGGTAACCAGGATCGACAACCAACATCGAGCTCTTCCTGTCGTCCTACAAGGCATCCAGCAACGACAGGATGAAGTGGCTAGGCAAGTTGAGCTTATCAACAACCACACCAACAACCTGCCAGACCTGATCCTTGGGGCAACGCGCCAGCAAGAAGCTACGACAAGAAAAGTCGATGAGATCTCTAACCAGACTCACCCTCTACAAGAGAATCTCCGCAAGCTTGAGCAGAATCAAGAAGAGCTAAGCACGCGCCTGGCCACCATCGACGACACAATTACGCAGCTCCATCATCATCAAGAGGAAGCTAATATCAATGAAACACAACAACTACGTGCCCAAGTCACAGATCTGACAGCACGCCTCCTCTCCGCCGAGGGCAGATACACAGATCTCAAAGAAGCCCACGACGCACTGCTCGAGAAACACGAGCATCTGCAAGTGGCTTTCGATGAGCTACAAGCCACTCACCGGCGGTACAAAAAGTCGACTAACAAGAAGACAACCGACGAAGCTGCGGCCGACAATGACGATGATGATGAAAAAGAAGACGAATCGGATTCATCTGCCGACTCCAATAAAGACACATCTTCAGGAGACAAGCACGATGACGGTGAAGACCCCGGGAACGCAGCAGGACCCTCCCATAAAGGGTCTGATAAAGGTCAACAGGAAAGTGACTACCACCCCAAGTCCCCACAGCATGACAACGTAAACATCTCTTACGGGGACCAATTCTTTGATTACTCCGCTATGGGGTCAATGGGGGAAGCTGCCAAGGATGCGGCCTTCGTTGAGCTCCAACAATGCATACTAGGAGCCAGCGCTACCTCGCCAAAAACTTCTCCCCCCTCCTCAACACCTTCTCCCCCTTACCTAGACGAGGAAAACCGAGTGAGTCTAGATACTGACGCAGATCTTGACTCCGCCTCCGATCTAGACGACAACCTCAAAAGCCATGAAGAGGCCCCCGAACAGCACGCCTCCCCTCCACCACAAGACCTCCCCCCGCCACCTCCTCTCCCACAAAAAATGCACGATCTTGATACGACAGCCATCTCTACTTTAGATGCTCAGGACATCTTCATCCTGAACACTATAGTAGACGATGCAAAAGCGGGGGACGACATAGTCTACAACAATACAAAAACCAGGCGTACGTTGACACGTGAAAATTTTCGTTGCATCCTCCGACCCCGGTCTACGATGCCAATGCCAATCTTCCGTGTCCTCCTCGCCAACTGTATAGAAATCTATAGAAGTAAACAGCGGATACAACCAGCCTTCAACGCTTCACCCGCATTGTCTTTTGGCCTTTTACACAAAAGCTTGCGCGTGAGGTCGATTGAGCGGCTGCGTGCCGGTTTAGTGCGTCGGGCACGCTATATCACAATGCCTTTCCAAGTCTCGGACCACTGGCTTTTTATGATAGTGGATACCGAAGCAAGGGACGCTAAAGTTTACAACTTCAATAGCGCCGAGCTACCAGCCGGCATAATAAACTTCGTCAGAGACGCAGCAGGTGAAGCCCGGTATATACCCTTTCAGCTGCTCAAAGTAATCTGGGCTGTACGCCCTTCTCTTCGGCAAGACTGGAGCCAACCCTGGTTCAGAATCATTAACCCTCCAGTTCAAGCCACCACGGGATCTGGGGACAGCGCTTTCTACACCATCCGACATATCCAAGCGCTGAACCAAGAAATTCCTTTCACCGATTTGGTAGCTGAAGACTTCCATTCGTTACGAGGACGCTACGCCATGGAGCTCATCTGTGACAGAAGATATTTCAACGATCCGACTATGTCACCAGATGATGTTCCAAGGTATCTCTATTCAGCTGTACAATGTCGACAACGGCGACCCTTCCGCCAAATTCTGAAAGAGTCTGAACAACACAAGTCGCCAGACGACGATACCAGCAAGAACGATCCTGCTTACACCACTAAACCAACTTTTCCTAATTTTGATCGCGATTCTTGCAAAGGTCTCACCGACCTTGAAATGCGCATCATCATGGCGAATCTCTCCGTAGAAAAAGATGGCATAGTATTCATGTCTCAAGACATTATCGTGATGGCCGATTCACTGCGAGAGACTTTGCAATATAAGGGGCAACTTTCTGTCAGTCTCATGACAGCTTACCAGTCTCAGATTGGCCAACATAATCCAGATACATACATGGTGTCCCCATACATGAAGGATGATCTACTCAAACTCAAAAACTTCGGCACAACGGAAGCGTTGATCGCATATCTCCAACATACAACGCCGAAGTTCATCATGTTACCAATCCTGCATCAAGAGCACTGGATTCTTCTGGCAACTAACCTCCAAGACGGAACAACTACAATATACAACAGTTCCGACAGCCAGTTCAACGCCCGACAACGACACTACGTCGTAACGCCCAAGACGCCAACAGAAGAAACGGCAAAAGAGTGCGCTGCAAAATTAATAGAGCTTCTGAGTCAGCACACTAAGGCATACAGCAAGGAACACTTCAATCGCCCCGCATTCTGCCATGAATGCCCCCAGCAAATACGACAATCCAACGACTGCGGCTTCCACGTCCTCTACTGGATGTACACCATAATCGTTCTCCAAAGACCAGTGGAGGAAATGACTGACGTGGACTACCACGCCTTACGTGGGCAGTTCGCATCTACGCTACTCCGTTCTCCAGGGGCAAACGAAAATCTACCTTAACCTGCAGCCCTTGTTCTAATGATTTCTCAACCTATCACTTTGCCACTCTGGGGACAGAGTGTGTGATAAGTTAGGGGGGGATACATTAGACAAGGGCTAGGTATCAACTTCTATACTTCCTTTTTCCATACATTTCTTCATTCTTAAAAAACAATTTTCACAATTCTTTTTCAAAAATAGTCACCTCAACTAACCCTAGAATCATGTTAGTCTCTGCAAGTAAATAGCACTCAGACATCAAATGTCGATTTATCAATTTCCACCTACTATGGATCCCGTATTTTTGCTTCAATTCTTCATCTGACTCTCCACAGATCAAAATCAGGGCAGAAATAAGCCAAGATCTCGAGGATGAGAGGGAAATTAGGCAGCTTCCGAATCAAAAAGTTCTGCAAGTGGACCACAAACCAAATAAGTGCATGCTGAAAAACTTTAAGAATAGCTTTCCTCTCTTCAAAATAAAAGAGGCTTGGCCGCCCAAAATAAATCCTCATTCCCAAACCCAAGCCTGTGAGTTTTTGAATAAAATCCAGAGAGACGAATAAAATCATGAGAGTTGTGCCACGCATAAGGACCTATATGAAGAACTGATAAAGGGCTCACCCGGTCGGCACATTCCGCTGCCCTCACAAAGGCAGATGTGTCGCGTCCGGTAGTGAAACCCTAAAAGTTCCAAGTATATGAAAAGGCTCATAAAGGACTTGCCCGGCCGGTACATTCAGCTGCCCTCATAAAGGCAGATGTGTCGTGCCCGGTAGTGAGATCCTAAAAAGCATAGACAGCCCCTCCCCCACTCGAAGGGGAGCTACACTTCAAAGCCTTTAGCCAACCCTCATACCCTCTCTAGCTTCCAGTAGGTTCCCAGAGAGGTATAAAGTTGATTAGAGTCAACGGCATGCACAAAATAAATGTGGTCCCAAGGCAAATTTTGAGATACGGAAAAACCCTGAGATCCAAGCAACTCTCGAAATCCAAAAGAATCAAGGCATGCAATAAGCCTCGATATGACCCCTGGGGAACTCAGGTCAAGAATTGAAGCAAGAGTATGGAGACCCTAATTAAGATCGCCTCGCCATTTCATGTCTCAGCTCTATCTAACTTGAGGACAAGCTAGACTCTAAGTTAGGGGGGGTGATAACCTCCTATTTTAGTAGTTTATCTTAGTCTTTTTCTTTAGTTTTCTATACTCTTTTTACATTTATACGGTACATAAACCTAATTTTACCCCTTTTTGTAAATAAATCATCAAACTAACTTTTTCCTTTTACACTTGCAGAAAGAGCACAAAAAAATCATAAAAGAATAAACCAACCTCAAGGCCGAGTGAAGCCAAACGGTCCCAAGACCGCATGGAGTTCAAACGGTCCCGAGACCGCATGAAGCCAAACGGTCCCAAGACCGCATGGAGTTCAAATGGTCCCGAGACCACACGAAGCCAAACGGTCCCAAGACCGCATGGAGTTCAAACGGTCCCGAGACCGCATGAAGCCAAACGGTCCCAAGACCGCATGGAGTTCAAACGGTCCCGAGACCGCATGAAGCCAAACGGTCCCAAGACCGCATGGAGTTCAAATGGTCCCAAGACCGCATGAAGCCATGCGGTCTTGGGACCATTTGGCTTCATGTGGTCTCGGGACCGTTTGAACTCCATGCGGTCTTGGGACCGTTTGGCTTCATGCGGTCTCGGGACCGTTTGAACTCCATGCGGTCTTGGGACCGTTTGGCTTCGTGCGGTCTCGGGACCGTTTGAACTCCATGCGGTCTTGGGACCGTTTGGCTTCATGCGGTCTCGGGACCGTTTGAACTCCATGCGGTCTTGGGACCGTTTGGCTTCACTCGGCCTTGAGGTTGGTTTATTCTTTTATGATTTTTTTGTGCTCTTTCTGCAAGTGTAAAAGGAAAAAGTTAGTTTGATGATTTATTTACAAAAAGGGGTAAAATTAGGTTTATGTACCGTATAAACGTAAAAAGAGTATAGAAAACTAAAGAAAAAGACTAAGATAAACTACTAAAATAGGAGGTTATCAAGTATGTTTCACACAAGTGTTATTAAGTTAACAATAGACATCGGTTATTAAAAACAACTGACACTTATAACAATAGGCATCGGTCATCACAACCAAACTGACACCTACGTTCAATGATAGTCATCAGTTTCAACTAGGAAAACCAACATCTATCTACATATGCCAACAACAAAAAAATGTTCTTGAATTATGACCATAGTCGTCGGTTGTCGTAGAAAACTGACGCCAAAGGGGGGTGAAACTTTTCACAGGGACATCGTGCAAAAATACATCGGCATCAGTTATTACATGAAAACCAACGATAAAAATGGGCCATATTTCTGTCTCGTGAAAAACCTTTAGTCGTCGGTTTATTTGTTCACAACCGACGCCATATGATAAATTTTGGAGGTAATTTTTTTTCACTGGAAAATTTGGATTTGGTGGTTGACTTTAGGCGTCGATTTCTTATTGAGGAACCGATGCTAAATAAAAAGTGATACCCATGTATGGCTGCTCTTCACAGATAGATTTCGGTTTGTGTATTCAACCGACGTTGTAGGGTTTAGGCGTCGGTTTCTTGTATACAACTGACGCCTGTAAGTGTGACGTTATAAGCCATTTTTGTAGTAGTGAACTTCAACCTACAATTTGTGATTGGTGTTATAGTGTTATTATAGTTCCTTTGTCATTGATATCCAAATTGAAAATGAGGCATGGAATAGTCATATTCTTTAGCATCAATCTTTGTTCCATGAACTAGAGCAGACTATCTGAGATATATGTAAGCTCAATATCACATATCGACTCACTTGTGCACGACCATGCATTTTTCAATCTCGCTTATCATGTGGATAGGATACTATACTCCTATAGGAGGGACAAATTCCATCTACATCACTCATAGTCATCTCCATGTTTCATAGTGCATCCAATCATCACCTTTATGATAGCCCTTATTCAATGTCACGGTGGATGATGTCAAAGTACACTAAATGACATGTGATGACTGTAGATATTTCAGGCCTAAGAACCACAATCACCACCAACACTATGAGAGATGATTCTAACAACCATGTAATGGCTTCCATGTTTGACTCTCATGGGGCATATGTCCAATACATTGTTCTCTAATAAGTATCTATGTGTTTGGTTTGATATCACATATCATGACTGGTGATATTTTGTCATCTACCAACACACTCTAGTCTTAAGTGTTATTGTTGTCTATCAGCCTTCCACAGTAACATCTGACTAGGAACATTGCAAGAATGTATATACTCTTGGCATCCATATGATCTTATCATTCATGTCATTAACCCGAAGACATATGTCACTGAGTAATATCATTCTTTAGACATTTATTATGTTACACAATTATCTCATAACTAAATAAAACATAATAAATTGGATGATTGCTTTTATTAATAATTAAAATATTTACATGTTTATGCCATTACAACCATAATATGATTGGCACTCTGGCATACATACCAATAGTTTCACCTTCTCCTTTGTTTATGGTTGATGGTGAGGTTGCTTCATCTCAAACCAGTTAACTTGGATAGCCAATGTCAAACTTCCTCACCCCATCTCCAAGATTACATCTATTGTGGCTTGGAATTTCCTTCCTGGGTGTAGTTAATTACCATAATCATCATATATTTCCATGGCTACAAAGTCTATTGGAAATACAAACTTTTCATCTTTACCAGAACATCTTCTTAGATGAAAATTTGCCTCAACATTGAATTATCTTCTAGTTGAATTGTCATGTTGTTATTAATTGATTCTCTGAGTCCTAATTTCTTGAATGTAGTTAGTGGCATGATATTGATGCTTGCCCCGGAATTACATAGTGTATCTCCAAACTTGACCTTGCCAATGTAGCACAATATGTTCAAGCACCCTAGATTTTTGTCTCTTATATTGTAGCTTTTTGTATATCATATCAGTAAATTCTTCCCTAAAGACCACTACATCACAATCTGTTATCCTCTTTTTTTATAACATCTATCAAGAACTTTCCATAAGAGGGAATCTTCACAATGGCATTAAAAAGTGGTAAGTTGATATGAAGCTTCCTAAACATGTCTATAAATTTCTTAAACTAGTGATCAACCTTTTTGTCCTTCAAACTATTAGGAAATGGTACTAGTGTCACAATTTTGAGCTGATGGGGTGGAATGTCGGACTCCTTCTTGGCCTCAACCTTCCCAATTAATTCATCTTCTGGGGCTCCCTCATGAGGTGAGGTGCCTTGTGGCTACTCTAGAGAGATAGTGTTTGTTACTACCCCAATGTCAGTTGTTATGGTGCTCTGCTCTAAAGTCACTTCCTGCTCCTTCATCAACACCTTGCTACTAAGGAGAAGTATTTCCTTCACCTGATGATTATTGGATGAAATGTTTGTGTTTTTTTGGAAATCTGTGTTCGGTGGGCTTCTTAATAGATGCCACTTCTTCTTCCAATTGAGATATTTGATTCGCAGTATTAAGGATATGAGCCCCTTGGTTCTTCCATTCTCATTTTGTCTTTTCTAGTAAGGCCTCATACTAACTCACAAGTTTTCCCAACATGTCTTCAATCTTGTCTATATTACTAGGAGCTCTATCATGTTGATATTGTTGTGAAGTGTTGCCTTGCTGCTATTTGGACTATTTTTCTTGTGAAGGGTCCTACTACAAATTATTAGGATCTTTAAGGACAATTTAGGATCCCTCCTCTATGAGTACTCATTGCATCTCATTTTTTTCTTATTCCTTATGAACATGCACTCCTCCTATTCACCTCTAGATGAGGTGTCAGATTTGTGCTCCAACTTCCTTATGAGCCTCTCCATCTGAGCCGTAAGTTGTGTGATCTCTCTTAATTTCATAGAACTCTTGATTGTTGTTGGTGCTTCTCTCTTTTCTCCCCCAAACTAGTTTGTGGCCATGTTCTTCAAGATCCAGTGACACCTTGTGTCCTTGTTGTTTAGAAAAAATCATGCCCCTACACTATAAAGAGTAATCCTCTCCCCTATGTGTAGGCAATAATAGAATGTCTTTGCCTAGCATTACAGATCGATCCCCTAATGAGGGACCTTCCTGAGTATATTCTTAATAGTCTCCCACACTTATGAAAATGATCCCACTAGTACATAACCGGCCTTTAGTGTCTGTTATTTAAGGCCTTTAGCGTCAGTTTTAATGTGACACTTGTGTGGGCACCGCTAAAAGGCCAACCGTTAGGTGTCGGTTTCCAAACTGATGCCACAACCCTTCGCGCTCCACCGAAAATGCGCCAGCATGGGGGTATAGGCGTTGGTTAATAGTTTTGAAACCAACGCCATAAACCTTCGTGCCATAGAAAGGGAGCCATCTGGGGCACTATCAATGTCAGTTTATTAGTGATAACTGACGCCATCTCACTCGTTGTCACGGTCGTGCTGGCTAGCACGGTCGTGTTGTCTGGCTCGCTGCCATGGCCGTGCTGGCTACACGGCCATGGTGTCTGGCCCACTGCCACAACTGTGCTGGCCAGCATGGCTGTGGTGCCTAGTCTCATTAGGGAAATCGACGTCGGTTACTAGTAGGGAAACTGACGCCAGAACCATAAGTGTATGTTTATTATTGATAACCGACGCCACATCATATGCATTAGGCGTCGGTTATAATTATTTATACGATGTTGTAATCATTTGTCGTCGGTTTTAAACAAATAATCGACACCTATTTCATGTTTTTTTTCTTATTAGTCTGTAGGCCTGCAGTGGGTGGTCGCAGGATGAGAAACCTACAGTTTAGTTATGAACTGTAGGTTTTACGACATCCATTGATATCAGCCAACAATAGGCCACAAACCTGCAAAATTAACAATATTAATTTTCACACATTTAGCAACCTACAGTTCCATTCAATTTTCACACATGTATAAACATTCATGTAGCAATTTGTAGTTCCATTCATTTTCACATTCACACATGTAGAAACATTCATATAGCAGCCATCAATTTCATTCATTTTCACATTCACACATGTATAAACATTCAGACACATGTAGAAACATTCAGACATGTAGAAACATTCACACATATTATAATTTAGAAATTCATTTACAAAATATCATTCTTTAGTCATTATTCGTTATCAACATCCCAATTATATGTTAAAACCCCCACTACTTGTATGGTTATTGCCCATTCTTCTCTTACATCATTTAATTCTTTCATCGTATAGGGAGCATTTTAATCTGGTAAGGCATTTCTTGTAGTGTGGTCAGTTTTAAACACTTACAAAGAGAATGATGTATATATATAATTAATAATATATAAATAAGATTGATATATTTCATATTATCTAATGAGACTATATATAATACCTCAGGAATGGTATCGATGTCCACTGCGGCATATTTGATAATCATGTGCATAAATCACATCACATAGTATGCACATGCACATTTGTTGTCTTACGTAGAACACTATAAATTGAAACATACAAAATATTAAAAAATACAACTAATTAAGCATTGTTCACATAAATAATATATACATTGTAGTCGGGAACTTACTTCCACGCTCTTCCAAATTTTGGCTGGTTCTTTTTCCTAGGGACCTTTCCTCCAGCCTTTTTGAACTCGTCTAAACCCCTACATGTTAATGTAACACAGTACTTTGCATAATCAAATAGTAATGTAATAACATATGTTAACGGATATGAAAATGAAATATTTCTCACCGGAATAATGTCATTTTCATTGTGTGTCCATATTTTGAATTCAATATAGTCCCCTTAGGATCTAGATAATAGACAGTGAACGTCTCGGGGACAATAACTAGTAACTCCCAATGCATACCACTAGAGGTAAAAAAAGTAAAAAATTAATAACTTAAAATCCACAATAAAAATGTAATTTTCTTTAGTCTAAATTATAAGCAAAGTAAACTTAATCCACATTGAATGGAGCTATTATCACTGTCTTCTTATTTTGAGCAAAATTTGTAAAAGCATCACAACAGTATTGTTGAACTGACGAAGGGTATTTAGCTACTAGACTAATCAAAGATGGAATCAAAAATCCTACATGTTCGAATGAAAATTTTGCACATATCTTGTCTAAGTAGCTACAAAACATGTATTATGCATGCATTAATATATAAGAAACCAGATCACCAGATCCTACACAAGGTATATGGATGTATAAAGAATATCTCACCTTATCCATAGCTCTATCACAGATGTATTCATCCAATCATATCGAAACAACTCCAATATATCTTGTATAAATAGTTTGCTTTCATATGATTGACCTGCAGCATCCGCATCTATAGAAACAGTTATAGGGAAATTTATATCATGTTTGCCAAACCATATTGACATACCCCTACAATTAGGACCTAACGGGACAGGTAGGTCCTGTGGAACCCAACTTGGTAATGTAGGAGGTGGAGGTGGAGGCCTAGATGCTCTGGGTGGCTTCTTTTTAACCTGTATATATATATATATATATATATATATATAATTTCAGATCAATTGACATCATATACACACACTAACAATTTAATGTAATGTAAATTTACCATACAGTTTCAGTATAGAGGACATCCTCTTTTGGCCACAATATCACTCCGCCTTTTGCCTCACCAAGTGTTTCACAATCTGGGTGGGCATATGGCAATGGAAGACCCATCCAATTGGGGAATATATGTACCGGGCTCACATGAACCCAACCAGCTGGTAATGGAGACCCATGAAACATTTCCCCTAGTAGGGATGGGTAAGTTGACGCCTCTACAATGACAAATTCTTTACTTTTTAGATGGCATGGCTTCAACTCCTATAAATGTCTTGTTATGCTCTCTAGCAAGCCACATTGTATTGGCTCGAGGATATTATCTCTTAATGAAATTGGTATGTCCCTTGATATAAACACTCACTTCGTCCATGTTGTGTAAAATATACAAGTGACCTTGTTCCAACTGCTCACGGTTGATTACTTTCACCTGTGATCCCAAAATTCCTTTGCCAAATTGCTCCTCAATATTCTTGTCATTACTAAGAGTGTCATTACCACTGAGAAAGTCATTGCAAAAATCCATAACCTCTCTCGCCACATAACCCTCAATAATACTCCCTTTAGGCTGATAACGGTTTTGAACATCACTTTTAAAAACACTCATGTATCGTTCAAAGGGATACATCCAATGCAAGAAAACCGGTCCCAACATTTTCACTTCCCTAGTCAATTGGACAACAAGATGTACCATGATATCAAAGAACGATGGAGGAAAATACATCTCAAGCTGACATAGGGTAACAACCACTTCTCTTTGCAAATTATCGAGAGTATCAGGGTCAATAACTTTGTTACATAGAGTGTTGAAAAAGAAACAAAGTCTGGTGATTGCAAACCTTACATGCTTTGGCAATATAGATCGAATTGCCACAGGCAATATTTGTTGCATTAGAGTGTGACAATCATGAGATTTAAGACCTATCAACTTCAGATCTTTCATTGATACCAATCTATGGATGTTGGATGAGTAACCCTATGGCACCTTAACATTTACCAAACATTCACAAAAAGTTTTCTTCTCCTTTCTAGACAATGTGTAACAAGCGGGAGGTAAGTATGTTCTCCAATTTCCCATTTCACATAATTCTATTAATTCTGACCTTATTCCCATTTCACATAGGTCCAGTCTGGATTTTATCCCATCTTTAGTCTTACCTGGTATATTCAACAAAGTACCAATGACACTATCACAGACATTTTTCTCAACGTGCATGACATCGATACAATGCCTGACTATCAAAGACACCAATAAGGAAGATCCCAAAATATTGACTTCTTCTTGAATAAAGATTTGTCACTCCGTGTGGCCATAGTACATTGTGATCTCTTACCAAATTCATTGACAAAGTCTTTTACTCTTTCATAAACAACATCCCCTGGTATAGGTTTAGGTGCACTCTGTTCCTCATTCAATCCATTGAATGCTTTGTGCTTCCTTCGATACGGATGGAATTTTGTAAGAAACCTTCGATGACTGAGATATACAGTCTTACCACTATGTTTTAGTCTGGTTGAATTAGTGTTCTCTTCACATATAGGACACGCTTTAGCTCCTTTGACACTATATCCAGACAAATTCCCATATGCTGGAAAGTCATTAATAGTGCAAAACAGCATAGCATGCAAATGAAATGTCTCTCTTCGTGAAGCATCATAGGTCATCACGCCTTCACCCCAGAGTTTCTTTAAGTCATCAATCAGAGGTTCAAGATAAACATTGATATCATTTCTAGGTTGTTTAGGGCCCGATATAAACAACGACAGCATTACGTACTTATTTTTCATACACATTCAGGGAGGAAGATTGTATATAATAAGCATGAATGGTCAAGTGCTATGTTGGCTGCTCAATGTCCCATATGGATTCATCCCATCTGTATAAAGCCCAAGTCTTAGATTTCTGACTTCTTCACCAAATACAGGGTACAATAGATCAATCTTCTTCCACTGTGGGGAATCAGACGCATGTCGTAGGATCCCATCATTATTTTTCTTAACATCTGCATGCCACCTCAAATTCTTCGCATCTATAGGATTGGAAAACAAGCGTTGAAACTGTGATATTGTAGGTAGATACCACATCACCTTGGCAGGAGAACCAGTTTTGGACTCCCCCGAAGTCGTCAATTTATACCGTGACGCACCACATTTTGGACAATCTTTCAAATCCACATAGTCCTTTTGAAATAATACACAATCATTCAGGCATGTGTGTATCTTCTTGGCATCCATTCCCATTGGGCCCAACAATTTCTTTACCTGGTATGTTGAGATTGGCAGCTCGTTTCCTTCAGGAAGCATCTCTTTCAACAAAGACAACAATGACGTGAAGCTTTTGTCACTCCATCTATTGTTAGATTTCAACTTATACAATCTCAACACAGCGCCAAGCTTCATAAACTTAGTACAACCTGTATAACGATATCTCAGCATCATGCACAATGTTTCTAAACATGGGAGGTGGATCGGTGTGCTCTACCCCACAACTATCTAGCATCGCATCAACGATGTCTATCAGAACTGGTTCATTCACATCTACGTCATCGGAGGCAATTTCTTCTTCTACACAATAACTTCTATCGACATCCACTGGTTTTGGGTTTGAAATCTCTCCATGTCAGTGCCATTCTATATAGCCTTGTATAATCCCGTTGCACATGACATGACTTTTGATTTCGTCACCAGTACTGACTTTTCAGTTGTTACCGCAATGCCTACATGGACAGTAGAACCTATCTCCAGGTTGTTTCCTATGTTCCTCGGCAAATCTAATAAATTGTTCAAGACTAGATATAAACTTTGGGGTGTAGCTATTGCGAATGGACATCCATGATCTATCCATTCTATGATCAAAGAGAAAACAGGTATATATTACAACAAGATTAGGGTCTAGGGTTAACAAATACATGTGATGTCATTCTTATATATAATAAATGTGTACCACCTATCCCATCCTTGAACACCTAATCTCACTAGTAAGTGTATAATGTGTATTGGGTTTTCAAAAAAAATTTGACAATATTTCCCCGCTATTCTCTAAGTACATATGTACTTAGAGAACAAATGGGGAAATGCTACCAAAATTTTCTCGAAAATCCAATACACATTATACACTTACATCCTAAGTGAGATTAGGTGTTCAAGAACAGTCCCAAATTGGGGACTATCCAAGATTTATACCTAATGAGTAAATCTTAGATGGGTTTCTAGGCCAACAAATACATGTGATGTCATTCTTATATATAATAAATGTGTACCATCTATCCCATCCTTGAACACCTAATCTCACTAGTAAGTGTATAATGTGTATTGGGTTTTCAAATAAATTTCGGCAGCATTTCCCCATTGTTCTCTAAGTACATATGTACTTAGAGAACAAATAGGGAAATGCTACCAAAATTTTCTCGAAAACCCAATACACATTATACACTTACATCCTAAGTGAGATTAGGTGTTCAATAACAGTCTCAAACCGGGGACTATGCAAGATTTACTCCTAATGAGTAAATCTTAGATGGGTTTCTAGGCCAACAAATACATGTGTTGTCATTCTATAACATTGATGTCAACATTTCGAGTGTGCATGCAAGTTCATCATCAAGATAAAGATTATACATAAATTAGTATCACCTAGGGATGGAGACATTCATAATTGATTTCAAAGTTTCAAACTAGCTCATGCATTATCATCAATCTACATCATACAATAGGGATTCATGTAGATGTTAGGGTGACACATCACTACAAAATCAGAGATTTAACAATAGGGTTTTAATATCTTACATAGATTGATCACAAGATTTCAGCAATATACTTAATTCAAGATTATGGTGAAATGTGTATTAGGGTTTTAATATCTTAATTCAACATGCATCAAAATTTACAAAATTAGGTCAAGCATTCGTATTCAATTGCAAATTATCTTCTTCTTCCTGCTCCCTCCTTACCAAATGGATAAAAGCAAGGCCACGACCGTGTGGGCTGGCCACGGCACGGTCGTGGCCTTACTTTAATCCATTTGGTAAGGAGAGGGAGCAGGAAGAAGAAGAGGTGGAGGCCCACACAGGTCGTGGCCATCCCACACGGTCGTGGCCTTACTTTAATCCATTTGGTAAGGAGAGGGAGCAGGAAGAAGAAGAGGTGGAGGCCCACACAGTCTTGACCTCCTCATGTTGCTTCCAGGTAGAGGATCGGGCAGCAGAAATCCAAGGGTAGAATGGCGGGGCGAGAAGGTGTTGAGCAAGCAAAAGAGAGGGAGAAAGCGAAGAGGGTACCTCCTCTATCGAGCGACGGTGGTAGAGAGCAGGTGTTAAGCGATGGTGAGAATTGAGGGCGATCGGCGGGTATCGCGCGGTGACGGCGAGCAACAGGTTTCCAGCAGAGGCGGCGGCGTGGCGGCAGCAGAGGCGGCAGCCTGAGCAGTGACGGCGGCAGGTGTGGAGGCAGTGGCAGCGAGCAGTGGCGGAGCAGCAGAATCGCCAGACTAAACCTCTCAATCGCGGGAATGAAATAGAGAAGAAAGAGCCTGGCTAGGTCGTGTGGGTTCTATTAAGTTAATATTAGGCGTCGGTTATTCAAACAAACTGACACATAAATGTATAGGTGTTGGTTACAGCACAAAAATGACACCTATGATCAATGATAGTCGTCGGTGTTTCTAGTAAAAACTGACGTCTATCTACATATGCTGACAAAAACAAATTTTTCTCGCATTCTGACCATAGGCGTCGGTTTTCGTAGAAAACCGACGCCAAAGGGGGGTGAAAATTTTTGTGGGGACATCACGCGAAAATATATCGACGTCAGTTACTACAAGCAAACTGATGATAAAAATGGGCCCAAAATCTGTCTCATGAAAAACCTTTTGTCGTTAGTTTAAGAGTTAATAACCGACGCCATATGTTAAATTTTGGAGGTAATTTTTTCGCTAGAAATTTTGGATTTGGCGGTTAATTTTAGGCGTCAGTTTCTTAATAAGGAATTGACACTGAATAAAAGCGATACCCGTGTCTGGTCGCCCTTCACAGATAGATGTCGGGTTTTTTTTTAACTGACGCTTTATGTGTTAGGTGTCGGTGTATTTATATAACTGACACCTTTAAAAATGACGTTATAAGTCATTTCTATAGTAGTGTCCTCTACATCTTGCTTGAAGTTACAAATTTTCCCCTCCAATTAATTCCTTTTCTGTAGTGGGAAGTATTACTCGAAGAGCCATCTATCATCTCATCCCAAGTTTCTATGGATTGTGGCATAAGAATAATAAATAACGCCAGGCTTTATCTGATAGGTAATATGAGAACAACTTCAGATTTATAACTATGATTGGAACCCTGTCCAACTTGAGCATGACACACCTTTCTATAAAGATATTTATGTGTGCCATTGGATCCTCCGTGATATGTGTGACGATCGTCTTGCGAAAACAAGATTAACTAATGCGGAAGCGTTCATCAAGCAGCGGATTAGCAAAAATCACTAAAAATTAAAACTTTTTGCAAAGAGATCCACACATAGGAAATCTTTTTCTTCAAGAGCCAAAGTATAACACATTCACATTCTGGGTCAAAGGTACATATCATGCATCATCTCTTTCTGAGAATTACAAGCATCAACTGTCCTGTCAAGCTAAACACAGGCAATATAAAAATCTCGAGGCATTGAGCCAAAATCTCAAAATCACTAACTACTACTCTGAGGACCTGAGAGTACAGAGACGACACATAGGACTCTATATACATCTGAACATGACATGACAGTCAATATCTCCACCTGAGACTTCACTGTTGTCCCTGCTGCTACTGCTGTTCTTCACCTACTGAAGGATTCATGTCTCCTCATCCGCGTCCACCTAAAAATGTGGTTCCCACGGGGGTGAGACAATTATAAAAATTGCCCCAGCGAGAGTTATAACTCTCCTCCAGTAACATTGTTATTGTAACTTAAGAAGATAAATATGAATGGAAGAATCATATTTGTATAGAAGCAGATATTTTAATGTCTAACAGATTAGAACATTATTCTATATCAGAAGCATTGCAACTATAACTTGATAGAATCAACATGTCATTTATCCTTTAAGGAATATAAAGAACATGTATAACATCTATTCAAACTACAGAATAATTACCACTGCTTTAACTCTCTTCAGGATTAGATCATATATCTAAAGCCTGGTATTATCATTGTGGAGTCATGGCCCATATCCATATTCTTTTCATAAAGTGTTGGGATCTTAATCCCTCAATTCACCACTGGAAATTCTCATCCTTTCACAATTTCAATACCCTAACCATGGGATTCTGGGTGTTTAAACCCTTATCTCATCACCTGAGCATTGTTACCACTTCCTTAGGTAACTAACACCTTTAGGTCATTTGACCAAGGTAAGTATGATACTTGGTGCCTATTAACTCTCTTGCTACCTCTTATCAGACAACAAGATATATTATGGCACACAAGGCCCAATAAACAAATTCAAATTAATAACATATCACAGCTCATACCTGGCTATGCCCATCATCTCATGATACATGCATGGTTAGCACATATGATAGCAGCACATCAATTATCTATCAACATCATGCAAAAACAATGTATTAATAATTCAAGGGTATTACCCTTAATCCTTTACCAGGATTAGGATTTCCATCACACATCTCATGTATCATTCATCCAATCATATTGGACTTATATCACAACAAGGTATACCAGTATTTGGGGTGTTGGATATGATATCTATCATGTCTTGATATCTCACTTCCCTCAACACCATTAACTTTCTTAAGTTCACATACTTAGCTTGTATTATGGTATTACCCATCCTAATACTTTATGCACCAGTTTATCACATTCATCATGTAAAGTAGTGATCAATTGTCACTTACTTGGAATATACAACTACTGCCAATACTATGGATTCATACATAAGTCAGGAATTAATAAAAAGACCATGCTAGGTCCTTTTTAAAACAACTCTAAGTCAAGCTTAGAGTACCACAGCCGTGCAACCAAAAACGGTCGTGCTAAGGGAAGCCACCACGGACGTGCTACCTTGCACGGTCGTGCAAAGTGAAAATACCACGGCCGTGCTACCTAACACGGTCGTGCTATAGAAGTTCACCTCTTGAATCATATTCAAACATGAATTCTATTCTCTTATTAGGGAATTATGGTTTCACATACCATTTCCCTTCATTAGAATAGGGATTGGATATAGCATCACCCTTCATTAGGGTTTCATATTACATTACCCATAATTAGGGTTTACTACTCAATCCCCATTAGGGTTTCTCATATAATCACCCTCAATTAGGGCTTTACATGGATACACCTTCAATTAAGGTTTGAGTTCAATAACCCTGTCAATTAGGGTTTATGTTCATATTTAGGGTTTCATGATCTCTTTGCTTAAGGATCATAACCCTTAATCATCACATGAATCATATTCATGTATGAATTCATACTATCAACTTCTCAACTTGATTAGGTCATATCAACCCTTCAGTCGAGTACATACAACTATGATTAACATAGTGTACCAAGTCATTGATCCTATAAGCAATTAGGGATTCATCCCTTAATTGGCACTTAATTACTTAGGTATTATTTGGGTTTCAACCATTTGTACCTTCATTGATTATCAATAGAACATTCATCATCTTAATTCTCAAATATTCAATCACATTGGACCTCCATTACATAAGGTATCCAATTGAATTAGGGTTTACTATTCATCCTAATTAGTGATTTCACATGTAGACAACCTCTTAATAGGATTATACATGGAATCAGTCTCAATTAGGGTTTACATCATATATTGGATCCATGCATTTGTAATGCATTAATGATTAGTACCATTAAAGGTATCTCCCACCTAATCACATTAGGTTTACAAAAATGTTTGATCAATTGGACCTTCAATAACTTGAGGTATCCAAATAGATTGATCAATAGAACCTTCAACTGCACTGGGTATCCATTTGGATTAGTCAATTGAGTCTTTAATATCATTGGGTACTCAATTGAATCAACCCATTGTTCCTTCAATTACTTTAAGTACTCAATTGGATTAACCAATTGATCCTTCAATTGCATTGGGGATCCAATTGAATTAACCAAATTGAATCACAAACGGTTTGAAACCGTTTAAGCAAAAAGCTTTGAAACCGCATGGACTTGAAACCACATGGGTCTCAAACGGTTTGAGACCGTTTGGACTCAAACGGTCTTGAGACTGTTTGGACTCAAACGGTCTTGAGATTGTTTGGTCCAAACCTCTCAAAACCGCATGGACCAAAGAGTCAATCAAGACTTCAACAACACTCAATTCCAATCTATGGAATCTCAACCAATTGGATCATTAACTCAATCATCAATTGAGTCATGAAATCATCCCTTAATTGGAACTTCAATTAGGGTCTGATCTCAATGGAATTAGGGTTTATAAACACCAATTAGAGCTTTGAAGTTGATCATCAATCAAGCTACTAATTATGTTTCAATTGATTGCATTGGATCTTCGACCATTGAATTCATGGAACCAATCATCAATTGGACCTATGCTCATACTTCAATTGAGTTTAGTAGGTCAACCTTCAACTCGTTTGACCCTCAATTGACCCTCACTTGGTCATCAATTACGGTTTGATTCAATTGGATTAGGGTTTAGAATCGATGATTCAACAACACTCATCAATACAAGATTGTTTACTTTGAAACTTTTGAACCATCATCCAAATTGGGTATGACCTGACCCCAAACGGTATTGAGGTCGTTTGTATGACCTCCAAACGGTCTTGAGACCGTTTGCCCATCATATCACTCAAATCCAAGCCATCCAATTAAGGTTTGGATCATGGAATTGATCACCAAATCAGCATTGCATTGTATATCAGCTTGGTACCTTTAGACCTTCAAACACCTAACCATACTCAACCCTAGACCTCCAAACGGTCTTGGGTGACCACCAAACGGTCTTGAGACCGTTTTGAGACCGTTTGGCTCATCCAACCTTTGGATTCTAGTGAAATTTTATCAAGGTTTGGTCTATCGAGTTGATCAACAAATCAGCACTTAATTGCAATATGATTTGGTACCTTTAGACCTTCAATTGGTCAACTATACTTGACCCCAGACCTCCAAACGGTCTTGGGGTGACCCCCAAACGGTCTTGAGACCGTTTGGGTGATCCCCAAACGGTCTTGAAACCGTTTGGGTTAATCAACCCAAAATCTCCAATTAACTCATTGGAATTTCAGCACTATTTTCAATTAGGGTTTTCCCAATTGAATCGCCTTCAACTCACGATTCCTTGGGATTTAATACCTCAAATTTGGTGAGTCATTATACCACATCATTAGGAACAGTAATAACAAACGGTCAACCCTTGGTCAACGCACTCAAACGGTCTTGAGACCGTTTTCCCAAAAAGTTCAATTAAATCAGATTGATAATCAGCACTTAATCCAATTAGGTTTCCCTAATTTATTAGCCTTCAACTCACGACTCCTTGGGATTTAATCCCTCAAATTTGGAGGGTCATCAACCAACATAATTATGAACAGGAATCCCAAACGTTCAATTCTTGGTCAACTCACTCAAACGATCTTGAAACCGTTTTCCCAAACAGGTCAAGTTAATTAGGTTGACAATAAGCATTTAATTCAATTCGATTTGCCTAATTGGTTGGCCTTCAACCTACGATTCCTTTGGAGTTAACCCATAAAATTTGGTGGTTCATTAGCATACATAATTAGGAACAAAATTCCCAAACTTTCAACGCTTGGTCAACCATCTCAAACGGTCTTGAAACCGTTTTCTCCCAAACGGTTTCAAACCGTTTGCCTTTAAACGGTTTGCTGAAACCGCATAGCCAATCAAATTAAAACGATTTGGAATAGCTATCAAAACCGTTTGGCTTGGTACTTTTCTTTGGATAAGCATCTAGTATGATGTCATCATCCCCTTCCTTTGAACAACCAAGAACAGAAACCGTTCTTGATGGAAATTGCAGCAAAGAAACAAGAGTATATCAAATTGAAGAAATCAATCAACAAAGCATAGAGAATTGATGCAATAGCACTGTTTAAGGGTTTAAGTTATAAAACCCATCTCCAATTGAGCTCAAAAGCTCTAGGATCACGCCATTAATGGTGGATGAAGCTCTTGCAACTCTCCCTAGGCTCGTCCTCAAGCTTTTGATTGTAAAAGTTGGCGAGGGTTGAAGAGGAGATCAAAGTAAGAAGGAATCCATAATTTATTTTCGATTTCCACCATGAAATCATGAAGAACGAAGATCAAAGGCTTACCAACAGGTTGGGGACGTGCTCCCTGATGTCCTTAGCCTTCTTGGTCGGTTTTGCAAGCAAGGAGAAGAAGTGGGGTCGTAAAAGCCTTTCATTTGGCTTGGAAAAGGTACTTTTATAAGAAAATTGAGGAGAGAGAAGATACTTTATAAAAGTCTTTTAATTCCAAAATTGTTGCCACCACTTCCCCCTTGGTTTCTTGCATGCAAGGGCATCTCTATCCCCACCTAACTCCCTTCCATTATCCAAGGATTAAGGGAAAAGAAAATAAGCACCTTAATCCATTATAATATTAATATATCTTTTTGAGTGGAAATTCTTTTCCTTATAATAAGGTGAGTGGAATTTCACCTACTTAGGATATTTTCGTTCCTTATCTTGGCAAAAGAACGTCCATTCTTATTCAAAATCAACAACTAACATTTTGGTTGAAGGCCCTTTAATTAATACATTTATTTTTGCCCTAAGTTGAATTAGGGTTTCACTTAAGATTAAATCTTGATTATTTTAATACCAAGATTCTCTCTCCTCCAACTTAATTCAAATGAGGTGCCCCTCTCATTTTATTTGCTCTACATGATGCCAAGAAACATTAAGGACTTTATTGAAGTGGTAATTTGCATATCAAACCCTAGGTTTTGGGTAAATTGCACATTACACCAAAACTAGGTTTTAATGCACAACATTGCTTTATCAGCTCTTTCTTGGTATTCAGGCTTCCATAAGCCATACCTCAACATTATATTCACTCTCATGATGCTTCAACACATGAGGAACATATTATCATGCACAATTTGCACATAAACCCCTCAACTTTGGTAATTTGCACTTTAGTCCAAAACAAACAAAACATTGATTCAACATTGTTCAAACAGGACCAAAATTGAAACATAAGTTTCTCATGAGCCCTAATTACTTTTCACAAGATAAGATTAAGAATCTACTCAACCTTATTAAGCAAAACATCTAGGGTTAACACATAACCCAGGTCAGGGATGTTACAATATGGTTGTGGAATGACTATGATTTGATTAATTCCACTAGTATGGGGTCTATCTTATAGAAGCTGACATTGACTTCCTGATGTTTTATCAAACCCAATTGATCTGTGGCTAAAAATGCCTTTATATTCTTCCAAATTGTCTGCTCCAAGAATGTCCTCTAGACTATCATCACCATTCTATGACATGGCTATTGCATTTTCTTTCTCTACCTATGGTGGTGGAGTTTGGATGAGATTCTTAGCTGAAGTCCCAAACTCTTACACCTTATGAAAAATCTCCTCCTAATCTACACTAGTTGAAGTACATTCCACGGTTCAAGTGTGAACCATACATTAGTACCTAAAAATGTAAAATGGCAATGTGAGATACCAAGTACTAATGAATTGACAAAAGAAATTTTTTTTATTATGTTCTTGTTCAAAGAAAAGATTGATTATAAATTAAAAAAACAAATAGCCTAGAGTGGTAAGTCGCAACACTTGTAGCACTGGTGTTTCCATTTCCCCGAAAATAGTGCCAAAAACATGAAATGCTAAAACTGTGCATGTGAAACATAAGTTTATGTGTAGTGTAACAAGTCCTATGTGGCCCGAGTGCCAACCCTCTTTGGGTATGACTGATAAAAAAAGGGTAGATACCCCTTGCAATTGATCCTTTCACTCAGAAATACCCTTCTTGACTCCAAAATCCTCGCAGCGCCCTCAATTCCTCTACCAGTGTCGTCCCCTTTCTGTGGTTATACTCCAAACGGTACAGAGAACTCCCCTCACCGTTCTCCTCAACCTGACCTACGGCGAGTTTGGGAACGTCGGTGAGTTCAAACGGACGAGGTGAAGGGGTCGGAGTCCTTGCTTTCCACCCAGGAACACCCCAAAGTCAACCATCCAGTTGACTGGCATGGGTCTTCTCGCGATGCAGCCAAAGGTTGAAGATTAGTCTCAATCAATTTACCAGCCTGCCCTCAACTTGCACATTGAATATCAGGGGCGCTTTCATCTTTTAGGCTTTAATAAAAAGCCATCCGCATGAACAACCTTACTGATGCAGCTGTGAGCCATTGGCTTCACTGAGCCCGCGTGACCCAATAGGTAAGTAACCTTTTTCTGATGTGGCTGTTTCTGATTGGCCAAGAACCATTAATATTGTAAAATTCATTGAAATTACTAGGGTTGTCAGATCAAAATAAGTTTTATATGAAAATTTATCAGGAAAATGAGAGGAATACAAATAAAATATAATTGAGAATTGATAACGCTTCTTATTCAAAAAAATGCATAAAGGTGCTTACTTTAATATGATCTAATGCATAAAAACCCTAGATTCATGGATTTAATTCCATCACTTGGTTAAACAATCCTAATAGTCAAAGTGTGACCTTTTTGGATAAAATGAGAATATTAGACCTAAATTGAGAATAAGAATACAAATGTATCAACATTAGGGTTTTAGGTGATAAATGTAACATGGATTGATATGTTGAATGTTACGAATAGGATGCTTAGGGTTTTCAAACCCGAAGGATGTGAGTTGGATTTACCGAACCTAGGAAAGGAAATCAGATCTTCCTCTAATATAAGGGAAGTGGTCCATGCTAATTGAACATAAGTAATGCTTGTTTTTATGTATGTATGCATGCAATGAATGTTATGAACGTTTTATCTATTTAAATTGTTTAAAGTCAATGAATGTATCATGAATTGAATTCAATGTTTTTACTGTTCTTATTATTGTATCACCTTCATGAATATTAAGAGTAAAGTAGAAGTTAAGTTTTAAGAACAAAGTAAGAGTTTTTCAAGAAAAAGATAATGTAAAAGATAGCTTATATAAGGTCCTCATTAAGAGGCTCCTCGGAGCAAAAATTTAAGAGGCACTTCGGTGCATAAGAGAAGAGGCACATATGTGCAACTCGAGGATCCTTATATAGGTCAAGATAAAAGATATTTAAAAAGTAATTTTTGATATTTTCAATGTTCAATGTTTAAAGCATATTTCCAGTTTTCAAGTTTTCTTTATATTATAGTATGTTCAATTCCACCAAGATGGTTAGACACTCAGTTTGTTAGTGAGAGGTCCCAGGATCGAGCCCAGGCTACGGGATGAATAGAATGGCCAATTTTTTTTTTAAAAAAATGTTTAATTCTACATACCATTGGTTTTATGCATGGCTAGGGGTGCGATGCTCATAGGTAAGGAGAAATCTTAGGAGTAAGAAGTGTAAGGGATAGTTCAAGGAATCCTCAAGAAGAAAAGACCTATTGGGGTGCCATTTACCAAGATGATGCAAAGTTTAGATAGCATTACATCATGTATGGTCTTGCTACCAAAGTAGATTAAGTGTATTTGATGTAGTTTCCTTTTGCCAAAAATCTATGTATGAATCAGATTTACATAATGCAAAGTGTTTCATTTATTCAAATTGTAAATGAATATCATGTTTGTGACACACCCTTGAGTAAAGTGCTTCCGCTCAGTGATTTATACATGTGATGAAAAGTGGGGTGTTACATCCACACAAGCACTGCTATCGACATCCACTAATTTTAGGTTTGAAATCGCTCCATGCCAGTGCCATTCTATATAGCCTTGTACAATCCTATTGCACGTGACATGACTTTTGATTTCGTTACTAGTGCTAACTTTCAAGTTGTTACCGCAATGCCTACATGGACAGTAGAACATATCTCCAGGTTGTTTCCTATGTTCCTCGGCAAATCTAATAAACTGATCAAGACCAAAAATAAACTCTGGGGTGTAGTGATTTGGAATGGACATCCATGATCTATCCATTCTATGATCAAAGAGAAAACAAGTGTATATTAGAACAAGATTAGGGTATAGGGTTAAAAGATTAGAGTTTATGGTTACAACTTTAGGGTTTAAGGTCTTATATATAATAAATTTGTACCTCCTATCCCATTATTGAACACCTATCTCACTAGTAAGTGTATAATGTGTATTGGATTTTCAAAAAAAAATCGACAGCATTTCCCCGTTGTTCTCCAAGTACATATGTACTTAGAGAACAAATGGGGAAATGTTGCCGAAATTTTCTTGAAAACCCAATACACATTATACACTTACATCCTAAGTGAGATTAGTTGTTCAAGAATAGTCCCAAACCGGGGACTATCCAAGATTTACTCCTAATGAGTAAATCTTGGGTGGGTCCCTAGGCCAACAAAATATACACCAGTCCCTTGTTCACAACCCCATTCAACACACAATTTTCTTATAAAAACACTTGTGGGCAACCATAACAACATAGCAAAAAACTCATTTCACAACCGAAACATGTCCTTCACCTAATATACAGATATTTGTAACAAAACTCATTAGGAAGACCATTCACATTGTTTCCTATAAGAACATCATGATCTCCCAAAACCTCATCCAGGCTCGTCATCATATGTGTGATACATAAGCTTAATACAACATTATTTAAAAGACATGATGTTCATGTGACATCAACTTAGGGTTACAACAACATAGAGAGAGAAAGTATTCTATCATTATAATAATCACACAAGAGGCTATGTACCATCATCTCTTACTTGCATTAGGGTTCAGTTAAGAATTATGAGCTAAATTAGGTCAAGCATTGCCATCATATATGGAGTCAACAACACATGATGAACATATAGTCCAGCAATCTAGATCAACCGTTCAGATTTGGGGCTCAGGATGTGTGGGGGAGTGTTAATAACTGTGAAGCAGATAATAGGTGCAGAAGCAGAAGAGGAGGAAGAAGGGTACCTTTTGAGGAAGAAGATGAGCAGCGGCGATGGTGGCGAGCAGACGAGCAGGGAGTAGGAAGCGGTGGCGGTAGGGAGCAGGGACCAGCGGAGAGCAGGGAGAAGGCGAGTAGGGAGAAGGGACAGCATGCGGCGGTGAGTAGGAGAGTAAGAGAAGGGAGCGGCGAGCATAGTAGTAGCGGAAGCGGTGGCGGCAAGCACAGTAGCCGCGACGGTGAGTGGCGGCACAAATCGTGCAAATCGCCAGACCTAAGCAGAGTCGGCAATGAAACAGAGAGAGAAAGGGGAAGAGTTTGCTTCGTGTGGGTGCTATTAAGTTAACAATAGGCTTCGGTTATTAAAAACAACTGATGCTTATAACAATAGGCATCCTTCACCACAAACAAACTGATACCTATGTTCAATGATAGTCGTCGGTTTCAACTAGAAAAACCGACGTTTATCTACATATGCCGACAAAAAATGTTCTCGAATTATGACCATCGTCGTCAGTTGTTGTAGAAAACCGATGCCGAAGGGGGGTGAAAAATTTCACGGGGACAGTGCGTGAAATCACATCGGCGTCGGTTATTGCAAGAAAATCGACGATAAAAATGGGCCCAATTTCTGTCTCGTGAAAAACCTTTAGTCGTCAGTTGATTTGTTAACAACTGACGTCGTATGTTAAATTTTGGAGGTGATTTTTTTTCACTGGAAATTTTGGATTTGGTGGTCGATTTTAGGCATCGGTTTCTTATTGAGGAACCGACGCTAAATAAAAAGTGATACCTGTGTCTGGCCACTCTTCACAGATAGATGTTGGTTTGTGTATTCAACCGATGTTGTAAGGTTTAGGCGTTGGTTTCTTGTATACAAATGATGCCTATGAATGTGACGTTGTAATCCATTTCTGTAGCAGTGTTACCTCTCATAGGCGTTGATGGTAGACTCGAGGTGATCTAGTTATAAAGAAATTGATTTAAGGGCTTCAGTGATGTTTTTGATGTTAGGGTCTCCCTCAACGTTGGCTACTTTGAGGACCCCACTGGTACCTTGTCTAGCTTGTGTTTCATAAGCACGCTTCATGACTCCCCAAGCTTCTTCTAGACTTTGGAACATAAAATTTCCTCCAGATAAGGAATCTAGGAAATATCTTGGTGTCATCATCAACACCTTGATAAAATATCTCAATGAGTTGAGATTGAGTGTTGTCATGATGAGGGAAACATCAAAGAAGTTCTCTAAATATCTCCCAAGCTTCTCCTAGAGTTTCTCCTAGGGTCATTGAAAAGACAATCACCTATCCCCTGATTTCATAGATGAGGGAAGGGGGGGGAATATTTATCTAGGAACTTGGTTTGTAGGGACTCCCAGGTGGTGACCAGTTCTTCACTCTCCAAGGCATTATACCAACTATTGGCTTGCCCTGAAAGAGAGTATTTAAATAATCTGGGTCTAATGGCATCTTCAGAAATGCATGGGATCTTGTGAAGGAGCAAAGATCGGTGAAGCGTTGGAGGTGATCTTGGCAAAGCTCATCCTTGTTCCCAGAAAATTGGTTGGCCTAGAGCATGGTGATCCATTGAGTACGAATCTCAAATTGGGGGATTGTAATCTCGGGTGGCACAACGGGGTGCTCTGCATATCAATTTTTTGGAGTGGAACAATCTTTTAGTTATTTTTGTCTCTCAGCCTCCCTCTGAGAGGCTTTAAGGGCCTTTAGCTCAGCTACATAGGTTGCACACAGATTGGCTTCTTGGGCCGCGCATTCAGTCATCGTTTGTGCTCTTTCAGTAGCAAGTTCCTTCTCAATCCTATGAGCAACCTCATCCTCATCCTCATCCATCCTAAATTTGTTTTGTCTACTCAAACGATGGAAGGTTCTTTCAGACTCGGGATCAAAAACTAGTGGTGTTGAATCAACGTTTGGCGGGCAGCACATGCACAGTTATAATTGACATATAATATTTGAGTGCAAAGAAAACATCCCGATGGAATGGAAACTCAACAGAAAGAGGAGATTATACTTCCAAAATATTACTCAAAAGGCATAAAAAATGAAAAAAAAAAGTTTTTCAAAATTTTTTCGGGGTTTGAGAAAATGATCTGTTGATCCCAACAATTATGCCAAAATTTATATGCATTAAAGAGCACACCAATTCACTAATATGATTATCCTATAGTTTAATCCTTTTTTTACTTTCCAGATAAGGCTAGTATAGAAGGGTCAATATCACAGGACAACATTATTAAGATTGCTCTCTCTTATCCCGATTGATTTTGAAATTATTTCTTTTTGACATTTTTGAATAAGGAACAAAAAGTAAATTCTAGTTTGGGGGTTGATTGATTACACTAGAACAAGAATTAAAGTGAAAAAGAAATAAAATATTATACTAAAGCGTTGAAAGGAAAATATTATACTAAGACAAGAAAGTAAAGAAAGAAGATTGCTAGCACACAAGAGTATCTAAAACAAGAAGTAAAATACTAGAAATAAAGAGAATCGATGAAAAACATGCGTAAGAAGAACGATTAAATCAAAAGGGAAAGCATCAAGGATTAGGGGTTTCACCACCTTAGACAAAGTGAAGACAAGATTAAGAGATACACGACAAATAAGATAGGAGTATTTATGTGAATCATTCATAAATAAAACACAAGAGATGAACTCCACATGAGCCTATTGGTCCTGATGTTCACGTATCCTAGTCCTTCATCCTAAAGAGATTTTTTACAGTCACATCTAAATCCTCGTGTAAACAATTTAGGCATTCTATATTCCAGTTTCCACAGTCGCATCTGTTGGGATTAACCTACGATAAAAATGATTAATTACTTCGTTTAAATTGATGATTTCTAAACTGAAAACCATCCATATAAAATAGTCGTGTAAAATCTGATCTGATCAACACGTGGCTAAGGGCCTACTCCCCTTGTCTGGATAAGGGAACTACTCACTAATCATAGTGATGAATGGAGAAACAAGGGGAAGAAGGTAAGAAGCCATTGACCACGAGGACCAGAATCTCTAAGGAGACCAAAGGTTGTGATGATTAAATGGCTTTCTCTCTTAATCCCCCTCTTTAAAAGAAAGAACTAGAAAAAAGAATAAGAACAAGAAAGAAATCTAGATTCGGATACAAGAATCAATTTTACTCCAGAATTGAAAGATTACACTATGAATTGAAAGTAATAGCGTTTCAATAATAAAATGCAAGTAAAAAATTGAGGATCCTTTTCTTAGAGGAGTCCCCCCTCCTTTAATAGGGGAAGGAGGGGGTTGAAATCCTAAAATGGGGGGACGAACAAAAGGAGTGGCAGCTACTGGAATATGTTGCTCGTGAGCCGCAAAATGCTCATCTCGATAGCCGAGACGATTGTTTGGGATGACATGGCAATGTCTCTAGAAGCATCAGATCGAAACCCTAATGAGAGGGTGGCAGCATTGTTTGGCTCTGTTTCTTAGGCTCAAAGCATCGTCATAAACGGTCATAAGAGGGGGTGGGACACCCGTCTCGCACCGCCATGTGCGAACTTAGGGTTAAAACCCTAACATGAGAGGTGATGTCTTCTTTAGTTTGATTTGATCTTCAAAATGGCTTGACACGACCGTCTAGGTTTAACGAGACAGTCGTGTGGGACATCTAGGATAGCCGTCTGATGCATGAAAATGAATATCTTGAATGGAGGTTGAGTAAAGGGCTGAAGTTGTTGTCTGGCTCGAAGTGTGGGGTACTCTGCAAGCGAACCGGCCATCTAGACTTAGCGAGATGGGTGTCTCACAGACTCAGTAGGTCAAAAATTCAGTTTCAGAGAAAACCCCTACCAAAGTGAGAAAGGAGATAATTATTTGCAAAATAAATCAAAAAGTGGATAAATTGCAAATTGTCCTAAAAATACTAAAAAAAAGATAAGTTCTAATGAAAAGGTTTATGAAAATTAAACAAAAAGATAGATGAATATGCATTCATCAATCTTTCATGGAAAACTTACGAAAAGGAAATCAGAACTTATATTGTATGTTGTTGATGATTGTAGGATAAAGATGCTAACTAGAATAATTCACTTTCTTATTTCAGTTAATCTGATTGTGACATGTTGGTACGTCAGGGTTACTCCCACTGTAATCCTAAAATCTAGGATAGCAAAATCCTACGTCCCCCTAAAATCTTACCATGGGAATGGATTGTCTTTTTGTGTTATGGGTACGAAATTGTCTAACTAGTCAATCCTAAGCCAGATGGAAATGAGGTGAGCCTTATGAGCTTCCAAACATGATTTTAAGGAAGCTACTCATATTCTCATGGTAAGAGCAACCTAGGTAATAAAACAATCTTGATGTATAGCCAGATGTGGTCGTAGAGTTTTTCTTTACCAAACTGCAACTGACAACCATAACCTATAAAGATGCATATGAAACAGTATAAATGTCAAACAAGCATGCAATATCATTCTTAGCAATAAAAGAATATTGAAGGCAAAGTTTATGCTTGAGGTCTTGTAGTGAAGATCTCGTATACTTGTACATTTTGACACATCAAGAACTTATCCCGCCCTGTATAATTGCTAGTAAGATGGAGCAGTCAATGTAGAAACAAAGGAGTACATTGCAGAACATGTCCAACCATGACCTCGTAGAGGTTTTGGAATAACAGTCTCTCATGATGTAAGCTAGCCCGGACAAAAACTTCCTCTAGAAGGGGTGTTCAAAATAAAAATCAACAACCATTTTGGCACCAAACTCAGAGATAATTTAACCAGACCACCGTCTCTGCTCAGTCTCGGCATGGGAAGAGAAAATCCCATCCAACCAGCCCCAATCCGACCTAAACATATCGGAATTTTCTGAATTACTTCGGATTTCAAGTGGGATTGGGTCGTGTTAGGTAGAACTTGGGGTTGAGTCATGTCAAGTTTTGAGTCTACCTAAAATTTTCACTATTTTGTTGCCAATATATAATAAAATAATTTTTGTGTTGTCCTAAACGCCAAGTGTCGAGGGTCTACGTAGTTCTTTTTTTGTTGTAAATCAGCGTCACGTAATCCCAACCCGATTTGGAGTTGTCGCGCGCAATTCACCTGGTTTCATACGGTGGGTCCCACGGGCCGTCGATTATTACCATTAGGATGAGCATCGGGCCGGGTTATACCGGGTTTTGTCTGTCCCAAACCTAAACTCACATTTTGAAGTGGGTCACGGGTCGGGTTTGGGTCTGGATAAAATTAAAAAATATCAGCCCGTACTTGGCCCATATAAGAATGATGGGTTTCGGACCGGATTCGAGTTTGCCAATATAACATCGAATGAGCATATCAAATTTTGCTAGATCTAACTTGATAACATGAAAACTAAACTAGTATGATAAGTATTTTGTAATCAATCTTTAAAATTATATATATATTATAATAAATGTAGCCGAAATATGTATACCTTAGTTGTGTGATCTCCTACAACAATGAATGGATATTGAAAGAGAAACAAATTATTTTCTCGTACATGTGAATGTATGAGACTTAAAAAATTAGTGGAATCTACAATGTTGTGGTTTTTTTCTTCTCATCCTATATGTATATACAATGAAATGGGTTTTGAAAGGGTAGAAGATTATTTGTCTCCTACATGTGGGCATATGAACAAAAAATGAGCATAATCTACTATGCACTGAGCAAAAGATCATTTGTCTCCTACATGTGGACAGAGTGAGATAAAAACAAAGAAATCAAGTACGTTTATCCATGTCAGTGATGGTTATCTTACTAGTATCAATTCACTAATCATGTTTATTGATTAAAGATTATCCATGTTGCAATTGGTTGGATACGCACTACATATTGCATCAAGAAATCTATATATTTTTCTTTGAGGACAAAGACAGATGTATGCATCTATAATGTACATAAAATCTAATTTGACCATTTGGATTTTCGGGCATGGGTTTACCTATACACGTACCCGGCCCAAATAAAATATGAGTTTAAATTTTAGACCCGGTCCACCTATATTATAAATCGGATTCAGGTCTGGATCGGATTATACGGGCTGGGTCACGGATCGGATCGGACCGGCCCGACCCGATGCCATCCCTAATTACCATCCCGATACCGGAGCTGGACAATTAGTCACCGTCCGGTTATTTGCCTCATGCACACGCATCCATGAGCAAGTTGAATACCATTTGGAATTTATCCCGGATACGATTTCCTCTCTGTCGTTTTGACCTTGGTTACTATACCGGTGATGATCAAATCCGCCTGCCTTATTTTTGGCCCACACAGCTCTCTGGCTGGATTCTACATTGCCTCATGGGCGGCTTTGCTTTGATCCCGTGTTTTTTTATTGAGAGATGCCATTGGGTCAGAAATTTCCGACATGGACCCACCTCAACCCGAATATGGTTAATGCAATTTAGATATGTATGGATTACATATGGAGCTGATATCTAAATTTAGAAAAAAAATAATCCGATCTAATATCTGATTAGATATCCGACGGATATCATATACTATCATCCAAATTTGAACCGATCTGTTGATAATATCCCAATTTGAATAATATCTGATCGCAAAAAAAAAATTAATAAATATTATATATAATATTTATATTATATTAAATATATACGACAAAGTTTCTAAAATTTTGTATATTTTTATTTATAAATATTTTTTAAAAGTTTTTATTTTTTTAATTGGTAATTCATTCATCCCGTTGTCAGGAGGTTTCAAATTTGTGACCTCTCGGTCATGCAACATCAACTTTATCACTCGGGTGTCACTACATTGGCTTATATATAAATAATTTATATTTTAAGATATATGCATGTATCCATTTAAATTATTATTTTTCGTAGTAGATATAGCAATATCTGATACCTAATTTAAAAATGTTAATCGAATTTCGATATTCAACAAAGTCTATGGGCGTAAGATGGGTGTAGAATTTTTTTCTAAAATTTCAAACTCAAATTCGGATCGAACGTCCATATTTTGAATATTCATTTACATGTCTATCTCAATTCGATCCAACTCGAAGAGATCCTTTCCAAATGACGACCACCGCAGCAAATAGGGTGAATTTGTTCTTTACAAATGACGCTGATTGACAACCAAACCTTTTGTCTCTAACGTTTGAAAAATGTGACGACGAAACTTTTTTAATAGAACCATCCATCTTTCTTTTCAATCTTGTTGTAACTTGTATATTATTAGCGAATTGTACATGTCTCCTGCAATTGTGCAAATCCAATGTAAATCACATCCCTTCGGGCACGCCTCCTACGCTCTCAATGGGGGAGATGGACTCACCGCCCATTATTGTTGTGATCAAAGGTGGATTCAGAAAATATCAATAGAAGGGACAAAGTTAAAAACACTCAGTATTAACTATAACGTGATGAGTTAGATGTGTTTGAAAAAATATACTTTTGAAGAGTTTCAAACTTGAACATCTTGCCTACAAATAACACCTTAACACCAATTCAACTAGGAATTTACTTGGTAGTATAGTTTATTTGATAATATAATTTACTTGAAAAAAATTGATATATATAATATATGACCATATTGTAGATATAAAATAAATATATTTTGATTTGGGAGGCAGAACTTCAGCTCTAGTTGCACCCTCCCCCCTAGAGCCACCTCTGGTTGTGGTTAATTGGTGTTGCTTGTTTTCTTTTAATAGGAATTTTTAGGCTATATATAAGTCATGCTACTTTTTCTAGTCCTGATAAAGGATTGTCACACCCCGATCTCACAATTACCACTAATCATGAGACTAGGACATGAATTGAGGATTTAACGTAATACAAAGATCACCCTTAACTTTTTGTTCACTTTGAAACTCTTTGTTTTCTCACATTGAACCTCATACACTAACTTTACAAGAGAATCTAAACATTGGTTTCTTTAATATGATCTCAACATAAACGATACACATCTATACATTCATTATCAGGTACATACGACATGATAATCAAGTACATTCTCTCTTATTAAGGAAACAAAGATATAAAACATTACTTACAACACTCTCACATCTATACTAGGACCTAGAGTGACAGGGACCGACTGAACTTAACTAATCTCATACTTAACTCATGTGGTAGATCTACTATGATGCTTTGACCTTCTTCAAGTCCACGTGGTTCCCTAATAATTGTGAGTAGAGGGGTGAGCCTACTCGCTCAGTGAATGAGTACTTCAAAGAAATAGTCTAAAGCACTGATATAATTACATATATATTTTTGAGCAACTGATATCAATTATAACAGCAGTAAGCTTTAAAGAGATTGATCATTGAAAATCATAAATATGGCAGGATACTCTAGATATCAATAAGAGTAAATCAATATATGAGTATGCTTGATTAATTTCAATGAGAACTAATAATTCAGAAACATACAAAGAATAATTGATGAGAAATTGTACTTGAATCTTTCTTAGCCTTCCTTACTTATAAGAAACTCTTTAAGCCTATATGAATATATTTAAGCTTATGCCCTGATCATATGCAGTGTACTCTACATATGAAGACTCATAGCAAACTACGATTTCATCGTACAAGACTTAGCTGACACACCCAGGAATACTAAGCCTGACTATGTCGTTGGTCTGCAATAGGAAAATGGCTCTCTAGCCTCAACACACCTATTATGGTGTAAACATTGGACTCCTCCTCTAACCTAAGCACACAGGAAAAGAGTCAAGCCACCTATTATCTTTTCTGTACTCTAGTGCCACCAGGACCTCTGGTTGATGTTAGACACTACATGTTGTATATTAAGGAGACTTCCACTAGGGCTTCGTCCCTCGTACCACCTGTTAGTACGTTCTGACCCCCGTATACTGGACACTGCCAGGGTTAGGTTGTTTCATCCCTATGGCACAGACCTCTCATTGGGAATCTACGGTGTTCAGGGCTCTTAAGTCTATTATTTTATTTTTCTTGGAAAGCTCTTACTATATTGTGTCTTTTCCCTTACTTATACTTGACTCTGGTATCTCTATGTTACCGTGTCTATTTATTTGAAGTTTATAACACAACATGTATACCATCCTTAACTTGGCATAGCAGTATATTCAAACACTGTAATATACTGAGAAATCAACATACTATACATGAAAGCAGACTGAAATACTTAAATAAACATAATGCATGTCCATTTGGCACTTATACAGTAGAATCATGCAATTAAACATCTTAATATATTGATAAGAGCTAATTACTTGGCATACGAGTAATCGTCATTTGCACCCATAAATTATTTGCACTTTCTTGGAAAACGTGCACATCGACCCAAATCATGGGTTGTGCATCTCATACTGAGAACATGGTAATCAAAATGCATAATTCATTGAACATCATATCCTTAGGGTTTCATTTACCTCATTCACTTATTACATGGCTCTCATAAGGATTTAATATGTCATAAACATCTACTAAATACAGATTGCTTTAAACAAGTCATATACAATCAACATATGTATGAAATCCTCGAATTGAGCTAAATTAGGGTTTTCCATGCCATTCATTGAGATATTATGAATCAGGAATAATATTGCATAAATAGAGTCTATGATGCCAAGAATAACACTTCAAATGGATTTCACCATATTTATTCACAAATTTTCAACTTTCCACTCATATAGGGCTTCACCGTCTTTATGAAGATATCAAACAAACACTATTCACATCGCATGAAATCCAAAATAGTATCTGACATATATGTACTATGCATTCATATAAATAAACATTCATAACCAAGGGGATCCAGATAAACAAATTTCTCTGTTTAATTATATAGCAATTTCAGTCACAGACAAATTCCCTATATTTCAGTTTACTCTTATAACCTTTGTAAATACTGAGGGAATTCTCATTAGGATGTATTGTATACATTTCTAATATGAATTTATCATTTGAAATTCAAACAAACATAGGAAGAATCCATTTCATATCATTTTGCAACAACTTAGATCAAACAGACAATTTAGGGTTTGTAGTCGCATACTAAGCAATTAAAGATTATGGATATTTAACCAATTTTCATACAATATACTATTTAAAGGAAGTTCTCACTCATACTAAGGTGTGAAAACACCTTGAAAATGCAGCTCAACCCTAAAGTTCTCGATCTCATATCAAATCTCTAGCAATTCACTCGATTCCTCTTCCTTTCAACTCGGAAACCCTAGAAATGAGGGATTATGAAGAAAGAGTGAGAAAAGGAGAAGTATTAATACCATTTCAGATCAAATTAGAGTAGGTACCAAATCTTGACATGTGGGAGAAGATTCACCATTAAAGTCTATGCAAAGAAGCTAAACTTACATGATTTCATCATTCCTCGGACAGCAAAACCCTAGGTCAGCATCTCCATCACTTTCTCCTCTCAAACCCTAACTCTCCCTCTCTCTCTAGGATTTTATTTATATGGATTGAATCACAAATTATGAGATCTCCTTGTGTGTTAGGTTGACCATATAGAGCAATTGAGCTTCTTAGGTCAATTGCGCATTGACCCCTCACTATACTTTCTCTTATTTCAGCTGAATTTTCTGTCATAAAAATATTAGTGTACTTTGTCTAATGATAAGGTCTAAATGCATCAAACAATTATGACAATTTTATATGTTGTTTATTATTGAGTTTTAGATCTACATTAAAAATTGTAGATCATTTGGAGTTATCAATAAATAATTAAAAATAAAACACTACACTACTAAAAAGCACTCTGTCAACATTTTGGTCGAAGTATAGTTCAACCGATAACCACATTCAAAGAACACTCAGATATTATGAATTTTTTCTCCAATATGCATGATTGAGTTATCCATATCATATCCAAAATTCAATTGAATACAAAATTTGTAGAAAATATGAAAAATCATTTACCACACTGCTATCCTGATCAAATTCCATATTCATGTACTATCAAAACCTTAATTTTTGCCGATTAGGGTTTCCATTTCTCAAACCCTAATTCTTAAAAATAAAATAATAGTTAGAGTTTCTTAGTAGGTTTGAAACATCACAATTGATCTACTATCATTAATCAAGTCTAAACGGTGTTCAATCTAATCAAGCATGTAATCATTCAGGTAAACCCTAGTTTACCAATTAAGCACAAATGTGGCTATTACAATTCTCACCCCCTTAAAAAGTTTCATCCCTGAAACATAAATACGCAAATAAAGTATATTCAAAGTTTATTTTAAGCTTCTGAAATCTTACATGTCATTACATTCTTGTATTTTATACTTGAATGTAGTTTTCAATGTTAAGTCCTTTATTTCTTTTCTAATCACAACGTGTTAAAATAGTTTTCAATGATAACAAATAAATTTTCTATGCCACAATCAATCATAGAGTAGATAGAGAAGCAACCATTTCAATATATTCATACTCTTGAGGTGTTACCTCAACATTGATAATCTGATCCAACCATCTCAATTCATACGGCAAAATATGTACTATTGTTTTATATTACCTCTGAGTCACAAAAGAGAGTTCACCATGTTGTTTTGAATATTACTATTATGCTACTCAAATAGCAAAGTAGTCATGAATTGGAAGACTATATTCAGCAGCAATTGTACAATACTACTCACGGCATCCCCATTGCATCATAGTTGCATAAGGTGAAGCATTACCATCACATTCCATATTACTCTCAAGTATGAACCCACACATAATTCAAGGTGTAACCATCAGGTTATAGCATACCATGGTTTCAACAACAGTAACAAAGTACTCCATGATTGTATTAGTCATTCAAGGACTATTCATACGCAATTACCATCACTTAGTTATATTAAATCTAGGTATAACAAACTATACCTCATTAGGGTTACATATCAATATAATATGGTTATCATCCCTTCTATTCATATGAGTGAATAGGTACTACATTATTTAGGGTAAACCTTCATTTGTTCCATCATTATTAAACCCATATCACCATACCATAATTGTACAATACTAAGATGGATTACAGGTATGAATGAATACAACAATCAGACACCTTTAATTAACATATTGCTTGCACATGTACACTAAAATCATACATAGAACCAATTTACATCCCTTAATATACCTTCAACAAATTATACTTTTAAAAACAAATTCACATATTACTAAAAGCCATTGTTGTAACATCCCTGACCTAGGTTATGCTTTAACCCTAGGTGTTTTTCTTAATAAAGTTGATTATATGCTTGCTCTTATCTTTTTAAAAGTAATTAAGGCTCAAGAGGAACTTATATTTCAATTTTAGTCCTTGTTGAATAATGTTGAAATGATATTTTGTTTGTTTTGGACTAAAGTGCAAATTACCCAAGATGAGGGATTAAATTGCAAATTGTGCATGATAATATATTTCTCATTTGTTTAATCATCATGAGAATGAAGATAATGTAGAGGTATGGCTTGTGGTGGCCTTAGTACCAAGAAAGAGCTGATAAAGCAATGTTTGTGCATTAAAACCTAGTTTTAGGGTAATGTGCAATTTACCCAAAACCTAGGGTTCAATATACAAATTAACACTTCAAAATGGTCCCTAATATTTCTTGGGATCATTTGTAGCAAATAAAATGAGAGGGGCACCTCATTTGTATCTCTTTGAAGGAGAGAGAATCTTGATATTAAAATAATCAAGATTTAAGCATAATGGAAACCTTAATTCAAATTAACATAAAAATAAATAAAATAATTGAAGGGACTTCAACCAAAAACGAGATGGTTGAATTTTCTCAAGTGTGAACATCCTTATGCCTTGCAAAGGCAACGAAATATCCTAAGGAGGTGAAGACTCCACTCACATTATTATAAGAAAAAGAAATATCCACTAACTTATGGATATTAATATTATAAGGGTTAAGGTGCTTAATTTTCTTTTCTTTAAATTGTTGATAATTGAGAGAAATAAGAGGCAAGGAGGATAGCCTCGTATCTAAGGAAGAGAAGGGGGCAAGTGGAAAGGATTTGGGGGAGATAATTCCTACTTTCTCACTCCTAAATGAATTACCAATAAAATTCACAAAAAAGCTCATTTATCCATAGAATGAAAGGGTAATTTTGAAAAAGCTTCTTGACCTCCTTTCACCTTGATTCCATGGTGGAAATTGAAAATAAATGCATGATTTCTTCTTATCTCGATCCCATCTTCAATTCCAACCATTCCTTTTCACTCAAAGCTTGAGAACGAGCCTTGGAGTAGTGAAAGGAGTTTCATCCACCATTTTTGACGTGAGCTTGAAGCTTTGAAGCTCATTTGGAGGCGGGTTATATAACTTGAACCCCTCTACATTGTTATTCAATTATCAATCTTGCAATTTCGTTGATCCCTTTGTCTTCTTGATTAATTGTTGGTTGAAATTGGTAGTTCCATGAAATTAGAAGTACTAATACCTTCAGGGACGAAGTTATATGATGAAGACATCATCTTGGACTTATTTCCCAAACAAATTGTATGTCATTCGTTTTCAACAAGTTTCTCATTCGGTTTCAACAAAACCGTTTGAAAGCAAATGATTTCATCAAACCGTTTGAAGCTAAACGGTTTCAAACCATTTGGGAGAGTTGACTAGGGTTGACCGTTTGGAAAAAAATTATTCTAACATTGATGGTTGATGACCCATCAAATTTGATAGATTAATTCCAAAGGGTTTATCAGTTGAAGGTTAATCAATTAGCAAACCCTAATCGGGTTAAGTGTTGAAATTCAATTTGGTTAATTTAGATTTTTGGGTGTTTGAGCCCAAATGGTCTCAACACCGTTTGGAGGTCTAGGGTTAAGTATGGTCGAGTAATTGAAGGTCTAGAGATACCAAATTGAAATGCAATTAAGTGTTGATTTGATGATCAATCCAATGATCTAAACCCTAATGAAATTTTTTAAAATCCAAGGATAGGATGGGGAAAACGGTCTCAAGACCGTTTGGAGGTCATCCAAATGACCTCAAGACCATTTGGGGTGAGGCCATATCAAAAGTTTGATGACGGTTCATTGGTTTCAATTGAAACAATTCCATAATGTTGAACATTGATGGCTACTCAATTCAAAGACCTAATTGAAGGTTTCTTGAGTTGAAATCCTAGATCAATTGGGTTCAAAACCCTAGTTGATGGTCTAATTGAAGGTTGATTCATTAGTTCAAGTGATAAAGAAATCAAGGACTCAATTGATATTGGTTCATCCATTGAAATCATGAATCGTGTAAGTGTTGAAAGGACTTTTTGGTCCATTCAGTTTTGAGATGGTTTGGACAATACGGTCTCAGGACCATTTGAGCCCAAATGGTCTTAAGACTGTTTGGGTCCAAACGGTCTCAAACCGTTTGGGTCCAAACGGTCTCAAACCGTTTGGATACCCAAAGTGTCTCAAACCGTTTGGAGACCCAAAGTTCAAATGATTTCAACACCTTTCTTGTCCAATCGATTTCAAGGGTATTTTGTTTAAGTGGTTTTTAACCAATTGAATTATGAGAACTAAGACCATCTAGGGTCTAAGTAATTAAATCTTTTAAAGATCAACATGGTTAATGCATTTGGATATCTCATGTAATTGAATATCCCACATGGTTAATCTATTTGGATACCTAATGCACTTGAAGATTTAATTGGTTAATCCAATTGATCACCTAGTGTAGTTGAAGGACCAATTGTTCAATTCCTTTGGATTTCTCATGTAATTGAAGATGCAATTGATTAAACTATTAGGAGATCTGAGATATTTAGATGATGTATACCCTTAGTGGGATTAATCAATGATGGATAATGATGTAGGGATTCAATACATCATGCTAATCATAAAAGCATGTAATTGAATAAAGAGTAGGCTCAATTTAATCAAGAATTGAATAGTGGACATCCTGAGTAGGATGAGAGAAAAAGATTCATACATGAATGATAATCATGTTGCAATTAAGTCTAAAACATTCAAAATGATGTGATATACTATTAGGGCATGATCCTTGATAAAGAGGTCATAAAACCCTAATTGAGATGATTAATGAACTCAAACCCTAATTTAGGGTGATTCTAAGTGAATCACTAAACTAGGAGGATGATGTGATATGAACTTAAGGTAATGACATGAGTAACCCTAATTCAGGGTATCTTGATGATAAACCCTAATTAGGATGAATAATAAACCCTAATTGTGGGTAATGGAATATAAAACCCTAATTGGGAGGAATAGTAAAATCTAACCCTAAATTGGGTGTTAGTATATGATAATCCCTGATGTCACATGAAATGGTAAACCCTAATTCTAAAATAGGGTGAAGGTATATGAAACCCTAATTCTAGGTTATACTATATAGCATGAAACCCAATTTTTAGATGAAATGATGAATCATTGGTCCTAGTTGTGCAAAGGAAATGAGTAACCCTGATTAACATAAAATGGGAAACCCTAACCCTGGTGAGGGAATATTAGTGTTACTCTTGATTAGTATAAAACTGAAATATGATTGATATATCTGTTATCATGAGTGCTAACCATGCAGGTATCCTAAGATGATGAACATAGCTATGTATGAGCTATGATGCTTTATTCATTAAAATTATTCATTGGGCCTTGTGTGCCATAATATACCTTGTTGCTTAGTAAATAGTAACAAGAGAGTTAATGAGCCTCAAGTGCCATAATAGATGCTTGTGTAGCAAGTATCATGTTTTCCTTGGTCAAATGACTTGAAGGAGATAATTACCTGAAAAAGTGGTAATAGTGCTCAGTGATGAGCTAAGGGTTTGAATACCCAGATCCATATAATTATGGTATTGAGACTGTTAAGGGATGATAATTCCCAGAATTGAAATGAGGGACTAAGATCCCAATGTCTTATAAAGACTGAGAAGTAACTGATGAAAATAGTACATGTTTATTTGTAGCACTTGTCCTAATAAGTTATGTTTGAAAACTTGGCTGATGCTAAAAGAATATGATAAGGTACTTAATTAATCAAGTGAAACCATAGAATGTAGTTTCCCTGGCCACAGATCCATCAACGTCAGAATTAGCTGAATGGTGAAACGCGTTTTACTCGGAACGCATATTTATGAATATGTGGGGGTAATTGGGAAAATATATCCTTATGCCCCATAGGAATGGCTATGGGCTATGTCTTATGTACGGGATTGGTTTTGGATCATACCCCAATAAGAGTATGGCTATGGGTCATAACCCCTCAATATAATACCAGGCATTAGCTACGGGCCATAACCCTGAAGAGAGTATATGCTACGGTCTATAACTCTATAGAAAAGATGCCAATATATCTTGGCAAGCAAATTGTAGTTTGACACATGATGTCTCTGCCAAAGTAATCTCGTACTGACCGTGACAGATGAGGTCATGGAATCTGGATCTCCCATTGACCTTGTGTGGTACCGATGTTTTACGTAATCATGGTCGGTTGGAGTATGAGCGGTATATCTCATCTCCTCAGGGCTTAAGAATGTTTGTAAAATGTAATCAGTTGTGTAGCATATTTGCATAAGATTGAAATATGAGAATCACTGGTTGATGTTATTCTGCTTAGCATGTTCTAGATACATAAATGTTATTTATGCTCTTCAAGTCTTTATGGAATAAGAGACATGTTGGTTAATCAAGTTATAGCTTAAATACTTGATTAGAAATGTTACTTTAATCTGCATAAATGTTGATTTATCTACTGTTGAATATATGATTCCACAGTTTAGTTTATTTCTATTAAACTTCAATAATAATGTTTTCGGAGGAGAGTTATATCTATCGATGGGGCAATTTTATAATTGTCTCACCCCCATGGAATTCCAACGTTTTTAGGTGGATGCGGACGAGGTAGAGGCAAAAATCTCATAAAAAGGGAAGAACAACAGCAGCAGCAACATGGACAGTAGTAAATCCTCAGGTGGAAATAATGGCTGTCAAGTCTTGTATATGTTTATATAGAGTCCTATGTGTCATCTTTGTACTCTCAGGTCTTAGGAGTCAGTGATAGTGTTTTAATAATAGATTTGAGATTTTGGCTTGAATGCCTCGAGGATTTTGTTACTTTTGCTTTTTAGTAAAGCAAGGATGTATTTATATTCCTCGAGAAGAAATGGTACAGAGAATGTACTATGTGAACCAGGATGTGAATGTAATATTATGGTTCTTGATGAAAGAGTTCTCCTGTGTTTGGATCTCTTCGTAAAAAGTTTTCATTTTTAGTGATTTTTAGTAATTCCGCTATTAACGACCGCTTTCACATTAATCTTAATCAAGGTTTGGCAACAGACATCACAGTTTAGTGGTATCAGAGCTCTAGGTTTGCTGAGTCTACAGAGACATAGGATTAAGGTTGTTGAGTCTGTTCTAGTGTCTTCCAGTTATCTGATAGTGTCTTCTGCTCATATAGGAGGAGAAAAAGAACTAAAGATGTCTGGATCACACGATGAACATGATGTTGAGAGCAGCGTTGCTGCACCAGGAGGAGGTGTAAGAGACCAAGATAGGGAGGAGCCCATGCCTGAACAACCCCAATTCAATCAAGCAGATATGGGGAACCCAACTTTCCAAGCCATGTTTGGACAGTTTATGGAAGCCATGACTCATATGACAGATAGGATTCCATTACCTACACCTAGGGAACCTACCCACCATGAAGGATAGGGAGTTGGAAAGACATTTGAACGACTTCATCAGGTGGGAGCCATAGATTATGTTGGTACGTCTGATCTAGCTGATGCAGACTTATGGCTGACTGAGCTGGAGAAAGCCTTTAGGATCCTTAATATCTATGAGGATGAGAAGGCGAGGCATGTTGTATATCTCCTTAAAGGGAGTGTTGGTCACTGGTGGACCATAGAAGAAGGTAAGAGGTCAGGTGTTGAGACCGGATGGGAAGAGTTTCGATGAGAATTCGTCAGTAGATACTTTCCCAAGACTTTTATGGATGAGAAATTACTCAGTTTGAGTGGATTAGGTAGGGACAAATGAACATTAGAGATTATGAGGCTAAGTTCATGGAACTTTTGCGGTTTTGTCCGCATATGGCATCTACGGATGAGGAGAGGATACGGCATTTCGAGAAGGGATTGAACGTTGAATTGACCACTCTGGTATCTACCTTAGAGAACCGGGATAGGTTTGCCACCTTCGTGGAATCCGTAATACGGATAGAGAGGTCTTTGATTGAGAAGCGTCAGACTAAGAGTAAGAAAGAGTACACATAGTTTCAAGGACAAAGGTCTGAGGGTTTCAAGAAACCAAGATTTTCGGCACCGGCAGCACCATATAGGTTTAACACCCAGACGCAGTAGACGTCAAGTAAGGGTAGAGGGTGTAGTTTTCCTCTGAGTATAGCCCCTAGCATGGCATCAACATCAGTAACTGGACCCTCTAGACCACATCAAGAGAGTAGAACTTGTCATCGATGTGGATTGGTAGGACATCTGGCAAGGGATTTCCCAACAGAGGATACAGTGGTGAATCAACCCCCGAGACAGAGTCAGCAAGGCTCTCAGAGAAAGCCATTTTCTAGTGGTACCCGAGGACATGGACAAGCGTCCCAGGAAAGATCTTCTACATCCAATAATAGAGCACAGGTCCAACATCAGGCAACGATGAGATTCTATGCAATGAATCAGCCTGAGGCAGTGGTTAATCCACGAGTTGTGACAGGTCAGATGAAACTATTTTATTCTGATATGTCTTCATCCTACTTCGTATCTGTTTTAATTGATCTGGGTGCTACGCATTCCTTCATCACTAAAAGAGTGATTCTTTACTGCAATATGATAGTTGGTCATAGGGCAGAAAGCTTGAAGTTAGAAACACCGTTGTTGGGATCTGTAGTGTTGCGGGAGGTGTGTTCTCCCTGCACTCTTACCTTTTCTAAACATCACATTCAAGTGGATCTTATACCACTTGAGATGCACGGTTTCAATATAATTCTTGGAATGGACACCCTAGAAAAGTATAAGGTTGTCTTGGATTGTGAATCCAAGCAAGCTGTGTTCACAAATGATAGTGACACATGGATCTTTCAGGGAGATAGAAAGATTCTTCCAACCTATCTTGTGTCAGCTATTGACGTGTATTTTAATACGCGCTTAAACGCAAGTATACGCGTCGAAGTAATATAGGCCTTGTGAGGCCCGAGTCGAACTCAGGGATACGTGAATTATTGGAGACTTCTACTAACTAATCGCAATCAGCTAGACCGATTAACAAAGTAAGGGTTTTGTTGTTCAAATTAAAAAGAAAATAAAAATCAAACAAGGAAAACAATCGATTAAAGGTTAATTTAATCAATTCAAAGGGATATCTTTAGGATGGCAGTTTCACCGCGGGTCAACATTGTATTAGGTTTCATATAATTCCTCACACTTCTCTCTCTATCCGGGTAGTGGCCTGAAAACAGAATTATCCACTGTCGTGGTGTAATTCACTACTTAGATTTAGGTTGATTCCACCGTCGTAGTAATCATTCCCCTAAACTAAGTGCATTATAAACGGTCCCTAAGTTCCCACCATTAATTTTACAACTCCTTTGTCAAGGGTTTTATTGATTAATGTAGAATTCGTCTCTTTTTAACCGTCAATCCTTCTGTCGAAGTGATTAAGGGTGTTAAATTATTATTATGGTGATCAAGCATAACAATAGAAATGGAGAAAATGAATCTATACCACAGATTTGAGAGAAAAATATGAATTATTGATATAAAAATGTCATACACTGCATTCCCGGGCTACTCCCGGTCCTAAAGATTGAGGGTTTTAGCCTCTCATGCTCATCTCACACGAATACATGGTAGAAATTGGGGAATTCATAAGAAAAATGGGAAATAAATGAGAAAACCCCTGAACGGAGAAGAACCGGTGGATCCTTGACGTAGAACACGAGCTTTCCCCGCCTGTCGGTGGTGGAAATCGTCTTCGGTAGCATCCGAATCACCCGGGATGAGCTTCTCGGCCTCCGTTCTCCTTTTTCTCCTCCTTGGCACTCGTGCAATCCCAAAAATAATGAGATCCCTGAACGTGGGCGGCCGTCATTAGGTATAAGTCCCTAATTAGGTCGTCAAATGACAACAGCCGTCCGATCGAGATCAAAACAGATCCAACGCATATCTGCCGGCGTCGATACCATCGACGCGAGTCGATGGTATCGACGCAGCGGATTAGCGGCAGCTTTCCTTTCTTTTATTCTGAGCGCCTGTGGTGATCTCGATACCATCGACTGGGGTGTCGATGGCATCGACTCCTGTAGCGTCGGTTTTGTCTTCTAGCGACGTTGTAGCTCTCCTTGCGTCGATGGCATCGACTTTGGTCGATGGTATCGACTGCATCTTCGCCAACAACATGAAGTGATCTCGATGCCATCGACTTAGGTGTCGATGGTATCGACTCTGTATTGCTCTTCTCGGCTGACAACCTGTGGCTTGGTCGATGGTATCGACTTCCGTCGATGGTATCGACGGAAGCAGATACTTTTTTTTCCTGAAATTTCACAACAAGACCAAGTAAATCCACACAATTTATAATAAGATGATAAATGATGCTAAAAAAATAGCAAAACAAAGGGGATTTGATATAATATGATGGCAAAGACCAAATTAAGTGAATTATGCAATATTATCCCTGAAAATGAGTAATTAGAGCACAAAACACATATGAAAAAGGTCTATAAATGCGACTCAAACTCATCGCATCAAACTCCCCTAAGCTTAAACATTGCTCGCCCTCGAGCAACTAATCCTTAGAATAGAATTGCAGATGTCAACTAAAAATCAACACATCACCCCACATTCCACATGACTCCCACTGAACGTTCTCAAACCGGCCTTTCCTAATCACAGAACAGTAATTACCCTACAGGCGACAATAATCATCAATAAAAGAAATTATCCTTCAAACCGATGAACACTATCACATAAGGCAGTTAACATAATAAAATTTGCCGATTCAGCATTAGTGCATCTTGTGATCGCCTACACTACGTTGCTCGCCCTAACTACCATCTACATGGAAGCAGTTCTCCTGATAAACATAAGTGAGGAGAAAATCACGGTGGCCTACCAATCCGAGCAACGGGTGGATGGAATGGGTGGTTCATGGAAGAATTTGGAAGTATTACACTGTTTCAAAATGCATACAACAAAATGCCCTAAATGATGCAAATGCACATTGAAAATGCCCTAATGCTTAAAATTGGGTGGAATGACGCATGCACTAACCTTCCACCTCAAAAAGAGATAGAAATCTAATTAAGCCACATCATGTACTCAATTTCCTTGTTATGCAAGTGATATCATGTTCCTTTCTCCCTCTTATTCCATTTCCTTCTAAATTCTCTCTTTTTTTTCCTTTTCTCAATTTTTTCAGATTTTCAGAAGAAAAAAAAATTTCTTAGCCCACATATCCATAATTGCTTAGAGATACATGTGTTAGGATATTTTCTTCATGATTGGAAATCTTTGTACTATTTCGAGGGTATGGAACAATTTAGATCACGTTTCAAGACAAACTGAGGTACATGGTGTACTTATGCATGAAAATCATGAAAGTTATGAGTGCAACTACATGACATGCACCTAAAGGTAATGTGCATGACTCACTATACATTTTTTCCGTTTTATGCAAAAGTATGAAAATAACAATGCAAATCCTATCTACATGCTATGCACGCAAGAAGGAATTAAAAATGTACTTTACTTCCAATTCTTTGGTGGATTATGGAAAAATATGAAGTGGAATGATCACAAGATTAAGTTATTGAACCTTAGAAAAAATATCATGTGTCCCTCCTTACTGACATGTGTAGTAGTTCAAAGGGTTCTTTCTCTTATATCCAATTAAGGTCTCATTACCATTTGATTAGGTTAGGCTCAAACAACCGTTACTATCCACTTTTCATGAGTCAATGGGGGTGTGGGTGTGACATATTGCTTTAGAGTTGACATAATCAATCATTTTCATAGGACAAGTTTCCCAAGGGACAACCAAGTTAAGCTATCGAAAAGACACAGAAATTTTTAAATTCCCTTAAATTTCCCATGAAAACAGCGAGATGACAATTTTTAAGACATCCACGATTACACTAGATAGATGTGGATCCTAAACAAACTAAAATTGCAAGAACAAATAACAAAGCAAAAACTAAAAACAACTAAAGAAAAGATAAAAGATAGAGCTGTTCCAGCCACCCCCCTAAGCTTGAATTCGACTATGGCCTCATAGTCAAAAACCAACTTAAGGGTGGAACAGTGATACCCTGATCAATCCTGCGGAGGCGGTGGTGGGTATTGCGGTGACGTAGGATCCCAAGACGGGTACTCCCCCTGGAAGCTTGGATCATATTGGGTCCTCGGCGGAGGCTGTGGATAGCCTCCAAAGTAGTCTTGACTCCAGTAATGGTCGAAGAAAGGCTCCTGTTGCGTCTCTATCCGCTGCAACCGGGTGTGCATTTGCTCTTGGTTGGCGAGGATGAGCCGCTCGTTCTCGAACATAGCCTGTTGGTTGTCAAGTACCCGGCTCGTAGTCTCATGAATGCCGGTATACATACCCATGTGCTGCTGCTGAGTCTGCTGGATGTCCTGCAGCATGGTGTACATCCCCTACATGGAATAGGGATCCGCGGTTGGCTGCTCGTACTGTGGTGATGGCGGCGGGGGCTGAGATGATGAAGATGCACCCGGATGCATCCTAGGACGCTTCCGTGGTGCCACACGTCCTCGAAGAGGTGTGAAAGCCTCCTCTTCCTCTGCAGCCTCGCCTTCTTGCTCGTCACCACCGCCTTCTTCCTCGGAGGACTCGATGGCTATGATTGGCCACCGGAAGTGCTGCTTTCCCTCTATGTTGAAGACGTCGTCCGGTAGGGAGCTCTCCTAATAAGCTTGGTTGACGTGGCAATGAGCGTACGCCAACCCGTCCTGGAGAAGAATGAGGTTTGAACGGTGCAAGTGTTGTACGTTCACCTTGCTCCTCGTAAAGATCGGAGTCATGGACTGAAGGTTCAGCCCCAAGTAAAGCGCCAACTTGGTGACAAGACCACCAAAATGGATTGGAGCCTTCCTTGTGCTCCTCTTCACCGCCAGGACGCGCTGTAGCCAGAACGCCCCCCAGATGCATGGTTGACGCTTCAGGAGTGCGTAAAGGAAGAACAAGTCACTCTCCTGAAACTTACTCAAAGCAAGATCACTTCGAGCGAAGAATGTCAAGCTCAACATCCTATGCAAGACCCGGACGAACGGGTGCTCAAAATCTGCTACCGCTGCATTGTGGTAGCTCACGGTCTTCCCCGCCGGCACTGTAACTAACTCGGAGAAGATCTTTGCATAGTCGGTGTGGGAGTCCGGCCTTCGGTGATCATGTGGAGAGTGGATCCAGTTGAAGATTTGATTGAACTGGACCAGTGTGAGATTGTAATTGTTGTTGAAGAGTCGGAAGGACACCCTTCCCTTGATCCATTCCCGGTCCGATGCTACCACGTCATTTGGTACGACGCAGACGTCGAGAGACGCCATGAACTCTGCCACCAGTTCCTTGTAGGTGGGCCATTCGCCGAAAAACAGCTGCCCATCCACATGGTACTGCAGCTCGTCAGGGTGTAGGCTTCTGTTGGTGAGGTGTGCTTGTCCATGAAGCACATAGGCCAAGTTGGCCTCGAATCCCAACTCCTGGATCATGCCCCGGTCCACATACCGGGTGGGCTCGAACTTTCACTTCATTATCTCCTCGTAGACCTTCCTCACATCCATGTTGGCATGAATTAGTCGTGGATGAGGGATGGAAGCGGTTGGGGGAGGAACGAACTCCTCGATCTCCATAGGGTGTGCGCTTGAGGACGACGCTCTGGTGGTGTGCACCATGGTTGCGAGAAGATGGGATTAGAAGAAAAGAGCTCGGTGAATATGGAGAAGAAATTCTCCACTCGATGAAGATCTCCGCTCGATGACGCTTCTCTTCAGTCTTGGAGGGCTCGGGGGAGTGCTCGGCGCAAAGGAGGATACTTGCTCTGAAGGTGTGACGTCAAATGACGTTGCAAGTCCCCTTAAATAGGCTTGATCGGCGCCCCTGTTGACCCGTCAATACCATCGACGCGGGTCGATGGTATCGACACATCTCGCGGGTATCCGCCTCCCTCGCGAGTATCGACGACTGACGTTTGCTGGATCGAGAAACCCGGATTGCTGACGGGTCGATACCATCGACGGAAGTCGATGGTATCGACGCAGCACCCGGATCACTGACGTGGCTGTTGCAATCATCGTCGATGTCTGTGTGCGGATCGGTGACATGTTCGTCGATACCATCGACGGATGTCGATGGTATCGACTTGCTTTTATTGCGACCGCCGTTGTGTTGCATTCAACCTGTGATGATGTCGATACCATCGATGAGGTCGTCGATGGTATCGAGTTGACGGAGCAAAATTCATCTGAATATCTCCAGAGATCTTGATGGTATCGACTGGGGTGTCGATACCATCGACACTTTTATTGCGACCATGTCGATACCATCGACGGGGGTGTCGATAGTATCGACGCAGTGCGATTTTTGCTGGTGTCAACCTGAACCCATGTCGATACCATCGACGGGTGTGTCGATGGTATCGACCCTGCCTGTGCCTGCACATTCAATCAAACGGATCAAGGTATCATTTTTAAACTAAAATTTAAACGAAATAAAAGCAATCTATGACTAAAATTAAACTATCCTAATGTACCGATGGTTGGGTTGCCTCCCAACAAGCTCCCTTCTTTAGCATCTTAGGCTAGACGTCTTCCCTTCATCTCATTCATGCACAAGTGAAATGAGTTTGACCTCATTCACTTTCCTCTTGTAATTCTCACCAAAATATAACTTCAAGCGTTGCCCGTTCACCAAGAACGTGGCATCTCCATCACGCACGAGAATCGCTCCGTGCGGTTTCACCTCCTCCACAATGAAGGGTCCACTCCACCAAGATTTCAGCTTCCCGGGATGCAGTTTGAGACGGGAGTTGAACAATAGAACGCTATCTCCCTTCTTGAACGTGCGCATCTCAATATGGCGATCGTGGATCAGCTTTGTGCGCTCTTTGTAGATGCGGGCATTCTCATATGCCGTCATGCGTAGCTCATCCAATTCATTCAATTCAAACATCCTTTTTCTCCCGGCCTCATCATAGCGCAAGTTCAGCCTTCTTAGCGCCCAATGGGCCTTGTGCTCCAATTCCACCGAAAGATGGCAAGCCCGGCCGTACGCCAACCTAAAAGGCGTGGTGCCTATAGGTGTTTTGTACGCCGTTCGATAAGCCCAAAGCGCGTCCGGTAGCAATACACTCCAATTCTTCCTTGTGGATGCTACGGTCCTTTCTAAAATCTTCTTGATTTCTCTATTTGATACCTCCACTTGTCCTTGCGTCTGTGGATGATATGGGGTGCCGATGTTGTGCTTGACCCCATATTTCTTTAAAAGTGTCGCGAATTTCTGATTTCGGAAATGTGTGCCTCCGTCACTTATGATCATTCGGGGAATCCCGAACCTGCAGAAAATGTTCTCTTTGACAAACCTGCACACTACGTTCGAATCATTAGTCCTTGTGGGGATTGCCTCCACCCACTTCGACACATAATCTACAGCAAGTAAGATATAAAGATTTGAATTTGAGGACACAAAGGGTCCCATGAAGTCAATGCCCCATAAATCAAATACCTCAACTTCCTGAAATACATTCAGGGGCATTTCTTGTCTCCTTGAGATGTTACCTGCGCGCTGGCACGGGTCACATTGCCTAACAAAATCATAGGCATCCCAGAACAAAGTGGGCCAATAAAGGCCGCTTTCCAACACCTTGGTTGCTGTCCGTGAGCTAGCATGGTGTCCTCCTATAGGCGACGCATGACAGTGGTGGAGAACACTCTCGTACTCCACCTCCGGCACGCACCTGCGAAGAATACCATCCCTGCACTGCTTCAAGAGAATCGGGTCATCCCAAAAATAATATCTCAATGAATGAAATAATTTCTTTTTATCTTGATAGGACCAATCCTCCGGGATGATCCCGCAAGCCAAATAATTCACAATTTCCGCAAACCATGGTTCTTTAGAATCAATTTTTAAAAGCTGTTCATCGGGAAAGGTCTCGGTAATGGGTATGTGCAAACCTTGTTCATCAACCCTCTCTAACCTAGACAAGTGGTCAGCCACCACATTTTCAATTCCCGACTTGTCCTTGATTTCAATATCGAATTCTTGTAGGAGCAAAATCCACCTAATTAGTCTAGGCTTCGCATCCTTCTTCTCCATCAAATACTTTATTGCAGCGTGATCAGTCCACACAACCACCTTAGAACCCACTAAGTACTGCCGAAATTTTTCAAAGGCGAACACGACGGCCAGTAACTCCTTTTCCGTGGTTTTGTAGTTCAATTGAGCATCATTAAGCGTTTTTGAGGCGTAGAAAATCACAGCAGGCTTGTTATCTACCCTTTGCCCCAAAACAGCTCCCACAGCATAATCGGACACATCACACATCAACTCGAATGGCTTTGTCCAATCCGGCGTTTGAACAACCGGAGCTGAAATCAACTTTTCCTTCAAAACCTCGAATGCGTGAAGACATTTCTCATTAAAATCAAAAACTGCGTCTTTTTCCAACAATTCCGATAATGGCTTTGTGATTTTCGAAAAATCCTTAATAAATCACCGATAAAACCCGGCGTGTCCCAAAAAGCTTCTCACTCCTTTTGCAGAATTTGGTGGGGGTAACTTAGAAATCACCTCAATTTTTATGGGGTCTACCTCAAGACCCTTGCTAGACACCTTGTGTCCTAGCACAATTCCTTCTGTCACCATCATGTGACATTTCTCCCAATTGAGGACCAAGTGTGTGTCCTCGCACCGCTGCAATACCTTATCTAAGTTATAAAGGCATTCATCAAAAGACGCTCCATACACCGAGAAGTCGTCCATGAAAACTTCAAGACACCGCTCCACCATGTCAGAGAATATGGCGAGCATACAGCGTTGAAAAGTCGCTGGCGCATTGCATAAACCGAACGGCATACGGCGGTAAGCAAACGTCCCATAGGGACATGTAAACGTAGACTTCTCTTGATCCAAAGGATCAATAGAAATCTGGTTGTACCCCGAATAGCCATCTAGAAAACAAAAATGCGACCGACCAGCTAGACGTTCCAAAATCTGATCGATAAATGGCAATGGAAAATGATCGTTAAGAGTTGCGGCATTCAATCGGCGGTAGTCAATGCAAACACGCCACCCGGTTACCAATCGGGTGGTGATAGGTTCATTCAAAAGATTTGTAGTGACAGTGATTCCCCCCTTTTTAGGGACTACCTGTGTGGGACTCACCCACGTTGAATCGGATATGGCATAAATGATCCCTGCAGTAAGAAGCTTTATGACTTCCTTCTTGACAACCTCCATCATGCTTGGATTTAGACGTCTTTGAGGCTGTATGACTGGCTTGGCTCCCTCTTCGAGCCGAATCTTGTGTTGGCAAAGTGTAGGGGAGATCCCCTTGATGTCCGCCACAGACCACCCAAAAGCTCCACAGTGGTTCTTGAGCACTATCAGTAGTTGCTCCTCCTCATCCGCACTCAAGTATCTAGAAACAATCACTGGTAACTTGTCCTCCTCAGCTAGAAAGACGTACTTCAGATGTGGGGGCAATGGCTTCAACTCCAGATCAGGTGGGCAAATAAGAGATGATTGTAGCGGTGGGGGAAGTGTACCCAAATCTTCATAGTGCCTCGTGTAGAAACATGGAAGCATTTGAAGCATTTTGGCGCACTCCTTGAGTGAAGTACTCCGCATCCAATCATAAGTGACATTTAACAAACACGCCTCCAAAGGCAGTTCCGGATATGCATCAAAGACGGAAGTAATAATCACATCATCCTCCCACGAAGGTGGAATGTCCTCATTCTCATCATTTGGAAACCCAACAGCCTTGCATAAAGAGACAACTTTCGGTTGCTCCATAAGGTCCACCGCTAAGGTCCCATTATCTATCCTGCTCATCACATGGGCCATATCCAAAAATGGCTTCCCAAGACAAAGTGAGATCTTTTGTTCCACATGCTTAACCATGTTGCACTGTGCTTTTGCTTTATTAGATGCATTGCCATTGGGCATGACCATCTCAAAGCGATCATCCGCAATGCCCAAGGTCAAGTGACCTCTCCCCATCTCCAAGATCATATCAGCTGTAGCTTGGAATGGGCGACCAAGTAGTAACTCATTGTCGTGCTCGTCCTGCATTTCCATAACGACAAAATCAGCCGGAAAAAAAAAGCAGTCTACCTTTACCAAAACATCCTCACAGATTCCATACGGTTTCACCACAGAATTATCGGCCAATTGGATGTTCATGTTACTTGGCCTCGACTCTTTCAATCCAAGTTTCTTGAATGTAGAAAGGGGCATCAGATTTATGCTTGCTCCGGAATCACAAAGTGCCTCGCCAAATTTGAACTTCCCGATAAAGCAAGAAATATTGAAACAACCGGGATCCTGTCTTTTTGGCGGCAAAGTGCCCATAATAAAAGCACTCACTTGCTCCTTCAATACCATGACCTCAGTGTCGGGTATCTTTCTCTTCTTGGTGATTACATCTTTGAGAAACTTCCCATAAGACGTGATTTGTTCAATCGCCTCTAGCAAAGGAATATTCACTGATAACTTCCTAAAGCTGTCCAGAAATTTCTTAAACTGTGCATCCACCTTTCTTGCTTTTGCACTATTGGGATAGGGGACCGAAACGGTATGTGCCCTTTGGTGAGGTGGCACATAGGGAGTTAATTTCTGTGGTTCCTCCTCAGTGGCTTGTTCTTCCTTACCACCTTCATCTATGTCCTCAGTTTGCTCTATGACAGGTGCGGGCTGCTCGTTGACTGTTGCTTCTTCAACTGTGTCCTGCGGTGTGCTTGTGTCATCCGCCCTTGGATTTAACACTTTCTTACCGCTCCTCAATAAGATGGCCTTGGCCTGTTGGTTTCCCCCGGGAATATTGGTGTTCCCTGGAAAACCCAGATGTGCCGGCTTCTTCAAGCTTGCAATCTTGGCTGCCATCTGTGCCATGGAAGTCTCTATAGTTCTCATTTGAGCCCCGTGGCTCTACAAAGTCTGCCCAAACTGGTTCATAAATTCACCCTGTTGCTTGATTTGTTGCCCAAAAGTGTTCATCAACTCTTGATTTTGCTTGATGACTTGATTGAGCAACTCCGTGCTCTTGTCCTCCGTGACCGGTGCAGGCTTGGCGTTCAGATCCTACAGAAAGTTATTTGGATCCTTCCATGAAAATTTCTTATCCTTCCGCCATGAATAATCGTTATTCATGTACCCTTGCTGTTGCCGCATATACTTGACCTGAGCCTCATCCTCGGACTCATTGTCTTCTTTCTGCAGCAACTTCTTTGCGAGAAGATCCATCTTCTCGTTCAGCTCTCTCATTGCCTTTGACTCACTGGCAACTCTTCCTTTCTCAACTGGGCCTCGTTCTCTTTCTCCCCAAGATTGCTTCCGTGCCATATTCTTCAGTATTTCCCAGCATCTTGTATCTGTGTTATTTAAGAAAAATCCGGAACCAACCGAGTCCAGGTTGCTTCTATCATGCTCGGAGAGAGCAAAGTAGAAGATCTTCACTTGGGTTTCCTTGTCCAATCCATGATGTGGACATCTCCTCAACATGACCTGGAATCACTCCCAAGTCTCAGAATAAGTTTCACCCGCCTGTTGGGTGAAATTGTGAATCTTCCTGATCATATCATTGGTCTTCTCAGGAGGGAAGAACCTCTCGAAGAAAACCTCCACCATGTGATCCCATGATTCAACAAACTCGTCATTGAGGTTATGAAGCCACTCTCTTGCCACTCCAGCCAAGGAACTCGGGAATAACTTGAGGTAGAGCACATCCTGTGGAAATCGGTCTATCTTCACCATATCACAGTTCTCCACGAACTGGCTGATGTGGGCCACTGGATCTTCATTTTTCAATCCGTGAAATGCGTTTGATTTATCCAGGTTAATCAATGCTGGATCGATCTTGTAGGTTGGAATGTTTAGCCCATGTTTCTTTATAGGCCCCTTTGATGCCGAGGAAGAAGACGCCTTGATCTTCTCCCATATTGTCTGTGCTTCAGCCATTGCTTCTTCTTGTTCTTTTTCAGATTCAGAATTTATATCACTTTGGTGTTCCTCCTCGTAGTAGTCCTCGTCCTCTGGTCCCGCAGATGGAACCTCAGGTGTGCGATTCACGTAGTCTCGACTACGTGTGTGCACCATGCAAAGTACCTGAAATATGGAAATAGGGGTTCAATACAATGCTTTGAACGAGTCAACACAATTATAGAGAAATGAAGGAATTTTTGAAATTGTTTTAAAATAAAAAAAAATGTGGCCTAGAGTGGCCGCTCTTAGCACTCAAAGTGCCAATAATTTGTCGTATCCCCGGCAACGGCGCCAAAAACTTGACGTGTATTTTACTACGCGCTTAAACGCAAGTGTACGCGTCGAAGTAATATAGGCCTTGTGAGGCCCGAGTCGAACTCAGGGATACGTGAATTATTGGAGACTTCTACTAACTAATCACAATCAGCTAGACCGATTAACAAAGTAAGGGTTTTGTTGTTCAAATTAAAAAGAAAATAAAAATCAAACAAGGAAAACAATCGATTAAAGGTTAATTTAATCAATTCAAAGGGATATCTTTAGGATGGCGGTTTCACCACGGGTCAACATTGTATTAGGTTTCATATAATTCCTCACACTTCTCTCTCTATCCGGGTAGTGGCCTGAAAACAGAATTATCCACTGTCGTGGTGTAATTCACTACTTAGATTTAGGTTGATTCCACCGTCATAGTAATCATTCCCCTAAACTAAGTGCATTATAAATGGTCCCTCAGTTCCCACCATTAATTTTACAACTCCTTTGTCAAGGGTTTTATTGATTAATGTAGAATTCGTCTCTTTTTAACCGTTAATCCTTCTGTCGAAGTGATTAAGGGTGTTAAATTATTATTATGGTGATCAAGCATAACAATAGAAATGGATAAAATGAATCTATACCACGGATTTGAGAGAAAAATATGAATTATTGATATAAAAATGTCATACATTGCATTCCCGGGCTACTCCCGGTCCTAAAGATTGAGGGTTTTAGCCTCTCATGCTCATCTCACACGAATACATGGTAGAAATTGGGGAATTCATAAGAAAAATGGGAAATAAATGAGAAAACCCCTGAACAGAGAAGAACCGGTGGATCCTTGACGTAGAACACGAGCTTTCCCCGCCTGTCGGTGGTGGAAATCATCTTCGCCAGCGTCCGAATCACCCGGGATGAGCTTCTCGGCCTCCGTTCTCCTTTTTCTCCTCCTTGGCACTCGTGCAATCCCAAAAATAATGAGATCCCTGAACGTGGGCGGTCGTCATTAGGTATAAGTCCCTAATTAGGTCGTCAAATAACAACAGCCGTCCGATCGAGATCAAAACAGATCCAACGCATATCTACCGGCGTCGATACCATCGACGCGAGTCGATGGTATCGACGCAGCGGATTAGCGGCAGCTTTCCTTTCTTTTATTCTGAGCGCCTGTGGTGATCTCGATACCATCGACTGGGGTGTCGATGGTATCGACTCCTGTAGCGTCGGTTTTGTCTTCTAGCGACGCTGTAGCTCTCCTTGCGTCGATGGCATCGACTTTGGTCGATGGTATCGACTGCATCTTCGCCAGCAACATGAAGTGATCTCGATGCCATCGACTTAGGTGTCGATGGTATCGACTCTGTATTGCTCTTCTCGGCTGACAACATGTGGCTTGGTCGATGGTATCGACTTCTGTCGATGGTATCGACGGAAGCAGATACTTATTTTTCCTGAAATTTCACAACAAGACCAAGTAAATCCACACAATTTATAATAAGATGATAAATGATGCTAAAAAAATAGTAAAACAAAGGGGATTTGATATAATATGATGGCAAAGACCAAATTAAGTGAATTATGCAATATTATCCATGAAAATGAGTAATTAGAGCACAAAACACATATGAAAAAGGTCTATAAATGCGACTCAAACTCATCACATCAGCTATGATACCTGAGAAGCTGATGAGGCAAGGATGTTTTGCATTCCTAGCACATGTGGTAGATAACACCATGGAGAGTCCTCATCCTTCTGAAGTTCCAATAGTTAGGGAATTTGAGGATGTGTTTCCTGAGGAACTTCTATGTAACGACCCCGCCTCCCAGTAACCCCCAATTAAGGGAGACCGAAAGGTCAGTGCCGTTATTCAATTAACAGGATCAAAGGTTCGACAAATAATCAATAACAATTATGAAATTCTACTAACTAACTGAAATTTGGTATAAAATTAAAAATTTACTTACCTTCGAAAACCTTGGGAATATATCTATCCAAGCTTGAATCCATTCTAACTAATCCTCCTTGCACTTTATGTTTTACTTTCACAATGTGTCACTTTACTATTTGTTCTTTCAATTGTTGTTCCTAAAACGCTGACAAACAAAATGTCGGTTAGTATATCAAAATATACTGGTCTGTGGGAACAACCAAAATCTTGCAAATATGGTTAACAATTTACTAATCACAATCAAATTAATTAACAAGCCAATTTACACTTTTCAGTATGACATTCTCCACCGCTTTTTCCCTAACCCTGGCATACCCACCTTAGGGTGCCCTTTTCCAATGACTTATGGCCACCTTCTCAATTCCGAGCTTGGTGCCTGGGGGTCACCGCTCAAGGTGCCCACTAGTCATGCAATATCATAGGCCACCTTCTTGGTGCCTGGGGTCACCACTCAAGGTTTCCATTGGTCTACCCTTCTGGGCCTGACCTTTAGCATCATCCATCAGGGTGGCATGTAGGTGCGAGAATCCATACTTCTATTATTAATGTGATAATCACAGTGACTTTATAATTTGCAAGTATGAACATCCAACAGATAATTTTGCATTCAATACGATTAATCATCCAGAAAATCCTCAGAAAACTAAGGCGGTTATCCATAATTAACCACATACCTGATCCAGGGAAACTTGATTGTCCAAGCAATATGGATAAAGAATAAATCAACAAGCAATCAACAATATCCTGAAATTAATGCATGTGATCCAAGTGTTATAGTTTATCCAAAACATTTTAAAGCTAGACTTGGATTCCACCTTAGGCTTTCTAGACCATATTAGGGTTTTATTAGGGTTTTTGCCTCCATAGCACTTTTATCATGTTAAATGCTCTCTTAGTTCATAAACCCTAATTTCAACATCATAAACCCAATTAAAGTCGATTATTTCTCCTTTATATCAAAACTACCTTATTTATTCTTTTAAGTTATTTCAAGGTCATTGTACTCAATTATCACCTTTAGTTTCTTTCAGATTAACAACTCATAATTCATTAATTCTAATTGTTTCCTAGGTTATTTGTCTTTTTTAGGATTCTGACCATAATTAGGGTTTTATTTCCTTTTTATTACTTTTACCTTACTTTTATCAAAAATTCACCAAACCCTAATTATCTTGCCTTACTTTTCCATTAAGGTCCTAAAGATCAGGTTTGGACCATATAAACCCTAATTTTCATATTACTATATCCTTTCTTTTCTTTTTCTCTAATTTAGGGTTTCTAAACTTGTTAATCAACATATTAAGTTAAAAACCCTAAACTTGTAATTTTATCATCAAAATAGGCTAATAACCATCTAAATCAGTAAACAAGTTAACCATACTTGAATTAGCCTAATTGCAAGGTTAAACATATCTTTTATCAAACATTAGAGCTTCTAATCACAGATTAATCCCTTTTCTATTCAAAATATGTACCTTTACAAAAAGAGATAGATTTAGGCTTTCAAACCATTTTTAATAAATTCCTCATATTTGTGTGATCATTTTTCATGTATTGACTTTTTTCATCCGAGTTTTCTATCACCAGATACGATTTTATCAAAATAATCCCTTTTTAGGTTTATTTTCTATTTCTAGGAAAAACCAGGGCCGCCTGATCCATGGTCCGCGGATCCACTGAGGATCCAACGGTCATGGATGCACGCACCCTCAACGTTGCAAACAACAGGACCAAAGGACGGAAACATCCTTACCTTTACTGAAGGCGCGGAGGGTTATTTTGGTAAAAGACCAGGCCGTCGTCTTCCTCCTCTGTTCAGGATGTTCGCGAGACAAGCTTCTCAGCCGAGTCAACTCAAGGGTTGACTCCAGCCATCCGTGCATCTACGACCCATTTGATTGGTCCAGGGGCTCCGCCTGCCCTTCTCGGATATGCATGGGGGGTCAATTTCTCCTTGGCACCTCACCTTCATCGCTGACGATCCTCTGCCACTCCGACGACAGCAGCAACTTGACGGGGAAGAAAGTCAAGGTCCCTGACCAAATTGAACGTGTTGGAGCACTCGTCTCAGGGGTACGGACAATTGAGAACGAATTGTGGGGATCCTGGTGCCATCGATCACCCTCCCCTATATATAGGGTTGGGGCAAGAACCTACCAAGTTAGGCATTTCCCGAAACGACGACTAATCCTATTCGAACCAGGGATAAATCCCTGCGGTTTTGTCTCCTGAATGCAATGGGAAACATTGCAAGTTTTCATATTCCCTGAATCACAAGGAAAATGAAGAGGAAAGTTCCTCTGTATCTTGCAGAGTCCCAGTCCCAGCAGGACTTAGACGATGACCAGGTGTTGTTGGATTAAGATCCAACGGTCTGGGTTATCCGCGCTTAAACAAAAAGGAAAAATCCTTTCCCAAAAACAGATCATAAATCCAATTTTTAGCAATTTCTTAGGAAATTCATATCTCCCAAACCCTTTCTCCTTTTTATCTCAAAATTCAAGGGAACGTTTGTCTTGGCATTATCTAGCTTTGTACGAAATTTAGGAAACAAATTCCAAGGTATGAGAGGGCTTCCTTCTCTCCTAATTTATTCATTAATTTATTCAAAATTAATTGTTATTTCTTTCCCCATTGATATTATCCTATTATTTTGGGTCCCTTGGACCTCAAGAAATCCCAAAGGCACAGATTCCCATGTTGGGGAACATCTACTTGTCTTTATCTTCTTTTAAAAGTCAATTTCTCATAATTCCCTTTTATTAATCAATTTCTTTCCCTTTTTAATTCTCTTTTAAAGGATTTCTCTTTTTCTCTCTTCTATTTTCCTATTGAAATTCCTTTTATCATTATGAATCCTTGGGATACGAAAATCCACCAAGGATAACTCAATTATACCTCTTTTCACATATTCTCCATATTTTATCATTGTTTTCAATTTCTTCCTTAATAAAGAAATATCTAATTACTCTTTTCTTTTCTTATTGCATTTTCTTTGCAAATTTGGACTCCTTGGGACCCAAGGAACCCAAGAGGCACGAAATACATCTTTAGATTACCTTCTTTTGCCTTCTAGAGATTTCCACATCTTTCTTTTCTCAAAACCCAATTATTCATTTATTAATTGAATTTTTCCTTATTACTGGGCCCAATAGCCAATAAAGCCCACAAATTAAACAACAAGGCTACATCAATTTATTCTCAACAAATTATATTATTTGTCCAAATATCTTTAATATGAGAAATTACATTTCTCACCAAAGGAACCCAAAATTTGGGGTTGTAACATCCTTCCCCTTTTATGACAATTTTGCCCTCAAAATTCCATCAAGCAAGCAAACAAATAGGATAAGTCTTCTTATGTCCATCAGGGCTCCCATGTGGCTTCACCCTTTCCATGGTGTTTCCCAAGAACCTTCATTATCGCATTTTCTTCCATCTGAGTTCTTTCTTACCTTGGTATATCGTACCCTCATAGGTGACTCAGGACTTTTCAGCCTTTCACACGCTGAATAGGTTCAGGGCACAACACCTAGCTTGGGTACCTCACATAGTGCTCTAGATCAGACTCATGCAACACATCATTTTATCTCGAGGGGTAAGGTTAACACAACCATCTCCACCAATCCATCTCAAATGGACCCATATATCGGGGACTCAGCTTTCTCAGTTGTAGCTTAGAGGGGTCGGATTTTCACATCACATATTCTCCCACAGTAAACTGCATATCAGTCTACTTTGCATCAGCTCATGACTCATGTCACCACTGGGCTTTCTCTTAGCCATTGCATGATCAAAGCGACTTCATCTGCACACACTTGTGGTTCTTTTCTGACCTTCGCGAGGCCTCCTTCACCAACATCATCATAATGAAGTGGTGACCGACACAACCTCCCTATAGAACTTCTTGCATCCCGATAAAGGCTATGGTGGTTAACATCACATCTTAAGAACTGTCTCTATGTATCACCCTAAATGAGCACACATGCTCTCATTAGATCCTCTAGTCCGGATCATACTGTCCATTAGTAAGGGGTGATAAACTTTACAACCACTGAGCTCTTCATGTATCTACTTCCACCTCATGGAAGTGAACCTTTAGGTCACATCAAGAACCTTTGAATTCGCATCATGGTGTAGTTGAACCACCTCTTTTCATATGTAGTTCAACCACACTTGTCCCTTGACATAACTCTTCCTTTCTCATGTCATATAGGTAAGGTGATCTACCATAACCCATATTGTATCTTGACCTTCTTGGTCTAGGAGAAACTCACAACATCCATAATGATGAACTCCCATTCCCTCTCGGGAACTCTTTATACTTTATATCCATGCACTGGGTTAATGGTGTTCGTCCTTCACCTCCTAGCTTGCATGGCCACATGCTACATGCATCCATCATGTCCTCCTGTATCATTATGATTCCTCAAGCTTGATACCTCGGAAACCCTAAACCACTCTCAAAAGGGTTTTATTACCTTCCTATCCAAAGAAGTGTATATGAGGTTCTATCACTATCCTTTCACTACATCAAGGACTAAACTGTCTAACCAAACAACCGTTAACTTGTTCAACATATCTTATTACATCCGAGTGTTAGCCAAAACACATCTTCTTTCCAAACATAGGGTTAGTCGAACAACCTCAACTTCTTCTAGCTTCTAGCTAAACTAGGTAGCTATATCTTAACCAGAGCATTCATTACCACTCTTTATCCTTAGGTGTTAGTTAATGTCGAAGACATACTCCTCCATGCATTATACTTATCATCTCATCTCAAACTCTAAGGTTGTCTTCATCAAGGAACTCTGAGCTCATCCTCATGGTGATCAAACTCAACCTTGTGATTCCTTGTAACACTTGCAAAAATCCACTTAGTTCAAGATAAAACATCCTCACAAGATGATCTCCTTAATACTCTTAGTGTTTGTAAATCATCCATGTATTATTCTCTCCAAAAATGTATGTTATCATCTCTATCCTCATACCTTGTAGCAACGTTCCAACTTACATCATTTTTATCCTTGGTGTAAGGCATGCGTACTGTCCTATCTCTCACCCCCATAACAAGAAGAAATAAGCATTTGGCTGCAGTCCAAATACAGAGTTCTTCTTGTTCCAAGAGTAGAGATGGTACAACCCACCTCGCCAGTACACTTTAAAATCTAAGTTGAAATGTGCCACATATGTCTCTACATCACAACCATTATGGTATCAAAAATTACTTCCATGGAAAACTGGTCTTGAACTTACTTGGTCCAAGCACAATCCTTAGTCATCTCCTCTAGGTCTATAGGGTGCCGGCACTTTTGGGGTCATCCCTTTTCTCTTATGCATCCAGAGAGTGCCCTACTCATCTGCCCTTTGGGTCCCATGAGTCCATGAAGGTGATCAATCTCCTAACCCATGGCCCTCAGACAAAGATAGATGTTACCTCCCGACCATATGGTCATGTGCAACTAGGGAATTAGGCAACTCCTTCTTCCATCGGTCTTATCCCTACCTAACCCTATGATAGACTTAGGATTCTATTATTGTACATGTCCAACATAGAACCTTACCCAAACATCCATCATCTCTCTTCTTGCATTCATGGGTTGACTTTCATCCTTTCATAAGGGTCATGGTGACCTGCCTACCTTGGTCGAGCCCCATACCGGTTACCTCCATGGTAACACATCCACTTGCACATAGAGATGGTTATCTATGGGTCTATAGGTTCATTCTCATGCCATGTACTCTTCACTTAGCTTCTCAAGACCCTATGAAACCTCCATAGGTTTCCTCATACCCACAAAACTAGTAAAACCCCTACCAAAGGGTCCCTCTCCCAGGATGGAAGGAAACTACACCTTGATAACATAGGTCACAAGCGTCCCTAGGGTTTACATTCTCATGAGCATGCCTAACCCAACAGCTACTAAGGCACAAGCAGACCACCTATTAACTATGCTAGGTCATACTTGTTCCCTTTCCTCAACATTAGATCAACTTAGCTGTGAGGGGTTCATCAAACATACCCTTAACTTAAGGGATTTCCTTTACCTCTACACATGATGAGTACCATGCTTGAAACTATAGAGACTCAAATCTCATCATGAGCATCGGATACACTGCTTCCCATCTTAGGCCTAGGAACCCTAGGTTCACCCTTGGATATCCAACTACATGCTCAACCTCTTAACCACGAATCAAGCATGTCCAAGGTATGTCGTGTACTTCCATGATCTTTCTATTCGAGCAACACATTCGGAGTTGAGCCCTCTCCCAGGGCAACCAACTAGGTATAAAGCCTCACAACTGGTTACTTAAACCTCCTCAGGGTCTAAAGCACTCTTTATCTCCTCCAGCAGGTAACCACTTATACCATGGGTACTAGAAGCCTTATCCTCTCTCTGGGGTTTGGTTACTCTAAAGGCAACCAAGATATCATCAGCCTCCAAGAATTAAGTATAAGGCAACCACTATCATCCACGTAGGTCGCATCATCCTTAACTTCCCACTATTCCTCAAGTTTCGGGGTTTTAGACTTCCAACCTCCTTGTTGGGGTTCTGCTTCCTCTCTCTAGAGCTAATTCCATCTCCAACCATACTTACTAGAGGTCCCTTCTTCATGAAGGCTCATGCTAACATGCATACCCCTATGTGGTTGAAGCCTATGCTCAACTCATGTTTGGCTCAAGAGCATCCATACCCCTTTCATAAGCCTTCCATCATGATCTCTTAACCAGGATTTCATCAAGCTATACCCTACTTGCCTAAGCCCATAGGGTAACTATAGGTTCTCTAACCTCATCCACGAAGGAGCTATCCTTTGCTATGGCCTGCACGACCCTCTCCAGGGTTGGGTCGCCAAAGGTACTAGGTCATCTACCCTCTTATGGCATTCCAAAGGTATGACCAACCAAACACTCGGTCAATCATGACATCATGTCATCTCTCTCTCTCTCTAATCTTCACTTAGGGTTAGGGTTAACATCATCCTCAAAGGATGTGCTAGGTCTCTACCTTTAATGGAGGTCTCTACCTCCCAGACTAATTCTCTCTACTCATCCTCCAGACAAGGAGGCCTATCCTCAGGTCTCTCCTGAGGCAAAGACAACTCGTGTCATATGACCTAAGCATGTATCTATTCCTTATTTTGCGCTTAACTTATGTCCATGACATCTTATTTACATGCTTTTCATTAATTTGGTGGAGGATTCCTTAGACTTTATCAACTTTACCCATACCTCAAGAGGGTGAGGAGAAGAGGGAAAACCCTAATCCTTAAGGTCCTTAATAGAAATTGAGTTGAGAAGGGATGAACAAGATGAGAGAGTCCTAAAGGTATCTTATTTCGAGTCATACCCTAAGACATCAGCCAGGCAGTCACACAATCTGGGAGTTCTCGTATTCCGACTAGCGGTGTGGAGGAAAATATTGCCAGCCCCCAGACGTGATCCTTTTCTAGACACCTCAGTCTTTCGGACAATCCTCTAATAACTCCCTTAGTTTCTACAGAATTTGTAAAATTTAATAATTATTACGGACTAATTGAGGAACCTATGCTCTGATACCAATTTTAACGACCCCGCCTCTCGGTAACCCCCAATTAAGGGAGACCAAAAGGTCGGTGCCGTTATTCAATTAATAGGATCAAAGGTTCGACAAATAATCAATAACAATTATGAAATTCTACTAACTAACTAAAATTTGGTATAAAATTAAAACTTTACTTACCTTCGAAAACCTTGGGAATCTATCTATCCAAGCTTGAATCCATTCTAACTAATCATCCTTGCACTTTATGTTTTACTTTCATAATGTGTCACTTTACTGTTTGTTCTTTCAATTGTTGATCCTAAAACGCCGACAAACAAAATGTCAGTCAGTATATCGAAATATACTGGTATGTGGGAACAACCAAAATCTTGCAAATATGGCTAACAATTTACTAATCACAATCAAATTAATTAACAAGCCAATTTACACTTTTCAGTATGACATTCTCCACCGCTTTTGCCCTAACCCTGGCATACCCACCTTAGGGTGCCCTTTGCCAATGACTTATGGCCACCTTCTCAATTCCGAGCTTGGTGCCTGGGGTCACCACTCATGGTGCCCACTAGTCATGCAATATCATAGGCCACCTTCTTGGTGCCTGGGGTCACCACTCAAGGTGTCCATTGGTCTACCCTTCTGGGCCTGACCTTTGGCATCATCCATCAGGGTGGCATGTAGGTGCGAGAATCCATACTTCTATTATTAATGTGATAATCATAGTGACTTTATAATTTGAAAGTATGAACATCCAACAGATAATTTTGCATTCAATACGATTAATCATCCAGAAAATCCTTGGAAAACTAAGGCGGTTATCCATAATTAACCACATACCTGATCCAGGGCAACTTGATTGTCCAAGCAATATGGATAAAGAATAAATCAACAAGCAATCAACAATATCCTGAAATTAATGCATGCGATCCAAGTGTTATAGTTTATCCAAAACATTTTAAAGCTAGACTTGGATTCCACCTTAGGCTTTCTAGACCATATTAGGGTTTTATTAGTGTTTTTGCCTCCATAGCACTTTTATCATGTTAAATGCTCTCTTAGTTCATAAACCCTAATTTCAACATCATAAACCCAATTAAAGTCGATTATTTCTCCTTTATATCAAAACTACCTTCTTTATTCTTATAAGTTATTTCAAGGTCATTATACTCAATTATCACCTTTAGTTTCTTTCAGATTAACAACTCATAATTCATTAATTCTAATCATTTCCTAGGTTATTTGTCTTTTTTAGGATTCTGACCATAATTAGGGTTTTATTTTGCTTTTTATTACTTTTACCTTACTTTTATCAAAAATTCACCAAACCCTAATTATCTTTCCTTACTTTTCCATTAAGGTCCTAAAGATCAGGTTTGGACCATATAAACCCTAATTTTCATATTACTATATCCTTTCTTTTCTTTTTCTCCAATTTAGGGTTTCTAAACTTGTTAATCAACATATTGAGTTAAAACCCCTAAACTTGTAATTTTATCATCAAAATAGGCTAATAACCATCTAAATCAGTAAACTAGTTAACCATACTCGAATTAGCCTAATTGCAAGGTTAAACATATCTTTTATCAACCATTAGAGCTTCTAATCACAAATTAATCCCTTTTCTATTAAAAATATGTACTTTTACAAAATGAGATAGATTTAGGCTTTCAAACCATTTAAAATAAATTCCTCATATTTTTGTTATCATTTTTCATGTATTGACTTTTTGCATCCGAGTTTTCTATCACCAGATACGATTTTATCAAAATAATCCCTTTTTAGGTTTATTTGCTATTTCTAGGAAAAACCAGGGCCGCCTGATCCATGGTCTGCGGATCCACTGAGGATCCAACGGCCGTGGATGCACGTGCCCTCAATGTTGCAAACAATAGGACCAAAGGACGGAAATGTCCTTACCTTTACTGAAGGCGCGGAGGGTTATTTCGGTAAAAGACTAGGCCGTCGTCTTCCTCCTCTGTTCAGGCTGTTCGCGAGACAAGCTTCTCAGCCGAGTCAACTCAAGGGTTGACTCCGGCCATCCGTGCATCTACGACCCATTTGATTGGTCCAGGGGCTCCACCTGCCCTTCTCGGATTCGCCTGGGGGGGTCAATTTCTCCTTGGCACCGCTCCTTCATCGTCGGTGATCCTCTGCCACTCCGACGACAGCAACAACTCGACGGGGAAGAAAGTCAAGGTCCGTGACCAAATTGAACGTGTTGGAGCACTCGTCTCAGGGGTACGGACAATTGAGAACGAATTATGGGGATCCTGGTGCCATCGATCACCCTCCCCTATATATAGGGTTGGGGCAAGAACCTACCAAGTTAGGCGTTTCCCGAAACGACGACTAATCCTATTCGAACCAGGGATAAATCCCTGTAGTTTTGTCTCCTGAATGCAATGGGAAACATTGCAAGTTTTCATATTCCCTGAATCACAAGGAAAACGAAGAGGAAAGTTCCTCTGTATCTTGCAGAGTCCCAGTCCCAGCGGGACTTAGACGATGACCAGGTGCTGTTGGATTAAGATCCAACGGTCTGGGTTATCCGCACTTAAACAAAAAGGAAAAATCCTTTCCCAAAAACTGAATAAATCCAATTTTTAGCAATTTCTTAGGAAATTCATATCTCCCAAACCCTTTCTCCTTTTTATCTCAAAATTTAAGGGAACGTTTGTCTTGGCATTATCTAGCTTTGTACGAAATTTGGGAAACAAATTCCAAGGTATGAGAGGGCTTCCTTCTCTCCTAAGTTATTCATTAATTTATTCAAAATTAATTGTTATTTCTTTCCCCCATTGATATTATACTATTATTTTGGGTCCCTTGGACATCAAGAAATCCCAAAGGCACAGATTCCCATGCTGGGGAACATCTACTTGTCTTTATCTTCTTTTAAAAGTCAATTTCTCATAATTCCCTTTTATTAATCAATTTCTTTCCCTTTTTAATTCTCTTTTAAAGGATTTCTCTTTTTCTCTCTTCTATTTTCCTATTGAAATTCCTTTTATCATTATGAATCCTTGGGATACGAAAATCCACCAAGGATAACTCAATTATACCTCTTTTCACATATTCTCCATATTTTATCATTGTTTTCAATTTCTTCCTTAATAAAGAAATATAATTACTCTTTTCTTTTCTTATTGCATTTTCTTTGCAAATTTGGACTCCTTGGGACCCAAGGAACCCAAGAGGCACGAAATCCATCTTTATATTACCTTCTTTTGCCTTCTAGAGATTTCCACATCTTTCTTTTCTCAAAACCCAATTTTTCATTTATTAATTGAATTTTTCCTTGTTATTGGGCCCAATAGCCAATAAAGCCCACAAATCAAACAACAAGGCTAATTCAAACAACATCAATTTATTCTCAATAAATTATATTATTTTTTCAAATATCTTTAATATGAGAAATTACATTTCTCACCAAAGGAACCCAAAATTTGGGGTTGTAACATTCTAAGTGTACCTCCGGCCCGAGAGATTGATTTTGAAATTAATATAATCCTGGGCATGCAACTGATAGCACAAACTCCATATAGAATGGCACCTGCTGAAATGGAAGAGCTCAAGAAACAACTACAGGAGTTGCTTGAGAAAGGTTTTATTCAACTGAGTACTTCACCATGGGGTGCTCCGATCCTCTTTGTTAAGAAGAAGGATGGATCGATGCGATTATGCATTGATTATAGGCAATTGAATAAAATAACCATAAAGAACAAGTATCCTTTGCCAAGGATAGATGACTTGTTTGATCAGCTGTGTGGTGCAACTATCTTTTCTAAGATAGATCTGAGGTCGGGATACCATCAGTTGCGTATTAAGGAGGGTGACATACGTAAGTCTTCTTTTAGGACAAGGTATGGTCATTATGAGTTCATAGTTATGTCATTTGGACTAACTAATGCACCAGTTGCATTCATGGAACTCATGAATAGAATCTTTTGACCTTTTCTTGATTAGTGTGTAGTACTCTTCATAGATGATATCTTGATCTACAGTATAGATGCTCAACAGCATGAGCAGCACCTCTGTCAGGCTCTAACTTTGCTAAGAGAGCATAAGTTGTATGCTAAGTTTAGCAAATGTGAATTTTGATTACCAGAGGTCGCTTTTCTTGGACACGTAACATCTGCCTCAGGTATTCATGTTGATCCTAAGAAGGTAGAATATGTCCTGCAATGGGAACAACCAAGGACACTAGCGGAGATTCATAGTTTTCTTGGACTAGTAGGCTATTACGGGAGGTTCATTAAGAACTTCAGTTCTATAGCTTTACCCCTAACCAAGTTGACCAGGAAAGAGGTTCCTTTTGTTTGGAATGACAAGTGTCAACAATCTTTCCAGTTGCTGAAAGAAAGATTGCAAGTGCACCTGTGTTAGTATTACCTAAGCAAGGGAAGGGGTACATAGTCTTTTGTGATGCATCTAAGAACGGTCTATGATGTGTGTTGATGCGGGATAAACAAGTGATTTCTTTTGCTTCTTGACAGCTTAAGAAACACTAGGAGAATTATCCAACACACGATCTAGAGCTAGCTGTTGTGGTCCATGCCTTGAAGATCTGGAGACATTATCTCTATGGAGAAACATTCCATATTTTCACGGACCATAAGAACTTGAAGTATATCTTTTCACAGCATGAGTTCAACATGATACAGTGCCACTGGATGGAATTAATCAAAGACTATGATTGTACAATTGATTATCATCCAGGGAAGGCTAATGTAGTTGTTGATGCACTAAGTAGGAAATCAACAACACCAGCCCTAGATAAAGCACAGTTGAATTCCTTAGTGTGCTCTAAGAGGGATATGTTTATCTCCTTGAGGCAAAACAATGTATAGCTAAAAGTATCATTGTTAGCCGGGTTGTTAGCTGAGATGCACATAAAACCAACTCTGAGACAGCAGATTAAAGAAGCACAATAAACTGATGTTGTAGTTCAGCAGATTAGATCAAAGTATGGTAGTAAGAAATGGGATGGCTTCCATGAGTCAGAGGATCAGGTAGTCTATTACCATGGTAGGATGGTAGTACCCGATGTCAATGACTTGAGAAAGTTAGTTCTGGAAGAAGCTCATTCTTCAATGTATGCTATGCATCCAGGGAACACCAAGATGTATCAAAACTTAAAAGATATGTATTGGTGTCCTGGATTGAAGAAAGATGTAGTTGAGTTTGTTATGTTGTGCCCGGTGTGTCAGTAGGTTAAAGCTAAACATCAGAAGCCCGCAGGAACTATGCAATATTTTCCTATACCGTAATGGAAATGAGATCATGTGACCATGGACTTTGTGGTTGGTTTACCTAGAACAACCAAAGGTCATGATTCCATTTGAGTGATAGTTGATAGGTTGACAAAGACAACACATTTCTTACCTATCAAAACAATCTAAACTGCTGAGAAGCTTGCATAGATATACATAGATGAGATAGTGCGTTTGCATGGGGTTCCAGCTACTATCATTTCTGATAGAGGTCCCCAGTTTACGAGTCATTTTTGGGAACGACTACATAAAGCTTTGGGTATGCAATTAAGGCTTACTACTACCTTTCACCCACAGACAGATGGACAATCAAAAAGGACCATACAAACCTTGGAGGACTTGCTTAGGGCATGCGTCCTTCAGTTTGTAGGAAGTTGGGATCTACACCTGAGCTTAATAGAATTTTCTTACAATAATAGCTATCAGCATAGTATTGACATGGAACCATATGAAGCTTTATATGGTAGACGTTGTAAATCTCCCTTATGTTGGCATGAAACAGGAGAAAATCAAGTTTTGGGTCCTGAACTTGTGCAGCAGGCAACTGAGAATATTAAAGTAATACAACAACAGTTAAAGACTGCACAGGATAGAAAGAAATCATACATCGACAAACGGCGAAGACCTTTAGAATTCCAAGTTGGAGACAAAGTACATCTCAAGGTCTCACCTTGGAAAGGAGTTCTTAGATTTGGAAGAAAGGGGAAGTTAGCTCCTAGATTTATGGAGCCTTATCCGATCATTGAGAGGATGGGAAAGGTAGCCTATAAGCTGGAGTTACCACCTGAGTTGCATAGATTGCACCCAGTGTTTCATATCTCTATGTTGAGAAAGTGTCATCCTGACACAGAGTTAGTTCTGCAACCTGTGGAGGTAGAACTAAATGATGATATATCATATGTTGAAGGACCTGTGATGATCCTTGAAAAAGAATTAAAAAGCTGAAAAAGAGAGACATTTATCTTGTAAAAGTTCTTTGGAACCACCGTGGCATTGAAGAAGCTACATGGGAACTATAGGAAGAGATGAGGAGGAAATACCCTACTCTTTTCTCTTAATGTTTTTGTTGATGATTTCAGGGAGGAAATCCTTGTAAGGGGTGGTTAATTTGTAACATCCCTGACCTAGGTTATGCTTTAACCCTAGGTATTTTTCTTAATAAAGTTGATTAGATTCTTGCTCTTATCTTTTGAAAAGTAATTAAGGCTCAACAGAAACTTATATTTCAATTTTAGTCCTTGTTGAATAATGTTGAAATGATATTTTGTTTGTTTTGGACTAAAGTGAAAATTACCCAAGTTGAGGGATTAAATTGCAAATTGTGCATGATAATATGTTCCTCATCTGTTGAAGCATCATGAGAATGAATATGATATAGAGGTATGGCTTGTGGTGGCCTGAGTACCAAGAAAGAGCTGATAAAGCAATGTTTGTGCATTAAAACCTAGTTTTGGGGTAATGTGCAATTTACCCAAAACCTAGGGTTCAATATGAAAATAACTACTTCAAAATGGTCCCTACTGTTTCTTGGGATCATGTGGAGCAAAGAAAATGAGAGGGGTGCCTCATTTGTATCTCTTTGAAGGAGAGATAATCTTGATATTAAAATAATCAAGATTTAAGCATAATGGAAACCTTAATTCAAATTAATGCAAAAATAAATAAAATAATTGAAGGGCCTTCAACCAAAATCGAGATGGTTGAATTTTCTCAAGTGTGAACATCCTTATGCCTTGCAAAGGCAACGAAATATCCTAAGGAGGTGAAGACTCCACTCACATTATTATAAGAAAAAGAAATATCCACAAACTTATGGATATTAATGTTATAAGGGTTAAGGTGCTTAATTTTCTTTTCTTTAAATTGTGGATAATTGAGAGAAATAAGAGGAAAGGAGGATACCCTCGTATCTAAGGAAGAGAAGGGGGAAATTGGCAAGGATTTGGGGGAGATAATTCCTACTTTCTCTCTCCTAAATGAATTTTCAATAAAATTCACATAAAAGCTCATTTATCCATAGAATGAAAGGGTAATTTCGAACCCACTTCTTCTCTTTTCTTTCAAAACAACCAAGGAAGCTTTGGAGGATCAGTAGGATGACCCCCAACCTGTTGGTAAGCTTCTTGACCTCCTTTCACCTTGATTCCAAGGTGGAAATTGAAAATAATTGCATGATTTCTTCTTATCTCGATCCCATCTTCAATTCTAACCATTCCTTTTCACTCAAATCTCAAGGATGAGCCTTGGAGTAGTGAAAGGAGTTACATCCACCATTTTTGACGTGATATTGAAGCTTTGAAGCTCATTTGGATGCGGGTTATATAACTTGAACCCCTCTACATTGTTATTCAATTATCAATCTTGCAATTCCGTTGATCCCTTTATCTTCTTGATTAATTGTTGGTTGAAATTGGTAGTTCCATGAAATTAGAAGTACTAAGACCTTCAGGGACGAAGGTAGATTATTATTACATCATCTTGAACTTATTTCCCAAACAAATTGTATCTCATTCATTTTCAACAAGTTGCTCATTCGGTTTCAACACAACCGTTTGAAAGCAAACGGTTTCATCAAACCGTTTGAAGCTAAACGGTTTCAAACCGTTTGGGAGAGTTGAACAGGGTTGACTATTTGGAAAAAAATTATGCTAACATTGATGTTTGATGACACATCAAATTTGATAGATTAATTCCAAAGGGTTCATCGGTTGAAGGTTAATCAATTAGCAAACCCTAATCGAGTTAATTGCTGAAATTCAATTTGGTTGATTTAGATTTTTGGGTGTTTGAGCCCAAAACGTCTCAAGACCGTTTGGAGGTCACCCAAACGGTGTCATGACCATTTGGAGGTCACCCAAGACCGTCTGTAGGTCTAGGGTTAAGTATGGTTGAGTAATTGAAGGTCCAGAGATACCAAATTGAAATGCAATTAAGTGTTGATTTGATGATCAATCCAATGATGAAACCCTAATGAAATTTCATAAAATCCAAGGATAGGACGGGGAAAACGGTCTCAAGACCGTTTGGAGGTCATCCAAACGACATCAAGACCGTTTGGGGTCAGGTCATATCAAACGTTTGATGATGGTTCATTGTTTTCAATTGAAACAATTCCATAATGTTGAACATTGATGGCTACTCAATTCAAAGACCTAATTGAAGGTTTCTTGAGTTGAAATCCTAGATAAATTGGGTTCAAAACCCTAATTGATGGTCTAATTGAAGGTTGGTTCATTATTTCAAGTGATAAAGAAATCAAGGACTCAATAGATATTGGTTCATCCATTGAAATCATGAATCGTGTAAGTGTTGAAAGGACTTTTTTGTCCATTCGGTTTTGAGATGGTTTGGACCAAACTGGTCTCAAGACCGTTTGAGCCCAAATGGTCTCAAGACCGTTTGGGTCTAAAAGGTCTCAAGACCGTTTGGAGACCCAAAGTTCAAACGGTTTCAACACCTTTCTTGTCCAATCGATTTCAAGGGTATTTTGTTTAAGTGGTTTTCAACCAATTGAATTATGAGAACAAAGACCGTTTAGGGTCTAAGTAATTAAATCTTTTGAATATCAACATGGTTAATCTATTTGGATATCTCATGTAATTGAAGATCCAATATGGTTAATCTATTTGGATACCTAATGCACTTGAAGATTTAATTGGTTAATCCAATTGATCACCTAGTGTGATTGAAGGTCCAATTGGTCAATTCCTTTGGATTTCTCATGTAATTGAAGATGCAATTGATTAAACTATTAGGAGTCTTGAGATATTTAGATGATGTATACCCTTAGTGGGATTAATCAATGGTGCATAATGATGTAAGGATTCAATACATCATTCTAATGATAAAAGCATGTAATTGAATAAAGAGTAGGCTCAATTTAATCAAGAATTGAGTAGTGGACATCCTGAGTAGGATGAGAGAAAAAGATTCATACATGAATGATAATCATGTAGCAATTAAGTCTAAAACATTAAAAATGATGTGATATACTATTAGGGTATGATCCTTGATAAAGAGGTCATAAAACCCTAATTGAGATGATTAATGAACTCAAACCCTAATTTAGGGCGATTCTGAGTGAATCCCTAAACTAGGAGGATGATGTGATATGAACTTAAGGTAATAACATGAGTAACCCTAATTCAGGGTATCTTGATGATAAAGCCTAATTAGGATGAATAGTAAACCCTAATTGTGGGTAATGGAATATAAAACCCTAATTGGGAGGAATAGTAAAATCTAACCCTAAATTGGGTGTTAGTATATGATAATCCCTGATGTGACATGAAATGGTAAACCCTAATTCTAAAATAGGGTGAAGGTATATGAAACCCTAATTCTGGGTTATACTATATAGCATGAAACCCTAATCTTGGATGAAATGATGAATCATTGGTCCTAGTTGTGCAAAGGAAATGAGTAACCCTGATTAACATAAAATGGGAAACCCTAACCCTGGTGAGGGAATAGTGGTGTTACTCTTGATTAGTATGAAACTGAAATATGATTGATATATCTGTTATCATGTGTGTTAACCATGCAGGTATCCTAAGATGATGAACATAGTCAGGTATGATCTATGATGCTTTATTCATTAAAATTATTCATTGGGCCTTGTGTGCCATAATATACCTTGTTGCTTAGTAAATAGTAACAAGAGAGTTAATGAGCCTCAAGTGCCATAAGAGATGCTTGTGTAGCAAGTATCATGTTTTCCTTGGTCAAATGACTTGAAGGAGATAATTACCTGAAAAAGTGGTAACAATGCTCAGTGATGAGCTAAGGGTTTGAATACCCAGATCCATATAATTATGGTATTGAGATTGTTAAGGGATGATAATTCCCAAAACTGAAATGAGGGACTATGATTCCAATGTCTTATAAAGATTGAGAAGTAACTGATGAAAATAGTACATGTTTCTTTGTAGCACTTGTCCTAATAAGTTATGTTTGAAAACTTGGTTGATGCTAAAATAATATGATAATGTACTTAATTAATCAAATGATACCATAGAATGTAGTTGCCCTGGCCACAGATTCATCAGCGTCAAAATTAGCTGAATGGTGAAACAAGTTTTACTCAAAACACATATTTTTGAATATGTGGGGGTAATTGGGCAAATATTTCCTTATGCCCCATAGGAATGGCTACGGGCTATGTCCTAGGTACGAGATTGGTTTCGGACCATACCCCAATAAGAGTATGGCTACGGGCCATAACCCCTCAATATAATACCAGGCATTGGCTACGGGCCTTAACCCTGAAGAGAGTATATGCTACGGGCTATAACTCTATAGCAAATATGCCAATATACCTTGGCAAGCTAATTGCAGTTTGATACATGATGTCTCTGCCAAAGTAATCTCGTACTGACTGAGACAGATGAGGTCATGGATCTGGCTCTCCCATTGACCTTGTGTGGTATCGATGCTTTACGTAATCATGGTCGGTTGGAGTATGAGCGGTATATCTCATCTCCTCAGGGCTTAAGAATGTTTGTAAAATGTAATCAGTCATGTAGCGTATTTGCATAAGATTGAAATACGAGAATCACTGGTTGATGTTATTCTGCTTAGCATGTTCTAGATACATAAATGTTATTTATGCTCTTCAAATCTTTATGGAATAAGAGACATGTTGCTGAATCAAGCTATAGCTTAAATACTTGAATAGAAATGTTACTTTAATCTGCATAGATGTTGATTTATCTGTTGTTGAATATATGATTCCACTGTTCAGTTTATTTCTATTAAACTTCAATAATAATGTTTTCATCGGAGATTTATATCTCTCGCTGGGGCAATTTTATAATGGTCTCACCCCCGTGCAATTCTAACATTTTTAGGTGGACGCAGACGAGGTAGATGCAGAAATCTCATAAAAAGGGAAGAACAACAGCAACAACAGTAATAGGGACAACAGTAAATCCTCAGGTGGAAATACTAGCTGTCAAGTCTTGTATATGTGTATATAGAGTCCTATGTGTCGTTTATGTACTCTCAGGTCCTAGGAGTCAATGATAGTGTTTTTATAATAGATCTGAGATTTTGGCTTGAATGCCTCGAGGATTTTGTTACTTGTGCTTTTTAGTAAAGCAAGGATGTATTTATATTCCTCGAGAAGAAATGGTACAGAGAATGTACTATGCGAACCAGGATGTGAATGTAATATTATGGTTCTTGATGAAAGAGTTCTCCTGTATTTGGATCTCTTTATAAAAAGTTTTAATTTTTAGTGATTTTCAGTAATTCTGTTGTTAATGACCGCTTCCTCATTAATCTTAATCGATGTTTGACAAAAAACGTCACAATTGTTTTCTCTTATCTCTCTCCTCATTCACTACTACTTACTTTTTGCTACTTATCCTTCTCATTTTAATCATGAATATTAAACATTCCTAAAATTGAAACATACAAGGTACAAATAGATTATTCATAATTTTTGCTATCACTGCAAGAATTTATCACATATCGCACTTCACTCATATTGTATTTCTCCTTTTGTTCAAAACACACTAGTTACATTTCAAATTTATATCTTACTCTTTACTCTGAATCATTTCCATATTGGTCATCTACCTTTCAGATTAGTTATCTTTAAACCCTGGATTACTCTCAGTGCTAGTTTACTTCTCATAGTGCAAATCTCATGATCTTGTTTTATAGAGATGCTAGTATTCAAGGTCAAATCACTAATGACATCCCTTGAACTACTACAACTCTAAACATTCTAGGGTTTGGTCCTTATCAGTAGCATGACGTTATTGTGATGTGACTTTGCTCCCTTAATTTGAAATTCAAACTTTGGATCTCACAAGTTTTACTAAAGTCTTCTTTATCTTATCGATTGAATTTCCTTTCTCTTACTTGGCCATTCAGATAGATTACATTCTCAATTACACTGCTAGGGTTTCATCATCATATTGTGTGTCATTATTACTTTCACTAGATGTCTCTACCACGGTGATTATGCATTATGATTCATTTTCTTATCGCTTCATTCCCACATTGCTCTCATTAAGGAAGACAGGAAAGAGAAGATGATTTTGAGATTTAGAATTTTTATCTTCAAACATTCAATAATACATTTCTCATATGTAGGTTTAATTAATTATCAACAAGGATACTTGACTAATTAGCACTTTCTTGAATCTCACAACCTCTTTCTTTTATAATCTATATTACTTCATTATGTTTCAAACCCTTCTTTACTTTCCATAATCCCCTTACCATAGACTACTCTTCCACATATGATCTTTAACTTCTAATTGTTCTCTTATGACCATGTTTCTTATTCATGTGTATGATCATGTATACCATGTTACACATTTTTCTTTTTATCCTTCTACTAATGTGAAGTTGAAATTCTAAATCAATAATCTCTCTACAAGTTTCAACTCATGTTTAATACATTACGTATCATTCATTTTAAATCAAATGTCTCATGCATGGGTCAAACTTAGTTTCTCTTTCAATCAAGTTTTTCCTTCCTGAATATAGTCTACCTTTGTATGACTTATTCATTTGTTAAGCTACACTTTTGTTCTTCTTTTAGAAACTAATTTTTTGTTCTATAGAGACTTGGAATACAAATGTAGTAAGGATGAATGTATTAAACATCATAATAAAGGTATACATTCCTTGCTCTCAATTATATCATAATCCTCATTCCTTAATCAAGCTCATTATTTCTAACATTTCTCTTTGTTTTAACTTAGTTTCTTATCCTAGTCTTATGATTTACATGTTCATCTAATTATCTTTACTTTAACTCTTCTGAAGACTCTTCACTTATATTTACTTATTGTCTACCTAACTCTTTTCTTCTATTTTCCCTTTGCTTTGGAGTACATAAAACATTGTACTCGATTATATGATCCATTCCTCATGATTGATTCTTACTATCTTGTCTCTTACATACTTTTCTCATATCTTTTCCACATTTCATATTTAGAGTTCATATAATACTAATCATTAAACTTAATCCGAACCTTATGTCGTGTTCCTTTATTTCCAATTAAGGATTTCTCATATGAGGCCCCAAAGTTGGATCTCATATATCATTTCCAACTGATTCTTAGCTAATCTAATCTTTCCCATATGTTTCAACATCTTAGTGTATGTACATTCTCACTATGATGTGGGTCTAATTTATCCAGAGTCTACTCTTATTATATTGTTAATAGGAGTCATTAGAACCCAGTAACGCATCATGCCAGCTGGACCAGGCCGAACCTGCAGTCCTGAAGCCAAGAGCTACTCAAGATTAACCAACTCCTATTAATCTCAAACATGTGGAAATAATATCCACTTAGGGCAAACTCATTTAAACATAACTTTGGTCTACTTGATACAAAAAATATAAACAATAATTAAATCACTTCATGATACACAACAATATAAAAGAACCATATATATTATACAAATTGATAATATGCACTCATACATATAAGAGCATTTATATTGATCTCTAATCAAAGAATCAATATAGAACAAGAGTTGCATCACATTTTATTCTTATGCTCAATCCATTTATTTCTTTCTAGTTTTCTAACCCTAATATTTCTAGGGTTTCTCTCTAGCCCATCCTTCCACTGCATGCCTGGCCAGGGCATTCAGAGAAGAATAGATAGAGTAGCTTGATACCGGTCAACCTAAGTATTCAGACACTGGGCTAGGGTATCTAAATACTGAGACCTCCCAGAGATATAGACACATCATCTCCTATCTGCCACACTTATGACTCTAACTTACTAACTTAATGGTCCCTGACAACTCAGCCTAAGCTCTGATACCAAAGTTGTCACACCCCGATCTTACAATTACCACTAATCATGAGATTAGGGCATGAATTGAGGATTTAAATTAATACAAAGATCACCCTTAACTTTTTGTTCACTTTCAAACTCTTTGTTTTCTCGCATTGAACCACATAAACTAACTTTACAAGGGAATCTAAACATTGATTTCTTTAATATGATCTCAACATAAATGATACACATCCATACATTCATTCTTAGGTACATACGACATGATAATCAAATACATTCTCTCTTATTAAGGAAACAAAGATAAAAAACATTACTTACAACACTCTCACATCTATACTAGGACCTAGAGTGACAGGGACCGACTGAACTTAATTAATCTCATACTTAACTCATGTGGTAGATCTACTCTGATGCTTTGACCTTCTTCAAGTCCACGTGGTTTCCTTAAAAATTGTGAGTAGAGGGGTGACCCTACTCGCTCAGTGAATGAGTACTTCAAAGAAATAGTATAAAGAACTGATATAATTATAGATATACTTTTGAGCAACTGATATCAATTATAAAAATAGTAAGATTTAAAGAGATTGATCATTGACAATCATAAATATGGTAGGATACCTAAGATATCAACAAGAGTAAATCAATATATGAGCATGCTTGATTAATTTCAACGAGAACTAATAATTCAGAAACATACAAAGAATAATTGCTGGGAAACTGTACTCAAAACTTTCTTAGCCTTCCTTACTTATAAGAAACTCTTTAAACCTATATGAACATAATTTAGCTTATGCCCTGATCATATGCAGTGTACTCTACATATGAAGACTTGTAGCGAACTATGATCTCACCGTAAAAGACTTAGCTGACACACCCGAGAATGCTAAGCCTGACTACGTCACTGGTCTGCAACAGGAAAATGGCTCTCTGGCCTCAGCACACCTATTATGCCGTAAAAGTTGGACTCCTCCTCTAACCTGAGCACACAGGCGGAGAGTCAAGCCACCTATTGGTTTTTCTATACTCTAGTGCCACCAGGACCTCTGGTTGATGTTAGACACTACATTTTGTATATTAAGGAGACTTCCACTAGAGCTTTGTCCCCCGTACCACCTATTTGTACGTTTCGACCCCCGTATACTAGACACTGCCAGGGTTAGGTCATTTCATCCCTGCAGTGCAGACCTCTCATAGGGAATCAATGGTGTTCAGGGCTCTTAAGTCTATTATTTTATTTTTCTTGGAAAGCTCTTACTATATTGTATTTTTTCCCTTACTTATACTTGACTCTGGTATCTCTATGGTACCGTGTCTATTTTTTTGAAGTTTATAACACAACATGTATATCATCCTTAACTTGGCAGAGTAGTATATTCAAACACTGTAATATACTAAGAAATCAACATACTATACATCTAGGCAGACTGAAATACTTAAATAAACATAATGCATGTCCATTTGGCACTTATGCACTATAATCATGCAATTAAACATCTTAATATACTGATAAGAGCTAATTACTTGGCATGCGAGTAATCGTCATTTGCACCCATAAATTATTTGCACTTTCTTGGAAAACGTGCACATCGACCCAAATCATGGGTTGTGCATCTCATACTGAGAACATGGTAATCAAAATGCTTAATTCATTGAACACCCTATCCTTAGGGTTTCATTTACCTCATTCACTTATCACATGGCTCTCACAGGGATTTAATATGTCATAAACATCCACTAAATACAAATTGCTTTAAACAAGTCATATACAATTAACATATGTATGAAATCCTCAAATTGAGATAAATTAGGGTTTTCCATGCCATTCATTGAGATATTATGAATCAAGAACAACATTGCATAAATAGAGTCTATGATGCCAAGAAAAACACTTCAAATGGATTTCACCATATTTATTCACAACTTTCTAACTTTCCACTCATATAGGGCTTCACCCTCTTTATGAAGATATCAAACAAACACTATTCACATCACATGAAATCTAAAATAGTATCTGACATATATGTACTATGCATTCAGATAAACAATCATTCATAACCAAGGGGATCTAGATAAACAAATTTCTCTATTTAATTATACAACAATTTCAGTCACAAACAAATTCCCTATATTTCAGTTTACTCTTATAACCTTTGTGAATACTTAGGGAATTCTCATTAAGATGTATTGTATACATTTCTAATATGAATTTATCATTTGAAATTCAAACAAATAGAGGAAGAATCCATTTCATGTCGTTTTTCAACAACTTAGATCAAACAGACAATTCAGGGTTTGTAGTCGCATACTAAGCAATTAAAGATTATGGATGATTTAACCAATTTTCATGCAATGTATTGTTTAAAGGAAGTTCTCACTCAAACTTAGGTGTGAAAACACCTTAAAAACGCATCTCATCCCTGAAAATCTTGATCTCATATCAAATCCCTAGCAATTCACCCGATTCTTCTTCCTTTCAACTCGAAAACCCTAGAAATGAGGGATTATGAAGAAAGAGTGAGAAAAGGGGAAGTTTTGATACCATTTCAGATCAAATCAGAGGAGGAATGGAATATTGAAATGTGAGAGAAGATTCACCATTAAAGTCTATACAAAGAAGCTAAACTTACATGATTTCATCATTCCTCGGACCGTAAAACCCTAGGTCAGTATTTCCATCACTTTCTCCTCTCAAACCCTAACTCTCTCTCTCTCTCTCTCTCTCTAGGATTTCATTTCTCTGGATTGAATCACGAATTATGAGAGCTCCTTGTGTGTTAGGTTGACCATATAGAGCAATTGAGATGCGTGCAATTGACCCCTCACTATACTTTCTCTTATTTCAGCTGAATTTTCTGTCATAAAAATATTACTGTAATTTGTCTACTGATAAGGTCTAAACGAATCAAAAAATTATGAAACTTTTATATGTTGTTTATGATTGAGTTTTAGATCTCCAGTTAAAATTTTAGATCATTTGGAATTACTAATAAATAATTAAAAATATAACATTGCACTACTGAAAAGCACTCTGTCAGCATTTTGGTCGAAGTATAGTTCGACCGAGAACTACATTCAAAGAACACTCAAATATTCTGAAATTTTTCTCCAATATGCATGATTGAGTTATACATATCGTATCCAAAATTCAATTAAATACAAAATATATAGAAAATATGAAAAATCATTTACAACATTGCTATCCTGATCAAATTCCATATTCATGTACTATCAAAAGCCTAATTTTTGTCGATTAGGGTTTACATTTCTCAAACCCTAATTGTGACGTCCCCGGATTTTGGCTTCTCCAAACCCTATTGGGAATGAGAGCCCATAATCCGAAGACATCAAACAATCATATCAGAAAGCGATGCGGAAGCATAATACGCATACATGAACATACAACCATAACATTCTCAACATTCAACATGTAAATTTATAACAAAAAGGACTTATTACAACATGAATTACACTTACATATTGAAAGATGATTTACAAGCCTAAGAACATATATGCTAACTAGGATCTTCACAATAGGTACAACCTGAACAACTTGCTCACATCCTGTACTTTTCCTCCCATGCTATCTCTGAACCTAAAACATACGTGAAACAACGAATCAACACACAAGGTGTTGTGTACGTGGGTAGAAAGATACATACTAATATGTTTGCATAATTGAAATAACTTGAGAAAGAAAGAGTAAAGGAAAACATTATTTAAAGCGATAATCAGGTAAACATTCCTTTTTAACATGTCATTTGATGCGATTGTACTACTTCAAGCACCTTTTCAACATACATCTAATGTGGGCCATAGAGAAGAAAAAGAGAGGGATACATACATCTAACATGGGCCAGATTTCATACATCCATGTTAGGCACATACATCCAGCATTAGGCAGTGCATGTAGCTACAACCCATCATACTCAATTATGTTGTATTAGATTTGGCGAAGTGTAACTCATAATAGTTCAACCAAGCAATCATATCCAAATACGAGCATTCAAGATATCACATATCATATGCAACCAGAAAACTAGTCTTATACTTAATAAATCCCACGTACCTGAGTTCAGAGATTCATAAATATCTTTGATCATCTAGAAGTCTGGTCATCACCTGATTAATAACAATAATCATCATTAATACAAGGTTCATCATTATTAATGGTATTTTAGGTCCATATTAGGGTTTTGGTCAAACCTAGGTTTAAACTGATCTAAGTTTGTCTCTAATATTTTTCTAATGACGTACATGTCATAAATAGGGTCTGGTTCAAATTTCATAATTTTCTGATGCTTAGTCCATTTCCTAGAATTAAAATGGGATTAAAAGCATCTAAATAGTCATTAATAGAAAATGACCTATTATTTAGATATATTACTCAAATCACAGTCTAAATATGGATGTATATCATCATTAAGGTTCTAGGAAATTTTTTTGAGAATTAATGTCAACTGCATACTATTTATTTAATTTAATGAACCCTAAAAAGGAGCTTCATACTCTAAATTAAATATCATCATGTCAAAAGCCTGATATTATTCTATCATTGTGTTCTACTCATTTTTCTAAGAATTTTGATACCTTATTTGTATTTTTATGATAAACGTTATATTTTCTATGATTTATGCAAGGTCTGACAATTAACTGAAAATTTACCTTTTTCGTCCAATCTAGATCCGCCACGTGGCCACTAGGGCAACGCTTCTTTCTTTGCCTTGTTGCGCCAGTTCTCATCCTAGTTTGCCCTGGGCCGGTCGGTTCTAGGTGCTTGGACCCGGTCGACTCCTTTCTGCGCTCTCGCGTTCAACGTGATCTTGTTCGCGTGCATCTGGGACAGCGCCGTCGTCGTGAAGCTTTGCTCCGGCGTGAAACGAGATCAGACCAGTGCCACCTTTCGCAAAGATGGATGATCCATCAGCTTCGCCATTAACTCCCAGATCTCCGTGGCTACTCGACTTAGGTGCTCTGCCTCTACAATTCTAGATCGGTGGGATCTCCGGCCACCTCACCGTCGTATGGGTGGAAACAAAGGACTCAGGGATCAATAGCTCCTCGTCAGTTCCCTTGGCCATGATCAATGTCGACGACCTCATCTAGATACTCACGACCTCTCAGGTCTTCCTTTGTGTCTCTAGAGCTCTGCCATCACAGGCTTTCTGCCGTTGTGGACCTCCTCACGCTGCTACATGTGAACGCGACCAGGCTTCTCCCATAGGCCTGCGCTTGTTTCCGGCGGGTTTGGTCCTCCTCTCGATGCCCCCGAGTGTGAGTCTATGGTGCAAGCCACCACCGTGGCTTGGACCTCTGGTGAGAGAGCGATATCCAGGAACCAGTCACCGTCGCACTGCTCCACGCCTCTGACATCTCAGGCTCCTCAACGGTGCCTCCTCCGCGAGTGCTGCTGCGCAAACTGCTGTTGTGTCTTCCATCTCCCCCTTCCTGCCGTAAACTCCATCTTCCTTTTCCTTCCAACCTATTTCAACTCTGCTCAGGAAAGGAGACGAGAGTGCAACTATAGGGAGGCGGAGGATTCCAGCAAGTGAAGTGTTATTGAGGCCTTTGCGGAGATCATGATATGTGAGAAAATATCCTATGATTGCCCCCGCCTACATCGGATCTCAGTGACACCTCAACCCTGTTCCGTTCAACCATTTCCGGAGGTGAGGGATGACTTGGAAGCTATTCATCCTTCCTGTATCAGCATTCTGAAAGGTTCTGTACCGCACACTAACCCAATTGGTAGTGTGACTTTAGATTGACCAGAACTACTTTAACTCTTAGTCCCGCTCGTGACCAGCTACAGGCTTTGAAGTCATGCACTTATACTCCTTTATTAAACATTCTAAATAAGATCCTTTGTAATGGCAACAGTAAACCCTGAATACAGATCAATCAATCCTCAAATCTTCATCAAACAAGTTCAATCCAATTAGTATGGTTGTTATCTATATCCAAAACTTCACTATATAATATTCAAATCCAAACATATCACTAGATGGATGTTTAATCCCATAAACATTTAATTAGTTAGCAAAAGTCTTCCATCCCAATTGAAGTCAATTAGATGTCAAAATTATGCATCATATTTCCAATCAACCCCTAGTTGTGTTTAGGGTTCATCATTGGATAGCCAATTCATCAATTTGGTATCAACCATCAACTTAGATTTCTTGGTCCACAAATGCTACCTTAGGTTTCAGAAACCTGAATTTCAGGGTCATCACATTCACCCCACCTTATTTGGAATTTTGTCCTCGAAATTCAACTAATCTCATACTTAAGAGGCTATTTAGGAGTTCAACTTCATATACATCATCATTGCTTAGGTTCTAAGATCACCATAGATGCATGCACTCTAAGTTGTCAGCTTAGGGTCTAGAGATTCTTGGGTGTGTCCACCCCACCTTATATATATGTGGAATCATCACTTAATGTCTTAACCATAACATGACATTATGATATCTTAGGGTTACATCACCACTAAGGGTACATGTTTTACTCATACTTTTAAAGTTCAGGAGGAATTCATTTATATGCCATGATATTCAGATCATTCAATTCTATCATCATTAACATCTTACAGTGATTTCAGCATTATAGGAGATTTATCTTCATCCTTGATATTAGAATTTTTCTACTTAAGAAGGATTATGCAACATGTTTGACCATTAGGGTTTCACCCCATGGTGTGATATTCATACTCAACTTAGAAGCATACGTTGAGAAGGATCAAAGGTACAAACTATATTTCTGATGATATATCATATGATCCAAAAATATCTTTATATCAAGTTGATGAGTTCAACTTTTTATGTCTTGCATGTATTATGTGAAGGGAAAAAGAGAATATACTAAGTCAATCTTATCAAAATTTTAAAATTGGATATTACATGTACACATAGGAAGGGAATATAGCATAGGCCAAGCTTCTATGAGTGACTCCTCATATATACGTCATTTATCTAGCTCAAGTGAGGTTTCTAGCATCATATATTAAGAAAGAGAAGAAGAAGAAGAAGAAGAAGAAGAAGAAGGGACAACATGTGTGAGTATCTTATGCATAATGCATTTTACTCCAAGAACTTTCATTTAATATATCACCTCACTTGCAACTAATGACGAGCATCATTGACTCAAGTCACTCAAGCTAGGACCCAACTCAGTCAAAGAATTGACTTTTTCATATGGGTCATTTACCCATCCCTTTATTTTACCCAATTCTCATATATAGATTTAAATCATGCATAAGGACTCAACTCAACACTCAAGAGTAATCTAGTGTAGGACATTTTTTTTTTATCACATATCTCATATATTGGAGGCTAGGTCCTATGACCTTCTCCCTGTGGGTCTTACTCTCTCTGGAGTTCACCACATATCTCATCCTACCACTAGATATCCCTCTTGTATAAGAGCTTGAGGCTCATGCACATTCATCTCTATCTTAACTTAACTTATCTTAAGTAGGAAAAGGGAATGTACTTTCATCATCAAGATTTTGCTTAAATTCTCCAAAATTGGATTCAACTAGTATATAGTTTAAACCTTTATAAGGAAACTTATACTATCAGAGGTCAAACTTAGATAAGATTTCACGTGCTTATTTCAACTGTCATTCTATCATCTGCTCTATGTATCACATATCTTGATAAGGCTCTAGACATCTAATCTAGACTACTCTCTCTTCTAGACTGATGTCACTACCTTTCACTTAGATTGCATGAACACTAACTACTCTCCAGTGTGAGGGACACATTTTTATATTTACATATATATAATAAAATATTATATAGTTTTTTTTCTCTGAGAAAGAAGACGTCAGAGAAAACACTCGAGGCTCCAGCCGATTGGAAAACAAAACCAAATCAGCAAAACCGAGTGTCCCACACATAGTAGATAGCCTAGTGTCATGTAACCTAGTGAAACGGTGAGAACAAGATGTAGACTAGTGTAGCTACCCAATACATATGAGCTCTATATGAAAAGGGTTTCAGACACTTGTCTAAACCTAGTTCTCGAACATCTAGGTTCTAACATAGAGGCTAAGTCAAACCTTATTCCTAGAGAACAACTTACTAAGTTTCTAGGGTTTAAAGTGAAAGGTGAAATTATGTTTTATGTTTCATGGTGAGAAATTGTTAGGCGTAGCTATTGTTCATGCTCTGATACCAACTGTGACGTCCCCGGATTTTGGCTTCTCCAAACCCTATTGGGAATGAGAGCCCATAATCCGAAGACATCAAACAATCATATCAGAAAGCGATGCGGAAGCATAATACGCATACATGAACATACAACCATAACATTCTCAACATTCAACATGTAAATTTATAACAAAAAGGACTTATTACAACATGAATTACACTTACATATTGAAAGATGATTTACAAGCCTAAGAACATATATGCTAACTAGGATCTTCACAATAGGTACAACCTGAACAACTTGCTCACATCCTGTACTTTTCCTCCCATGCTATCTCTGAACCTAAAACATACGTGAAACAACGAATCAACACACAAGGTGTTGTGTACGTGGGTAGAAAGATACATACTAATATGTTTGCATAATTGAAATAACTTGAGAAAGAAAGAGTAAAGGAAAACATTATTTAAAGCGATAATCAGGTAAACATTCCTTTTTAACATGTCATTTGATGCGATTGTACTACTTCAAGCACCTTTTCAACATACATCTAATGTGGGCCATAGAGAAGAAAAAGAGAGGGATACATACATCTAACATGGGCCAGATTTCATACATCCATGTTAGGCACATACATCCAGCATTAGGCAGTGCATGTAGCTACAACCCATCATACTCAATTATGTTGTATTAGATTTGGCGAAGTGTAACTCATAATAGTTCAACCAAGCAATCATATCCAAATACGAGCATTCAAGATATCACATATCATATGCAACCAGAAAACTAGTCTTATACTTAATAAATCCCACGTACCTGAGTTCAGAGATTCATAAATATCTTTGATCATCTAGAAGTCTGGTCATCACCTGATTAATAACAATAATCATCATTAATACAAGGTTCATCATTATTAATGGTATTTTAGGTCCATATTAGGGTTTTGGTCAAACCTAGGTTTAAACTGATCTAAGTTTGTCTCTAATATTTTTCTAATGACGTACATGTCATAAATAGGGTCTGGTTCAAATTTCATAATTTTCTGATGCTTAGTCCATTTCCTAGAATTAAAATGGGATTAAAAGCATCTAAATAGTCATTAATAGAAAATGACCTATTATTTAGATATATTACTCAAATCACAGTCTAAATATGGATGTATATCATCATTAAGGTTCTAGGAAAATTTTTTGAGAATTAATGTCAACTGCATACTATTTATTTAATTTAATGAACCCTAAAAAGGAGCTTCATACTCTAAATTAAATATCATCATGTCAAAAGCCTGATATTATTCTATCATTGTGTTCTACTCATTTTTCTAAGAATTTTGATACCTTATTTGTATTTTTATGATAAACGTTATATTTTCTATGATTTATGCAAGGTCTGACAATTAACTGAAAATTTACCTTTTTCGTCCAATCTAGATCCGCCACGTGGCCACTAGGGCAACGCTTCTTTCTTTGCCTTGTTGCGCCAGTTCTCATCCTAGTTTGCCCTGGGCCGGTCGGTTCTAGGTGCTTGGACCCGGTCGACTCCTTTCTGCGCTCTCGCGTTCAACGTGATCTTGTTCGCGTGCATCTGGGACAGCGCCGTCGTCGTGAAGCTTTGCTCCGGCGTGAAACGAGATCAGACCAGTGCCACCTTTCGCAAAGATGGATGATCCATCAGCTTCGCCATTAACTCCCAGATCTCCGTGGCTACTCGACTTAGGTGCTCTGCCTCTACAATTCTAGATCGGTGGGATCTCCGGCCACCTCACCGTCGTATGGGTGGAAACAAAGGACTCAGGGATCAATAGCTCCTCGTCAGTTCCCTTGGCCATGATCAATGTCGACGACCTCATCTAGATACTCACGACCTCTCAGGTCTTCCTTTGTGTCTCTAGAGCTCTGCCATCACAGGCTTTCTGCCGTTGTGGACCTCCTCACGCTGCTACATGTGAACGCGACAAGGCTTCTCCCATAGGCCTGCGCTTGTTTCCGGCGGGTTTGGTCCTCCTCTCGATGCCCCCGAGTGTGAGTCTATGGTGCAAGCCACCACCGTGGCTTGGACCTCTGGTGAGAGAGCGATCTCCAGGAACCAGTCACCGTCGCACTGCTCCACGCCTCTGACATCTCAGGCTCCTCAACGGTGCCTCCTCCGCGAGTGCTGCTGCGCAAACTGCTGTTGTGTCTTCCATCTCCCCCTTCCTGCCGTAAACTCCATCTTCCTTTTCCTTCCAACCTATTTCAACTCTGCTCAGGAAAGGAGACGAGAGTGCAACTATAGGGAGGCGGAGGATTCCAGCAAGTGAAGTGTTATTGAGGCCTTTGCGGAGATCATGATATGTGAGAAAATATCCTATGATTGCCCCCGCCTACATCGGATCTCAGTGACACCTCAACCCTGTTCCGTTCAACCATTTCCGGAGGTGAGGGATGACTTGGAAGCTATTCATCCTTCCTGTATCAGCATTCTGAAAGGTTCTGTACCGCACACTAACCCAATTGGTAGTGTGACTTTAGATTGACCAGAACTACTTTAACTCTTAGTCCCGCTCGTGACCAGCTACAGGCTTTGAAGTCATGCACTTATACTCCTTTATTAAACATTCTAAATAAGATCCTTTGTAATGGCAACAGTAAACCCTGAATACAGATCAATCAATCCTCAAATCTTCATCAAACAAGTTCAATCCAATTAGTATGGTTGTTATCTATATCCAAAACTTCACTATATAATATTCAAATCCAAACATATCACTAGATGGATGTTTAATCCCATAAACATTTAATTAGTTAGCAAAAGTCTTCCATCCCAATTGAAGTCAATTAGATGTCAAAATTATGCATCATATTTCCAATCAACCCCTAGTTGTGTTTAGGGTTCATCATTGGATAGCCAATTCATCAATTTGGTATCAACCATCAACTTAGATTTCTTGGTCCACAAATGCTACCTTAGGTTTCAGAAACCTGAATTTCAGGGTCATCACACTAATTCTTCAAACTAAAATCATAGTTAGAGTTTCTTCTTAGGTTTGAAACATCACAATTGATGTACTATCATTAATCAAGTCTAAACGATGTTCAATCTAATCAAGCATGTAATCATTCAGGTAAACCCTAGTTTACCAATTAAGCACAAATGTGGTCATTACAAGGATGGTTGGTGGTAGGTTGATAGTCAGTCATAAAATTGTCTTTTTTACGACATGTATTCTTATAAAAAAACATAGAGGCAATGCATTGGCACTCAAGAGATCCTGAAACAAGAGCGTTCTATTGTTTTTTTTATATAATCATTCCTTATATATATTGATGCCGACTCATGTAACCACAATGAGTACCTAATACAAGACGATGACAATAGAGAGATTTGAAAACACCAAGGGTGTGATCTCAAGTGATCATCCTAGAAAGTTCATGATAATATTACATCAGATTCTCAAAATGTGCGGGGCACCCTTATTTGTATTAGTCTCCTCTTAGTCAACTAGATATATGTAGTCCTGTCGTAGATCTAATTTTCTCCTCCACCTTCAATGGCATGTTCCGTCTGTGCTCTAGGTATAATGATTTCAGCTGTCTGGATGAATATCTCCTTGAGAGTTTTGTCTCCATGACATCATGTAAATAAGGAATTCATGACAGTAGGTGTCCACCTGTTGTTGTAATAGATCAATTGATATATTATGATTGCTAAATAAAATTTGTTTCTAGATATCCACAAGCTCCACAAGATTGCAGCTACTAATGTGTCGTGTTGATTGTATTTATCAAGTCAGCTTCTAGCGTTTTGCAATATGTGGATGGTGTTAAGTACAGGTTGTGCTAGAATGGTGATAGTTGTGGCAAGTTGAGTTCAAATCTGTCTAGATGTATGACATCCATATAAGAGGTGTTGGGTGGATTCTTCATGGTTGTGACATAGTAGGCATCTGGTGAAAACCTTTTTTCCTCATCATCAAGTCAGTGGAAATTTTTTCATGGCATATCAAACCAAATCAGTATGTATATTTTGCGTGGGCATTTGATTTGCCATACAATCTTGTATTCTCTGATTTGGCCTCTGAATGTAAAATATTTATATGGTTGTTTGGTGACATATCTAGTGCCCCATTACCATGTGATGTTTCTAAATGTGTTGTATTCAAGTTCGTGCATGATGTTTGAATATGTGTTTGGATCAACCCATCCTCTAAGACATGTTTTGAGGATGTTGTTTCTGCTTGTTCCTAATTTGGTGAGGGTCTGGTTATTGTTGTAGTTGATAATGGGTGTAGGGATTATCAAGCAAGTAGGTTGGAGGTTGATGAGCTTGCGTCCATGTCACCACGTGTCATGCCAAAAAAAATTATTGTTCCAAAGGTGAAGTGGTATTCGGATGGTATTTGAGATGATCTGTAGCGTTTTGACCAGATACTTCTAATAGAGGCAATGATTTTATGGATGCTTTGAAAGACCAAAGTGGTTGATGCTGAAGGTATTTATCAATAAAAATGTTCGTCCATAACTTGTCAACTATGTTGCATATGGATGTTATGATTTTGTAGAAGAGACATATAATGTGGAGTTTAATGTTGATAATACTTTATCCTCCGTCTGCCTTGGAGCTACATATAGTATCTCGTTTGAACAAGTGTACTTTTCTTACTTCAAGCGGTGTGTGAAAGAAGTTGATATGTTGAGATGAATTTACAAGAAGACAAAAAAATTGTCTAAAGAATGACTATATCAAGAAGAGAGTAAGGTAATGACCATTGATAACAAGTTACACAAGGACTATCATAGAGATGCAACGCAGACCAGATTAGAAACATTGTCACTAGGTCAAGCACAATTACAAGAAGTAGAGTGGAAACCTCTATTAACTTGGGAAGAGTCTATCAGAAAGATTTTAAATTTTTACATATTTTAGTCAGAGAATGACCCGTAGGAATAAAAAATAAAAATCCACATAGGCAACCCCAAACAGAGTCAAATGGAGGTTTAGGCCTAATTTGGTACGGTGTAGTTGAGTGCAGTTTTATGATTCAGAAAACATATCAAATATAATCACATAGTAAGAACTGCATAACATATATTTGGTAAGATGTGGTGTCCATGTAGGCTTTTTATTTGTAATCGTTTGGTTCAGGCATGCAGCACTGCAATGCAGAGTCGTGCATATAATTTGAGAGAGAGCATCAGCGTCGTGAGTGGGCAAGTGTATTGTAGTGGGGTCATGCAACGTTGACCAGAGACACATGAGAGAGAGAAGGCAACGGAGTAGTGGGTTAAATTAATACTTCCGACTAACACGCTGCATGATGTGGGCCGGGAAACTGCACCCGACCACCCAATTTCAGGGGGTGGTACATTTTCCTAGATTTGCCGCTCAAGTGTGTAGTAAGGTGTTGTTACAAATCAATAAATTACATCCAACTAAATAAAAAAAGTTACACCAGAAGTGATGAGTTTGAAAGTTAAACAGAAGTAGCAGACCCTACCAAATAGGCCCTTAGATGATAAAAAGGATGATATATAAATCAAAGGAAACAATATGAATCTGACGATTGATGTTACAAGTTTATGACACACTTCATTGCACGCCTACCTTTCATGTCAGAGTAAAACCGCTTCTTAAATCTCGTTAACCCAAGAACAATATATATAAATATTTAGCCTCATCCAGTTGGTGCACACGACAGGCTTATCAGCCGGCGTTTTGCGTTCAACTGCCTGCGACGACGAGGCGGTTACCGCCGGAGAACAATCTCGAGTACATAGATATAAAGTCATTTACACGAGAAGAAACATGTAAAAAAATAACCGTATCCCTGTCTACAATCCCTAATCATAATCCACTGTCGGCCGTTTTCTGGAGTTAGTAATTTCTTTTGTAATAACCCTTAGCGCCCAGCTTCGCCGAATCCCCCTATTTGGTCCGAGTAACACCCCTTTTAACTTTGCTTTTCGAGGGATGGTTTCCGTAGATTGCGTCGGCCTCTTTTATAATCTGTCATTGGTTCCTTGGATCGGCAAAAAAAAGAAAAAACCAATCTTTCCTGCTAGTTCGTGTATGCTTTCTGTAGACCAAAAAGACTCTGGTTTCAGGCTCCAGTATTACCTATGTGGAACGTGTATACATCTTTACTGATCGTTATGTACAGTTGTTGAATATTTCCGTCCTATTCAGTGCCAAAAAGCAAGAAGAAGAGCCGTATCAATGTCTTTACACTACTAGTGCTCTAAACTTTGCTGGGCTTGTAGTTGGCCTCCCCATGTCCGAATCCGCTCCTCCGCCCTTGCAGCCTGACGATGGAATACAGAAGTGGGGAAAGAAAGTTAATTCTCAAATGGAAAATAATATTACCGCATAATAATATGTGAGTCAAAAATAGTAATTGTATAATAGATTAATATTTTACTTCACACTTTTTTTTGTAACCAATCTTGTACTTCAAATTTATAATTGTGTAAACTAAACTTATAGTTTTAATTAACTTATCCAATGGTCTAAAAGCCGAAAATCAAACGGATACGGAACTGCAAACAAGATATTTTACCTCAAGAGTGAAAGTGTTCGGTTTCATTTAAACGTACCTCTTTCTCCCAGTTTGTTCTCAAAGTGATCACGGTCAATATAATGGTTTGCAGCAGGCATCCTCCTAACATTCCAGCCCAAATTCCCTGGAAAGGAAAAATATAATTAATACGATCATGAAGTAATCAATTGGGACCTGCATCTCGACAGCAAGAGAATAAATTGTCACAAAAAAATCAACCCCAGTTGTTCTTTTTCTTTCGGTTGCTTACCATTGCATTGAGCTTGAATTTATACCCAAGAACTGCCCCAATGGGCAAGCCAATAACGTAATAGCAGCCTGTGTTAATGTAAGCCACCAGCGCCTGCCAGCCTGCACCAATCGCCACACCTGCATACGTCGATCAGTCGTGATCAGTAATGGTCCAAATGTGTTTTAAATTTTCGCATTTGTATGTTCAAATGATTGAACCATGTGTATAGTATATAGTATCATCATTAAGGGCCAATTTGGTTGCGGGTGGTTGCAACTTGTACAACGATTTTAAAAACAGGAAAACAATAACAGGAATTAGAAGACAACGTCATTCGTTTGGTGTGATGTAACTTGGAAGCCATGAGGGGTTCACGGCACAATTGTTTGGCCTTGCAAGTAGCTTCCAGATGTAATATATGTAGGTGAGGTTACCACCATCGCACATAACAATCTAGAGCTCAAGTTACAACCTGCACCGTCAAGCTTGAACAAGGGGTGTGCGTAGCATTCAGCAGCCGTGGAAAACGAACTGCCCCCCAAAATAGGCACAGTTTGATCTAAGCAAATTTGTATACGAAGCTTGCAGTTTGTTTTCCGGTTACGGTGTGAAACCGCATCAAACCAAACGTTATGAGTTCACAACTCATCGGAACCAGATTGAGTTTGGATGACCACTTCAAGGTTGAGTTTGGATGACTACTTCTTAAATGCGGCAGTCTGTCTATAAGGTCGTATAACTTTTTGGTATTTCGTAGTGGATGAGCGAAAAGCTGCAACCAGCACAGCATGTAAAGTTACACAGGAAAATTGTGACACAGAATAGTGATCTGGTGCAAAACTGACAGTTGTGAAGCCTGTGCGTCATTTGCAACTACCATTTCGGTACTAAATTATCTATACAACGGTACAAAAGAAGTACACAGCCATAGCCGGTGTGATTAATTTGACACGTGAATCCTGTATCAATTACCAGCAGTTTAGATTACGCCAGCCAAACTAGGCCTAAATGAACACCACATGGGTGGTGGCCTCCCTTGTTTTTTATTTTTTTGTCTCTGTGCGTGGGTGAGAATCCGTCACTCCCAAGATTCCCCACCAGAAAATCAGGAAGACAGAGGGGGGGAATGGGGGATTAGGTTGAGTTATTTAATCATACCAGAAAGAACAGGTTGGACGCTGTTTAGAATCACTGTTGCCGCCAATAGATAGGCGAGCTTGGACGTTTCTTTGACCACCACAGGTTGGTCCGTGAAGAGCTTAGGCAGGTGTGTTCTGAGTGCCAGCACCACGGCGGAGAAGAGGACTCCGAATAACAGGGACGTGGAGACCGTCATCACGACGGAGAACTTAGCCGCCTTGGGATGACCGGCGCCAAGCTCGTTGGATACCCGGACGCTGATGAAATAAGGATCATAGCAGAGTATTGTTGTTAGTTGGTCAGTGCTGAGATTATTACTACATTAGCTTGATATAATTAGTTATGAATGATGGTGATCTAGATTCTAGAAGGATATGGTACTAAGTGAAACGAACCTGACAGCCGCGCAGAATCCTAGTGAGATCATGAGCGCCCACAGCTGGTAGTTCATGCTGTCCAAGATAAAGACAAAGATATCAGTAATGTCAGCGGGCCATAGAAGCATCGGATGTCTTGATTAACAGAGTTAATACGCATGATATAATTACCAGATAGAGATGGCGTCCACTTGGATCTCTGGGTTCTTCAGGCACCCCACCATGATGATCACAGCTGTGTAGTACCACAGCTCCAAGCTGCGAGCAGGATTGCATAGCCATTTTTGTGTTAGAAGAAACAGAGGGAAACAGAGGGAAGCACCGGGAAACACAACTCCAACTTGCAGTAATGAAATCATAATTGATTGGCATGTATTGGATGAAAAGAAATACTGACCATAGCATGATTGCCGATGCGAGGGAGAGCTTGACGAACCCCCACAGCGAGTGGAACGCCTTGATCGAGAACCCCGTCCAAGCTTCAGGGAAGAACCCAGAAACCAGGTAGATAACCTGCGCCAGGTTGATGAGCCACCACGACACGTTCCCTGCAATCGCCGCTCCCAGCATCGCCATCCCGAGCTTGTTGAGGAGCACCCAGTTGAGCAGCACGTGCACTCCGAGCCCCACCGCCGATATCACAGTCATGACCCAAACTTTGCTCTGCGACTGGAAGAACTTCTGGAGCGGGAAGTTGATGGCGTACGCGAACAGCTGCGGGATGACCCAAGTACAGTACTTCCCCGTGAGCACGGCCGTGTCACTAGGCTGCCGGAGGACCAGCAACAGCGGGGTCGCCATGACGTAGAACGGAGTGAGCACCACCGCGGTCACGAGAGTTATGATCCAGGAACGCTGCATGTAGATCCCCAGCATTTCGAGCTGGCCGGCACCCACGGCCTGGCCGCACAGGGTCTCCAGGGCGCTTCCCATGCCTAGCTATACACGTGGAAGTGAGGATAGAGAATGAATCTCAGGTGATTTGATCATCGGAAATTAGAAAATATTTCAACTTGGATATGTATCATCATGACCATCGATTATTACCAGAACGCCGTATGCGAATCCTTCGATGACGTTCTGCGCTATGGACACGGCGGCTAGCTCGACGGTGCCGAGGTGGCCGACGAAGGCGGAGGTGACGAACCCCAGGGAGAACTGGAGGATGGATGTGAGGATGGTCGGGAGAGCAAGGTGCCATATCTTCTCGGACTCCGCCAAGAACTTCCCTTGGAACTTACCCATTATGGATCAAACGTACGGGCTACACTGTGAGGCAGGTAAACCGTTTTCCGTCGATACTTTCTTTCTTTTCCTGGCAATTGTATACTTGCAAGCGTGGCCGCAGTTCTCTTTGCTGCTCAAGGAAGGGAAAAGGAGGACGACGCCCTGTGGAGATGTCAAGCTATCGAGAGCTTCAGATATCTTGTGGTCTGATGTTTTTGTATACTATACATAGTATATATTCGTACCTACACACCCGGTCGTCAGATGGATCATACGACCCCACCTACTCTTCTTTGACACCAGTTGGGGGGTGAAGGCGGGCAGGCGTATAGGAAGATAAGCATCGTCCGCTCGGTACAAAAAACAATGATCAAACTAGCGAAGAAGAGGATATACGTCGGCAGTCAATGGGCATGGGTATAATAACGACGACCTTGACCAACCGGCGGTGAGCTCAAGCGGTGGGACAAGTGGCTGACATGCACCGGACACTGTTAAGATCTCCAGAGGAAGATCACGGAGCACCTCAAGCTGTAGCCGCGGTGGGACGTGAAGAACTTGGAATCGTGGTCTCCTCTGGTCGCTGAGTGAGTGGTTGTGGTTGTTGATTGTAGATTGTTGATTGTTGCTTGAGACTGAAAGAGATGGCAATTGCAAACGTAGGAGAAGTCAGCCAGACTGATGTCTGGTTTCACTTCCACAAGGCCCACAACCTGTTTGTTGATATCCGTGTGTGAAATCGACTCGAAACCGGTAGAGGTCGCTGTTGCTCTCTAGGTGTTGCTGCATGTATCGTGCGGTATAGAATAATCAATCAATAGAGCTGGCCAGCGGCGACAGCTGCCGTTGTTCGGGAGCGAGTTGAGAGTAGGTGGTGGAGACGACACGATCCAGATATACGATAGTGGAAGCGATCGATCCAGGAGGTGATGTGCTTATTCCCTCGGTCGGCCTCTCTTCTTTAGGTGCGACGCAACGCAACCACAACGCTCAAAAACATGACGACGACGGCCGTGAACAAATTATTATTGTTATTATTTGATTTGTTTATAAAAAAACAATCACCAAGCTAATGATATTGATTTGTCAATTGCCCATAAGAAAAATGCAGAGCAGATGTCGCCGTCCGAGTTGGAAGCTTTGTTTGGTCACCTTCCCTCATGTTCCTCTTTCGGTTGGACACTGGTGCTCACCAACACCAAAGGTTTAATTTTAGCATATGCTATTTCTAGATCCCTCAACCGACATTAACTCATCCGCTTCCATCTGCCCCATCTTCTTGTTTCCCGATAAGTACTGCCCCCCTGCGAAGAATAACAAACTGCATTTTTACAATTGTTTCATTGGTTTTGCACGACATGCAGAAGCACAATTCGACTATAAATTCACGATACTCATGCTAATAATAGTAAGGTTTAGGAAAGAATGGATCCATAAAAAATTAGTCCTCAGATTTTCCAAACAATACCGACAAGAGGTTTGGTTGTCAGTCTGTCCAATTGAACAAGAAAACAAAATCACCCCCGTAGGTTGGGGAGGAAAAGAACCAGCCAGGGTAGGTCGTATCCTGGTTAAGAATCTTAATGACTATCTCCCAACCCGTATCCTATCTATACAGCTTTTGTAAATCAGCATCACGACTACTCTGATTGGCGCAAATTACCGGCTCTCGCGGCCCGCCCCTCTTACTCTCACCACTGCCCCATCCTGTTGCTGGAGAAGTCACCGTCTGGTTAGGTGATGAGGACATGGGTCTTTTGCTCACGCACCTTGACTTATACATCAGTAATCAGAGTTGAATAGCTTCTGGAATCATCCTGGTTAGGTTTTGTTTCTTTCCTTGTTTTCAACTTGCATTTTCAATTATACCCGTGAAGATTTATATCCGGCTGCCTTCTTTTTGTCTACGGTTAGGAATGAGGGACGGCAAGTTGGGAAAACCTGATGGTTTTTACAGTGATAGGTTGTATGCTTACTAGTTGAACCAACTGTCCTTGTTTTCTTGATTGAGCACTTATGATGATTGGTTAGATTATCCTTGAATTTTGATGTTAGAAACAATTATTGAACATAACTTTCCAAAGGAAGTTTCCGGCTAGTTAAGAATTCCTTTAGGAGAGTCGGGATGGCGTGAATATCGGGCCACACCATTTTTGGAGTTGTCCTTGTCCACTATACTCTCTGATTTTCGTTGCCAAATATGAGTAAAAGAACCACCAGATTTAGCTACAATTACATTTGACTAAAATATAGATAAAAAATCTCATTTAACTTAGTATAAATGAAATAAAGCCATGATACATAAAACCTACTACAACTCATTACAAGACCCTTTTAAATGATAGTTCACTTTCTTTGTAGTGCCATGTTCTGTAGGAAAATATGACTATTGAATAGGTGATAACATCAGTTTTGGTGCAATTTCAATAGCATTTTACATGAAAAAGTCAAAAGATTTAATGTTTAGATGTTTAGTTTTATCCATTTTTTATTCTAGTTCACTTAAAGAATAAGTTCTAATTCAATATTAATAATATTTGAAGGAATTAAATGCAAATCAAGTGAAATTGATGAAGTTTGAGTACGTGCTCAAAAGACCTTGCTTTAAACAGTCGACGAATCGGTCGACAAGAGAAGTATTCACCAAAGAGATCGACAAAAGACTACCGACTCAAGCTCGATAGACCCATCGAGCACCAGTATGATGAATTGAAGAACCTCGACAGGTACCTGTCGAGGTAAGGAATGTCAAACAAAAAGACGAATCTCACTTCTATCGATTACATATTGACATCCCATCCCATCGACACCGATAGACGCTTGTCGATCTGAAGCTATCGAATGAGTGCTCGACACACCTGTCAAGCAGAGGATCCTTGATAACCTCGTCTGTTGTTCCAACGATAGCCATGTCGACAACACTATCGACGTCTAGAAGACAGTTGTCGAGGAATCACCTTGACAGACCTGCCGAGCTAAAAGATCGATATTGTAACGCTTGGGCCCACTACCGAAGGCTCTAGTTAAGTTTTAGGAATGACGACTGGACCCACAGACCACCACTAGCCTTAACTGCATGCTTTTCTTTCACTCATGTGCAAGCCAGAGTCAACTTCTCGACTGGTCACCCAACCTAGTACTACTCCAAGTTGAGCACGCTTAACTATGGAGTTCTTTAGTGATGGGCTCCCAGAAAAGGAGGTGCATCTTGGTGATATGGGTAGTCCAATCATTCCTTTTAAGATCATATTGTACAAGGCCTCAAATCCTGGGATGTTACAATCTCCCCCACTTAGACTCTTGACGTCCTCGTCAATGCTCAATTATATGGCCTCATAAGATCTATACCCATTTCAGTGCAGACCCAGAATGGCCCATGGACACCCAACTCCCGATAACAGAATACCAGCGGAAGGGTGGCTACATCAACCATGAACAACCTTTTCCAACATGCTTGGACCACACGGCTCAAACCTGGCATGCTACATGCCCATGTGGGCCCAACCTACTGGAGGGGTTATGGCTGTGATACCTTTTGTAATGCATGGGCCCATTGCCGAAGGCTCTAGTAGAGGTTTAGGAATGACAACTGGACCCACAGACCACCACTAGCCTTAACTGTACGCTTTTCCTTCACTCACGCGCAAGCTGGGTCAACTTCCTGACTGGTCACCCATCCTAGTACTACTCCAAGCTGAGCACGCTTAACTATGGCGTTCTTTAGTGATGAGCTCCCGGAAAAGGAGGTGCACCTTAGTGATATGAGTAGTCCAATAATTCCTTTTAAGATCATGTTGTCCAAGGCTTCAAATCCTAGGACGTTACTGATATAATCACCTTGACAGATCCCTTGCAAAGAAGAACTCTATTGATGGTGAAAAGAGACCGATTTACCTGTCAATCGACAAAGGTTGTTGATGAGAACCATTATCGACCCATGGGTTGACAATCCCAACGACATGTCCAAAATCCATCGCCCAACAGGACAAGATCGACACTGATTGTGAGGGGTCGACAACCTCGACCCTATAAATAGGCCCCCATCACAGCCGTATAGAACAGACTTCTCAAGTTCCAAAGCTGGAGAACGACACCTATCGACCTACCTAGATTTCTTGATCCAGACCTGTCGACCTTGCTCCTCGACGACTCCTTTGTCATCACCGCTGATTTGAAGGACCTTCTTGTCTCAAGCCTAGATCAGACACGAGGAGAAATCTTGTCGACACCACTGTCGACCGCCAAGATATCAATCGAGAGGTTGATCAATCTACCTTTGTATCGATCTTCTCTTCCTCTTTTATTCATAATGACTTATTCTAGTTGTACTCTTTTTATTTCCTCGACCATGCGTGACTAAAACCCTAACTTGAGTTGGGAGTAGCCGTCAGGCCCTTCCAACCATGTAATTGTTCATCTTTTTATTTTATGGCATATATTCTTTAAAGTTGTATTCCTTTACTCTTATTGAATTGCGTCGATTGATGATTAACTACCTTCTTTTGACAATTGATATGAATATTGTTCGAGATAATGATTTCAACAAGAACTGTAGTATAAGATAGTAACGAAATGCGAGAGTGGGGAGTTGCTATTACAAAAGTCATATGTTTTTCTTTTGATCTTTCGGTTAGTACCTCGAGAGAGATAATCTTGTTAGATAGAAATCTGGTTGGATCTCAAGAGAAGGAAGGGACATATATTTTCTTATGGTTGTTTGCAAAATGAGTAGATAATATATATAAAATAAGACTAAAGGTTTTACATGATTGTGGTTGGCTTGATTGGTGAAACCCAATCCAAGTCCCTTTTTATCTTAATTTCTTGATTTATCTTTATTTCTTCTTTGATCTTTCATAACTTAGGTTTATTACTTAATTAGGTTAAATATGTTCCTTAATCAAAACACCATCAAGATCACTTTTGGGTAGTCTAGACTAAGCCCATATTTCACGTTCTTAGTCTATTATTCTCCTTGTCCCTGTGTTCGACCCCACACTACTACAAGAATTCCGTATTGAGTTGCAGACGCCTCTACTAGTTGGGTATAAATTCAAAGTCTGATTTCTGTAACTAGGAACAACTGTGTTCACACTTTTGGCCCACGTAAAAGAGAGATCAACTTTTGGCACCGTTGTTGGGGACAAGGAATCAGATAATATCTAAGAACATGTGGTCTACTTAGCACTAGTCATTGCTTCTAAATTTTGCAAAAAAATTATTAGCAAATCCTTTACTACCTATCTGCTAGAATATTGGTCACGTTTCCAGTTTCAGACTCTAATTCATTCAATATTTTCACTTATAGGTAGCCTCTTACCATTTCTAACCAATCATGGAGTTCCTCACTGAATATCCAGAGGCAAATATTCTCCTCATAGATCCAATGGCGGCACGAGATCCCCCTGACACAAATGTCCCTGAAGAAAAGCCTTCTCTGCATTCCCTAGTCACATGTCGTGTTAATGATAATCGGGATCCTATAGTTCTCCCTCGGATACCAGCAACAAACTTTGAGTTGAAGCTCAGATTCATCAGCATGATCCAAAATCATATGTTTGGGGGAAGCTCTATTGAAGAAAATTCTTATCATCATATAGATGCCTTCAAGAACCTCTATAATACTATCAAGGTGAATAAAGTACCACAAGATGTCATCTACATGAAGGGTTTTTGTTTCTCTCTCAAAGACAAAGCCTTACAATGGTACCTATCTCAAAAGGGCATTACTTTGTGGCAATAGCTGTCTGAAGCCTTTGTGAATAAGTTCTATCCAGTTGAGAAGACAGTGAGGTGTAATATAAAAATTATCGATTTTAGGCTGAAGGCTACTGAAAGCCGACATGATGCTTGGGAAAGATATCAAGAATACTTGAGAGAATATCCTCATCATGGCTATGATGATTGCTTTATGAAATCCTTACCTCGATCGAGAGAACATCTTTAAGCGCTGCAGTTGGCAGTGATTTCATGAAACATGGTGTCGAAACCTCCAAAGTGATAATCAATAACATGGAAACTCTCCAAGCAGGTCATGATTTTGATAGGGGTTCTTCAACAACCGTGTTTGCCATCAGCAAGCCTTTAGATTCTAAGCTACTAGAGAAATTGAACAACAAACTTGTTAAAATGGCATCTGATGTCCAGAATCTGAAGGAAGTCAATTCCAGACACTTTGCTGAGGCATTCATAACGTGTGTCACTTATGGAGAAGGGGATCATGGTATTGATCACTATATCTACACCCATGAAGTAGAAGACAAGCAAACCGAGAATGTGTCCCATGTAAATTACAAATGACCCGATCATCCTGGATTCTCTTATGGGAACACCTCTACATCAGAAAACTCATTTCAACTGAATCAATCTTCTCAAGCAATGGGTAGGGGGAAGCCATTGGTAGAGGAATCCCACCCAAATTTCAACAAAACAGGCCTCAACCACAACAATAGGGAACTTATAATGGAAAATGAGGGAGTCTCTTTCAACAACATCAGAAGTCTATATCCAGTCTAGAGTCTTTAACAGAGAAGATGGGGGAATGTCTCATGAGCAACAACAACATATTAGCAAATATGTAGACACAAATGAGCACTGTGAATGCTCAAATAAGTGATCTTCAAACCCATAATCAGATGATCGATCAACAACTAGCTTCTATTACTACATCGATTGGGAGATCCATAGGACTATTCTCATCCATCACTGAACAAAATCCCAAGAACAAAACATCAAGAATGACCACACTTCACTCTGGGAGTTCTACTTCTGATCCACAGCCTAAAGCACCGATCCACGAAGGAAGCATCAACAACTCAGAAGAATCCCCAGTATTCAGAAAGTCTAAAGGAGCCATAAACCTTGTTCTGTCATTGAAGCCAGCAGAAATTTCCATAGGATCCCCCTATCCGCATTGCTTCATCAAGGCACAACTTGAGAAGAGATACACCAAATTTCTTGATACCATTAAGAAAATTCATCTTGATATTCCTCTCTCGATGTCATAGATGAGATGCATATGTATGCCAAGTTCCTAAAGGATCTCATCACAAAGAAGAGGAAGAAGGGAGAAGTTGAGACAATATGCCTCACAAAAATGACATCCGCCTTTTTTCAATCAAATATGCCAACGAAACAAAAAGATCCTGATGCCTTTACTATACCACTCCTCATTCGAGATTCATCAATAAGATATGCTCTTGTAGATCTAGGGGCCAACATCAGTCTGATGCCATACAGTTTGGCAGGAAAGTTGGGCCTCACCGACATTATTAAATCCAATATGAGGATTCAATTAGCTGATAACTCTTATACTAAACCAATTGGTGTGGTTGAGGACGTACTGATCAGGATAGGGAATTTATTCATCCCTTGTGATGTTGTCATCATCGAAGTAGCGGAAGATCCCACTTGTCCCATGATATTCGAACGACCTTTCCTTTCAATTGCATGAGCATTGATTGTGTGGCCGATGGGTCATTCACAATAAGAGTTGGGAACGGATCTATCGATTTCCACATACTTGATCACAATAAGAGTACTAAACCAATCTATTGATTTCCACATACTCGATCACATGAGAGATGTAAGGACCCTGACCTGCGTTTAGGGCTTACCCTGTTTGTTTTGCTTAACCTTGATGGTTTGAGGCTTGCTAATCACCTTTGAGTGGTGATTAGGGTTTGGTTGTGCTTTGTTGAGGGTTGAGGGTGCTACTTGTAATTAACCCAAGTCTAGGGTTTTGGGAGCAAGTTTGTCACCTTGAGAGGTGTTCTTCTCTCTCTTTGCTTCCTTTAGGGTTGAGAAGAAGGCTTGGGCTTGTTGTTTGAGTTCTTTGGATCTTTGTTGAGCTTGTTTGGGCCTTGGAGTCCCTTGTTTGGGCTTGCTTGGGCCTTGTGTCGGCCAAGTAGAGCTTGTGTCGGCCTAGAGTGGGCTTGTGTCGCCCATGGTGCTTGGTCCAACCTTGGTCATGTTTGGAGAACACATGGTGCTCATTTTGGACAAGTGTCTTATGGCTTGCAAGAGAGGTGGCTTGAGTTGGTGGACATGTGTCCCTTGGGTGGACGACACCTAGCAAGGGTTCACCTTGGTTTCTCCTCCTTCCTCATCTATATAGGTTGTCCCTTCCTTAGCTTGAGGTCCCTTTAGTTCCTCTTCTCCTTGTGCACGACACACCCTCTCTTCCCCTTGCTTGGTGGCCGACACACCCTTGAAGAAGGAGCTAAGATGGCCGACACACCCTTGTGTGAGCAGCTTGGAGGCTGATACACCCTTGGAGTTGAAGGAGTGGAGGTCGACACACCCCTTTTCGAGGAGCTTTGGTGGTCGACAACCCTTGGAGCTCAAGTGCATCTTCTTCCTTGGAGCTTAAGGCGAGTTGCATGACTCTAAACCCTAACTACTCTCCTCTCTTTGCATATATGTTTGCTTTAATCTTGCCCTTGCACGTTTGGAGTTGTTCTTTAGCTATTTTGCATGATTGGCCGATCCTTGTGTTCTAGGGTTTAGGAGAGCAACACTCCTTTCTCCCCTTGGTCTAGATGAGTGAGCTTGAGCTCTAATGCCATGAGCAACACCCCTCTTTCCTACCCGATTGAGGTGAGCACATGACTTAGTGACTTGAGCAAGACTCTCCTCTCACCTTGGGCAAGATGGTGAGCTCGTTTAGATGGCTTGAACCTTACTTGAGATGTGTGGGGAGGTGCTGCCCGATAGCCCTTGCCCTAGTTCTCTCTTGCACGGTTTGAGTGAGTCAAGTTTTCCTTCTGCTCGCCCAGTGAAGCTCAGTGCTCACTCGCCCGACACACTCTGTTTTGCTCGCTCAGTAACCCTGCTCGCCCTGCTTTTACCCTGCACGCCCCTGTGTCGCCCGGCAGCTTTGGCTCATTTGATAGTCTTGCTCTCTCGACACTAGCTGTGTCGCCCAGTGTTGTTGCTCGCTCAGACTCGCCCTGCTCGCTTATGTCTTGGCTTGCCCGACACGCATGTCGCTCAATACCTAGCTCTGCTCACTCGGCCCCAGCCATGTCGCCTGAGACTACCTTGCTCACCCGGTTCTAGTTGGCTCGCTCGATACTAGTGCACGCCCGACATCCTCTGCGCGTGTCGCCCGACAGGGCTGCTCGCCTATGCTTTACCCTGCTCGCTCACTTGCCTTGCACGGTTCAGTACCCGGCTCATTGCTTTGCTCGTTTGCTAACCGGCCCGCTCAGTGTGTCTGCTCGCCCGCTAGGGATTAGATAGGAATGGGTCTGCCCGGGGTGACTTCTAGTGAGGGTTGTTGACATCTTTGGTGAGGGCACGACCTGTTATGATGCTCTTATGACGATTCATTACTTAATAACAAGAATTATGTTCTTGTGGCTAAAGTACATGCGTATTAATGTCACTACTCTATCTCTTTATTGACAATGTGATCTTGAGCATGCATTAGGGTTACTTGATAGTGTGCTTACACGTGTAACCTTGAGATGAGGCATGAATATGATTATTGTTGTCATGATGAGCTGACAATGCACTTAACCCTAATTGTCACCCTATGGTAGTAATTGTAGTCTCTTGATTATTCATCTGGTTATTGAATTATGCTAACCATGCAGGTAATGCTTAGCCCAATGAAAGGCTATGAGAATTGGGTAAATGAACACTGTGATGACAGGTGTGTGATGTTCCATGATGATGATGAAAGCCTTGAGAGGATAAGGTACTATGTGATGAGGGATTGAGATCCCATGGTTGTGTGATGATCCTTGAGATGGATCTGGATGGTTGGCAAGAGGCCAAGTGATAACATGTGATGTGAGATCCTTGTGATGGATCAGTGTGATGTAAATTGTAGAAAATGCATAATGTTGAGTTATGTTGTTTACATTTCTATTATATCTTGCATGTCATACAACTTGGTTGAATCTTGCAATCCATCTAAAAGATACTAAGTAATCACTGTGTAATTTATAATGTAGCTTGCCCTGGCCATAGATTCATCACCAGTCAGGATAGGGTGATGATGAAACAGGTTCTCCTGCGGGTTAACCCGGAGCGCATATTTTTGAATATGCGAGGTTTCTCCTAGCCTAAAATAGAGAGGTGAAACGAGTGCACCTGCGGTTGCAGACTCAGATGTGTGACGAACATGGTTAACATGGCCCATGGCTCCAGATATGTGATATGTTGAGCATGAATGTGTTCATGGCTCCGAGCACGGTGTTTAGACACGTGGCTCAGTTTCTAGTGTCGTGACCTGTACCGAGGCGGACTAGGCAGAGGGTAGCCTGCGGAGCTGACCCTGTGGCTTATGACCACTTCAAGCACGAGACTGCGGTCTTGCTTTGTGTTCTCATGTACTGACCATGAGGCGGAGAAGGTCTTGGATTCTGGATCTTCCATTGACCTTGTATGGCACCGGCTATGTGCTTCGCAGCCGAAGGTTGGATTTGAACGGTACGGTTCATTTCCTCAGGGCATAATAAAACGTAATACAGCCGTTTAGTATGTATTGATAAGACAAATACGAAACATTGGTTGAGGCCTTGTTTGTGTAGTTAACTGTAATTATATCGTAGTTGTTTACGCATTACCCTTTTGTGGTGAATCTCATATAATCTATCTTGTCAATCATGTTCCATTGGGAAATATAGTGGTTATATGCCCTTTTGATACAGATGGTAAGTCTGAGGATGGCTTGTTACTTATAACTGCTCTTGTTATATTCTTTATCAATAATCTGCTGAGATAAGCTTTATCTTATCTGAGGTTTTGTAGTTTTGGCACGGAGTTATGCCTCCCGCTGGGAAAATGTTCAATTGTCTCACTCCGCTAGTTTTCACCCTTTTTAGGTGGTCGAGCTTGTCGTGGTGGTGGTCGCGGAGTTGCGGCCGAGCAGCGAGAAGATCTGTAGAAGGCAAGCTTTGGAGATGCTACTGTTTTGATGTTTTGGTGTAGAGTCTAGAGTCATCCCTGTACTCTCAGGTCCTTGGCGGTGGTTGACGTTGTTTTACGATGTACGACCGATATTGTTTGTATATCCTGCTACTGGTCGGATGTGGGCCTTTATGTATATAACATGTGATGAACTCATGGTTATGACAGGACAGCTGTTGCGCTAAGCTGTGGAAATGTATCCAGGCTTGTATGGATATGTATATAACATGTTTTCTTGCAGGATATGGACTGGAATGTAATAGGTTTCACAGTTTATCAGTTTTCCGCAATCGGTTTTAATTAACCCGTGTTTTTGATTAACTGTGGTTATGGTGATTTCCGCACGTTTTCGCGTAACACCTCGTTATCTGTGTGATAATGAGATGTGTTGCTACAAGAGACCCCTCTTCAAAAGAAGCAAGTTATTTTGCCAATTATTGCAATCAACTATTCACAGAAATAGAAGAGAAGAATGCTATAGTCGACCCCTGATGCAAGATCTAAACAACCCAGCATAAGGATTTGACGTTCCTGAGGTCAAAGAAATCCTAACTTACTTGGCAACCATAGATGAGGAAGAAGAATTTTATGGAGCTACTAAAATAGTAAGATATGCTTCTCTTCAGCATGAACCAAAAGACACTTCAGTCCCAAAAGCACTACCAGAGCTCAAACCTCATTTGGAAGTACAAATTCCTTGACAAAGAAAAGAGAAATCTAGTGTTCATTAATGCACAACAACCCTCCGATCAGCAAAAGTAGCTTTTCTTTGAACTAAAAAAACTGGAAGAAGGCTCTCAAATACTCTATAGATGATATCAAAGGTCTCAGCCCAACGGTGTGGATGCTTAGAATCAACCTCAACAATGATGTGAAGCCCTGAGTCCAAGGTCAAAGAAAGTTGAATGACAAAATGCGAGAGGTCATACACAAAGAAGTCATCAAACTTATGGATGTAGGTATTAGTCCAGTCCATGTGGTTCCCAAGAAAGGTGGGATGACAATAGTAAAGGATAGAGAAGGAACGGAATTAGCCACTCACATAGTGACTGGTTGGTGTATGGGCATATACTATAGACTACTGAATGCAGTAACATGCAAAGACCATTTTCCTCTTCCTTTCATTGAACAAGTTATGGAGTGGCTGGAACTTCATTCTCACTTCTATTATTTAGATGGGAATTCTAGATTTTATTAGATTCCCATTCATCCAGAAGATCAAGAAAAGACCACATTCAATTGCTTGTATGGGACATATGCTTTTCAGCGCACGACATTCAGTCTGTGCAATGCCCCTGCCACCTTTCATAGGTGCATGTCAACTATATTTTTTGATCTAATAGAAGAGGTCATGGACATCTTTGTGGACGAATTCTCTATGTATGGGTCATCTTTCAAAGATTGTTTAAAGAATCTATCCCTAGTCCTCAAAAATGTGAAGAAAAGCAATTAGTCTTCAACTGGGCGAAGTGCCACTTATGGTACGAGAAGGAATAGTCTTGGGACACAAGGTGTCCAAAGCCGATATAGAGGTGGATAAAAGCAAGATAGAGGCGATCTATAAAATTCCACCCCCTCTTCAATCACTTCTGTCATAGTTTTCTAGGACATGCGGGGTATTACCGTCACTTTATTAAGGTCTTTTCAATGATCGTAAACCTCTATCCAAACTTTTGATAAAAGACACTATGTTTATCTTTGACGAAGAATGCCAAAAGGCCTTCACTACCCTCAAGGATTCTTCGACCATTGCTCTCGTTATGCAAGCCCTAGATTGGGACCTACCCTTTTGAAATAAAGTGTTATACTAGTGATTATGCAAGTGGGTTATCCTAGGATAAAAGGAGGACAAAAAACATCATATTATCTACTACGCTAGCAGAACTCTTGTCGAAGCTCCAATTAATTACACCACCACTGAGAAAAAGATGTTAGCCATCGTATACACCTTTGAAAAATTCAGATCCTATATGTTAGGTGGGAAGGTGACAATCTATACCAATCATGGGGAAATCAAGTATCTTATGCATAAGAAAGATACCAAACCACATCCCCTTAGGTGGGCCCTTCTTTTGCAAGAATTTGATCAAGAGATTGTTGAAAAAAAGGGGACAGAGAATGTCATTGTTGATCACCTATCTCGTATAAAGGTGGAAGAAAACAATTCACTCCTTATCAACGAATCCTATCAAGACGAATCACTACTTCTTATTCATTATCTTGATCAAGTAACTCCATGGTACGCTCATTTTTGCAATTACCTGGCATGCCAGCAGTTACCTCCAGGAATGACCTATAATCGAAAGAAGAAATTCTTTTTTGACATCAAGTACTATTTCTGGGATGATCCCCTACTTTTCCAAAAGTGCCCAGACAATGTATATCGTCGTTGTGTAGATCATGGCAAAGCTCGTTCAATCTTTAAAAAAATTCATGTGGCCCCCTATGGAGGACATCTTGGTGCTGAGAAGTCATCTTCAAAAATCTTGAACTCTGGTTTTCACTAACCAACTATATTTAAAGATGTGCACGCTTTCACTAAACAATGTGATGCTTGTCAGCACACTGGGAATGTCAGCAAACGCAATGAGATGCCCCCTACTGAATGGATCAAAGTAGAGATTATTGGGGGATAGACTTCATGGGACCTTTTCCACCATCTTTTGGGAATAAATACATTTTGGTGGTTGTTGACTACATTTCAAAGTGGGTGGAGGATATACTGTCATCAACATGTGACCAAGACGGTCATACGTTTATTCACAAAAATCATTTTTCCTAGCTTTGGAGTTCCACACACTGTAATCAGTGACGGAGGACCGCACTTCATTGAAAAGAAATTTGAGGCTCTTTTGAAACGCTATGGAGTGAGACATAAGATAGCTACTCCGTATCACCCTTAGACAACAAGCCAAGTCGAGGTTTCCAACCGGAAGATCAAGCAAATTCTTGATAAAACAATAAAAAAGTCCAGAAAAGATTGGTCATATAAGCTCGATGATGCTCTTTGGGCATATTAGACTGCTTACAAGACACCCATACAAACCACCCTTTATCAGTTAATCTATGGTAAATCTTGTCACATCTCACTGGAACTGGAACACATAGCTTATTGGGAAATCAAATCCCTAAACATGGATGATGGACTTGCTAAAGAAAAGTACTTCTTACAACTATAGGAGCTTATCGCCTGCACGCTTATGAAAATACAAAGATCTATAAATAGCGCACTGAGACTTGGCATGACTCTTGTATCAAAAGGAAGGATATTTTGAAAGGGGACAAAGTTTTGCTGTTCAATTCTGCTCTACGTCTCTTCCCAGGAAAGCTTCTTTCTCATTGGTCAGAACCATTCATAGTGATTACTCTATCCTTCAGGAATGATGGACATTCACAGTGAGAAATCAGGGACGTTCTTAGTCAATGGTCACCGATTAAAGTGGTACTACAAAGATGAAGCCATCACCAGAAAGGCAGACTTGGAGTTTCCAGACGCCCCAGAAGCAGAATGAGATGATTAAGAAGTCAAGATACATGACTATAAATAAAGTGCTACTTGGAAAGCAACCCGAACATTTATCTTTTCTATCATTTAGATTAGTTTTTGATGATTTTTTTTCTGTGTATAAAAACTTCTTAAGGATTGTCCAAACTAAATCAAGGAGAACAATTATTTTTCTTTTTAAAATGATGATTGTAAGATAGTCGTTTTACTTTGACATGTCAACCTAAATTCTGATCTGACTTATCAAGTATTACATTTAGCAAGTTTTTTGAAATATGTTGTCGATCATCGCAGGTCAACAACGTTGTCAACCCATCTAGGTCGACAAGGCTGTCGACCAACTAGAACTGATCTTCCCTTTTGTGGAATGATTGTCATCCTTATAGTCACACCGATCGACAAGCTTTTCATCGGCATGATGGTCGACAGTCAAAAATCTTTTAGTTTCCACCTATCGACTTCATAATCGAGAATTTTCACAAAGAAGATCAACAAGTCCATATGGAGATCTGTCGACCCTCTTGGTCCACACTCTTGTCAACTGATAACAAGTTGCCGAATCTTGATCTGCATCCGAATAACCGACTTGAGTTTCACCGACCTTAACCATCGGCTATAAATACAACTCCTAGCGTTAAGAAATTTTACCGTCTTCTAATCATAGTGAAGCTCCACCTCCCGGTTTACTCGCCTATCAACCTACAAATACTTCTGATCAACAAGCCTTGTGTCGACATACCAATCGACACCATTGCTTTGTGTGTTCCTATCGACTACAATCTTAACTAACTGACGGGTAGATGTTCACGCCAATCGATGCCTTGATAATAGTCAGTCAATGACCCTATCGACTTATGCCACAACTATAATCCGCTAGTTGATTTACCTATTGTCGATCATCCAGTTGATAACATTGTCGACTTGTTTCACTATAATCACTCAATAACCATATCAAAAGTTTACTCCCTTTTCATGTTGACACCACCAACACTTGTGCACGTTGTTGATGCTTGCTTCTATAATGCTAACTAACAATGTTAATTCACACCTAATCTGTGTTCTTTCCTTTACAACAATGGCTCAACAAGGAACCACCATCTCATCGAAGAAGGGAGAAAAGAGACCTCTTTCTGAGCAACCCACAACTGAAGCAGACAAGAGGTCCACAATTATTGAGGTAGAACTAGAGGCTATGCAAAGCTTGCAGCTGGAGCTCCCTATTCTGGAATCTTTAGTCTTTAGAACAAAGAGCATCTAGAGGCATTCAAGGTGATGAAAAGAGCAGTTTTCAAACCCACTCATTTTATCTCTTCCACCACTATTGAAGAAATAGGCATCTAGGCACGAGTGGAAGAAAAGTTGGCTAAATCCAATATAGCCCACCTCTATTTAGATAAACCACATGCTTATGTGAACAAAACTATAAAGTTCATATCAACTATCAAGTAGATATCATCTACCAAGGAGGTGCTCTCTAAACAGCTGCAAGTCAAGATCAACAATGTTGATCACGTTCTCACTGCCAAAGTCTAAACAAAATTTTAAGTGGTTTAGAGGAAGAAGCTACCAGGGCTTCTTCAGGTCTCCTAGAAAAAGGAGATTCCAGTTTCAATGCTTCCAGATATTGGGAGAAGTTGATAGGACAAAAGAAGTATCAATTTGAACACTCCAAAACATCAGTAGCGCATTTTGAATTCTGAAGAATTATGCACAAAATAGTATCCAACATCCTCTTCACTAAAGGAGAAACGAGAAGCATCTACCTTTAGGAAATATATGTGCTATATTTGATTATGGAAGGATTCCCTATGGATATTATCCTCCTTCCTATTGATAAATGGTTTCTTATCTATTACTCTATGCAAAAAGAATATTATATGAGTGGTCTTGTTAGACTCTTATTTTAGGCACATGGACACCCACCATGCGTCGCTTTTAAGGAAATAATAAGAGACAACTTTATCACCATATGGTACCTGATTTATGCTGGTATCTTGGTATGGCTTAACAATTCTAACCACTACAAGTTCACTAGAACCAAGATTTCTATTCCTTTACCTGGACTGGCAGATTATGACAAAGACAAGTTACTATTTTCTAAAGAGGAAATTACGAGGCTTGTTCAAAACTTCCGTAAGACAAACCAAACACATCCAAGCACGTCATATGGGTAGGTCCGACCAAATCCTATTGTTACAAAGGAACCCAAGCGGCCTTTGTCCAAGATATTAGAACAAAGTGAACAAAGGAGAGTACTCGGGTATGATTTAGAAGAACTGCGAGTGTCACCTGAGCATGGCCCAGACTCCCCTCCAATTTCTAAAGAAGAACGCCCCTGGCTACTCCATCTACTACTACAAGAAAGCAACCTAAATCCACGACAAAATGCCCCACTACCATCCCAGTTACAACTGCTATTATTAGCAAACATGTCTCTCTGCCAAGGCAGATGATGCATGATGTTCCTGATAGCCCACCACAACGTCACCTGCATTCAAATCAGCTCTTTTCTTCTCACTAGGACCCTAGATCTAAAAATAAGTCTTCATCTTCCTCTGAGCCAGATACTTTGGGTGGAACCTTTGGTCGTGAAATAGACACTATGCATAGGGTAATTGGCACAGTTATTATTGTCTTTCCTAAACGTCAAATGTCTGTAATGAATATTGAACAACAAGTTCAATCTCTGGACATGCGGGTGAGCAAGATAAGCAACATTCTTGTACATATGATGACCCTACAACATAAGCTTGAAGAAATATTGAAAGTCCAACACCACCTCCTACTCACAATGACCTACCAGAAAAAAATCCAAGCAGTGTCGAGAACAAAGATGAGAGTGTCGTCACAGTTCTATTGAAGTGTCGTCTTCACCATCTTCCCTATCCGCCGAGGGTAATTCATATGTTGCTGATACTATGAGTGAAGACGCACATCGCCACTCTCCTGATCAAGTCATTGGGTCTTTCCGAGAATCTGTGTCCCATGTTCTGAATCTATTTTCAGCTCTGTCAAACCTTTGTCAAGGGACCACATTCCTCATATTCCACAACCTTTAGTAGATGGTCTGCATCTTTTTGATACAACACCTATAATCAACCCTTCTAAAGATCGTCCATTAGAAAATGTTCCTCCTCCCTCTCCACCATCATCCCAAGATATTTTCAAAAGGGACATGAAATAGAAACTTGACAAAGCACTGCTCAATCTGAGCCCAATACACTCTGTGCTAAGTCTGCATACAGAAGAAAAACATATTTTTTGGGGTATATACAACACATATGGACCTTGATGATGATGCTATGAGCCCTACAGATAATGATGAGGTTTCTTCTGATGATGATAATGGTGACCTCTACGTTGTTCTATCAGCTGCACCCCCTTGTCTTTCTGAACCAATCTTTCTAGAACCTCTTTTGCCACTTCCACCTCAACTTCCTCTAAAAATGAGTGGACTTGACCTGGATTGCTTGAAAGGAATGCTGATTCGGGACCTCTTTGTCCTACAAGACATTTTGGATGATCAACATGATGGCAACCACATTGTCTATAACAATGGCTCCATTACTCTTCACGAGAAGATTTCCATTATTTTTTCATAGTCCTGCTAATGTTACCAGAGAAATGTTCACCATACTGACACCAACTATTCTATAAGATGTATGCCTAGTGATAAGGATTGGCCATATTATAATGCAACTCCTTCCTTGTATAGCTACATATTTTAGAAGCATTTGAAGGCTCATGCATTTTTGACTTTGCATGCAAATCTTGAATTTAAGAAAATAAGAGTTATCTCGTTGCCTTTTCATTTCAGAGGATTGTGTCTCCTTTTTGTTGCTAATCTAAACAAATGTCAAATTACTCTGTTCAACACCTACGTTGAAACACTGACAAGTTCTAATATCCGATTTTGAGATCCCACTGCCAAAAAGCTTCCTTATATCCCAGTCTAACTTCAATGAGTTGTTCATGAAGTTCAATATTATGAACCTAACTAGACAAGTTATGTGATTTCACCACTAACTTTTCGACACAATCCTAAGCACAATGATAGTGCTTTCATCATTCTCCGGGTCATCGAAGCCCTCAATCATGAAACTTATATTTCTAGCCTGAATCCCAACAGCTTCACACCTCCTTGTGGATGCTACGCTATGGAGGTCATCCATGATAGGCGCTTCTTTCAGGACCCTGAAATACTAGAAAATCTAAGGGATCTTTATCCACTTATTCCTCAACCTGAGAAGGAGGCCTTTTGAGATATCTTACAGAAAGAGGAAGTAAAAGAAGGGCAAATTACACCATCACCTATTGTCATTGAACCTCCTACTACTGTACAAAAGTTAAAGAAGATGTGGATATATTGAAACTCCTAGATGAGCCTACGCCATTTCCGGTATATGGCCCAGTTACCACTATAGAACCAATTTTTGAGAATTTTGATCGCAGTACATGTTGTGAACTTTCTCTCCCTCGACTAACAATGTTGATGCATCACTTCAAACTTGTTGGAAATCACATCGTTTTCAGTAGAGATGACCTTTTAGTCATGAAATATGACCTCCTGGAGACTCTACAACCACATGGATATTTATATCATAGCCTCATGGTGACTTTCTAGTCTCTTATATGCCATGATGTTGATGATGTCTACATGGTCGGTCAAGATCTTGTCACTGATCTCTACCATGACTCTAATTTGCACAAAAAATATCTTCTGCTTCGACAGTTGCAAGAGTCTATTTCCCATTATATCTTTGTACTTATTCTTCATGATGCACATTGGACTTTGCTTTCTGTCTCTACTCGTGAAAGGGAGGTCGTTCTCTACAATAGTTTCAATTCTTCTTTTGACCCTGAAGGCCCTAAATACTCTGTGCTAATCCGCAATATGCATGAAAGTATTGCTGATGCATGTTCAAAGGTGCTTATTCCACTAATCTGTGAATTTGGAAGTGGCTATTCTTCACAGGAACTATGAAGATGGAAGGTTACCCGATTCTGGCATCGTTGTCCTCAATAACGCCTGCTATCTAATGATTGTGGCTTCTATGTTCTACACTGGATGTACACCATTAGAATTCTCCATGCTGATGTTGAAGAAACCCATAATGATAATTATCATTGTCTTTGAGGAAATTACGCTTTGATGCTACTCGAATTCCCATGGGCAACAATGGACCTTCGTTGAAGAACTCACGAGTTTATATTTTTCTTTTCCTTTCTTTTTCACACTCTGAGGACAGTGTGTGTTGTAAGTTTGGGGGGGGGTGTAATCTCATGAGTAGGTATCCATTGTATCACAAACATTGATTTTCCTTCTTTTCTTTTTCCTTTAATATTTCTTTCCATAATTTCTTTGTTTACAGTCAAACAAGCGTATGCAATGAAGTTGCAGTTGGTGGAAAAACTCCCTCTATCAAGATGCTAGTTTGTTCCTAAACTATTCCTTTTTACATTAATATCTCAAGGAAAAATCTTTTTGTTACTGATATAGTTTCTATATCTTCCTCTTAGCAAAACTTCATTTATCTTTGACGATGCCATCTGGTCCTTACAAAAAGAATATAATTAATAAAGCCTTATCTTGTCAAGGGTATGTTGTCACAATAACAAAGAAAGAGTTGCCTTGTGCCCTCTTCTGAATATTTTATCCCAAAAAGAGTAAGGAGTGAAAAAGAATCTGAGAGACATACCATGAATTAGATCTATTAAAGTGGTGTAGTGCATCTCTTATGAACGTAGATATGTCAATTTTATTAAGTCTCTACAAACACTACCTTACTCTAATGGAGTGAAGGTATTGCAATCCCGGGCAATGATACTTAGGATGTGCAATCACTGCTTTATAACCATCTGGTTTGGAATGTAGGGATCACTCACATATATAAAAAGACCCGTACTTGAATGACCCAGAAGAAGAAAGGAATATCAATAAGACTTCCTAATTATTCCACCTAAATAGCCAGACGAGAGTGAAAGCTACTTTGACAAAGTGACATTTATACTGGAGACAAGCATAAGGCTCAAAAACAAATAAAGAAAGAAACTATTATCATAATGACATTTTGGATAAAGATTAGTTTTGCTAAGAGAATTGTATAAACTTGCATTTTCAGTAATTTTTGGATTTTTGATTAGAAATAATGATTCCATTAGCCTAAGGACAAGATAAAATCTATGTTTGGGGGAGTTGATAACATTTTTGGTGCAATTTCAATAGCATTTTACATGATAAAAGTCATTAAACAATGCTTAGATGTTTAGTTCTACCCATTTTTATTCTAGTTCAGTTAAAGAATAAGTTCTAATTCAGTATTGATGATATTTGAAGGAATCAGATGCAAATCAAGTGAAATTGATGAAGTTTGAGTAAGTGTTCCAAGGACCTTGCCTTAAACAGTCGACGAATCGGTCGACAAGAGAAGTATTCACCAAAGGGATCGACAAAAGACTACCGACTCAAGCTTGATAGACCTATCACACACCAATTTGATGAATTGAAGAACCTTGATAGGTACCTGTCAAGGTTAGGAGTGTCAAACAAAAAGACGAATATCACGTCTATCGATTACACATCAAAAGTCCATCCCATCGACATCGATATACACTTTTTGATCTGAAGCTATCAAACAAGTACTCAATACACCTTTCAAGTAGAGAATCATTGATACCCCCATAGCCTGTTCCAACGATATCCATCTCAATGACACTATCAACGTACATAAGATAGTTGTTGAGGAATCACCTCGACAGACATATCGACATAAAAAATTAATATAATCACCTTGACTGATCCCTTGGAAAGAAGAACTCTGTCAATGACACAAAGAGATCGACATACATGTTGATCGACAAATATTGTTGATGAGACCATTATCGACCCACATGTCAGAAGTCCCAACGACATGTCTAAAAGACATTGACTGACAGGACAAGATCGACATCGATTGAGAGGGGCCGGCAACCTCAACCCTATAAATAGGCCCCCAACACATCCGTATAGAACATCTTGAATCCTTGGAGTCAGAACTTCGAGAGGATGCTGCCAAGACCTCTCAAGTTCCAGAGTCGTAGGACAAGACCTATCAACCTACCTAGATCCCTTGATCCAGACCAGTCGACCTTGCTCCTTGATGGCTCCTTTGTCATCATCGCAGATCCGAAGGACCTTCTTGTCTCAAGCTAAGATCAGACACAAGGAAAATCATGTCAAAACCATTGTCGACCGCCAAGATATCAACTCAGAGGTTGGTAGATCGATCATTCTATCTACCATTGTATCTATCTTCTCTTCCTCTTTTCCTTATCATGACTTATTCTAGTTGTACTATTTTTGTTTCCTCAGCCATGTGTGGCTAAAACCCTAACTTGGGTGAAGAGTAGCCGTTAGGCCCTCCCAACCATGTAATTGTTCATCTTTCTATTTTATGGCATATATTCTATAAGGTTTGATTCCTTTACTCTTGTTTAATTGTGTTGATTAATGATTAGTTACCTTTTTTGACGTTTGATATGAATATTGTTTGAGAGAATGATTTCAACGAGATCTGGAGTATAGTATAGTAACGACACACGAGAGTGGGAAGTTTCTATAACATAAGTCATATGGTTTTCCTTTGATATTTTGGTTATTACCTCAAGAGAGATAATCATATTAGATAGAAATCTATCAGGATCTCAAGAGAAGGAAGGGACAAATATTTTCTTATGGCTGTTTGCAAAATGAGTAGAGAATATATATAAAATAAGAGTGAAGGTTTTACATGGTTGTGGTTGGCTTGATTGGCGAAACCCAATCCAAGTCCCTTTTATCTTGATTTCTCGATTTATCTTTATTTCTTCTTTGATATTTCATAACTTACGTTTATTACTTAATTAGGTTTAATTTGACCTTTAATCGGAACACCATCAAGATTGCTTTTGGTTAGGCTAGACTAAGCCAAGATTTCACATTCTTACTCTATTATTCTCCTTGTCCCTACGTTCAACCCTGCACTACTACAAGGACTCCGTATTGAGTTGCGGACGCCTCTACTAGTCAGGTATAAATTCAAAATCCAATTTATTTAACTAGGACAACTATGTTCACACTTTTTCTACACAAAAAAGAGTGATCAATAGGAAGTGGAAACAAAAAATTTATTGCTAGATTCCCCATAAACCAGTAGATCACATCAACAACTATATAATGGGAAAGATGCTTTCGAGAATATATCTAGTATCAGAGCAAGTCCGACAACATCTCCTCATCGTTGTAGTTGTACAACACTCCCGGTTGCATTGAGACTCATTTGCAGCATCTCCTGGTCTTCACCACGGACAAGCAGAATCGAACAACATCTATAATAGCTCCTCCACAGACTGTAGGGTGACATTTCTATCCTATCAAAAAAAGTATCCATGCCTCTAGAGAAGTCCACACAAACCACCTAGAACTCCTATCGTTATACTAGAACAGTTAGATAGGAGTTGTCCCCTTCGAAAGGTGTACTAGTCACCAACATGCTCTACCACAATTATTTTTAGTTGTTCACTCCCTCTCTATCCCTCCCTAGTCGAGGAAGACTTACTTGGGTTCTCTTGGTTACCACAACCAGAGAGGACAACAATTGTCAGAGCAACTAATTCTCAATTGTGTGTGTTGGGAAGCCCCCAACACCCCTCTATTTTTAGAAGCAATTATGGTCTGGGTTCCCAATCTGTGCCAGAGTAGAAGGGTCCGAAATTTTTATGAATTTCACATCCTTCGACAGGTGAACTAGTCAGTTCACTGGTGAACCAATCAGTTGTCTATGATACACTTGTCACACAAAAGCAAGATTACTCAAAACAAAGCACAAAACTAATATTAATCAATAATTAATCAGGTTACCAGAAAACACAGGAACTTAAAACCATTATCACACATCCACCTCAAGTGGAAGGATATCACATCAAAGTCCAAAACGTCACATGTATATATATATATATATATAGAGAGAGAGAGAGAGAGTCAGGCTAGAATACACTCGAGTGTATAGATCGCATGAATACATTTAAGTGTGTTTGCATATCAAGACTATTTTTTTGCAAAATGTAAACCATTGATCTTCACTGTCATACTATAACTAGGGTACATACAAATTTTGAGCCCATTTGGATGAGTGTAAGTCACTCATCCTAGGGCAAAAAAATGAACACGCGAAACTAATTTGAAATGCATAATTTTTGTGATATTTATAACATGACCTATAAATGTCCAAATGTGATCAAAAATTTTATATGATCTAACCACAAGCTTTTCAAGAAGATCAATAGATTAGATTTTTGAAAAAAAATATTGCATCATGAAAAACTACTTGAGTGTATTCTGCTCTGAATACACTCGAGTGTATTCTAACCTGACTCTTTATCTCTCTCTCTCTCTCTCTCTCTATATATATATATATATATATATATAACACCTGTCAAAAGATTATTACATATCACTATTCACTGGCCCACTGCCCACAACCTGTACGTATGATAACTTGTTCACATGCATACATGCCATATCTATACAACAAAGGCATATATCCAAAACATCACCTCGATATACAATGTTACAGAACACCCCCAAGGACCTGAGAGTACATGGACTACACATATGGCTCTACTACAAAATAGTAGTAGCATATCCAACCTTTACTCAGCTATTGCTCCTTTTGCTGCTCAACCTCAATAGCACGATCTCAACGTCATCGTGTGTGACCACCTAAAAGATGTGGAAACCCATGGGGTGAGACCAAACATCCCAAAGAGTGATATAACTCTCCTATAACCTCTATTAAAAGTGTAGGTAGATTAAAGCAAATTGGTATCATATTGATCAGGTTAAGCATATTTATCTAAATGCTATGTATTAAACTAATAATACATATTAAGCAAATAAGGCAATTATCACTGAGCAGTAGAAAAATTAAAACTATAAGAAGGAATATGAAGAACATGTACAATAATTGATTTCTCTTACCACATTATAATTCAAGAAATTAGTACAAAGATAAGGAAAAGGGGTCATCCAATGTGAATCGTATTTTGACCCTAAGCAAAATATACTACACGACTATGTTATGTCTTTTATTTTCCTTGAGGGTTTGAGTCGTACCACTCAAATCCAACCTACCATTGCAAAGTCAAATTTAGTACCATACAAGGTCTATGGAAGATCTAGAATCCATGACCTATCCAACACCTCTTGGTTAGTACAAGAGAAACACCGTAGAGACATATCAGTCAGCTGCAAACAACAACATATAGTGAAGGTGAAGGATCAACTTACGCATGGCTTTGCTTATAAAATACCTAGCCCACCTTGGTACATGTCACGACGCTAGAAGAACATGCTCACACATGGCCGTTCTTAAAAAGGGGCATCAAAGGCAGTTAAATTGTTGCCTATCACTTATCATAAAGAAAACAGCTCACGCATGGCTATCTCATACAAAGGGCTAGGTATGAGCACAATCATCCTACCCAACTTGTCATTGTGGATTTAAAGAGATACTTGACTTGCACCCCCACATATTCAAAAATATGCACTCCGAGTTTCCTATAGGAATGACTTGTTTCACCATCCAACAAGTTTTGACTCTGGAATGGATCTATGGCACATGGCACCTACATGATTCGGGTTTCACTTGATTAGTTAGGCCATTTGTGACTTTTAGCACCAATCAAGTTACAACGTATAAACCCAAAACAAACTCTACAAAAATAAGGGCATAGTAAAAATCCAGAAGATATAAGATGTATAAGGTGTGAACTTGTCACATCATCACATGATACTTGTAGCACTGCCAATCACAAGGCCATCAACATTATCACACTTCCATACAAGGCCATCACCACAATTGCATTGCTATGGGATATCAATCCCTCAATCACATCAGTGGAGGATAACACCTCACACTAGGCTTTAAGCTTCTTCCAGGTCACAAGACCCATCACATTATTATGATCTCAACACGCCTCATCAAGGATCATAGACATCACCATGTACCACATAATGATCACCATAGCATTCACATAGCTATGACATACATTCCACGTGCAAGGTTAGGATTGTACAAGTAGGAGAGAGAAAACATAATCACATGCTATTCATCCAAGCAAACTCAACACATATAAGACACCCTAGAATTAGGGTTAGGATTTCACATATATAGTAGATTAGGATCTCATAGCATTATTCAATCACCAAACATTAGATTAGACATATCTTACATGTATGGAGAGTGTTAGGATTTAACACTATCAATCTTGAATAACCATACACATTCACATCATTGAGTAATGCCCTAGCATATAGTGTTGTGACCAAACACAAGCAAGCGTAGTGACCTGCATGGTGTAATGACCATGAGGTTAGGTGTAGCAACCATGTGCTCTTGTTGGGACCATATCAAGCAACATGGGTAGCACCCACTACACTTTACCCATCACTACAAGTCTCGACCGCAACAACAACCTAGGTAGAAACTAGAAGAGAAAAACTGATGTGTCGACCCAAAATAACTCAAGCGGTAGCGACCCACCAAGACAAAATAGAAAATGGTACCAACATAACACAAGAGTAGCAACCACCATAGAGTTTGGGTTGCCACTGGCATCAAGGTCTAGGGTGTCGATTGAAATAAGATCAAGGTGTAGCGATCAAAAAGGTCACTCTATCATAACAACACATACCCATCCTCAAAATAGGGATAAACCATGATAAAAAAGATGTAAACATCAAGATACTAAGCACCATAAAGAAGGGAAAACTCCACACAAGATGAACGCCAATACCCTAAAAACCAAACTCCAACATGATCATTAAGAAACCAAACCAAGAGAGAAAAGATCAAGCTTCAACCACAATAAATCCATTCTGAAAACCTCAAGAAACCATGAGAGCCAAACCATATCATGGTGATAAAACCAAGAATTACATTGCATGTAACAAATTCACTTCATCCATAACATAGAAAATGAGTTCATGGAATTAGGGTTAAGTAAGAGAGCAATCTACATGAGAATACTACAAAATCTTAAACCCTAAATCAACATAGCATCATCAAGAACATTAGCATCACATTTTAGATATGAAAATAGTAACATGCAAGCAACATTATGGTGCAAATAATAGAAGAAGGTAGAGAGTTATATAACCCACCTTATGGAGAGATCAAGCTCCAAAGATCACAAGCTCCAAGGAAGAAGATGAAGCCCCAACTAAGATCAACACTCTGTCCACAAGATCACCTACAAAGATAAGAACACCATGGTCAAACTAAAGCTCAAGAAAGAGATGAAAAACTCTAGGCCGAACCAAAGAAGAAGAAAAATGGGAAAAGAGAAGAAAGCTTCCTCTCACTTGGGTACCACCATGTCAAAACATAGTCTCCACCCCTTTATGATGAGAATTTTATCTCATGCTGTAGAACCACAGTCTCATGACTGAGAAGGAAGGAGGAAGAAGATAGAGTGCAAGGGAAAAATGAGATCAAAGGTTTAAAACCACTTACAAAAGAGAAAGATAACCAAAGATCACCACAAGGAGGATGATCAAGCTCAAGAACACCACATGAAAAGATGATCGTCCACTAAAGCACTTAGATCAGCACCCTCTATCTCCACCAAGCTCCATGGCTAGTCAAGCAAGAAAGGAGAAAGAAAGAGAGCAAAAGGATTGCTTGCATGAAGAAGAGAGAGGTTGTATACTCAAGGGAGGAGAGAGGTAAGGTGGTATGAGGTGTCAATACATGAGAGCACCAAAGGGACACTTGTCCACCAAGAAAACAACCATGCATCCGCAAAGCATTTGCATGTAACACATGGTGTTATAACCTAGGTAGGGTATCGACCACTAATTTCACCCGCATCTTGGGGTCGAAACAAACATCAAGGAACCATGTATAGACCACCACAAAAGATCATCAAACATACATGGTCAAAACACAACACAAGAAGACAAACCATATTGACCAAACCCCACCAAAACCATCATGGTCAAAACAACCACCAACTAGGGCAAGTGTTGCGCTCGCAATACTCCCAACTCAAGCTTAAGGTTGAAACCATCATCAAAGCCAAAACCCTAGAAACACTAGCATCAATACAAGATGCCACATCATCAACTAGGGCTCAATAAAGGCACTCCATGGTAGAATTCTCTCTCTCATGATGCTAAACCACTAAGGGCACAGTCTACTTGTGACAAATTGCAAATTTTAACCCTCAACATGGGTAAATTGTAAATTGGTCCAAACCAAGGATACATAGTTCAAACATCATCCAAACGGGACCAAACAGAAAACATAAAGTCATCACATGTTAACAAATCATCTCAAAGGATTTTATTAAGATTAAGCATATTATTAAGAAAAGCAAATATACTCAAGCACTAAGCTAGGTCAGGGCCCTTACAACCATAAAACCCTAACAAGGATTTTGCCCCCCAAATCCTACACGAAAAGAGATGAGTACTTCATATGCATCTCTTACTCAAGCTCCCACATGGCTTCCTCTACGCCACGGTGATGCCATAGAACCTTCATCAACACTATATCCTTATTCTTCAACTCCTTGATCCTCCTATCTATGATCAACAAGGACCCTGCACTAAGATATGTCCTCATCAAGCTCAACCTCCACTAGTTGCAAAACCAACTCAGTATCTGGGTGGCACTTCCTTAACATAGACACATGGAACAGTGGGTGCAACTTGTGCAACTCAGGTGGCAACTCCAACTTATAAGCAACCTTCCTAACACTTGCCACCACCAGGTAAGGTTCCATATACTTGGGAGCCAACTTAACCTTCTTCCCAAACCTCAAAACACATTTCCACAGAGAGACCTTGAGATACACTCTGTCTCCCACTTGGAACTCCAACGACCTATGCCGATTATCTACATATGCCATCTATCTGTCCTGGGCTGCCTTCAACTATTGTTGAATCATGCTGATCTTTTCTGTCATCTGTTGCACAAGCTTAGGACCCAAAAGATGATATTCACTAGTCTCATATCAACACAAAGGAGATCTACAACATCTCCCATAAAAAGCCTCAGAAGGTGCCATATCAATGCTCCTCTAGTAGCTCTTATTATGGGAAAAATTTATCAAACTAAAGTGCACATCCCAACTGCCCAAAAACTACAAAACACAAGCTCTCAACAGATCTTCAAAGATCTGGATAGTCCTATGTGACTGCCCATCTATATGTGGGTGAAACATAATACTGAACTTCAACTGCATACCCATAGTTGTGTGCAGACGTTTTTAGAAATGACTGGTGAATTGAGGACCTCTGTCACACACAATGGTATTTGGGATACCATGCAACTGTACTATCTCATCAACATATATTTGTGCAAGCTTCTCTATTGTGTACATTGTCTCTATAGGAAAAAAGTGTGTTGTCTTTGTCAACCAGTCAACTATCACCCAAATGGAATCATGTCCTTTGGCTGTCCTAGGTAGATACGCCACAAAGTCCATTGCAACATGATCCCATTTCCACTGTGCTATAGATAACCGTTGCAAAATCCCTACATGTTTCCAATGTTGTGCCTTAACCTCTTGTCACATAGGACACTTTGCCGTGAATTCAACGACGTAACGTTTCAAACCAGGCCACCAATACAAATCCTTAAGATTGTAATACATCTTGGTTCTACCTGGATGCATGGCATACATCGAATAATGAGCCTCTTCCAAGACCATCTTCCTCAAATTATCAACATCAAGAATCACAACTCTGTCGTGGTAGTACATTTTTTCATCATCTGACTCATGGAAGCCATCATGCTTCTTGCTACCAAACTCTAATCAGTTCTATTGTATCACAATATCATCTTACTGAGCCTTTCTAATCTACTGTCTCAACATAGGCTTTACCTACAATTGTTCCAACAATCCTACTAACATGAACACCTCCATCTTCACATTCATCTGATGCAAGGAGACCAACATGTCAGCAGATGATGACGATGAAGATTTCCTACTCAAAGTGCTTGCCACTATGTTCTCTTACTCCGGATGGTAATTAATGGTACAATCATAGTCTTTAGTTAGCTCCATCTAGTGTCTCTACTGCATGTTAAATTCCTGTTGTGAAAAGATGTACATGTGGTTCTCGTGGTTGGTGAAGATCTGACATTTCCCACCATAAAGGTAGTGCCTCTAGATCTTCAAGGCATGGACCACTACTACAAGCTCCTGGTCATGGGTGGGATAGTTCTCCTCATGCTTCTTCAATTGTCATGACATAAAATAGATCACATTCTTATCTGGCATCGACACACAACCCAGACCATTCCTCTAGGAATCACAAAAGACAATATAGCCTTTTCCTTACCTTGGAAACCCTAGAATGGGTGCACTCGTCAACTTATCCTTTAACAACTAGAAAGAACGTTGACACTTGTCATCCCGGACAAAAGGTACATCTTTCCTTGTTAGCTTCGTTAGGGGTAACACTACTACATTGACGTTCTTGATGGACCTCCTGTAGTAGCCTGCCAAACCTAGAAAGATACAAACTTCCATTGGCATCTTCAATTGTTCCCACTCTATCACAGACTCCACCTTCTTGGGGTCTATAAGAACACCCTCACCAAATATCACATGTCCAAGAAAGGATACCTCCCTCAGCCAAAACTCACACTTGCTAAACTTTGCATAAAATTGGTGTTGTCTCAACAAGGTCAACCCCTGACACAGATGTTTCTCATGATGTTGTCTATCCCGACTATAAATCAAGATGTCGTCTATAAAGAACACCACAAACTGATCCAAATACATCTAAAACACTTTTTTTTATCAGGTCCACGAATACTACTGGTGCATTGGTTAGCCCAAAAAACATAACCACAAACTCATTGTGACCATACCTTGTCCTAAAAGCTGACTCTGGTATGTCATCCGTCTTGATCCTCAACTGGTGATACCTAGACCTTAGGTCTATCTTCGAGAAGACTGCAACACCTTGTAACTGGTCAAACAAATCATCAGTCCACAGAAAGGAATATTTTTTCTTAAACATCACCTTGTTCAACTATTTGTAGTCGATGCACGACCTCATAGATCCATCCTACTTATTCACGAACAACACAGTAGCACCCCAAGAAGACGTGCTCAATCTTAAAAAGCCTTTCGCAAGTAGCTCTTCCAACTATTTCTTCAACTCTGACATCTCATCTGGTGCCATTCTATACGGTGTTTGATCTATCGGTTGTGTGCCCGGGACTAGATTGATCTCAAAATCAATCTCTCTAATTGGGGAACATTTGGGAACTCATTTGGAAACACATCCTCAAACTCAAAGACAACTAGAACCTCTTGAATACTCGTCTCACCTTGGTATCCACCACATGTGCCAAGAACACATCACAACCCATCATGAACAACTTCTCTTCCATCATCAGTGACATCAAACATGTTGGAAGAATCTTCCTATCTCTTTGGAAGACCCTCAAGACATCTCCATTGACAAACGTTTCCACCTTGGAACTATAATCCAAAACCACCCAATACTTCTCTAAAGTAACTATTTTAAGGATCACATGAATCCATGCATGTCAAGTGCTATGAGAACCACTTAAATGCTATGTCCTGAAAAAGAAAGGACACAGGAAGTACACACCTCCTGCAACTTGTCAGAACCAACCAAGGGGGTTTCTAAGAGAAGACTATCTCATCTGTGACTAATAAGAAAAGAATAACTAACAACCACTTCCTACACGATAAAAGAGTGTGTTGCACCAGGGTCAATCAAAATAGATATAGAGCAAGAAGAAGATAAATCAGAATGAAATAACTCCATCTAACCCTTCATAACTCATGAGTTGACCACCCCTTGTGGATGACTCATCGCATAGAATCAAGTCATTACCTATCATTGCCCCCTTCCTCTGTTGGCTTGTCTAGAAGAACCAACTTGTGATGCTTGTCCTCAACCCTTTCCACTACCACTGTTGAACTATTGTCCCTACTGCGAACCTTGATGACTCTATCTCGACTGTTGGGTCACCTCCTTATATCTCATAAGAGAATATGGTCTTGTATGCCCGATCTGTCCATACTTGTAGCAAGCCATGTTCTCATACCATGGCCTAGATGATCCTGTCACCGATACTGATGCAACACTATGGGCTCTTGCTGATAAAAAACTATGACCTCAACCTCTGCTTGGTTACCACTAAGATTGACTTTCTGATCTATGCTATGATGATGGTGCTAAAAACCTAGGCTTCTTAAAGCCTCTAGACGACTGTCCTTAATAATGTACAAGCCTCTTCTTGGCCTTCCTCTCACACTTCTCCACCATTGATCATTCCACCCTCCTGATTGACTCCACAAATGTGGCAAACTTCTCTATGTTCACTAGGGATAACACTACAATCGTCAACTCTATACTCAAACCTTTCTTGAACCGTCTGATCCTCTCCTTGTCTGTCATTGCCATATGCTTACAAAACCTCAGAAGTGCCTTGAAATTAGCTTCATACTCATTGACCGTCATAAATCTCTATCGTATCTTCTCAAATTGGTTGATCTTCTCATCCATATAGGTCTCCAGAAAGTACTGACTCACAAAATCCTATCGGAACTCTTCCCAACTGATCACGGCACTAGGCCTTTTCTCCTCCTGAATGGCCCACCAATGGCCAACACTCCCCTTTAATAGATGCATAACATGATTCACCTTATCTTCCTCGGGGATGTTGAGGATCTTGAAGGCCTTCTCGAACTCCGTCAACAACATATATGTATCTACTGGATCTGCCTTACCCGCATACGCAACCACCCCAACATGCCACAACATCTCAAAGGTCTTCCCCAAACCTAGAGATTTTGTATTGGGAACCACTACCCTAGCTTGAGGCATGTGCATCCTGTCTGCCACATGCATCATCGTGGCCATGAACTGTGCAAACATGGACCGGAAAGCGAGATTGATGTTGTAAGATACCTGGCCTAACTTAATGCTTAAGTATGTTTACTTTATATAATGAAATGGTAAACCGTAATTTAAACTCTTGAGATGTTCTAATACCACGTGAAAGGATTGCATTCTCATTTGGGCCGAATTTGATTAATGTTTAAGTTATCCTTGTATTTATGTGTTTGTTTTGGACTAGTTTGCAATTTACCCATAGTGAGGGTTATCTTGCAAAATGTCACATGAAGATAGTACACCTTGAGCTATTGACATCATGAGAGAGAAAATGGTGTTAAGGGGTGCCTTGTTTGAATTATGGATGTAATATGACATTATCATGTGATATTAGGGTTTCTAAGGTTATAGGGTTCACATGGTTGTGATGTTGTTTGAGTTAGGGTTTGATGTTATGACCCTACAACACTTTTGGTGAAGGTATCGACTGCAACACATCTTGTGTAGTGTTGTCTCGACTGAGACAATCTTGTGAGGATAGGTTGAGACATCTTGTCTTCTAGTGTCTCGACCTATTTACATGATACCTAGGGTTTCAACTCTTGAAGTATCTCAACCAAGAAAAGGGATGCTTGAGAGTGTCTTGAATGAGACATGAGGGAAACTGAACTTCGAGGTCACGACACTCTGCTAGATAATAATGAATATTTTTATTTTTGCATATAAATGGATATAAGGATAATCCTTTGATGGGCAAGTGTCCCTTGATGATCTAATATGTTGACACCTCAAGATTTACTTCCCTCCTTCTTTGAGGTATATAAACCATCCTCTTCACAAGAAATTAATCGTTTTGGCCCAAAACTCTCTATTCTACCTTGATATCATTCTTGGGAGCTTGAGGACCAAGGAAGGTCGAAACTTGGATCTTGTGTGGTTGATTCATCTTCTTTTGATGAAAAACTTGTGTTGAATCAACACCTTGGTGGTGGCTTTGTGGAGGTTTCCTATCTTGGTAAGTGATCTTACTCTTAAACACATTTCCTCTCTTTTGAAACCTTCCTCTTCTTCCTCCTTCTCAGTCATGAGATATGGACCATCCATGGTGGTGGTTTGAAAAGATGATCCCATCTCTTTCTTGTTGTTCCTTTAGATCGGTTAGGTCTATTTTCTTCCTTCCTGAGCTCTGTTGTAGTCATGATCTTTTTCTTTTCTTGGAAGTGATTCTTTGGCTGAGGTTTTTAAGCTTGGGTGAAGCTTTTGGAGGTTGGAATCTTAGGATATTATTTCCCTTCAAAAATTGGTAGTTTTTATAACTGTTCACAATCCTATTATGTGCATATTTAAACTTGTTCTTATACTACCTTCTTACATGACCCATTATATGTGAACAAATAGGAAGTTATGGTCTGTTATATATGTACAAGAATCTCAGTTTCACTTTCTCTAAGTTTATATCTTGGGATGATCTTCTAACATCACATTTTAGGTTGTTAAACACCACGATCTAGAGAGTTATTCACTCTGTTAACGTCTGGTTATTCCTTACTGTTATCTTTCTATTTTGACCTTGGTTTAGAATGATGATGGAGTAGAGTAGATAAATGAGATGTCTCTTAGACTTCTGTCACGGTCGACACTTGTATGGGGTAGCTTGGTCACGACACTCCCCTGATCCTAGGTTGGTAGTTACCTATTATCTAGGTCGTGACGTAGCATTGTTGTATAAGACAGATCCAATTGCTAAACGATGTTATAGCCAAGATGTCCAAGTAGATGATCGCAATGTTGCCAAGAGAGTTGAGGATGCAACTTTTTTGGGAGAAGAGGTTGCAACATTGTTTATTGGATGGGGTTGTGATGACGCCATGTCACAATTGCGACGTAGCATTAGCTGAATCTGGTGTTGTGGGCATGACATTTTTCCTGTTAAGGGGTCAAGGTACTCTGAGTTAGTGTTTAGGTGACGCTATGTTAGGGTGTGTTACAGTCAACCATCTAGCTGGTTGAGGCTGGGTTGAGGTGTTTTGATCACAACAACTTTGGGAATAGTTGAGACACATGGGTTTGTGTCACAGTCGCGACATCCCATGGTGTTATAAAAGGTTGAATCATAGGTGTGATGATTAATTGAGATGCTTATATATGTGAGCGAACATGACTCATATGTTGTGTAATAACCTACTCAAGATGATGCAGTTATGAATGGCTAACCATCAAAGATAATGCTTAAACTCTCCAACAATATGGGAAGTGATAGAATTAGAGTTTAGAGGTGGTATTATGCTATGAAACCCAAATTGGGTATCCATAAACCCTAATCCTAATTCAATAATAACATGATAAATGAGTTCACTTTATTTGAAGGTTGTTACTCTATAATGATGTTTCTCTCTCCTACATGTGTAATATTAACATGTAGGTGAGATGAATGACATAGATAAGTGAATGCTGTGGTAAGCCTATAAAAATACAGAGTGGTGATTATGAATAATGTTGAGGCATATTATAATACTAAATGAACATGAGTATATGAATTGGTCTAATGACCTAACAAGTGCCTTGTGCATAAGTTGAGGGATTGATATCCCATAGTGATGTGATATGGATGATAACATTGAGAATGGAAAAATTATTAAATCAATGTAATGACAAGACAAGTTCTCACTTAATACATTTTATATCTTCTGAAGTTGCATCATGCCTTGATTTCATAGAATTTTTTAGGATTAATACCTTGTAACTTGATTGGTGCATTAAATGATACCCAATTGGCATGTATAATGAAGTGAAACCTTAATCATATAGTTTCCCTATACCATAGATCCATCTACAACATCAGTATCTAGCTGGGTGGTGAAATGAGTAACTCCTATAGGAAAATTCGGAGCACATATTGTTGAACATGGGGGGAGAAAGTGATATATTTCCTTGTGTCCTAAATATGTGAAAATAGTAATATTGTTTATTATTGAACGGCTGAGTGAGAACCAGTTCTCTAGTGTTGTGCCATGTACCAAGGTAGACTAGTTGTTTACAAGACCATAGCTTGACTTAATAGTTGTTGTCTCTACAGGATTGTAGGCTTGACTACAAGTTGTTGTCTTTTAGCAGTACGACTATATGTCACTGCATTGTAGACTTGAACTGACCAAGTAGTACTGGTGATGATCATGGAGTTTGACTCTTCCATTGATCTTTTATGGTACTAATTTCGAATCAGTAGTGGTCATTTGGATTTGAGTGGTATGCCTCAAATCCTCAGGGCATAAAAATGAACAAAAAGTTGTGTAGTATATTTTTTAGGGTCAAATATGAATTACATTGGATGAGTCTGTGCCTTATTTCTTGTACAGTTTAGTTTATACAGTTATACATGCTCTTCATATTCATTTTAGTAGATAAAATGTTCTACTACTCAATTGTAACTACTTAAACTAATTTAGAAGAACTATCTGCTTTATTTACTGCCCTTTGGAGTGCTATGACTATAATAGACATTGCCAAAGAGTTATAACTCTCGCTGGGATGTTTGGTCTCACCCTGTGGGCTCCACAGTTTTTTAGGTGGTCATGGATGAGGAGGTCGAGGTTGTGGTGTAGGAGCTGAGAAGCAAGGAGAACATTAACTATTTGAAGGTTGGACATGCTACTGTTGTAGTGTCTTAGCAGAGTTCTATGTGTCATCCCTGTACTCTCAGGTCTTGGGGAGAGATTTTGTTGTTTTGTTTATCGACATGAAGATTTTGGTTTTATGCCATGATTGTATAGAAAGGGATTGTACATATGAACAAGTTGCAATATGTATCATATTTGTCTTGGTAGCCTTTGAACTTAACATGTAACATCTTTTGGTATATGTGAAACACAGATGGCCTATATTGAAGGCTTGTTTACAAAATACTCCCTCTTGAGATGTTAATTTGCAATTGTTTTTAATTTGTCCTATTTTTTTAGTAATATTGTGGTTACTGATAATTATGTACTTTGTTTTGATTAATCTCATTTATTGTGGCGTTGGTCATCACAATTTAGTGGTATCTAAGCTATGGGTTTGTTGAGTCCACAAGGACATAGGACTAGGGTTTGAGTCTGTTCTAATGTCCTCTAGTATATCTTATAGTAGCTTATGTTGTTGCAGAAGTAGAAGAAGATAAAAAAGATGTCTGGAGAGCATGATGAACATGTTGCAGAAAGCAACATTGCTGCACCAAGAGATACTACTAGGAGGAAAGAAAGGGCAGAAGCTACCCAAGATACCTCAAGTCAATCCAACTAATGTATCCAACCCTACTTTAGAGTCTGTGGTTGGACAATTTATGACTACAATGAACCGTATGATGGACATGATGCCTGTGATTCAACCTAGGACAGAGGGTCTCAGTGCTGAAACTCATGGGTCTAGAAAGACTTTTGAGAGACTCTGATGTGTATGAGAATTGGAATATGTAGGTACATCTAATCCTGCCTATGCAGACATGTGGCTCACTGAGATATAGAAGGATTTTAAAATCCTCAACATCCCTAAGGAGGACTAGATAAAGCATGCAATATACTTGTTGAAAGGGAGTGACAACCACTAGTGGGTTATTGAAGAGGAGAAAAGGCCAGGAGTTGAGATTACATTGGAGGAATTTAGGAAAAACTTTGTAAGTTGGTACTTCCCTGAGACTTACTTAGATGAAAAATTATACAGTTCGAGAACATTAGACAAGGAACCATGTCAATCAGTACTTATGAAGCTAAGTTTATGGAGCTACTTAGGTTTTGTCCGCATATGGAAACAATAGACAAGGAGAGGATCAGGCACTTTGAGAAGGGATTGAGTAATGATATATCAACCCCAGTGTCGTCCTTAGAGAGTAGAGAAAGTTTTGCAACTTTTATGGAGTCAGTTAGGAGAGTGGAGAGATTTGTGATAGAGAAATGTGAACCAAAGGCCAAGAACATGCTTATGCAGTACCAAGGATAATCTTTTGGGGGCTTCAAGAAGCCTAGGTACTCAACACCACAATCTCAGTAGAGGTCACTAACTTAGTCACAGTGGACATGGAGCAGAGGCAGAGGTCATAGTTTGCCACCTATAGGAGCTCAGAGTGTGATGTTAGTATATGTGATAGGGCCGTCTAGACTGTGGTATGAGTGAAAAACATGTTTCAAATGTAGATAGGTGGGGAATACTAAGTGGTATTGCCATATGAAGGATGAATACATGACTCATCAGCCTAAGCAGAGTCAGAAGATTTCACAGAAGTGACAACAACACAATGGTAGAAGACGTGGATAGGCGTCACAAGTTGGTTCATCAATACATGCTAGTAGAGGTAGAGGGCGACAACATGCTACAACTCGATTCTATGCGATGAGTCATCCAGAAGCCGTCAACACAAGGGTTGTGATAGGTCAGATGGAATTATATCATTTTGATTTGTGTTATTCATGTTTTATATCTATTTTAATTGACCTGGTGTGTGACATATTTTTTTCATCACTAGAGAAGTGATAGCTAAATGTTTCCTGCTTGTTAGTTGTAGACATGATAGTATTCATCTAAAGACTCCCTTAATTGATTATGTAGAGTTGTGGGAAGTATGTTTGTCTGACATTCTTTCCTTTTCAAGACACAATATACAAGTGGATCTTTTACCACTTGATATGCATGGATTCGACGTGATCCTTGGGATGGATACTTTGGGAAAGTATTAGGTGATCTTGGACTGTACTGCCAAGATGGTGACATTTGTATATGACTATGTTTCATGGGTCTTCCAAGGTGATAGGAAGATTCTCCCAACATGTCTAGTTTCAGGTATGACAACACAAAAGTGGATGAGATAGGGTCATGATGCATTTTTTGCACATGTGGTGGATACCAAGGCAAACGGTCCTAGTATTCAGGAAGTGTCAGTTGTATGAGAGTTTGAGGATGTGTTTCCCAATGAGTTCCTGAGCGTACCCAACCCATAGCACAAGAACCATATAGGATGGCACCAACATAAATGAAAGAGCTTAAGAAATAGTGCAAGAAATGCTTAAGAAAGGTTTAATTAGTCTTAGCATGTCTCCTTGGGTTGATCCCATTCTATTTGTAAAGAAGAAAGATAGATCAATGAGGTTGGGTATAGACTACTGACAGTTAAATAAGATGACGATTAAGAATAAGTATATGTTGCCACATATAGATGATCTATTTGATCAACTATGAGGTGCCATAGTTTTTTCTAAGATAGATCTGAGGTCGGGTTACTATCAGTTATGGATTAAGGAAGATGATGTACCAAAGTCAGCCTTTCGAACAAGGTACGGTCATTAAGAGTTTGTGCTTATGCCGTTTGGGCTAACCAATGCACCGACAACATTTATGGATATGATGAATAGGGTGTTCAGACTCCATTTAGAACAGTCTGTAGTTGTGTTTATAGATGACATCGTCATCTACTCTAGAGATGGCCAAGAACATGGACAACACCTACATCAGGCTTTGACTTTGTCGAGGTAGCATCAATTATATGGAAAGTTGAGTAAGTACGAGTTTTGGTTAAAGGAAGTGGCTTTCCTAGGACATGTTATATATACCACAGGAGTCTATGTAGACCCAAATAAAGTAGAGTCGGTGTTGGAATGGGATCAGTCAAACACACCTACATAGGTTCGTAGCTTCTTAGGTTTGGCAGGATATTATAGAAGGTTCATTGAGAACTTCAGTGCAGTCACTTTACCCCTAACGAAGCTTACTAAAAAAGATGTACCATTTGTTTGGATGATAGATGTCAATGTTCTTTTATGATTCTGAAGGAGAAATTGACCAGTGCACCAATTTTAGTGCTACAAGAACAAGGAAAAGGTTACATTGTCTTTTGTGATGCATCTAAGAATGGTATGGGTTGTGTGTTGATGCATGATAAGAATGTGATTTCTTTTGCTTCACAAAAACTTAAGAAACACAAAAAGAATTATCCGACACATGATCTGGAATGATACTGTGACACGAAAAATTTAGGAAAAGTTGGGTAGTGAGAAGCGTGATGGTTTCCATGAATATGATAATGGGACAGTGTGTTATCATGGTAGATCAGTTGTGCCAGATATAGATAATTTGAGGACTGTAGTTCTAGAAGAAGCTCACTCTTCTATGTATGCTATACATCTAGGAAGCACCAAAATGTATCATAATCTAAAAGATTTATATTAGTATCTAGGATTAAAGCGTGATGTAGTTGAGTTTGTGTCTAATTGCGTAATATTCCAGCAGGTTAAAGCTGAACATTAAATACATGCGGGGACATTGCAACCGATGCCTATACCTCAGTGGAAATGGGATCATATCACAATGGACTCTGTGGTTGGTGTTCCAAGGACAACCAAAGGTTGTGATTCCATTTGGGTGATAGTTGATAGGTTGACTAAGTTAGCACACTTTATACCAATAAAGAAAATGTATACAGCTGAGAAGCTTGCACATGTGTATATCGATGACATAGTACGTCTGCATGGTATTCTAGCTACAATAGTGTCAGTTAGAGGTCCTCAGTTCACTAGTCTCTTTTGGGAGCATTTGCATATAGCGATGGGTACACAGTTGATGTTTAGCACTGTATTTCATCCACAGATAGATGGATAGTGTGAGAGGACAATATAGACCTTGGAGGATATGTTAAGATCATGTGTGTTGTAATTTTCGGGCATTTGGGATATACATCTTAGCCTGATAGAGTTTGCCTATAACAATAGTTATCAGAGCATTATTGACATGGCACCATATGAATCATTATATGGGAGACATTGTAGATCTCCTTTGTGTTGGTATGAGACAAGGGAATATCAGCTTTTAGGTCCTGAGTTAGTGCAGCAAACAACAGAAAAGATGAAAGTCATTGAACAACAACTCAAGGCAACTCAGGATAGATAGAAATCTTATGCTCATAACCGTCATAGACCTTTAGAATTCCAGGTGGGAGACTGGGTATACCTTAAACTCTCTCCTTGGAAAGGAGTTCTAAGGTTTGGGAAAAAGGGTGAGTTAACTCCCAGATATATGGGACCTTATCTTGTAGTTGCAAGTGTTGGGAAGGTGGCCTTTAAGTTGGAGCTGCCACCTGAGTTACAAAAGTTACATCCTATGTTTCATATCTCTATGTTGAGAAAATGTCACCCAGATACAAAGTTGACTCTTCACCCTATTGAGGTGGAGTTAGATAATAATATATCTTATGTGGAAAGTCATGTTCTAATCCTAGATAGAAGGATCAAGAAGTTGAAGAAAAAGGAAATTGTGTTAGTTAATGTTTTGTGGCATCACCGTGGTGTTGAAGAAGCTATGTGGGAACTTGAGGACGAAATGCAAAAAAAATATCCATCTCTTTTTACTTAGGATTTCAGGGTCAAAATCGCTATTAGGGGTTTATAGTTGTAAGATCCTTGACCTTTCTTAATACTTACATCTGTTTACTTTATATAATCAAATTTAAACTCTTGAGATGTTCTAATATCATGTGACATGCTTACATCTTCATATGGGTCCTATTTGATTAATGTTTGAGTTATCCTTATTATTTATGTGTTTATTTTAGACTAGTTTGCAATTTAACCATAAGTGAGGGTTATCTTCCAAAATGACACATGAAGAGAGTACATCTTGAGCTATTGACATCATGAGAGAGAATATGGTGTCAAGGGGCGCCTTGTTTGAATCATGAATGTGGTATGACATCATCATGTGAAATTATGGTTTCTAAGGTTATAGGGTTCACATGGTTGATATGGTGTTTGATTAGGGTTTGATGTTACGATCTTACACCACTTTTGGTGAAGGTATCGACTGCAACACATCTTGTGTAGTGTTTTCTCGACCAAGACAATATTATGAGGATATGTCCAAACATCTTTTCTTCTAGTGTCTCCACCTATGTACATGAGACCCAGGGTTTCAACCCTTGAAGTGTCTCGACCGAGACAAAGGTATGCTTGAGAGTGTCTTGATGGACACATGAGGGAAACCAAACTTATATGTCATGACACTCTGATAGATAATCATGAATATTTTTATTTTTGCATATAAATGAATATAAGGATAATCCTTTGATGGGAAAGTGTCCCTTGATGATCTAATATGTTGACACCTCAAGATCTTCTACATCCCTCCTTCTTTGATGTATATAAAACATCCTCTTCACAAACAATTAATCCTTTCGGCCCAAAACTCTCTCTTATACCTCGAGATTGTTCTTGGGAGCTTGAGGAAAAAGGAAGGTCTAAACTTGGATCTTGGGTGGTTGATTCATCTTATTTTGATGAAGATCTTGTGCTAGATCAACAACTTGGTGATGGATTTGTGGAGATTTCCTATCTTGGTAAGTGATCTTACTCTTAACCACGTTTCCCCTCTTTTGAAACCTTCATATTCTTCCACCTTCTCGGTCATGAGATGTGGACCATCCACAGTGGCCGCTTGAAAAGATGATCCTATCTCTTTCTTCTTGTTCATTTGGACTGGTTAGGTCCATTTTCTTCCTTCTTGAGCTCTGTTGTAATCATGCTATTTTTCTTTTCTTAGAAGTGATCCTTTGGCCAAGGTTTTGAAGCTTGGGTGAAGTTTTTGAAGCTTAGAATTTTAGGGTATAATTTCTCTTCAAGAACAAACAAGTTTTATAACTTTTCACAATCCTATTGTGTGCATCTTAAACTTGTTCTTATACTACCTTCTTACATGACCCATTATAATTGAACAAATAGGAAGTTATGGTCTATTATATATGCACAAAAATCTCAGTTTCACTTTTTCTAAGTTTATGTTTTTGGATGATCTTCCAACATCACATTTTAGGTTGTTAAACACCACGCTCCAGAGAGTTATTCACTCTATTGACGCTTGGTTATTCCTTTCTGTTTTCCTTCCATTTTGACCTTGGTTTAGAACGGTGATGGAGTAGAGCAGATGGTGGATACGTCTCTTAGACTTTTATCGTGGTCGACACCTTGTATGGGGTAGCTTTGGTCGTGAAACTCCCCTGATCCTAGGCTGGTCATTACCTATTATCTAGATCACGATGCAACATTGTGGTAGAAGATAGACTCAGTTGTAAACGATGTTATGACCAAGATGGCCAAGAAGATAGTTGTGATGTTGTCCAGAGAGTTGAGGATGAGACGTTGCTGAGAGAAGAGGTCGCAATGTTTCTTGTTGGATGGGGTCGCGACAATGCCATGTCATGGTCATGACATAGTATTAGCTGACTCTGGTGTCGCGGACGCGACATCATTTCTATTAAGGGGTCGAGGTACTCTTAGTTAGTGTTAAACGTGACACTATGTTCGGCTGTGTTATGGTCAACCAACTAGCTGGTTGAGGCTGGGTTGAGGTATTTTGATCACAACACCTATAGGAGTGGTCGAGGCACATGGGTTGTATCGCGGTCGCCAATTCCCATTGTTGGTCAGTCAACATTCATGTGTTGGGAGGTCGAGATTATGGTGTTACAAAAGGTTGAATCATAGGTTTGATGATTAGTTGATATGCTTATATATGTGAGTGAACATGACTCATACCTACTCAAGACAATGCAATTATGAATGGCTAACCATCAACGATAATACTTAAACTATCCAACAATATGGGAAGTGATAGAATAGGGTTTAGAGGTGGTATTATGCTATGAAACCCTAATTGAGTATACATAAACCCTAATCATAATCCAATAATAACATGATAAGTGGGTTCACTTTATTTAAAGGCTATTACTCTATAATGATGTTTCTCTCTTCTATATGTGTAACATTAACTTGTAGGTGAGATGAATGACATAGCTAAGTGAATTCTATGGTAAGCCTATAGAATACAGAGTGGTGATTATAAATAATGTTGAGGCATATCAAAATATAGAATTAACAGGAGTATATAAATTGGCCTAATGACCTAACAAGTGCCTTGTGCATAAGGTTAGGGATTGATATCCCATAGTGATGTGATATTGATGAGAACATTGAGAATGATAGTATTACTAAGGCCATGTGATGGAGAGACAAGTTCTGACTTAATACATTTTATATCTTCTGAATTTGCATCCTGCCTTGATTTTATTGAAATTATTTAGGATTTATACGTTGTAACTTGATTGATGCATTAAAAGACACCCAATTGGCATGTCTAATCAAGTGAAACCTTAAATATGTAGTTTCCATGTACCATAGATCCATATACAAAGTCATATCTAGCTGAGTGGTGAAATGAGTAACTCCTACGGGAAAACTCAGAGCGCATATTGTTGAATATGCAGGGTGCAAGTGATATATTTCCTTGTGTCCTAAAATTGTGAAAATAGTGATATATTGTTTATTATCGAACGACTATGTGAGAGTCAGTTCTCTAGTGTTGTTGACATGTACCAAGGCAGACTAGTTGTTTACAAGACCATAGCTTGACTATTAATTGTTGTCTCTATAGGACTGTAGCCTTGACTACAAGTTGCTATCTTTTAGCAGTATGACTATATGTCGCTGCATTGTAGACTTGAACTGGCCAAGTAGTGCTGGTGATGATCATGAAGTCCGACTCTTCCATTGATCTTGTATGATACTAATTTTGACTTAGTAGCGGTCAATTGGATTTGAATGGTATGCCTCAAATCCTCAAGGCATAAAAATGAATAAATAGCCATGTAGTATATTGTTTGGGGTCAAATATGAATTACATTGGATGATCCCATGCCTTATTTCTTGTACTGTTTAGTTTATAACAGTTATACATGTTCTTCATATTCTTTTTAATAGTGTAAAATGTTCTACTACTCAATTGTAACTACTTAAACTACTTAAGAAGAATTACCTACTTTATTTACTGCTCTTTATAGTGCTATGCTTATAATAGATGTTGGCGAAGAGTTATAACTCTCGTTGGGACGTTTGGTCTCACCCCTGGGTTCTACAACCTTTTAGGTTTCCTTAGACAAGGAGGTCGAGGTCATGGTGCAGGAGTTGAGCATCAAGGAGAGAAGTAACAGTTTGAAGGTTGGACATGATAATGGTGTAGTATCTTAGCAGAGTTCTATGTGTCGTACCTGCACTCTCAGGTCTCGGGGAGAGATTTTTCTATTTTGTTTATTGACACATTGATTTTGGTTCTATGTGATGCTTGTATAGGAAGGGCTTGTACATATGAACGAGTTGCATTATGTATTGTATTTGGCTTGATAGCGTTTGAACTTAATATGTAACATCTTTTGGTATATGTGAAATACAGATGGCCTATGTTGAAGGCTTGTTTACAAGATACTTCTGCTTGAGATGTTAAATTGCAATTGGTTTTAATTTATCCTATTTTGTGGTAATATTGTGGTTAATGATAATTTCATGATTTGGTTTGAGTAATTTCATTTATTGTGGCGTTGTTCATCACAACTACCATAGTAGGGTAAAACTGCGGCATCTGAGAAACATCATTATCCCTCTCCTGCATCCTAGAACCACCACCTGGTGTACCAACACTACTCTCAACAACATGTTCTTCGTGTTCTCCAGTCATCTTTTCTTCCCTTCTTCTTCTTCATAAGCAGAAGTGACCATAAGACAGACTCGAGGATACTAGAATAGACACAACCCTAGTCCTATGTCCATGTAGACTCAGCTAAGCTAAAGCTTTGATACCAACCACATTGTGACAAACTTGTCACACAAAAGAGAGATTACTCAAAACAAAGAGAGGAACTAATATTAATCATCCGGGTTACCAAAAAACACAGGAACTTAAAACTATTATCACATATCCACCTCAACTGGAAGGATATCACGTAGGAGTCCATAAAAGTCACATGAATATATATAAAACATGTCAAAAGATTATTACATAGCAATGTTCACTGGCACATAGGCCACAACCTATACATATGATATCTTGTTCACATATATACATGCCATATATGTACAACAAAGGCATATAGCCAAAACATTGCCTCAATATATAACATATATCAAACACCCCAAGGACCTAATAGTATAGGAATGAAACATAGGACTCTACTACAAAACACTAATAACATATCCAATCTTTACTCAGCTACTGCTCCACTTACTACTCAGCCTCAACATCACGATCTCTACCTCGTCATGCACGACCACCTAAAAGACATGGAAACCCACAGGGTGAGACCAAACATTTCAGCGAGAGATATCACTCTTCACCAATGTCTAAGCATACGTAGATCAAAGCAGATAGGTAACATACTGATCAGGTTGATCATATTCAGCTAAATGATATGTATTAAACTGATAATACATATTAAGAAAATAAGGCAATTACCACTGAGCAGTAGAACAATTACAACTATAAGAAGGAATATGAAGAACATGTATAATAATTTATTTCTATTACCGCATTATAATTCAAGAAATTAGTACAAAGATAAGGAAAATGGGTCATCCAATGTGAAGCGTATTTTTACCCTAAGCAAAATATATTGCACGACTGTGTTATGTCTTTTATTTTCTGTGAGGATTTGAGTTGTACCACTAAAATCCAACCGACCACTGCGAAGTCGAATTAGGTGCCATACAAGGTCTATGGAAGAGTCAGAATCCACGACTTCTCCAATTCATCTTGGTCAGTACAAGAGAAACACCACAAAGACATATCAGTCAGCTGCAAATAATGACATATAGTCAAGCTGAAGGATCGAATCACGCATGGACATCCTTATAAAACACCTAGCCTACCTTGATACAGGTCATGGAGCTAGAAGAATAGACTCACACATGGTTGTTCTTAAAAAGGGGCACCAAATGCAGTTATAGTGTTGCCTATTACATTCATAAGGGGAACAGATCACACATGACCGTCTTACACAAAGGGTAAGGTATGACCGTAGTCATCCTATTCAACTTGTCATTGTGGATACAAGGAGATACTCGATGTGCACCCCCATATATTAAAAAATATGCACTCTGAGTTTCCTGTAGGAATGACTCATTTCATCATCCAACAAGTTCTGACACTGGAATGGATCTATGGCATAGGGAACCTACATGATTAGGGTTTCACTTGATTAGTTAGGCCAATTGTGTGTCTTTTAGCATCAATCAAGTTACAATGTATAAACCCAGAACAAACTCTAGAAAGATAAGGGAATCGTACAACTCCAGAAGATATAAAACATATAAGGTGTCAACTTATCACATCATCAAATCATACTTGTATCACTGCCACTCACAAGGACATCAACATTATCACACTGCCATGCAAGTACATCACCATAATTGCACTTCTATGGGATATCAATCCCTCAATTATATCACAACAACATAACACATCACACTAGGCTTTGAACTTATGCCAGGTCATAAGACCCATCACATCATTATGATCTCAACACGCCTCATCAAGGGTCATAGACATCACCCTGTACCATATAATCATCACCATAGCATTCACATAGCTATGGCATACATTCCACATGAAAGATTAGGATTGCACAAATAGGAGAGAGAAAACATAATAACATGCTATTCATCCCTACAAACTCAATACATATAACACACCCTAGAATTAGGGTTAGGGTTTCACATATATAGTTGATTAGGATTTCATAGCATTATTCAATCACCAAACCCTAGATTAGACATCTCCCACATGTATGGAGAGCATTAGGATTAAACATTATCAATCTTGATTAACCATACACATTCACATCATAAAGTAATGTCCAAGCATATAGTGTTGTAACCAAACACAGGCAGGAGTAGCAACCAGGATGGTGTAGTGACCATGAGGTTAGGTGTTGTGACCAGGTTCTCTTGTTGTGACTGTATCAGGAAACATGGGTAGCGCCCGCTACACTTCACCCATCTCCACAAGTCTTGATCGCAAAAAAACCTAGGTAGCAACCAGAAGACCAAAACTGATGTGTTGACCCTAAACAACTCAAGGGGGGGGGGTGACCCACCAAGCCAAAACAGAAGATAGAACTAACATAACACAAGAGTAGAGACCACCCTAGAGTTAGGGTTGCGACCAACATCAAGCTCAAGGGTGTCGATCGAAACAAGATCAAGGTGTAGTGACCAACAAGGTTACACTATCACAACAACACATACCCATCCTCAAAACAAGGATAAACCATGATCAAGACAGATGCAAATGTCAAGATACGAAGTATTATAAAGAAGGGAAAACTCCACACAAGATGAACGTCAAAACCCTAAAAACCAAACTCCAACATGATCCATCAAGAAACCAAACCAAGAGATAAAAGATAAAGCTTCAACCTAAAGAAAATCATTCCAAAACATGAAATACGAACCACATCATGGTGATAAAACCAAGAATCATGTTGCATGTAACAACTTCACTTCATCCATTACTTAGAAAATGAGTTCAAGGAATTAGGGTTAAGAAAGAGAGAAATCTACATGATAATACTACAAAGTCTTAAACCCTAAATTAAGATGGTATCATGTACCACAATATCATCATGTTTTAGACATGAAAATAGTAGCATGCAAGCAATATTATGGTGTAAATAATAGAACAAAGTAGAGAGTTATATAACCCACCTTATGGAGAGATTAAGTTCCAACGATCACAAGCTCCAAGGAAGAAGATGAAGCCCCAACCAAGATCAACACTCAGACTACAAGATCACCTCCAAAGAGAATAACACCACGGTCAAAGGAGAGCTCAAGAAAGAGGTGAAAATCTCTAGTCTAAACTAAAGAAGAAGAAAATGGGGAAAACAGAAGTAAGCTTCCTCTCACTTGGGTACAACCATGTCAAAACATAGTCTTTGAACCTTTGTGATGAGAAGTTTCTCTCAAGGTGACCACCATGGTAGAGCCATAGTCTCATGGGATTGAAGGAAGGAGGACAAAGATAGGGTTGAAGGGAAAAATGAGATCAAGGGTTCAAAACCATTTATCAAGGAGGAAGATCACCACAAGGAGGATGATAAAGCTCAAGAACACCACATCTAAAGGTGATAAGCCACCAAAGAACCAAGATCAGCACCCTCTAGCTCTACCAAGCTCCCAGGTTAGTCAAGAAAGAAAGGAGAAAGAAATAGATCAAAAGGATTGCTTGCATGAAGAAGAGAGAGGTTATATACTGAAGGGAGGAGAGAGGTAAGGTAGGTAGGGGTATTAAACACATGAGAGCACCAAAGGGGCACTTGTCCACCAAGAAAAAATCCATGCAACCATGAAACACTTGCATGAAACACATGGTGAAATGACCTAGGTAAGGTATCGACCACTAAGGTGACCCACACCTTGGGGTCGAAACAAACATCAAGGAATCATGTATCGACCAACACAAAAGATCACCAAACAAACATGGTTGAAACACAACACAAGAAGAAAAACATCTCGACCAAATCCCACCAAGACCATCACGGTTGTAACAACCACCAACTATGGCACGTGTTGCGATCACAACACTCCCAACTCAAGCTCAAGGTTGAAACTATCATCAAAGTCAAAACCCTAGAAACACTAGCATCAATACAAGATGCCACATCATCAACTAAGGTCCAAGAAAGGCACCCCATTGCATCATACTCTCACTCATGATGCTAAATCACTAAGGGCACACTCTACATGCAACAAATTGCAATTTTAAACCTTCAACACGGGTGAATTGCAACTTGGTCCAAAATAAGGATACATAGCTCCAACATCATCTAAATGGGACAAAACAAAAAACATAAAGTTTTCACATGTTTACAAAGCATCTCAAAGGATTAGATTAAGGTTAAGCATCTTATTAAGCAAAGAAAGCACACTCAAGGCCTAAACTAGGCCACAGACCTTACATTGGTAGTGTGAGCCGACCAGTTCACATAGTGAACCGGTCATTTCACATGTTTCCCTAATTACAATTGAATTTGCAATTCATTTTCAATTAATGTCCAACATTAATCCTTATACCAATAAAATTGAACAAAGTAAAATGATCAACTATTCTCATGAATTGGGAAAATCCCCAGAAGCTTTGATTAGTATGATCGAGCTGATTGGTTCACTAGGTGAACCGGTCATCTCACCAACCTAAGCCGATTGGTTCACCCTGTGAGCCAAGCGATTGGTGCCCTGACTCATGTAGAAATCAGCCAATTCTATTTCAAATCAACCTGTCACTCTAATCAGTTGGTTCAACACTTGAACTTGATGGTTCTAAATATAGTCAGTTAATTGGTTGTATAATCGAATACCTTAACATATTTAGTAATTAACTTAAACATCATTCACAGATAAACTCCTATTCCAGGTGAGATCCTATGTGTGTAACCCTATAGGTCCCATATTGCGATGGTAGGGAATGACCATAACTAATTATGACATCACAAGCAAAGAGTGGTGCCTAGTCACACATCAATGCTACCCAAGTAAATGGAAAGTTGGACTTCATCCTACAATCTATGTATGGTGTTTTAGTGTTTGTATTGTTCCTTTTTCGTTGATATCCAAATTGAACTCGAGCATGGAGTAGTTACCTCTTCAACATTCAATCTTGTTTATTAAACTAGTGCAGACTGTCTGAGATAGATGTAAGCTCAATATCACATATTAACTCACATGTGCATGGCCATTCATTTATCAGTCTCGCTAATCAAGAGGCCTAGGATATCATACTCATATAGGAGGGACAAATCCCATCTACATCACTCACATTCATCCCCATGTTTCATTGTGTACCCAATCATCACTTTTACAATAACCCTTATTTAGGATTAAGGTAGGTGATGTTAAAGCACACCTAACAACATGTGATGAGTGTAGTGACTTCAGGTCTAAGAACCATAGTCACCACCAACACTATGAGAGTTAACTATGACTTCCATTGTAATGGTGTCCATGTGTTACTCTCATAGTGGGTTTTTTTGATACACTATTCTCTATCATGTATTTGTGGGCTTGGTTTGATATCACATATCACGACTAATGAGATTCTGTCATCAACTAACACACACTCTAATCTTATGTGTTATTGTTGTCTATCCTCCTATCACAATAACATCTGACCAGGGACATAATGAGAATGTATACTCTTAACATCCATATGATCTCATTGTTCAAGTCACATACTAGAAGACATATGTCATTGAGTAACATCATTATTTAGACATTTATAACGTTACTTCATTATCTCATAAATGAATAAAACATAATAAATTGGAAGCTTTCCTTTATTATTAATCAGATTACATATTATGCCATTACTATCATCATATGATCGGATTTGTGGGCATACATACCAACAAACTCCCACTTGTACTTAGAGCCAATTACTCACACATCTTATCCCAAGTGATCTAACATGACCATCATGCTTCTAATGTGAAAGTGCATTTGTTAAGGGGTCAACCATATTGTTCTCATTTGGCACTCTACAAATCTTCACATCTCCTCACTGTATGATCTCTCTTATGAGATGGAACCACCTTTGCATATGCTTGGAACACTAATGCAATCTAGGTTCCTTAGCTTGTGTAATAGAATATAGCTCAACTGTGTTGCTGATACTTGGAACAACCCCAAGTTTAGAGATGAACTTCTTGATCCATACAACTCCTTTGCTGTGTTCCATGCAACAATATACTCGACCTCTATTGTAGAATCGAGAATATCTCTTTCTTAGAACTCTTCTGGCTTACAACTCCATTGTTTAGATAAAACACAAATCTCATTTTTGTCAGTTTGGAAGCTTGCATCAATGTAACCCTTTACCACCAACTCTTCCTCTTTGCCGTAGATGAGGAACTAATACTTAGTTCTTATCAACTACTTAAGGATGTTCTTTACAACTATCCAATGAGAGTTACATGGTTCTGACTGATATCTACTCATAATGCTCAAGGCATACAAGACATAAGGATGGGTACACAACATTGCATACATGAGTGACCCAATTGTTGATGCATATGGGGTCATACTCATGTGTTCTCTTTCTTTACAAGAACTGGGACATTGAGCTTTAGAGATGGTAACTCCATGTACCATGGGAATGTTTCCTCTGTTTGAGCACTCCATGCTGAACTTCTTCAACACTTTTTCAATGTATGTGCTATGAGTTAGTCCAAGAAGCCTTCTAGATCTATCTCTATAGATATTGATCCCTAAGATGTAGGATGCTTCTCCCAAGTATTTCCTAGAAAACATATTTCTCATCCATTTCCTTACCTTTTGTAAAGTAGGGATGCCATTTCCCATCAATAGTATGCCATCAACATACAATAGAAGGAATGTCATTGTGCTCCCAATATTCTTCTTGTACACACAAGGTTCATCTTCATATTGAATAAAGACAAACTCTTTGACTATCTCATCAAAACCAAGATTCCAGCTCTGTGATACTTGCTTTAATCCTTAGATTGACCTTTGTAGCTTACATACTTTATTTGCATCCTTTGGATTTACATAATCCTCAGGCTGTGTCATATACACATCTTCTTGAAAATTCTCATTAAGGAATGCAGTTTTAACATCCATCTGCCAAATCTCATAGTCACGATAAGCTATAATAGCAAGAATGATCCTGATGGACTTAACCATGCCCACTGGAGAAAAGGTTTTGTCATAGTAAACACCTTGTACTTGTCTAAAACTCTTTGCAACCAAGATTCCCTTATAGTTTGTAATTTACCATCCATGGAAGTCTTACTCTAGCCATTTATCAGACTCTGATCCCTCAGTAGCTTCTAGATAGGTTATTCGCTCATCATCTATGACCATCTGATCTCCTTCATGAGTCACAAGATATCCAAATCTCTCAGGTTCAAGGGGTTTCCTAATAGATCTACGAGGTACCTATGTTGCTTGAGGAATTTGAGGTTCCACAAGACTTTGTGATTCTCTTTGTTTCTCTTGTTCATCTATTGACTGAATGTTTTCTTGGTGGTATCTAAGCTCTTCGAGTTCCACTTTCCTCCCACTAATTCCTTTGGAAATTAATTCCTTCGCTAGGAATACAATATCTTTGGCAAAAAACACTTTGGTTGTCAGATAGGGAATAAAAGTAATATCCTTTAGTCCACTTAGGATATCCAAAAAATAACATTTATCATATTTCAGACCAAGCTTTTCAGGAAATGCTTTCCCATACATAAGCTTCACATCCCCAAACTTCATAAAGACACATTGGGACATTTCCCATACCATATCTCATATGGTGTCTTTTGAACTAATTTAGATGGTACTCAGTTTAGTTTGAACACAACAGTTTCAAGAGCATAACCCTAGAAGGTATTCATAAGCTCAACTAAACTCATCATTGATCTCATCATATCTAGAAATGTGTGATTCTTTCTTTCTAATTTACTATTATGCTGAGGTGTTCCAAGTGGAGTCCATTGAGATATAATCCCATGGGCTCTAAGAAGATCCACAAACTCTTGGCCTAAGTATTCTCTACCTCGATCAGAATGGAGTGACTTAATACTTTTTCCAAGTTGGTTCTGTACTTCATTCATAAACTCCTTAAACCTGCCAAGAGTTTCTGTCTTATGTTTCATCAAGTAAACATAACCATTCCTACTGAAGTCAATAGTGAAGGTAATAAAGTACTGATACCCACCTCTAGAGGTTGTTCTAAAATGCCCATACACATCACTATGTATGAGTCCTAATAGATCACTTTCCCTCTCATTGTTACGAGTGAAATGGGTCTTAGCCTTCTTTCCCAACAAACAAGATTCACATGTCTCTATTGATTCAAAATTAAAAGAGTCTAGATAACTATCTTTATAGAGTCTAGACATGAGATTCTCAATTATGTGCCCTAGACGACAATGCCAAAGGTATGTTTTGTTTGAGTTGTTGATTTTTAATCTTTTTGTATTTACGTTATAAACATCAATCTTTAGATCTAGCAAATAAAGACCGTAAGACATTGGGGTACTACCATACAAGATCCCATCTTTTAAAATAGAACATGGACCATTCTTAATATGGAATTCATATGCATCCTTGTCCATACAAGATACAAAAATGATGTTTCTATTTATGGATGGTACATAAAAGCAGTTCGCTAACTCTATTACAACCCCTATGGGAAGAGATAAAATATAGGTTCCAATTGTAGTGGCCAAAACTCTTGCACCATTTGGAACTCGCATTTCCACCTCGCCCCTTCCCAAACGCCTACTTCTTTTTAGATCTTGCATATTTGAGCATATGTGAGATCTAGATATGGTATCTAATACACAAGATGAAGAAGTAGATATGTTTATCTCAATAACGTATGTACCTAAAGAGGAGATTTGTTTTCCCATCTTCTTCTTCCTAAATTCCTTCAAGTAAAAAGGATAAGTTCCTCTTGTACTTTTCTTTCTCCTCATCTTGAGTGTTGAAGATCTAGATTTGGGCTTGTCCTCAGAACTCTTCATGGCTTTGATTTCATCCTTGGACTCAACTATGCTAATCATTATCATGGGTTTGTCCTTCTTCATTCTTGCCTTGGCATGAATCAACATACCAAGCAAATATGTAATCATTATGATCATATTATTTACATGATAACATGCAATAAAGTGGCTATATGATTCTGGCAATGATTTTCAAAATTATATATGTGGACAACTCTTGTCTCAAAGAGAATATCAGTTCTTCAACATGATACATATGTCCAATCATATTGAGCACATGTTCTTCGAATGAGTTCCCCTCTGTCAGCTTACACTTGAAGAGTGCCTTTATGACATTGTCCCTTTCTTGTTTTGTGAGATTATGGTTCACTTTCTTAAGATGTGTCACCATCTTAAGAATCCCCATGTCCTCGCATTTCTTATGCAACTCATAGTTCATGCAACTTAGCATAAGGTGTTTTATGTCCAAGGCATCCTTGGCATGCTTCCAATAAGCATCCACGTTAGCCATAGGCACATTAGGAGTAGGTATTTCTAGCACTAGTTTATCAAGGACATAGACCTTGCACTCTCAAAGTCCAAAACCATTTGTGGAAATTTGTCTTGTCAAGTTTTTCCTTCCTAAGGACTGGTCGAAATACTAATTTGTTTGTCATTTGATTCTACAAGAGAAAATTTGTATTTAAAATAACCTTTTTTATTTGATTGTATTTGAAAAATGACAATATTAATTAGGTCTTTAATTAATCATCACTCCCACTATTTTATTCAAATTGATATCCCTCACTTGTGAATTAGAAAGATTGTAGTGTACACTATTCTAGTGGGCCAAGATCCAAAATAATTCAACTATTACCCGGCTAACGCCAACATCCATAAATAATTATTAAGGTAGGCAACTTTTGCCAATTGCATCATATGTAACTCTTGGATATATGATACACACAACTCCTTGCCATAATCATATGCATGCTTCTGGTTCTTAATATCATTAAGACCACACAGTTAAGTCTGACCCAAAAGCCAACATAATAGTAATGCACCCCGCTTGGTGAGTCCACATCATTACCATCACACTTCCACGAGATAGATAATGCACCACCTTTGGGATGCCCACACTTAGTCGATCAAGATTTTCATGTATGTTGCTAATAGGAAAGCATATAAGACTTAATATTTAATTGAGAGAGTTGGTACTTATAAATACATACAATTGATCCAATCACCACATATATAGTATGTGTCATATACATGCTATATCCCACAATGAAAACATGCAATAAACAAAAAGTGATACAAATGTATAACGAACTGAAATCTAGGTATATTCTTAATCTTGTCCTTTTCCTAGGTTTTTACTATCCTTTCTATCTGTTTGCCCTTGATGTTGAATTTGTGGAATTATTAGTGGTTTGGAGTATATTTGATTACTATTCATGCCAATGTATGAGTTTGTGTAGAAATACCTCAACTAATGTTTCAATCAGTGTCTAAAATGCAAAATACCACTTAAAGTGGCATATTAATAAAATAATTTCATTCTAGAACTTCCCTTAGCCTTATGGTGCAAGGAACAAAAAAAGGAATAAAAATAAAGGTTTAAACATGAGAAAGTGGCATTAGATAATTTAATTTGACAAATAATGATAATAATGTGTAAAGGGAATAAAACTCATAAAAAGGAAGAGTCATTGGATAAAAATAACTTAAAATCGGAATTCCTTGGGTTTCAATTGACTTGAATGACAATTTTCACTTTATTTGCATAATAATAAATATCTTAAATCAATTTGGAAAAGAAAATAGGAGTAAAGCCAAAAATATGAAATAAAACATTTAACGACTTTAAAAGGGAAAAAACCTCAAATATGTAATCTGCATGCCAAAATTAGCATATCGTTAAATTTTCTACTAATTTGGATAATCTTTAATATTCTAATGTGTTTAGGAGAGAAAAAGTGTAATTAAAGTCCAAAATATTAAATAATGTGTTAAATAATTTCAAGATAGGAAATTAATGGCAAATTTGTGTTCACAACTTTAAGTTTGCTTAAGGGTGAAGTTTCACCATAATTGTATAATTCTAGATGTCTTTAATGCACTAGGAAAGAGAAAATGTGATTTACATCAAAAGAATTAAATGAAATACTTAGAGTCTCTAAAACTAAAAGTAAAGCCAAAATTGGATTCTACACGTCCTAATTAGGCTAGGTTTAATTTTCATTTAATTTGAAGTTTGTTTGCACCATCAATTAAGGAGAGAGAAAATGAGAAATAAATGTAATCACACTTTAGTAAAAATCATATTTGGATTATAATTAAATGTCATGCATTTTTTTCTCTCTAAACCATTGCACATTTTTGGACCACTGAACCATGATCCTACAGAAACAAGAATTTTTTAATCGCAATATCTCTCTCGATTCTTGCTCCTTTTTCATGATTTCTTTGCCATCATGTTTCTTAATTAAATTCTGCACACAATGATCTATTACTTGCATTGTTTTGTCAAGAAATTGGGTAAAATCCAATTCTTGGGCAACAAGCATATCAGCTAACTTGCCTATCCTATGTTTCACAAACCCGCACCTATAAATAGACCTACCCCTTCCTTTGTTCGACCTTATGGAAATCTCCTCTCACGTCAATTATTCTCGATCCTCATCCCTTTGTCTTTGAGAGATCCTGGTTTGGAGCTTGTTGATGGTGGGCCATACTCTTTACTTGGGCCTCCTCAGATCAATTGCTAGCATATGTAAGTTTGTTACACTCTCTTCTTTGTTCATGTGGTCTTGGCTTGGTGAATAATTGTGTGTTGTGTATTTACCTAAAGCCACATGTGGACAACATATTATTTTTTTTCATCCAAGGTGTGGGTGAGAGGGGAAGAACCCTCATGTTTAATCCCCATTTTACCCTCCTCAACTCCTCTTTCTGTGATTTTTCATGTGAGGGTTATCTTGGTCTTTTAGCCCATTTTCCCTTCGCTTTGTGTGATCCCATTTGGTTTTTGACCACATGACTTGGATGCATTTGATTGGGACAAGTCAGTGGGTCAGCCCCACTCTCTCTCTTGCAAATTGCTTTTCACTTATTTGTATTTTTTGAATATTTTGATTGGTCAGAAGTGTAAAAATCATAACTTTTTATCTGGTTGTCCAAAAATTCCATAAAAATATGTTTTGGAATTGGATAATTGAGATATTTCTAATAAAAATGTTTCTAGAGTCTGATTTTCATGTTCTCGACTGTGGATTTTTGGGAATCCAATAAAATACATAAAATCCCTAAAAATTGTAACTAAATCATATGAAGTCAAATTAAAGCATATATATATGTTTTCTTGATCATAAAAACATAAGGAATCTATTGGATTGGGTTTTGTGACCAAAATCTGAGGTTTTCCAAAAGAAGTCTAAAATTAGGGTTTCTTTACACCTATAGGCGTTATAAAACCCTAATACATGTGAATAACTTGAAATTAAGTAAAGGTGATCTTGACCTCAAAAAAAAAGTAAAGGTGATCTTTAAGTCTTGTATGTTTGTGAAAAGTGAGTACTAGGAGTCTCAATTGAGGTATGTGCATCTTTTTCCTAAGTTGAACATTTTTTTATAGCCAAACCCTAATTTTCCAATGAGGCATGGACTAAAACCATTATAACTATTATTGCTCTTTTTGGCATAATTACTTCAATATTTACTTGGGTCTTGAACCCCATCTGCAATATTTATATTTTCTAAACTTTCCTTATGATTTCTTTTAGCATTATGATTTATTTGACTTGTTAGATAATGTAGTGGTACTTATGTACAACCACCCATAGTTGGGCATGTGTTATTTTGCCCAGGGGAATGTGTTTACTCTCCCCTTATGTAAATATTTTGTAAGTGATTCAGAATGTGTTTACTCTCCCCTCACCTTTTTGTTAGGTTCTGGTAGGTGTCTCAACCCTACTTAGTTAATTTAGTCCAACTTAATCATTCATGAGAAGAAAAAAATTTGTTATGACATGAACCCTTATTGTTATGTGCCTCTTACTTTTGAATCTCCATATTCTTACCCAAATTTATCCTTGTTGTTCTTATTCTTGTTCTTGTTCCTTGTCTAACACATGCCTTATTTTCTTCTCTTGCTGGTGATCCCAACCACCCAGGCCTAGGATAAGGAGTGGAATAAGACCAAGGAGGACCTGTCTAGTAGTAGATTCAAGGAGACTTTGCTGAGATGTCTAGGTTGCTATTGCAAGATCATGTAGTTTCTTTTCTAATTCTTTTCATGAACTCATGTGGTGAACTGAGATCAAAGCAATATAATAACTTAGTCTTTTCTTTTCGCTACAAATATTGACATTTTTGTATCTAGATCATGCTTATTTAAATGGAATAACTTAGTCTTTGCTTTCTGCATGCATCCTTCATAATCTAAATTTCTCATAAGAGATGGATCTTGTGTATTTTCCATTAATTTTTAGTAAGGGGGTGATCTCGCCATCTTACAGCATGGTATCAGAGCCTATTAGGTAGCTACTAGGACATAAGTTGAAACCAATGGTGTCTAAATGGATTAGGGTTTGGGGGTAGACAAGATTTTCCTCCACACCTCTAGCTTGGTTTACGAGTACTCCCAGATCCGCATAATACTTGCCTGGCCTGAGCTGATACTAACTGTCTGAAATATCATATCTATAGGCAATAGTAGCCTTAGACATCTATGTTGGATACTCCTGGTAAACTAATATGATGACCTTGTCACTTGTTTGAAGATGGATACCCGATATAAATCCCTTATGTCCCATAGAACCTCATGTTTGGGTAGTCTATCCCTATAACTTAGACTTTGAGAGTTGGTGATTTAATTAGTGAGCAATCAAGTGATAGATCTTCTACATGGTTTATTTAGACTCAACCTTTTACATCTAGTTTTAATTTGACTTGGTGGGTCAAACCTTTTTAGGGGTGGAGGGGTAGTAGTAGTACCTTGATAGATCATGAATAAGTTGATTTTGACGATGAAATCCTCTTTAATGGGATGGATTCATGTAACATAACAAAATCTAGCTACTCTGATTCTAGAAACCTTAACTATGATAAGGAGGTTAGTGTGGTTGGATCCTTAGAATTGACCAAGAAAGGTTAGAATTATCCCCTAACATGCTTATTTATATCCTAATGAACATATAATGGTTACTTGGTGAATAGTTCACATGTTTGAACCCTAATAAATATGTATTGTACATAATATGAGTAACTCACATATTAATCCTAGTTGTGGATACATAAGAAGTTGACCATGTCATGGACCAGTAAATCCTAATGTTATGATGAGTGAGATAAACGGAACCTAACCCTAGACTTAAAGCATGATAAGAAAGTATAGTTGAAGTATAATGATCATGTTGACCTGAACCCTAAGATGAAGTTGGATAATCTTAATATATGCATCATTGATGATATTCGTTATACATTAGTGACATTAGCTATCTTAATCAAATAATATATACTGATATGCATAAAGCCACATAATCCTAAATTAATATGTATATGAATTCATTACTATGTAATATGTTTCATCTTTTTTTCTAATATCCACCTAATGACTCAAATATGAAAGATAAGTAACTAGATTTACATAAATATGCATACATGCCTAATGTGGAAGTTTATAAACATGAGTGAATGATTTATGGGGACATTAATGTGAATAAGAAAGGTAATGTGACAATATATAGATGTTTAATGTAGGAGGATATAATTAATGTGACATTATTTGGATTAATTGTAGACTTAATAACAAATTGGATAAAATTATCTATTTCTTGCAAATAATATGATATTATTTAATATGGTGATTATATGAGGATAATGGAGTCTAAATCCAAATTTTATAAGGATTATGGTCAAATATATATATTGAGATAATTGATTAAACTCTGATTGTGCTAAAACTCTTAATAAGGATAAATAGGAAATGTATAGGATTTCATACATAATGGTGAACCATAACTCTTTTGGCAACAAAGTGAATATAATAGGACACAACTAAAAGAATAATAAGGATGATGTAATATCGTAATGAATATAAGCCTACAATGTTAATTGTGTCATATCTCATAAAAGGAAATCTCAATAGTGGAACCCTTGGAGATCCCTGAGAACCTAACCTATGAGGAGTTGCTTGTGAAGATTCTGGATTCCTGAGTTAAGTAGTGAAAGTCTTGTGGAAGTACCATAGTTTGGAAGAAACAACCTAGGATCTTATAGATGAGATGTTGTGTACTCACCCTTCTCTCTTTGCTTGATATTTTGGGGATGAAATCTTGTTTAAGGGGTGGAGTGTTGTAATGAACTGAAATCTAGGTATATTACAAATTTTCCCTATCCTTTCTATCCTTTTGTCCTTGATGTTGAATTTGTGGAACTACCCACCCTGTGTAGCGTGGATGGTCGAGCATGGTAGGTCCTCCCCAGGGGACCTGGGTTCTAACCTCCCATTGTACACAATATTTACCACCCTCACAGTCATCTGGGCTCTGGCATGCTCTTTGAGGGAGGGGGAGAATAATGTATCTCCTAACTTGAATTTGTGGAATTATTATTGTTTTGGAGTATATTTGATCACTATTCATACCAATGTATGGGTTTGTGCATAAATACTTCAAATGATGTTTCAATAAGTGTCTAAAATGCAAATTACCACTTAAAGAGGCATATTAATAAAATAATTTCATTCTAGAACTTCCCTTAGCCTTATGGTGCAAGGAACAAAAAGGAATAAACAATAACCGTTTAAACATGATAAAGTGGCATTAGATAATCTAATTTGACAAATAGTGATAATAATGTGTAAAGGGAATAAAACTCATAAAAAATAAGACTCATTGGATAAAAATAACTTCAGATCTGAATTCCTTGGGTCTCCGTTGACTTGAGCAACAAGTTTCACCTTTATTTGCATAATAATAAATATATGAAATCAATTTGGAAAAGAAAATAGGAATAAAGACCAAAATATGATATAAAACATTAAAAGACTTCAAAAGGTAAAAAAAAGCTCAAATTTGTAATGTACATGCCAAAATTGGCATATGGGTAACTTTTTAACTAATTTGGATTATCTTTAATGTTCTAATGTGTTTAGGAGAGACAAAGTGTAATTAATGTCCAAAATATCAAATAATGTGTTGAGTAATTCCAAGATAGGATTTTAATGGAAAATTTGTATTTCACCAGTTTAAGTTTTCTTGAGGGTGAAGTTCTACCATAATTGGATAATTGTAGATTCCTTTAATGCACTATGAAAGAGAAAATTTGATTTACTTTAAAAGAATTGAATAAATTACTTAGAGTCTCCAGAACTAAAAACTAATACTAAATTGGATTCTACACAACTTAATTAGGCTAGGTATCAATTTTCATTTAATTTGGAGTTGTTTGCACCCAATTGAGGAGAGAGAAAATGAGAAATAAATGTAATCACACTTTAGTCGAAAACATATTCAGATTAGAATTAAATGTCACATTTTCCCTCTAAACTATGGATGCACACACATTTTTGGACCATTGGATTGGGATCATGCGGTCGGTGTCTCGTCAGCTACCTCCTACTCATGTGAACAGTACAACTATGGAAAAGAGGACTTCCGAATCGTAATATCTCTCTCGATTCTTGCTCTTTTAGCATGATTTCTTGGCCGTCAATTTCTACATTAAATTTCGCACACAATGATCTATTACTTGCATCCGTTTGTCAAAAAAGTTGGGAAATGTCCAATTCTTGAGCAACAAGCATCTCAACTAACTTGCCTATCCCATGTTTCACAAACCCGCACCTATTAATAGACCTACCCTTGCCTTTGTTGGACCTTGTAGAAATCTCCTCTCATGTAAATTATGCCTGAGCCTCTTCCCTTCATCATTGCATGATCATAGTTTGGAACTTTCTGATTACGGTTTGTACTCCTTTTTTGGGCCTCCAAGGATTAATTGCTCGCATCAGTAAGTTTGTTAGACTCTCTTCTTTCTTCTTGTGGTCTTGACTTGGTGAATAATCATGTGTTGCATATTTGTCCAAATATGTGCATGGATAGCAGCTTGCCTCTTAGCTTCCATGGAACGGTTGGGAGGGGAAGAATCCCCCATGTTTAATCCCCATTTTACCCTTCTTGGTTCCTTCTTCTATGCTTTTTCACGCGAGGGTTATCTTGGTCTTTTTGCCCTTTTTCCTTTGCTTTGTGCCAGCCCAGTTGACTGTTGACTATGTGACTTGGCCACATATGATTGGGCCAAGTCAGTGGATCGGCCCCACTCTCTTCCTCTCTCTCTCTCTCTCAAACTTCTTTTTACTTATTTGGATTTTTTAAATTTTCTGTTTGGTCAAAAGTATAAAAATCATAACTTTTTCTCTGGCTGTCCAAAATTTGAATAATTTTTTTTGAAATTAGAAAAATGAAATCTTTCTAATAAAAATGTTTCTGGATTTGATTTCCATGTTCTCGATAGTTGATTTTTGAAAATCTAATAAAATACATAAAAAGCCCTAAAAATTGTAACTGATTCATATGAACTCCAATCAAAGCAAATAAATATGTTTTCTGGATTAGAAAACATAAGAAATTGATTGGTTTAGGTTTTTTGACCAAAATATGAGGTTTTATGGATAAGATCTAAAATTAAGGTTTCTTTACACTTATATGCATTACAAAACCCTAATACACGTGAATAAGTTGAAAATTGGCAAAGGTGATCTTGGAATCATCTAAGTTGGTGAAAAGTGAGTACTAGTTTTTTGAATTGAGGTATGTGCATCTTATCCATTAATTTGGGCATTTTTGATATCCAAACCCTAATTTGCCAATGAGGCATGGACTAAAACCACTATTCCTATGATTGCTCTTTTTGGCATAACTACTTCAATATTCACTTGGGTCTTGAATCCATTCTACAATATTTCTATTATTTAATCTTGTCATGTGATTTCTTTTAGCACAATGATTTAATTGACTTGTTAGCTAATGTAGTGGTACTTATGTACAACCACCCATAATTGGGCATGTGTTATTTTACCCATGGGAATTTGTTTGCTCTCCCCTTATATATATATTTGTAGGTGACTGAAAATGTGTTTACTCTCCCCTCACCTTTTGGTTGGGGTCCAGTAGGTGCCTCAACACTACTTAGTTAATTTAGTGCAACTTAATCATTTATTTAAGTTTTCTTATTATTTGTTATGGCAAGAATCATATTTGTGGTGTGCCTCATACTTTTGAATCTCCATATTCTTACCCAAATTTATCCTTGTTGTTCTTATTCTTGTTCTTGTTCCTTGTATGAAACATACCTTGTTTTCTCCTCTTACTGGGTGATCCCTATTGGGTTTTAAGGGAGACAGAGAAGGAAGCGGAAACAAAAATTTTCTTCTCCCAAACCCAGAATAAAGAAATCGTGTCAACGTCTATACAATAGGAAGGATAGTTTGTAGAGGTGTACCTTGTCCCGAGGCTTGCTCGAAGATGTTACCTCATGGCTTGCACGGTCTTCACCTCTGGTCTAGGACAGTGTCTTTGCGGCTCTTAGTCTCACTGGGACTGTCAGGATTGACATCTATCCTCTGAGCGGTAGAAGTCTCCCGCCTCTGAACTAGTCCACACGGACCACCTGGAACTCTGATCTCCTTGTCCCACAAAGAATTAGAAGGAGTCACTCCCTCCTGTCGGTGTACTAGTCATCGACACACTCTCCAGCAACCAGTTGCTTTTCTACAGTTGTCTTTCCCTTATTGTGCCTCCCTTATCGGGTAGAACTTGGTTGGGCTCTCTCAGTTACGAAAACTAGAGAGAATGACAACTTTATAGAGCAACTGGTGTTTTGAGTTGTTGTTCCTGAGAAGCCCCCAATACCCCTATATATAGGAGGGTCATGGAATAGGGTTCTCTATCCTGGGTAATGCGAGATTAAAGTAAGAGTAGAAGGGTTCGAGATTTTCCACAAAATAACCAATTTGCGCCAGCTGAACCGATCATTTCACACCCTGAAATGATCATTTCATGCCTTGAGCCGATCATCTTGGAGCTGAGTCGGTCGTCTGGGGCTCTGAGTCGATCGGTTCATGGTCCTGATCCAACTCAAATTGACTTTCAAATTTTTCTCCGATTAATAAAATATTAATCCTTGTCGAGATCAAATTTGTATAAGTGAAACAAATTGTATTTGCAAAATAGTCTTCTGATTTTCCAAACGATCTCGGTTGGTCCACGAACCGATCGGTTCAACACTTGAGCCGATCGTTGCATGGTACATGAGTCGATCGCCTCAACAGTTGAGCCGATTGGTTCACCAGCTTGAGCCGATCGGTTAATCCCATGAGCCGATCAGTTGGAGCAGCAGACTTGTGAAAATCAATCAATCGCAGTTTCAATCAATCTGATATTCTAATCAATCGGTCCAACACCTTGAATACTATGATTTTGAGCTATCAATTAATTTCGTATTTAATTGAACTACTAAACTCCTTTAGTAATCAATTTAAACATTGTTTGTGGATAAACTCCTCTTCTAGGTTAAATCCTATGTGTGTGACCCTGCATGTCCATTTCACGTTGGCAGTGAAAGTCCATAACACTTATGACTTCACAAGCAAAGAGCAGTGCCTAGTCGCACATCAGTGCTACCCAAGTGAAATAGAAAGTTGGAAAACAACTTTCAATCCTACAATCTGTGAATGGTGTTACAGTGAATGTATAATTCCTTTGTCACTGATATCCCGAATGAACTCAAGGCATGGAACAATCATCCTTTCAACGTTCATTCACTTTCTTGATCTCAGAGTAGATTGAAGGAGATATGTATGACATCAATATCACATACTTCTTCACACATGCCTGCAGACGCCTATCTCAATCCTACTCAATAAGTGGCCAAGGATATCTAACTCCCTCACGAGGGACAAATCCCATATCTATCACTCACCCCTCAAAAGCCCCATGTGTCAAAGCCACCCAATCATCACCTTTATAACAACCCATGTTTTAGGACTGTGTTTGATGATGTCAAAGTGTACCCAACGACATGTGTTGAGTGTAGTGATTTCAGGTCAAAGAATCACACTCACCACCATCACTGTGAGAACTGACTGTGACTACCATGTCATGGTTCCATGTGTCAAACTCACGGTGGGTATCTCCGGTATACTTGTTCTCTAACAAGTACCTATGTGTTTGGTTTGATATCTCCATATCATGACTAATGAGATTCTACCATCAACCAACACTACAATCTAGTCTTGTGTGTCATTGTTGTCTATCTACCTTCCACAATGGCATCCGACTAGGGACATAACAAGAATGTACAAACTCTTAGCATCTGTATGATCTCATCATTCATGTCCTCAACCTGAAAGCATACGTCATTGAGTACTATCATTCTCTAGACATTCAATATGTTCTATCATTATCTCATATGACTGAACTAGAAAGAATTGGAAGCTTGCCTTTGATGTTTATCAAATCAACCTTAATGTATCCCACCAATCATCCCATGATTGGGTTTCAGGGCATACATACCAACAATCCCAACCACCCACGCCTAGGACAAGGAGTGGAACAAGACCAATGAGAACCTTTCTAAGAGTAGATTCAAGGAGACTTTGCTGAGATGTCTAGATTACAACTACTAGATCATGTAGTTTCTTTTCTAGTTCTTTTCATGAACTCATGTAGTGAACTGAGATCAAAGCAATGTAATAAATTACCCTTTTCTTTTCGCTTCTACTGCTGACATTTTTGTATCTAGATCATGCTTATTTTAATGGAATAATTATGCATGCATCCTTCATAATGTAAATTTATCATAAGAGATTGATGTTGTGTATTTTCCATTAAAATTTTGTAAGGGGTGACATCACCACCTTACATTATGATCATCCTAATCTAATTCCTTGGAGCCACAATACATTACCACAACCTAGGGTCTAAATTACATGTAGAAACCTATTGTTGATGAAGATCCATGTTTGCCAATTTGGGTAGATTGTTTCTACCCTTACACTGATCGACTCACCTCCTAGACGGTCGGTTGGTCATCTCTTTGGTCATTTGGACATCAGTCTACCATCTTTTGTGTCCTCTAATTGATTAACAAGCCTCCAATCGATCGATCCTCCTTGGTCCTCCATCTTCTGGGCTCATTTTCTTCATATCAATGAGAATATAAACTATCCTTCTATTACACGATTATAGAGAAATTTTGAGTTATATTTGAGGGGAGAAAAGGTAGGAGAGAATAATACTTTTACAATTGGAAGATAAGGTAGAGGCTCGGTATGCAAATCAAGATGAAACATGAATAACCAACCACCCACAACCATGGACATATAATTAAGGTTATTGGTAACAACCATGCTACACATCCACCATCAAAATTCACTTTTAGGGAACACATGTAAATTGCATATATATATATATATATATATAAGTTTTGGATTATGCGTGGTATTTGATTGGACATAATTTATTCGCATCACATGCAATTAATAAACAATAACACCAAAAATCTGATCATATAGATTATCCTAAAATATAGTAGATTGACGTTGTCTCAGATACCACTGTAGGGAAATATGGCTATAGAATAGGCAGCGAAAACAAAATTTTTACTATCATATTCCTCATAAACTAGTGAATCACGTCAAACTATATAATGGGAAGGATGGTTTCTAGGATATACCTGATCTTGGAGCAAGCTCAGAGACATCTCGTCATTGTAGTCCTACATCACTCCTAGTTGCACTAGGACTCATCTACAATAGCTCCTGGTCTCCACCATAGATAACAGATTCTAACAACGTCGACAATAGCTCCTCCATGGTCTATAGGGCGATGTTGTTCTCCTAGCAAGAAAAGTATCCACTCCTCTAGAGAAGTCCATACGAACCACCTAGACCTCTATTCATTCTATGAGAATAGATAGGAAGGAGTTTTTCCCTTCTGTTGGTGTACTAGTCACCCCCTTACTCTCTCATGATTATTCTCAGTTGTTCTCTCCCTCGCTATCCCTCCCTGGTTGAGTAGGACTTGCTTGGACTCTCTTAGTTACCACAACTAGAGAGGACAATAATTGTCAGAGCAACTGATTCTCAATTGTGTGTGTTGGGAATCCCCCATTACCCCTCCATTTATAGGAGGGGTTAGGGTTTGGGTTTCTAGCCTTTTGTGGGAGTATAAGGGTCCAGAATTTCCATAGATTTCACAACCTACGGCAGGTGAACTGATTAGTTCACTGGTGAACCGATCAGTTGGCAGTGTGAGTCGATCGATTCACACAGTGAACTGCTCATTTCACATGTTTCCCTAATTGCAACTGAATTCGCAATTTGTTTTCCAATTAATGTCCAACATTAATCCTTGTTCCAATCAAATTGAACAAAGTGAAATGATCAACTATTCTCGTGAATTAGGAAAATCACCATAAGCTTTGGTTGGTATGACTGAGTCGATCAGTGCACTAGGTTAAGTGATCGTCTAACCAACCTGACCTGATTGGTTCACCCTATGAGACAATCAGTTGGTGCCCTGACTCATTTAGAAATTAGCCAATTCAATTTCCAACCAACCTGGTACTCTAACATGTTGGTTCAACACTTAAACTTGATGGTTCTAAGTCTGGTCAGTTAATTGGTTGTTTAGTTGAATATATAAACATCTTTAGTAATCAACTTAAACATCATTCATGGATAAACTCCTATTCCAAGTGAGTTCATATGTGTGTGACCTTATAGATCCCATTTTACGTTGGCAGTGAATGTCCATAACTAATAATGACATAACAAGCAAAGAGTGGTGCCTAGTCACACATCAAAGCTACCCAAGTAAAGGGAAAGTTGGAAAACAACTTCAACCTACATCTATGTGTGGTATTATAATGTTTGTATAGTTCCTTTGTCGTTGATATCCAATTGAACTCGAGGCATGGAGTAGTCATCCTCTTTAACATTCAATCTTGTTTCTTGAACCAGAGTAGACTATCTTAGATACATGTAACCCAATATCACATATTGACTCACATGTGCATTGCCATGCATTTCTCAGTCTTGTTGATCAAGAGGCCTAGGATATCATACTTCTATAAGAGAGACGAATCCCATCTACATCACTCATAGTCATCCCCATGTTTCACAGTGTACCCAATCATCACCTATATGATAACCCTTATTCAAGATTATGGTGGATGATGTTCAAGCACACCAAATGACATATGATGAGTGTAGTGACTTTAGGTCTGAGAGCCACAATCACCACTAACACTATGAGAGCTAACTATGACTACCATTGTAATGGTTTCCATGTGTTACTCTCATAGTTAGTCTGTCTAATACAATTTTCTCTAACATGTATCTGTGTGCTTGGTTCGATATCACATATCATGACTAGTGAGATTTAGTCATCGACCAATACACACTCTGATCTTATGTGTTATTGATGTCTATCCACCTTCTACCATAACATCCGACTAAGGACATAATGAGAATGTATACTCTTAATATCTGTATGATCTCATTGTTCAAATCACTTACTTGAAGACATACATCATTGAGTAACATCATTCTCTAGACATTTATTATTTTACTTCATTATCTCATAACTTAATAAAACAGAATAAATTGGAAGCTTGCCTTTACTATTAATCAAATCATTTACATATTATGCCATAAAAATCATTATATGATTGCCTCCCTGGGCATACATACCAACATGTTGGCACTTAGCTTCCCATTTTGATGTTTTTGAAAATAAAATGAGTAAACCATCAAGTTATAATACGACTCTGCTGAGTTTGTATAGGACGTGAGCGAGAGAGCTTGCTGGTGAGTGAGTGAACATGACATAATTCTTGGTGCTAACTAATTACTAGAGATTGTACCAATTCCAACCAAAGAAAAGTAACCTCCACCTCTCCCCTAGGCTAGCATGTTCAAATCTAGCAATTAGTGGGGTTGATAGACTCAAGAAAGTCCTAATCAGAGTCATTGGCAGAAAACTATTATACCCCCAAGTTGTGGCATATAAGATAGCATGGAAATTTAAGAATGTAGTGTTTAGTAATATTGTTGATCTCAAGATGCACCTTCTAAACAAGCCTGACATGTTAGATGGTTTTGGAATGTCAAAAGGTAACATTGAGATTTCCACAAGAGGCTAGAGGTTGTGCATAATTAGGTTTTTAGATTTTAAGGACATGACACATGCACTGGAGGCTAGCCCTTGGCTCGTCAAAGGTGAACCTCTTATCCTTATGCCTTAGCAAATCATGTAAAATTTGAAAAGGAAACACTAGACCGTGTTATTGTCTAGGTTTGGTTTCACAACCTTTCGCTCGAGCTACATGATGAACCGATGTTCTCATGTATGGGGAGTTTCCTCAGATTGCCGATCCATGTTGACTTAGCTATAAGGAAATGTACTAGATTGGAATTAACTAGATTCAGCATTCTTATGTATTTTGATCCAGATTTTCCTTCTTCTATAACCACATACAGTGATTCAGGAGATGAACACCACATAGACGGTTGGAATGAATGGATCTGTGAAAAATGTGCCAAGTGTGGTGCTTTTGGCGATGAGAGTTTGAATTTCCCTAAACATATCATGTATAACATATTGATTACTCAAACTAAAGTTGTGTGGATCCTTAAAGGAATCCCTAAGGTGTCTAGTGTTCAATTATATGTTCATTAAAAATTTCATGTTGGCCTGAATGGCATTAAAATTGAAAAATGCATTAATGCTATAACTAATCTTTCTACAAAGTTTTAGAATGATATGGTAATTTTTTAGGGAGATCTCCCATCATATTCTGTATATGATCCTAGTTTAGGTGTGAATACTCCAATATTAATTGTAGTGACTACTTTTTGTAGTGAAGAGAATCATACTACAAATTTCAATTTTATGTGACTTACTATTAAATCATATCTCAACAAGGAAGTCAAAAATATGCATCCCTCTATTAGCTGGAAAGAATCATACATTCACAATAAGTATAATACGGAAGTTTTTCTTGGTATCCCTAAGAATGATATCCATGTGCCATAGATGGTGATGGCTTCTAAATAGTGGTTTCTATTACTTCTTGGAATGTCAGAAGACTCAATAACGATTTTCATTATTTCAAAGTTAAAGAAGAGATGATGATAATCAATTCTCCTATTTTCTCTTTGAGAAACTAAGATGAGTAAATGGAAATTATATAAAGTCACCAACATGTAGATTTAGTTGAAACCTCCTTTCTCGGGGATAAATGCCAATTCATGTATGTTTTGATGTGGCAAACAACACATTGAATGTGGTCCTCTTTTGGGGCCAGAATATATCTTCTATCATGCTAGCATTTACTAATAAACTATAGCCACTAATACTTTTCTAAAGAGATGCTTGATAAATAAATACATGTGGAAGGAGATATTAGTTGAAATATTTGTCAAAGAAAAGTTAAGAACAAATAGAAAGACAGATCATGCATGGATAATAATATGGAGACAAAAGCTAACAACTTACTTATGAGTCAACTTACAAAGCTCTATATGTATCTGAGCTTCCACCACTACAAATATGTTGTTGGAGAGATATAATGCTAGACTTGTAACGAAGGAGCTGATGACAACATGTAAAATCATGTAACATTGTAGTGTGACCACAAGTCTAACTAGTATCTATCACACACAAGATAGAAGGCGGTGGCAGAGTGGAGTGGTATAATAGTTTGTCACTAAATGTAAGCAAGGTGTCTATGAAAATGTCACAATACCTCTAGTGGAGGGTGGATGATGAGCACGCAACAGAGCAAAAATGGATGCATATTTCAAACCTTGAAACTTTTGTAAAGGGGTTCTATTTATAGTAACAACACCCAAATAAAGGATGCTATAGTCCTTCACCAGTACTCAGGTGGAATTTGTATCGGAGCATGCCAAGTTTGAGATTGAGGTCCCTAAGTACCTAAGTGTTGGGGTGCATCTAGGGTTGAACCCGATACTAGGTGCTTTACATATTTGAGTGCTTTGAGAAGTCTTGGATTGAGTCTGAGATTGGAATATTATCATATTTTAGTTTTTGGAAGAGCCTTGAGTCAAGTTTAAGACTATGAGCTTATTGTATCCGAGTGTTTTGAAAAGCTTTGGAGCATGCGACTCTGGCTGAGTTACCTGAAATCCACTTATCCTGGCACAATCAAGTAAGAACATCAACTATTCGATAATGGAAGAACTATTTTAGTATAACAAAAAGATGAGTGTTGAAAGTCGAGGGAGCCATTGAGGGACTTGTCCATTGGCATCATGGCTTTTCATGTGCTAAAATGAGCTCAAGTAGTGACTTCGACAGAAGTAGTCGAGGGAGCCTCATTTGAGGTCAAATTCAAGAAAAAATAGGTTCCATGAGCAATCTATAAGAAAACATAAAGTATCAAGTTTCAATGTAGTTCATGGATATTTATCTTCATTTAGAGTCAAATGGAATCATTTTTATCTATGAGAACAACCAAAAATGTGTGTCATTGTCTATATACAAAAGGAAGGAAGGTTTCTTTATTTGTTGGTATTATTAATGGATCATGATTTCTATCTTTAAAGGTATCATCGAAGCAACATTATTCACATTTACTAGGAGACATACATGTTCTTATGTACAATTGAGTTGGTTCGATTTTTGTATGATTTTTTTCCAAACAATTATAAGGTATGACAAATTGTTTATAAAATTATAAGAATAAGTTATTACATGATAATATTTTTGTCACTATAGTATTGTTTAACCAACTAATGAAAAGTGGTCTTCGGGACTATTTGATTTATAAAAGGTTAACATTCATCTTAGGTTAAAATTTGAAACTAAAATAAAATGCAACTTAGATAAAAACTAAGTTTATCTTATTTAATAAGACTACTCTGAGAAGACAAATATCTCCACTGTAAATGAAATCATATGCACATGAATGTATACAATTAATGTAGATAGTAATGTGAGGTGATAAACAAGTAACTCATCTTGGTAATGACTATGTTAGATAAACATTCTATGGCAAGAATATGGTTTAATAATATATGTTGCAATTTCAACAATACATGCTTTCCATTTCATTGGAAATTATTTTTAGGATTGATGCATCGGATGTAAATCATTTAACCCATTATTCTTATCATCTGTTTTACATGATCCCACAACAGTAAAGGAAATGAATGCATTCCAATCACACACACACACATGTATATATAGTACAGAGAAACAATTTACAACTTGTATACAACTAATATGTAAACAAATTATTATATTTTATCGGATACCATGATGAATTAGCATAATCATCATCATGCACTACGGTTTTAGAAGTTTCTCTCTTTACATGATTTTTATCTACATGTACATCTAGATGTTTGTCTCTTTTGTATCTATTTGTATTCATGACAGACATATATTGTTGAAGTCCATTTTTGTTGATATATTTTCTTGAGTGCATGCGTTGAAGCATGCATGCAAAGCCCAAAATCGACATTACTTGTAAATACATGAAAATACTACTTAATTTTGTGAAAATTACAATGTATATTTTCAAAGATAGTAAAGCCTAAGTTGAATGTTGCATGTATGATTATATCTAGTAGGCATTCTTGGTAATGGTGCGTAGTTAAAGCTACACGAGGTCATAATACTAAGAGTGTATGGCCGAACTATCTTTGCACAATCATGTGAATACAAGCAATAATGATAATTTTAATGTTAACGACACCAACATTAGAGGCATTGTAAAATTACTCTAACAAGTACAATATTAGTACTAAGAGATGTAGACACACATTAATTACATAATTTCTTTATGTTCTATTTTACTATTGTCAAAAATCATGCCATAATTGATCTTACAAGAACAAAATTACTTTTTTACTTTTCTTGGGATGTGGAATTGACTTTGGATTTCATTAATCTATCACAACTTTAAACTTAGAAGATTTTTTTTTTTTACATTTGATTCTTCATTTTTCAATATATGATGATTGTTGTTTAGTAGGATTGTGATCTACACATAATTGTCGTTATTTTCTAGTCCTTATTTGGGTGTATTTATGTGTAAGTAGATTTGATATGTATGTAATTTCATTTCTTTACGTCAAATTAAGGTAAATATTACTTGGGAATCAAGTACTTTCTACATGTATTTTGCAAATTTTATCATAATATCATTTGAACTAATTTACTATACATTTATATTTTATAAACATATTATATATTGGAGAAAAAGTTGATAACATCAAAATTTAACTCAGTATTATGAACATGGTATCATAATAAAAAATTAACACTATTCTAGATAAAACGTGACAGAGAAGTAACGCAATTCGGTGAGACCAACTTCCCAATTATGTGGCACCGTCATAAAAGAGTCCGACGGCCAAGATTAAAATATTTTATCTGATAGATACTGTTCTACTTTGTTTGTTTAGTCTTCTTAAGATTAAAAAAAGACTAGCAGCTGTCTTATTACATTCGTTATCACACGAGCGCAGTTGGGGACGGTGAATAGGAGAGAGAAGGAGAAGAAGTGAAGAAATTGTACCAGTGCATTTCAGGAGGTGTAATATGACAAAACCGACGGGAAATCATCTCATTAGTATCTTCTCAATTTGGTATCTTAGAAATTCATATTGTACAATACTTTATTTTTTGTGATACAATGTCGGAGATGTCCGACTAATTTTTTATTCTTTAGGACTAAGGAATAACCTGGTGTAATTTGCTACATTAAATTTATATATTTATGAAGAAAATTATTATTAGAAACTTGTGTATATATTTCACTTATTCTGGTACATGCCTAAGCATCATTCATAATATTAGGTAATTAATCGTTCTTAAAGTAGCATTAATCTACTTGATGGATTTATATGAACGCCATTGATATCACACTTCTAAAGAGGATTTAAGATAACGAGAAAGAGAATCTGAAGACTGTTGTCATCGTCGTTGTAACAATGGATTTCTTACTAGACAATACAATGTGTTACGTTATTGAAGTAGGTGAGACGGTTTATGGAGCTTCAGCTTAATCAGTAATAATTTGCCACTAAGTTTGGATGCATATCTACTATGTGATTAAACTAGGGATCCTAGAGATTCTACCTGCTGCTTTTAACCTAATCATTAATGATCCCCTTAGTTTCTTTTAGTTAGAACTAGTTTAATCCAATTTAAATTTTCTTTCGGCCCAGCTGATAAGTTTCTAATTCTCACATTTGCATGTTTTTGACAACTTGGGACCTCTTGGTTCTGACACATACACTTCATTTTACATGCACATCTTGTAAGGATCATCTTTTGGCATCGTCATAGAAAAATTAAAAAACACCAACAACAAGAGTACTAGATCTGACCACTCTAGGTCCTGATTTTTAATTTTCTTTTTAAATTTAGTTTTTATGTCTTTCAGTCAAAAAAATTATTTGTTATATCTTTGCGTCATAATTTTCTACTACCTTTTTGATCCATTATTTTGATCAATGTTGTGCATGTACTAGTTTGTTGTAAAAACTCAATCTTTTGGACAACTTCCTTTTTTTCAACATAATTTAAATTTTAAATATTAAACATTTGTCTATGCATTCATATCTTACATTAGAGTCACATAAGTCTATATATAATGACTACAATCAAGATTATAAATCCTATCTACTTTTCAATCCACAGAGGATAATCTCCTATGTCTCTCTTCTATGTCTTCTTTGTATAACCTATCCATAAATTTCTGTAGAGAATAATTCTACACATGGACCAAGAGGTTTTCTGTCAGCAAAGTTGGTACTAAAACTTAATTATTGAATTACTTAAAATTGTTTGATCTTTGTAGTCAATATAAGAATTACAAGAATCAAGTTTCAAGATAATAATTTACAAAGTTGATCAAAATATAAAGTATGAAAGATTGTTCAATATTAAAGATTTATTCACAAAATATTAACTATTCTGGGATTCACAATGTTTCTCACAAATATCTAGATTTTCATAGATTTCTAAATATCATACATTTCAAGCTTTGTGCTTCCTATCATATCTTTTGTATAGATAAGTGCCTTTTTCTCTCACATTCCAAGAGAACGACATCAACGGTTTATTAACTATTATAGTATATTGTAGGGTAACTAATCCATATCTATTGTGCAGGATTGTGGCTACTTAGCCAACACAAGTGAGCCAAATCTCTTTAAGGGTCTAACTCCACCAAGGGATTCAAAACTCGAAGAGGTAAAATATAGTGCTATTTTTTCAATTATCAATTCTAAACATTCAACACATTCAAGATCTAAAGTAGTTGTCGTGACCTTGAAGAGGGAAGATAAGTCTAAATAAAAAAAATTCAACAGGGAGTAGACAAACCAACATTGGAATAGAAAATTCAATACCTCAAGACTGAAAATGTTGTACAAACAACAACTCCAGTAGATGCAAGGATTGATGAATAGACAACTACAAGCTATAACAATCTCTTTACTATTTATCTTGGAATCAAAAGTTGTTCAATTTTACTTATTTAGGATTATGCTTTTCCACCTTGGATTACTATTGTAATGTTATACCACCATTATCACTTTTAGATTTCCATCTCGGTTACATACTAAAGTATATAATTGTCTTTTCTAGATTAGGTCCTCAAATGTTATTCTCACTCCAGGATTCAAGTGTTATTATGTGAGTATATGATCCATAGTATGTATATGTACATTATATCCATATATTCCATGATCACATACATATCAATATCTAGTTAAGGATTACAAGATTAGTGGATTAGTTGTGCATGCCATCCTCATCGTTACATAGTCAATTGTCAACATTCATATTTTTTAATTTGATTTGACATTCCACATTATGTTTCCATTATATTTCTCAATATAATTTGCATAATGGTTATACTCATTCATTCAGGTCATTAGGGTATGAAACACCATGACAAATGTTACATGTGATTCAAAAAGAAATGCCATCTATGTTCATACTTCAAATTATAAAGTTATCCACCATATTATTCTCTTAATTTATATTTCAGTAAAGATATGTTCATTAGGATCATTTTTTGATGGCTATCAATTTTTTTTCCAAAGTATCATTCATATATACTTCTAAGGTTTTATTTTCCAACATTGTATAGCATAAATTGTTTAGATATTTTTCATTGAAAGTCATCCATATTTATGTTTATGTAAGCACTCTATTTTATTTTTTCTTTCATCCAATTATTACTTGACACAAAATAGGAAAATATGCATATTTTCATAAGCATGCTTCATATATAAGAATATATATACATCTAGGGTTTTAGATTTGACAAAAATAAGACTATTTTTAGAATAACCACTGAATTCAATAACTCTCTAATCGATCACTTGTTCACACACAAGCAAACACACACACACACACACACACACACATATATATATATATATATATATATATATGATATAGATAGAGAAACATATAGGTATTAGTAATAATATTTAACATACTATAATATAGATCATCAAATATGGGTTATCATTACAATCATGTTTTAAATCTACCAAAATACTACAATTATCATTTAGTTGGTTGTTTGATATATACTAGAATGAGTAGTACCAACCTGCACAAGTTTTAGGTCTAATAACATACCAGTACACATACCTATATATGTATAGTTAAACCATAAACTAAATGTTCAAAGTCCTAACTAGATACTACGACAATGTATATATTAGTACTCCCTAATCATACACATATCATCATAAAAGTGTTGAATGTGTAGGTCTTTGTTTAGTTGTAATCTGGATATGAAGATATGTTGATATGATAATGTGCATACATGTAGGAATAATACTTGGAAAAACATTATTTAAAAATGGTTACCACAACATGTTTATATATATATAAAGGGAATATGATTTTTAATCCATTGTTCAATATAATTTTTAGACCTACACATATTTAATTATTAGTATATGTGTTTTGTCACTTTTAGATGTATACATACACTTAGAATTCAAGGACATAATTATAATATTGGGTTATCTCTAGTTTACATGTGTTATATATTTGAAGACATACTACCATCTAATGTCAAATCTCATAAACTATCTAAAGGTCAAGTGACATCCATGTCATCGATCTAAAAAGACCTTTATGGTTGGTTATTCGTTCAATATTGAGTGACTGAATCTAACCCCTGGGTTTTTTGGCATGTGGAGTTTTTGAAGTGGAAGCACCACTCTTATCCAAGATAATCAAGGGGTACGATCAAGATCTATACTGATGGTGGAAGTTGAAGGTGAGTTCTATCTACAACCATTTTGACCAATTTTTTATGGATTTTACTATAGTAGTGACAAGAATAAATTTAATCTAGGTTGCGAGGATGGGTATAAAGTGTTATCTACCTCATATGATACCTCTGGTGCTCTAAAACTGGTAGCTTCCTTGCTGACATTGAAAGTGGCAGACACAACAAAGTTTGGGTGTTGTAATTCCTTGCCAGCCACACTAGTGGAGGTGGAAGAGAAGGTTGAGGTTTATTAAATAAGAGATATAAGCTAGAGAAGAAGGAGGCTAAGAGGTTGCAAAGGTAGTAGAGAGTGTGGGGAAGGCAATGGTTTTGATAAGATAGCTTATGTGAGTCTAGATCTTATCATTAAACTCAGGCTAACTGGAGAAGGGATGAATGAGTGTGGGGTCGGTTCAAGTGTGGTTTGGTGTTACAGTTTTGGGAGAGTAGTTTGTGGGCTAGGTGGAGCAATTATGGAGAATATGACATCTTGATGGCAATGAGAAGGTCTGAAGGCCTTTGATGCCACATTGTCATTCCTATTCATTATGGTATAAACAATCTACGTCTGGGATTTTATATTCCTAGGCTCGAACCCTGTCACTCTTCTAGTAGCAAAGGGAAGGGTCTGGGAAAAAAGGTAACATAAGACATCATTTGTTTCCATTTCTTCCATCTAGTCAGAGGTATGCATAGTCTTGGGTGGTTATGGCCCGATCTACCAATTTGACAACCATTTCCCTAGAGATGAAGAGAAGGATCATGGTAACATCTTGGATTTAGGCAAGTTTGTCTATTAAATGAAATGGAAAAGGAGTTGAAGATGAATTCAACGTGACCTTGCATGTTTTCTAGTGTTATATGTGTAGGAAGAACATGTTCATCAATCTTGTTTTGAGGCGAGAAGAGCGGTATGTTATTTTTTACAAAACCATAACAAATCATTAAGTCCCTCAAATAATATATGATATTCTAGAGGTTAGTTCCATATTTAGTATAGTTTCACACTCATTTTCATTATTTTAGTTTAAAACTAGCTTGCATTTAGGTTCTCTCTATTTTATGAAAATTTATGAGGGTTTGATCCAAGTTCTTGGTTTTTGTGGTGGGAATAAACTTCATTGCATTCTAGGAGTGTAGGAGGCAGTGGTCCCACTAATTGAAGAGCATGCCCAAGTAACTTTTGATGAAATAGAAAAGATCTTCAAAATTCTGAGCCCTCAGAGCGCTAAATCAGTGAGCCATTATTCATCGGTCATAAGTACCATTGACACAACCCAAATGACCCATACGCACAACCCTCATCCTAGGGTTGGGTTTCATACTCCTGGAAGTCTGTCATCCTGCTCACCCTACCATTCCATTGGTTTAGCACTAATCAAAACTCCTGCCCGATGAAGACTCTTCGAGTGGAGATATTCCTAAAATACGTTGACCAATGATAGTCCTACCCGATAAAGACCCATCAGCCAACTAGATTCCTACAAGCCATCAACCAACGATAATCTTGCATGAGAAGACCCATCGACCAACCTGATTTCTACAATCATCGACCAAAAGGAGACATGCAAACCAACTTGATGATCGACCTAGCAAGAATTGGTGGATGGCCCCCAACAAAGATCCTACACTCTTCTCTTATGGGAGTATAAAGGGTCAAACCCCTTCCTCTACCTCTTTCCGCTGATTGCAAATGTTCATGGTGGTTGTACAAAGTGGATGGGAAGGGTTCCAAAGCCTGGTGCATGCCTTTAAATAGAAGACCAGAGTCACCAAGAAAAGGATCTTCTCTTACACCTCCAAGCTATTGAACTCACTCCACAACATCTTCCTCCAACTTCTATCGACCCCTCCATCAATTGCCTTCATCAATATACTATTCAACATGATTCCATCCTCCACCAAAACTCCACTATTCTGATCTCAAAGGAAGTCAAAACCAAGTTGTCCACTTCGTCATCGATTCACCATCATTCTCTACCCACTTTGCCCTTTAGCAGCAATTCTAGTTAGCAAGGAAAGAGAGATCGACTACCCAACTGTTCACCTCTGATATGAGCTATTCTTATTTCTTGATTGACTCCTCGTTCCAATGTTTAGAGAACCATTACAATACATAATGACTCTGATTCATCCTTCTTATATGATGGTGCCTTCTTCTCTCTTCTTCCCTATTAAACTTGTATTTGCTACCATGAGCGAGTACTCATGACTACCTAATTTTTTTCTCTTTACTGTATGTATTATTATATGAACCATTGTATGTTTGGAATTAATCATTTTATGATTATACTCTTGCATGATCATCAAGTCTATATGTTAATAAGATCTTGGGTGTGGATCACTTTGAACCTAGGATCCTGAATATTGATTGATTCATGTTAAACCCTTGATGAGAATTTCATATAGGTGTTTTCTCAGGCAATAGATGCACGATCTTTGGGAAATGCAACAACAAGATTAGAGTAATATATGTCTAGTATTTAAACCTAATGTCGAAAGGGGGATTTTCTTGGTCAACATATATTTTTACATGCATAATATAATGCAATCAGAGAGAAAATAATAGGTAGCAGTGGTGAAACTCATTCCACCCTAGTATTTGCATCCATCAAAAAATCTAGACTTGATTATAGTTTTTGATATTGCAATCTTAGTATAATCAACAATCAACCTTTTGTGAAATACTAGTTACCTAGTTACATTGATTGGATTCTTCTTAAACAAGTTGTCCTTTGAATTGGATCCTGAGCTACACTATAGTCAGATCCATCCACTTGCAGATGGTGATTGTTGTATGTTGGAAGGTAAACTCAAGGGATTTCAGTCCTAGTGAATTTTCCAGTGCAATATGATGTACATAAAATTTTAGCATCATTTCTAGGGACAAATTTACTTTTTTGATAATTTTAAACATCTTGGATTAGTTAGGATTTTTGTTTTAACAATAAAAACATTGTGTATCTTCTTGAATTCAACTCCATGTCAGCCATCTTAATCATGATAGTCTTTATTCCTCAGGAATCATTCCTAGTGCATGCAACACTCTTCTAGCATTGCTCCAAGACCATATTTTGATCTTGAGATCAATTAGCATACAACATCCTTCACATGAACCAAGATAAGATGGACGAAGAGGATATCAACCACAAGGTTGAAGCAGCACTAGCAACACAATGTGACATATTTGTGGATGAGGCCGGAGCTATTGTGCAAGATGAGTTACAAGTAGCAACATGTGTAGATAGATAGAGAGAACTCCAAAATTTCTTTATTCCTAAGTTTGTTGACATTCACAACCCCATCATCCAACATGCCATTATGGTGCTGAACTTTGAAATCAAGACACAATAGGTGACAATGATCCAAAATAATAGTTCGTAGGAAGAACCAACAAGAACGCTCATGACCATCTATAGTAGTTCATAGATCTTTGAGGATTGAGCAAGCAAGCCGGTGTCTTTGAAGAAACAATGAAGTTATGACTCTTTTACTACTCCCTCACTGACAAGGCTAGGGTGTGGTATAATTCCTTAGACAGTTATAGTATCAGAACTTGGGAGGAATATTTGAACAAGTTCCTAGAGAAGTTCTTTCCACCATCACTCACTTATCAGATTTGAGGGGAGATTACTTTATTCAAGAAACTCCAAGGAAAAACCTTATTCAAATCTAGGGAACAATTCAAGTATCTTGTAGGCAATTTCCCCCACAACAGAGTCTATTCAACCCAACTAATTGAGCAATTTTATAGGGGATCAATGATGATGTAAAATAGTTTGTTGATTCTACTTCCAACAAAAACTTTATGCATCAAAGATTTGAATATGCAAGGATTGTTGTGAGAAAGGAAGTTGTGAACCAACATAATTGGGCACATCCCACAATGAGGCGTTCTCAAGGTGGCCATGGCAGATGACAAATCAGAGCTAAAGGCTACTGATGGATCCTTGAGGGCCCTCAATTTCTAGCAACACAACCTTGATTCTTCTTTCCAAAGGTATGGGAAGGAAAGACCATCCTCTTTTCCATCCATAGAAGCCCAAAGGGTCTATCAAGTATGTAGTGCATAGGGGAACACAAGTGTGGAATGCAACCACCTATACCAAGCTACATTGAACATACACAAGATCCTATTCAATAACAACCCCCTCATTGAATAAGGTAACATTGTCAACTCTATTTGAGGACATGGGTAGTACAACCTTGATAAGCCTAGAAATCAGCCAGACTTCAAATATGGACACCCATATGGAGCAACAAATGCACATCAACTCTATCAGGGATCCATCCATAAGAAAGCTTGAGATCCTCCTGATTTCCAACAGAACCAAAACTTTCTCTAGAACAATTATAACCCTATCTAGCACCATAACAATTTCAACTAGGGCAATAATTACAATTTAGACAACATCCCTAAAATCAACAAGGAAAAGTTATCCTAGGGAAGGATAGACAACATACCATACCAACATATAGTGATTAAAGTCACTTGAATACCATCAAGGACATTATATCAAGCCAATAGGCTTATAATACATCTATGGAAGCTCAACTTGCACAAATCACTGGCTCCATTATCCCTCCTACAAGTTTATTTTCTCGACAACCTAAGAAAAATCCCAAGCACCACGAGAATCTAAAGGAAATAATCACATTCTGGGTTTGTCCTACTGAAATCCCCTATCCTGGTCATAAGTAACAATAAGCTTATTCTTGAAGATGGAGAAGATGACAAAGTCAACCCCACGTTTATGCCTATTGAACCAAGGTTTGAAACTCCTCAATAGAGTGGCACATCCTCCCCAGTCCCAAGCAGTCCAACTGAACTTGAGAAGGCACCAGAAGTTGTACCAACTTCTCCTCCTATACTTGTGGTGCCAATTTACAAACCACATGTTCCTTAATAGAGTTGTCTATCTCAAACACAACTAGACTCAAGGTTCATAAAGTTCACTAAATCAATGAAGAAGCTCAATGTCGATATTTCTTTCCTCGACACTCTTGTTGAAATTCCCACTTAGACAAAATGTTTCAGAACTGTCACTTGAAAATACTTAATAGAGGATGTTGAGATAGTAAAACTAGCACAGACAACATCGAATATCTTCTAGATCAATATGCCCAAAAAACTTAAGATCCATGATATTTTGGCAGTGTTTTATTTGAATGTTTAGTAGAAATGTGTCAGATATTATCTAGGTATTTATTTGAAGTTATCACTATTTGTTTGATATCTCAGTAAAGAGGGTGAAACCCTATATGGGTGGAAAGTTGGAAGTTTGCAAAAAGACATCATTAAATCCAATATAAGTGATCATTTTTAACATTATAGATTCATTTATTCAAGGTTATTCTTTTTTTATGACATTTTAGAGAATGGTGTGGATACCCTAGTTTAGTTACATATCAGGGTTTCTTATACATGTTTGGTTGTATGTGAGCTGTTGGAAGTAGTATTTTTACCAATTAAAGTTGATAATGCATTAATTCTTATGTGAGTCATGTTATATGTGAATGAGGAAAATGAAACCCTAAGTGTAGGACATTTAGTAAATCAAGTGTTCTCATTTTAGTGTTTCTCAGTATGATAAATTGAGTCACTCAGTAGCTCTATTTATGGTGCAAATTACTGATAAGCTATGAAAATAACTATTTACAAGGTTAATCTAAGAAATGTTGATTTGATGTTTGAATAGTGAATTTAAAGAGTGGATCAGACATTAGATGCCCCAAACATTGTACCATCCTTCATAGGAGGCCTTCGTTGTGAGGAGTAAATGTTCTATCAATGGGAGGGTTTGTCCAGATTGAGTTAGCATGGAGCACACCAGATCAGTGTATGAGGGTCTAGCCCAGTAAGGACATACTCTTGATTATAGTGTGGTACCCAACACCAATTGTGGATGTCGGTGGTACCTATGTTGATGGTCAGTGGTCATCTTCTGTAGGACCACTGATGTAGAGTTTTGTTGATTAGTGATCATCTTTAGTAGGATCATGGATGCATAATAATCTAGAGTGTTGTGACTCTTAGCATGAGTACCCAGACTTAGAGGAGTCCAAATATCTAGTTGTTCCCATTAGTGTTGAGAGATAGTCATGGTGATGCCTTCTATAAATGGGGCAATTGAGACTATAGACTTAGAATCTTGGGCATGTATCTATGTCTTGCATACTAAATTGTAGCATGCTATGATGCTTTCACATGTCGTGGTAAACTTCATGTGGGTTCATGGAATATTAAGATAAATGAGAGATTAATGAAGCATGTGTAGTTATTCATTTATTCTTTGTAGTTATCTAGAGTAATATGTTGTTTGTATGTTTCTAAATGACTAGTTTGCTTGATATTTAGTTAAGCATGTTCAATTATTATATTACTCCTTGTAGTTATTTATAGAGACTCTGCCAATTATATGTTTGTGAATGAATAGTTCCCTGATAGATTGTTACCATTCTACTTTGAATTTTGTTTGTCAAATAATATCTTTTGACTATATAAATGCTTTAAAATGTTTCTCTGAAGTACTTATTCAGCATGCAAGTAGGCTCACCCCTATACTCATGAAGTTTTTAGGAAAACCATGTGGATTGAAGAATGTCAATTCTAGAGTATATCTTCCATAAGATCTAACTATCAGGTTAGTCAAGTTCAGTCAGTTTCTATCGCTCTATATCCTTGTACAGAGATAAGGATAGTTCTAAATGATGATATGTAACATTGTTTCCTTAATAATTAGAGAATGTATATGATTATCAAGTCATATGTACATGAAAGTGTGATAAATAGAATGAATGTTTAGATATGTATTTGTACTATTGAAATCAGACAAAACAAATTAAGGTTTAAATTCCCTTATAATGTTAGCCTATGTGATTGAATATGATAAAACAAAGAGTTTGAAATCAAAAAAATTAAGATTAGTCTTTGTATTATATTTAATCCTCAACATATGCCCTAATCTCATGATTAGTGGTCATTGTGAGATGACCGTGTAAAATCTTAGTATTAGATCTTAGGTTGAGTCATTAGAGACCACTAAGATAGAATGTTGGAATAATAAGTGTAGCAATGATGATGTGATGTGTCAATAGCTCTGGGAAGTCTGATTATTGGGATGTGTTGGCCTGTTATCTAAATACTTAAATTGGCTAGTATAAATATATTGTTTCTATTCTTCTCTGGGTTCCCTGGCCAGGTATGCAGTGAGAGGATGGACTAGAAAGAAACTCAAGAAGTATTAGGGTTAGAAGACCAAAAAAGTAATGAAAAACTAAGGGAATAAAGATAGGATGTTATACAACATATTTTTATTGCTCTTTTTATTGGAGATTAATAGAAATGTTCTAGTATATTTGAATTTATATGTTAATTTTGTTTAAAAATATATATGGTTCTTTAATATTGTTGTACACTATCAAGTTACTTCAATTATTATCTACAAACTTTGTACAAGTAGACTGTAAGTTATCTCTAGAAGAGATTTCCCAAAGTGGATATCCTTTTCACATGTTTGAGATAAATAGGAGTTGGTTAATCACGAGTAACTCTTGGCTCTGGGACTACAAGTTTGGCTTTGTATGGCTGGAAGGATGCATTATTGGGATCTAATGACTCCTATTAACAATGTAATAAGTGTACTCCTATTAACAATGTAATAAGAGTAAACTCTGGATAAGTTAAAGCTATATTGTAGTGAATATGTACATACACTAAGATATTGATAATTAAGGGAATGACTAGAATAAATAAGAATTGTTTGGAACTAATAACTATGCTCAAATTGTGAGCACTTGATAAGAAAACCCAAATTTGAGAAAAAAGGGAGTAGGAATGCATATTCAAGACATATATTAGTATATAGTACAAGAAATGTCTGGGATCAAATGGTCTCTAGAGGGGGGGGGGGTGAATAGAGATAAAAAGCACTTAAATAAGATTCATTAGACCTTCAAATTACTTCAAGAGATAATACTATAAATATGGAATTTGATGAGAAACTAAACATACATAACAAGCATGAGAGAGATTGAATGAGATGAATAAATCGATATGTAGAGTGGTTCCAAACTCCAAACTAGGAGAACATAAATCCACTACCTAGAGAGGTCAAACTCTAGGATTTTGTGACCATTGCATACTTATATTCCATTATAAGACACACAATAAGACCTTCCTTTTATAGGGCAAGGATACATAGCCTTCCCTTTTAAGGATCAAAAGGAGCAAGTAAACCTTACAATGTCATACCTATCGTTTGATAAGAGTCTTCAACCTCTACAAGGGCTTACCCACTTTTGCAAGGAGTGTCACATCTTCACCGAGGAGCTCCCCTTCTTGCATAAAGTCCTCCACCTTGATGGAATTATCCACTCTTCTCAAGGATCTTCATCATTCACCTTCTCCTTCATAATGGAGAAACTTTCACCAACTTTTCTTGAAGAAAGGGATTGGGAGAGGGAAGATTTAAGAGCTTCACAATGATTACAACAAAGTAGATCTCTCACAAATAACCTATATCACTAATATTGACATTTTTTATTAGTAAGAAAGAGAGAGAAAGGGGATCTTAGTAGATAAAATCACTTTACTATAGATAGGAGCATAAGAGGCAAACATGGGATGAAACCCAAGGGTCCCTATTTATAGTTGGGGATATCAATTAGCCAGTAGAGGCACTTGGGAATGAATCTTAGTCATTTGGGGTGTTGCATTACATCTATTTTCATTTTTTTCAACACTCCAATACTAGAAACACTTTCTCTACACACTCCATGATGTGCGGTTGGTCGAGTTTCAATAAAGTTAACTCGACCAATAGCACTATTCGACAAAGCAAATTTGAAGTGTCTATCAAGTTTTTCCTGGATAAAGCTCACTCGACGACTTAAATTTTGTTTTGCTGTGCAGGGGTGTCGATCAAGTTTATCCTAGGGAAACTCGATCAAACATGGCACTTCCCAACATCTGCCAAGGGTATCAGTCAAGTTTATCAAGGATGAAACTTAGCTGACAAAAGTCCCTATAATTAATTTTGGAAAATTGCATTTGAGTGCTTAAACATTTGTTTTAAGTGCTCCTGATTTTTTATCATCTTAATTACAAGTTATAAAATCAATACAAATGATTACAAAATTTCCTTAGGGTTTTGGACGTTTTCCATAAAAGTGTATTTGCATTGATTTTGGATTGTATTTAGTCAAGCTAGGGCTTGATTGAATCGATCCTTTCCATGTACCTAATACATGTAATCAATATCAAATAGACATATTAGATAAATATGAATGAAATGGTTAAGTCATCATCAAAATATGGATGGTGGATAATTGTTGGGTCAACATTCTTCCCCTTTTTGAAGATGACAAACCATTCCTCAACATTTTTAAAAGGACTTAGAATTTAATGTTTTACTTTGTGAATTGTAAGGGGGTACATGAATGAATGATAGTAGTTTCTCTCCCTGAAGTCATGCTTACCTTAGCCTGAAAGGTTAGAATCTTCAAAAAACATAATCATAGAACATATATACTATTGAGTCTTGATACATAGTCACATGATATTTCAGAGAATTAACTAGAAAAGGATCACAATTCAATATGTACTAAGCTCATCCCCCACTATCAAATAAAAAAGGAAAGGGGTAGAAGAGATAAAAACACAAGTCTTATCCATATGCACAAACTACACAAGCAACCACATTAGCAAGAACAAACTGAAAAGTCAAAGAGAAAAAAAATACTAGAATCATAATCAAAATATGGAAGCACACACCAAGAACTGATGAGATGTAACCAAGAATAGAGTTAAAGGTACATAGAATTAAATTACAACAAAAGATATGTTCTCTCTAGATGAAAACAACAAAACAATAAAGAAAAGCAATGGGATATGAAAATAGTTAACCTCAGATACAATTCCCATACTTTTAGTACATGAAGGTCTATATATATATATTTATATATATATATATATATATATATATATATATATATATATATATATATATATATATATATATATATATATATATATATATATATATGAGCACTCTATAGACCTAAGAAATAAACATCTAGGGAATCCATGTCAACTAGCTTGCCATCATCCAGTTGGTAGTCTTCATCATCAACAGAAGGTGCATCAAGGGCAGTAGGTGTAGCCTCACCACCATCTCCATAATCATCAGAGCCATCATCACAATCCCCATCATCATCCTCATCATCACTAGCTTCATCATTCTCGTCATCACCAGCTTCATCATCCTCAACATCCTCATCAGCCATCTCCTGATCCTCAAAAGGTCCAAAGGAGCGAGTAGCAAGCCACTTGGCATGTTGCTCTACCCAAGATATACCACATGTATGGAGTGCATTTGTTTCTCAAAGTTGGGTTGTGAAACCCCATCAAAATTGGCAAGCAATGTGGAAGCAGGTCCATGGGGTAAATCAAGTAGCAGAGTGTCACTCGACTGAGGAAAGGATGTAGGGGCATGTCCACCATTAAAGGTAGGAGTATAATGGAAGTAGCAAGCTAGTAAGCCGGGTGGAACTGATAGTATGCATAGGAGGCATAATCAGCTTTTAGGTATGGATGGTAGGTGGGGTAAGGATGGGAGAAGGACAAGTTTATGTTGTACATTATGTGAACTAGATCTTGGTGGATGTGCTCCTGGACTTTTTGGTTGTATGATTGTTGGTGCATCATGTAGCCCATTAAGGTTTCATTAGACATCGAGAACGAGGCACAATCATGTCTATAAGGAGGTGGAGGAGACTGGGTGGAGGTAGAAGCACCAGGGGTTGAAGAAGTTGGGTGAAAGGAGTTTAACAATGGTGTTATGATATAAACTCTTTTTTGGATGACTTCATTACCAAGGTCTTTGAAAAGATATTGACTAGTGTGATCTTGAAAAACACCATAGATCAGATTGGGATAAGGTGGGTGGGAGACTGTGGTATTCTTATCAATGTCAAATCTAGTCATCTAGTGAAGAATGTATCTTGCCCATTTGACACAGATATTCTTGATAAGACAGTACATGATCACAACCATTTTCTCTATAATATCAAATTGATTCTTTTTCAGATGGATATTTCAGTTAACAAGGAGTGCAACCAAGTGTCTCTTAATATACAAAGAATAAGACAGAAGGATAGATGTCTTCCTATATGGGATCTCATGCTTCTTAAGAGTTTGATGGATATCAGAAAGGGACAACTCAGGGTCAAAACTTTTATAGAAGGCTTTAGGGTCAAGGAGGTCTCGATATGTAGGATATGGAGTCATCCAACTAGATGAAGAGAAAGATAGATAGGTATTCCAGGATGACAAAACAACTTGGGTGTTGGGCAAAGGCACTAAGGTGGTGCAATTCAAGGTTAAATATGCATAGAACGCGTGCACTGCCTTCTTTGTTGACATGGAGTTTCTATAGGTCCACCATTCATAGCAAAGAACATCAAGATTTTGGTTATAAAATAATTTCTTAACATCATTGAGAAGCTCATTGCTAGGAATCAATAGGGGCCAGAAGGGGTACAGGTTCCTAGGCAACAACTCTCTATAATGATTGATAGATTGATTGGTGAGAAAGGAGGTACCATCGTAATAGAGGTGCCTAATGGTAATGGAGGACAAAGGTACTCCTAGAGGACTAGGTCTCTTACTCCTATTGGACACCATGGAGAAAGGATCAACTAAGGATGGCACCAAATGAAGGAAAGAACACAAGAAGCAGGCCACCCAAGTAAGGTTAGAGGTAGGGAAAGGTTAAAATAGAGTTGGATATTGCTAGAAAAGGGGATCAGGTGACCTAGGGTTCAAGGACAAACTGAAAGGGATGACTATCAATTGAGTTTTCTCTAGTTGAGAGATAGAAAATTGGTCAACTATCTATATATATTTCCATGTAACAGTGTTGTCGATCAAGTTAAGATTTGGGAAACTTGGCTGACATTGTTGTATTTTCAGTCCTTGGGTCAGTTGTCGGTTGACTTTCCCCAGAGAAAACTCAACCGACAAGACAACTTTTCCAAACTATAAGAAATTTAATCTTAGGCCACTAGAATGCTATACAAATTTAATTTACTAGTTTGTCATATTAAGGCACTTTCCACTCATCATTGACTACTATTTTGTAGTAAAACAAAAGTTTTTTGAAAAATAGCCAAAAAAGCAAAATAAGGCATTAGAACAAGACATATGTATCATTATCAAGAATGAGATGAGCAAAAAATTATGAGCAAGAAGATATAGGTACGATAACATCTATCTAGAATGCATATCAAAATTATCGAGAGTAGTAATAAGAAATTTTGATATAATGAAAGTAAATTTCTACCTAGCTAGAGGTTTGATAAAAATATCCACAAATTAGTTTTTTGTGTCCACATGCATGATATAAATATCCTTTTTGGAAATTTGGTCACAAAGTAAGCGATAGAGGACCACTATATGTTTATCTCTTATATGAAATATATGATTGTAAGAAAGATTGATTGCACTAGTATTATCACAGAAGATAGGGGAAGCATCATAATGAACATTGAAGTCTGGAAGCATTTGCTTCATCCATAGTACTTGGGAACAACAACTCCCAACTACAATGTATTCAGCCTCATTAGTTGAAAGATTCAGAGTGCCTTATTTCTTAGAGAACCAAGAAACTAAGTATGGCCCTAGGAGGAAGCGAGTGCCACTATTGCACTTTCTATCAATTAAGAACCATGCATACTCCACATCACTACAAGAAGTAAGAGTAAAGTCCTTTAACTCGAGATACCATAGACCAACATTTTGGATTTTTTCTAGGTACCTTAGAATCCTTTTAACTTCTACAATATGGGATTTTCTAGGGATTGATTGAAATCTAGCACACAAGCCAACACTAAAAATAATATCATGTCTAGAGGTAGTTAGATATAACAAGATACCAATCATACCTCTGTAGAGCTTCTCATCTACCTTCTCACATACCTCATCTATATCAAGTTTGGTGGTGTTTTACATGCGAGTGTCCATCGTCTTGGTGTTCTCCATCCCAAAGTGCTTCAAAAGTCCACTTGTATACTTGCCTTGGTTGATGAAGTTTCCTTCCTTTGTTTGCTTGATTGAGAATTCAAGGAAGAATGTAAGATCCCCCATCATACTCATCTCAAACTCACTCTACAATAGATAAGTAAACTCCTTGCAAAGATCAAGATCAATTCCGCTAAATATGATATCATCAACATATATTCAAATAATAAAAAAGTTGTTATAAGTGTGTTTTAGAAACATGGTAGAATCAACTTTGCCCATTACATAGCCATTGTCTAAAAAAGTTATTTAATTTTTCATACCAAACTCTAGGGGCTTGTTTGAGTCCATAGAGAGCTTTTTGCTACAAATAAACATGGCTAGGAAGCTTGTGATGTTCAAAGTCGGGAGGTTGAGCCATATAGACTTCCTCAACTATTATACCATTCAAAAATGTACTTTTAACATCCATTTGGTAAAGCAAGAAATTTTTGTAGCTAACATTCTAATAGATTCAAGTCTAGCAACAAGTGCATAAGTTTCATCAAAGTCAATATGTTCCTATTTTTTGTACCATCAAGCTACTAACCTAGGTTTGTTTCTTACCACTTTTCTGCTTTTATCTAGCTTGTTTTGGTAGACCCACTTGGTGCCAGGGATCCTTCTATCATTTTTTCTTGGCACTAAGGTCCACACTTTGTTCTTGTTGAACTACTCTAGCTCCTCTTGCATATCTAGAATCCATTCATCATCCTTGAGAGCTTCTTTGATGTTCAGTGTCTCTCATTGAGATATGAAGGCATTGTCGACTTGTTCTTTGTTGAAGTCAGCCCGCGTCTTCTCCCTTTCAAAAGGATTTCCTATTATGAGCTCTTTAGGATGATCTTTAGTAGGGAGTAGGATCTTGCCTTTCTTCTTGTTTCTCTTCTTCATCTACGACCACCTCTTTTTCTTTGTTAACAATGTTGAGATCTTTTAATCTAGGAATCACCTCGGCTAGAGCATCATCATTCATAATATTCTTGGAAATAGAGGGGTTAGTTGCAACAAATTTAACATTGATAGATTCTTCAACTTCAGACAATATAATGTCAAATACTATATGTGCTATAGTAGTAGTGCTATAGCCAAGAAAGAAAGCCTTGTAGGATTTCACATCAAACTTGTCGAGTGAATCCTTAGTGTTTAAAACAAAACAAGGACAACCAAAAACATGACAGAAATCAATATAGTTCTTTCTACCACGCCATAACTCATAGGGGGTTTTCTTAAAGGAGGGATGAGTGAAAATCCAATTTTGCACAAAACATGAAGTACTTACAGCTTTGGCCCAAAACTTCTTTGGAGTATCATACTCTGGAAGCATGGTCCTAGCCATTTCTTGTAAAGACCTATTCTTTCTATCTACAATCCCATTTTTTTGAGGTGTATGAGGGGAAGAAAAGTTGTATGCATAACCAGATTCCTCACAAAAGTTTTCAAACATATCATTTTCAAATTCCCCCATTGGCCACTACAGATAGAGATGATTTGACAGGAAGCTTCATTTTCAACTCATTTGCAAAAAGTAGAGAAAACATCAAGAGTATCACTTTTTGATACTAGGAAGAAAGTCCAAGTATAGTGAGGGAAATCATTCACAATCATGAGGCAATACTTTCTACCATGAAGATATTGAGTTCTCATTGGTCCAAATAGATCAATGTGAAGAAGTTCAACAGCTCTCTTGGTGCTAAGGACTTCTTTGGATTTAAAGGAGGATTTGGTTTGCTTTCCTTGTGTACAAGGTTGGCATTTCTCACCCTTATCAAAGTCCAATTTAGGAAGTCCCTTGACCAATTCCTTTTTGCTCAACTTCTTCAACTGTTGTAAATTTACATGACCAAGTTTGTGGTGCCACAAATATATATCACACTTATCAACAACAACATATTTACCTAGAATCGGCTTAAGATAATCAAGAACAATAACATAAAGGTTTCCATTTCTATCTCCATTACATGTAACATTGTACGAGAGGGAATCTAGAAGAAAGCATTAAAGTATGGCAAATAATATAAGACAACCATTATCACATAATTGGCTTATACTAATTAAATTGTGATGTAGGAAATCCACAAGAAGTACATTATTGATGCATAGTTAATCTCCCACATCACCCTCACCTATCACTTTACCTTTGTTGTTATCACCAAGAATCACTATCCTCCTTTCCTTTTTGTGAAATTGTTGAAGTGGCTTATCTCATCTATCATATGCTTGGAGCAACCACTATCAGCAATCCATTTTCCTTTTACCTATAAGAAAGGAAGATGTGGGTGCCCAATTCAAACCTTGGGATCTAGAGTTATCTTGGGGACCCATTTCATCTATGGGTTGGTCCCTTTTCTTTGTAAGGACAATAAGTAGAATAGTGATCATCACTCTTGCAATGTGCACAAGCCATAGGGTTCTTGGAGCCAGATGACTCTCCATGGAAAATACGAGGTCCCTTGATCTTTTCCTTACCCTTTCCCATGCTTTTGGGAGCTCCCTAATATCCCAAACCACTTTTACCATTTTGTTTGGTAGAGTGATCTAGAACTTCATTGAGGGACTTTTTCCTTTGAAGGAACTTCTATAAGGAGGCTCTAAGATTGTGATTATCATCACTAAGAGTAATGCAATTAGAAGAAAGATTAGATAAATCATCTTCAATTTGAAGCATGTCAACCTATAAGCATAGGGCTTTAGTATGATAAAAATCTCTCTCAAGAGTTATGCTAGCTACTTCATTACTAGGCAAGAAAGGTCTAGAAGAAAAATCATTTACTTTAGCAAGCAATCTAGCATTTTAAATTATAATAAAAGTAAGCTCATCAAGATAGATTATATTTTCATTCTTAATACCATCTCAAGCATGTTTAAGATCATTGAACTTGGCAACAAGATTATCATTTTTAGTTCTAATCAAAACAAACTCATTAAGGAAAAGTTGGTTTTAATCTTTAAGACTATTGATTATCTTAAGATAAATACCATTCTCTGCCTCAACTCCATTGTATTGGATCTCAAGTTCAAGAAATTGACCTTGCAAAGAATCAATACAATCAAGATGAACTTTTTCATTTTTCTCAAAAAAATCAATTTAAGCATACAAGTCATCAATAATTTTCCCTAATCTTTTCTTCTTGGATTTGCATTTTGAATAAGAAGAATGGGAAACATTAATAATGTCAATGAGTTATTATTTATATAGTTCATTTAAAATTACCTCACTTACCTCACACATGTCTTCACTAGTTGAGGCCATGAGAGAAAGGTGGCATTCTCCCTCATTGGAGCTGGAATAACTACAAGAAGACCCCTCCCATGCGGATGGGCTGCATCCTTGCTTCTTCTTTCCTTCGTGTCCTTCCTCTTAAACTTGCTATCCTTTTTGTAGTAATCCTTCTTCTTGGAGATGCTCTTATGGTAGGATCTTCTCTGCCTTGGGGCAATCATTCTTATAGTGTCCTTCTTAGCCACACTCATAGCACCTTGGTGTAGAATAGGAGGAGGGTTTTCCTTTGAGTCACTTCCTCTTGGAGTAGTTAGCTTCATGATCACTAGGGGCTTCATCTTCACTTGAGAAGGGAGTATCCTGGAAAGCAAGTTGTTGTTGCAGAACAATGTCCTCCACTTGAGCTTTGAAGGAACTTTCCTTCATCTTCTTTGACTCCTTCTCTACAAGCTTTTCTTCTACCTCTTGCTTGTCAAGTGTAGGCTCATAGTATTGGATATTCCCAATGAGCACTTGGATAGAAATCTCACCAAGGCTTCTTATTTCTTCAGTGGAGGTCACCATGGATTGCCACCACTTAGTAAGAGACCAAAGGATGTTGGAGCTGACGGTACCTTGATCCATGGGTTGCCCCAAAGAAGCAAGACCATTGATGATTGTGTTGAGCCTTGACTACATCTCAACCACCCTTACCTTCTTACCCATATTAAAGTTCTCAAGAACTCCTCTGAGCATATAGACATTGGACTCCTTGACTTGCTTGGTTCCTTCATAGGTGATGCATAGTTTGTTCCATATCTCATAGACGATGTCCCAAGAAGAGATTGTTGGGAAATATGGGCACATCGTATAGCAACAAAAACAAAAACAATTATCTATTTGTATTCCCATAATAGATAGATTGTGTCAACTACTATAAAATAGGAAGGACGGTTTTTGCGAGTTATACCTGATCTTGGAGCAAGTCCAGCAACAAAACTCACTTCTTTTCAATTGTTAATTAATTACTCTTAGACAGTGGTTGTGCACCTTCTGGTCTTCACTGCGAATAATTGTCTGCTCAACAAAGAATATGGTGGTCTCGCTACAGACTATAGGTTGACTTTACTCTCCGAGCAACCGCCAAAGGACTCCTGCCTCTAGAGTAGTCCACACAGACCAACTAGAACTCATGTTGTTCACCAAGAATGGGCAGGAAGGAGTTTTCCCTTTCGTTGGTGTACTAGTCACCAACCTACTCTCCCATAAAAACAACTTCTAAGTTGTTCTCTCCCATTGGATATCCCTCCATGTTGGGTAGGACTTGTTGGGCTCTCTTGGTTACCACAACAAGAGAGGACAATAGCTTTCAGAGGAACTGATTCTCAGTTGTCTATGTTGTGCTTTGGGAAGCCCCCAGTACCCCTCCTTTATAGGCAAGGTTAGGGTCAAGGTTCTTAGTATGTATGAGATTATGTGGGAGTGGAAAGGACCATAAGATCTTGAATTTTCACAACCTATAAGACACCAAAATTTCATCTGGCACACCCAGACGGTCGCCTAGTGTGTGAGACAGTAATCCCGCACTACCAAACAACTGTTTGGTAGTTTAATACAAATTTTGCAATTTCGTTACCAAACAATATCACATATTTATTTCCTCATACCTTAAGTAAAGTACAATTGACACTATTCGGGAAACATCCAACATATTCATTCAGACAAACCAAGCCATCTCACCCAGGAAAGACGCCCATCTCACTCACCCAGATGGTCATATGGTGAGTCTGAGATGAGTCGATCGGTTCAATCACATTGAACCGATCAGTTCAATCACATTGAACCGATCGGTTCAATCACATTGAACCGATCAGTTCAAGGGAACAACTTAGCCAAATCAAATGTTGATTAGCTTGAGAACCAAAACAACTATCTCAACACTCACACTCCCATATGACATGCCCAAACGGCTGTCTCACTCAGTGATGTGGTCGTTTGGTAGACCAGTCAGCCAATTAGTTAATCTATTTCATGAACTGAATACCTAAACACTTTAATTATCCATCCATTCATCATTAAAGATAAACTCATCTTCTAGATGAGTTTCTTTGTGTGTGACCCTATAGGTCCCATGTCACATTGGAAATGAATGTCCATAACTAACTTATGTCATCACAAGCAGAGGGTGGTGCCTAGTCTCACATATGTGCTACCCAAGTGAATGGAAAGTTGGAGAACAACTTCAACCTAAAATCTCTGTAAGTTGGGCATAACTTACTAACAGAATCTCACTTGCACTTAGAGATGATCACCAACAGATCTATTCCTTAGTTACCTAAACATGTCCAACATGCTTTTGCGGCATTGGTGCTGATTTAGCGGGTTAGCAACACTTTGCTTAAAGTCAGTCTTTTGCATGTTCCTAATCTCTTCACTGTATGATTTCTCATATAAGACAAAACTACCGTAATATGGTATCTTATATTTATTGCCTAACAATTAGCTCCATTGTTGTCATAGTATCAATGGTTGGGACATATATAAGTTCATCATATGAACTTCTCGATCCATATAGTATCACTCTATGTTCACAACACAAGTATACTCAGCTTCTATTGTAGAATAGAATAAATGCTATTAGTTGAGAACCCTTCCAACTAATAACATCCTTTTCTCTTTTAAATCAAAACATATTTTAATTTGAAATCACTTTGTCATTATGGAATCTCGCATCAATGTAACCCTTTACATCCAACTCTTCCTTTTTTGCTATCCTTATTGACTATCAATCTATCCTTCAGTACTTTTCAAGTACTAATGCATATCTTTAATGACATTGCAATAAACCTTATTGGATTTTACCTTCATTGTGAGAACATGTTACACTAAATGAGATTACTCAAAACATAAAGCACAATCGATCACTAATTAATCACATACCCAAAAATATGGTTAAATTAAAACTGATTTCAATGTCACCACCAGCTCAGAAACATTTTCATAAGAGCCCAACATCTTTCTTATATCTATACTATGTAAAGAATTTGATACAAATTGTTCTATCATCTTAGATAAAACATATATATACACAGGGGAACAATATTTGTAAATGCCACACAACAAACATTAACATGCTAACAAAATTTCAATTCATTCGAAACACCATATACAAACTTTTCCTACCCATACCTGAGAGTACAGGGATGACTTTAGGACACATTAGACATCTAATCAACTTTCTCAAAGATTTGTTACTATAGCTCATCCTTTCTGCCACATGTTTGTTTTCATCACTTTCAATTACCTAAAAAAATGTGGCAAACCACAAGGGTGAGACCCATGTCCCAGCAAGAGATATAACCTCCAACAATGCTTATTGATTACAACATTTTAAATAGTAGATAACTAAGCAGTTGGAGTATTTAATACTCAATTGAACAGATTGAACAGTTCAAGTATGCTAAACAGATTAAGCAATTAATCTTAGCAACAAGTATGATCATCAATGCATATATAGATAACAAATAAATCCATTTCATTGGATAAATATCTACTCAAATATCATCAAATTGCATCTAATAACAATCATTATCATTAATCGAACTATCATCATATTCCTTGCTAACAACACAAGAAATCTAGTAGCATAAGCAACCTTGACATCATGAATATGTCTAGTAACATAACATGGCTATCAATATTGGCATCTCAAAAAAAGGGAACAAATATATATCATACGTAGAACTAACATCATAGCACAATTAACTGCATAAGCATGATTAGTAGTTTAAGCATTTCTAATTACATAGGCATGGCTAGCAATATTAAACATAGCTAGCAGCAACATCTTAACCATTAGTGTCAGTATATTTGACAACATAAGCATGTTTACAACATGAGCATAACTACAACATAAGCATATCTATTATCTCTTATTGTACTATACATGATCTCAGTGAAAAGAAAGAAAACAAGGGTTATCATCCAATATGAAGTGTTGTGTATAACCATAAATAGATATGCTACATGAATGTCTTACATCTTTTATTATGTCCTCAGGAATTTGAGGATACCACTAAAAATACAACTGACCACTGCTAAGTTGAAATCAGTGCCATACAAGATCTAGGAAGAACTTGACTCCTAAGATCTTCTCCTCCCCTGGTCAGTATGGGTCTGCCACAACGACACATAAGGTCAAGCTGTTAACAGCCTAGTCCATCCTTGGTATAGGTCACGACACTAGTGAAAGGAGGTGGGTACGCATACCCTACCATCTGAGGTACAACCGTAGTTTTCCTCCAATCTTATCAAGTATATAATCACCGAGACACAGCCACAGCCGTTCTCAAACTAAGGGCTAGGTATGACCGCAGTCATCCTCCCTAAACACTTGAATTTAGGAAGACAAGCACCCTGCATACTCATCAGTATGCGCTCTGAGTTTCCCTTAGGAATACTTGTTTCACCATCTGACAAGTTCTGACACTCAAATGGATCTATGGCACATGGCACTACATGATTAGATTTTCACTTGATTAGTTATGCCAATTGGGTGAATTAAGGCTGCATCATACACGTGGGCATACAAACCCTAATTCACTTCTAGCAAGCATATAAATATCACAACTTTAAAAGATATAAAACATGTGAAACATAATTTCTCATCTCATCATCACATGCTACTATTCACTTACCATTCATGAGGCTACACTAGTCATCATACTATCACAAGACATAAATACTTTTCACAATATCATAGGGAATCAACCCTTATCAATAGAAGAGTATTAAACCTCACCCAGGGCTCAACCATGCCCAAAGGTCATAATACCATCATACTATTCCCGACAAGATCATCATTATCTTTGCATGCCTTATAGCAAGGCTCAACAACATCACTTATATATAATACACCAGATCAACACAATATTGCATTAATGAGCTAAGAGATATTAAAAACAATCATAGTGGGGTTATATTAACATTAAGAACATTCCTTTATCACATCAACATGTATGGAATCTAGATATGATTAACCCTCATCATATTCATAATGCACATGTTTAGCATAAGAAAGTATCAACCATGTGGCTATGACAACCACCAATTAACACATTAAGGTTATGATCATGTTAAGGAGGATATTCCACCATCATTCCATCATATAATAATGTTAAACATGAATACGCATCTTTATCTATTTTCATTAGAGTTAATTTCACAAGATATATTATATTAATGTTACTAATCATCACTCATACCCAAACCCTAACTCACGACATCCCCATTGGATCATGGATGCATAAGGTGAAGCATCAACATCACATTCCATTAACATTCTCAAGTATGAAACCACACATAAATCAAGGTGTAACCATCGAGTTATAGCATACTAGGGTTTCAACAATAGTAATAGAGTACTCCATGATTGTATTAGTCATTCAAGGACTATTCATACCCAATTACCATCATTTAGTTATATTAAGGCTAGGTATAAAAAGCTATACCTCATTAGGGTTACATATCAACACAATATGGTTATCATCCCTTCTATTCATATAAGTGAATATGTAAGACTACCTTATTAAGGGTAACCTTCCATTTGTTCCATCATCATTCAATCCATATCACCATACTACAATGTCACCCAGAACCATTGGATGTTTAAAAGGTAAGACCATTAGTTGTTTATGTAAGTAAACACCTTGGTTAACCACCTATGAAGCCCTTGATTTGTTCTCTAGAAAGAGTCACCATTTAACCCTAGACATCCCTTTATTAACAACACAAAAAGTTCCTTTGAGAGTAGGGTAAAACCCACAGTCGACTATTCATTTAAAACAAGTCATCCATTATCAACAAATAAGATCCTTAAGTTGATCATATAAAGGAAACCATCTAAGTCACATTATTAGGACCAACATATTACATTAGACATCACTCCACTTTATTGGAGTAACAAACATTAGATCTTGACCATTGGGTCAAGTTCATATGTTAAAACCATCAATTACAGTATAGGTTTGACCATTGCATCAAGTGACCCAAGAAACCATTGGCATACGGCTTAGTTGATGCTACAACTACAATGATTAACTCAACATAGGTAGTAGAGACCTGATCCACCATTATTAGTGATCATTAAGTCATGATAGGTTGTTAGATCAAAATTATATTCATTAATTAGCATCAAATATTAAGCTAATGTCATCATTGATTGATAACATCAGTAGGGTACTTAATGGTTGATCATTAAACTTCTAATTGATCCAAAACCTAACCTAAGTGGGTGACCATAGGTTGTCACCATCATCTAACACCTTTGATCCTAACCATCAGTTGTCATTAAGACAACACCATAGGGTTGTTGCAATGGTACCATCATCGGGTCATGAGTTTATAGAAAAAGTCAGCTTTAAACTCTAAAATTCACCATTGGTTGATCGGTTCTTAGCACCATAGGTTGTCGAACCAACCTGATCCAAGTCATATTATACCTTAGGAATAATGTACACATGATCACATGTTCATCTAGAACTAAAATCAGAATAGGAATATTATAAAAATTGAAATCTAAGTCAAGCATTGCTTTTTAGTGCATGGATCATCATTTACAAGCAAGAACATGATCTAGAAAGCTTATGGTAAGAAATAAATGTGGATAAAGTTATAAAACTAGCCTCCAATGAGAAGATGAAACCACACATAGAATAAAACTTGAGCAGGTAGGGTAGAAAATCCAAGAATAAGCTATGAACTCGTCCATGTAGCACCTTTCTTCATCAAATGAGAAAACCCTAAGCATAAGGAGCAAGGACGGTAGGGTTTTAGAGCTTTACAGAAAATTCTACTATGGAAAAGCAAGGTTCTGACATGGAGGAAGGTCTAAGGAAGGATAAGAGCAAGAGAAATAGAGAAGGAAGGAATAAAATAACTTGCCTTGGTAGAAATCCCTAGAAGATGACCTTGGAAACCCTACGTAGGGCTAAATGGAGCTCTAGGAGACCTTCTTCTCCAAACATAGGTTGTCTTCTACCTTAGAGCACTTGGTTCTGCATAAAAAAAGAGTGGAGTCATTGATACAGGTTATAGGAAAGATAAATCAAGCAAAGTTTTGTACTTGGGCAAGGAAGAGGTATATATATCCTATGGATATGGATGGGAGCAAGCATGAGGTGTAAAAGTAGCTTCCCCATGTGTCTATGGCCTTAAACTATTAAGAATATACAACCACACACACAAGAAGCTCCCCCACCATCAATAGAGACATATTTATCCCTCATTTCTTGAATTTCCAAGGAAAACAAATAACTCATTAGTTGATAGCCACTAAAGGTAGCTCATCATGGAGGGGTAAACCCTAAAATACCCTTAGAGAAAACACCTTCAAACCATGGTTTAAATAGGCGCCACATGGCTCAAAAAGCTCAAGAATTATGAGAGAATATCCAAGGAACATAATTCAATTGATAAATTGCAAAGAAAACCTCTCAATTGAGTAAATTGTGGAAAAGTCCAAAATGTGCTTAAAATTACATAACTTGCTCAAACAATGTCCAAATTGGACCAAATTTGAAACTTAATCTTGTATTATAATTTCAAAGAATATAAAAAGGTTAGATTAGGGTTATAATAAATAAATTTTGATAATTAAGCTTATTCAACTCATTAAGCAAGTTTAGGGGCCTTACAACTATAAGCCCGTAATAGGGATTTTGCCCCTAAAATCCAAGGTAAACAAAGATGAGTACTTGCTTTGCACCTCATCCTATTACCTTCACATGGTTACTTTAATATCATGGTTATGTCACATCATTCATATATATCTCATCTTGGGTCAACACAAAAAACCCCACATAAGAAGTCATTTGCAAATATAGAACATAGAAACTTGTTGTGCCACCTGAACAAATCTAGTAGTAATGTTTAACTTTAAATGATAGCTATCATCCTAAAATTATATCTATTGTATCAGCACATTACTCAAAAGTCATACTTGCTAGCTTTTTACCAATCATTCCATGTGTCCCGTACCATACCTTGAAGCATAAAAAAGGCAATCTATCCATCCCTTTTTTTAGGATACACTAACACTAGAAATCTTGTCAGTTCTTTTTCAGCATCAAAAGAAATGATGACACTGGCACCCCTCATTCCATACAAGGAAAAATCATTCCTAGTCAACCTTGTTAGGGGTGAAACAACAACACTATCTTCACCTTACTAGGATTTACACAACCTACTTAGAATACATATCATGATCCCATAAAGACATTTAATCAACCCCATCTCATTCTTGTTCAACTTGTCTCATAGCTATTGCTACTTCAGAAACCCTAAGATTTTTGAAGAAATATTGATCATATTTTTGACCATATTTTAAATAATTTGACATGTCATCATTCAAAGCTTGAAATAATTTGTATGACATGACTGGAACACTTCGTTCCTCCTATTCATAAATTCTATTTGTATATTGGTTAGTCAAAAGGACATAATTCTAAACTCATCATGTTCATGTGAATTATGTTATCCAATCTAACTCTTAGGCATTAATATTTGATCATAGTTTAATCTTAAAGGAACACATATCACATATCTATTGACCAACAAACCATCTATCCTTGATAGTGGTCTTGCCCAACTATCATTGTACCATACACAACATTATACAATCACTTTTGTTTTTCCTTCCAAAAAATATTTAGAGGGTCATCATCAACTCTCTCTCCCTCTCTTTAAGGGGGAGGAGCACTTGGAATGTTCATTTAATAAACATCTCCAACCTTCACATATTTCTCATACTGTTGATCCATCTTGGATACTAGGATTCATTACCTTGGTATCCACCTCATGTGCTATAAGGAACTCACATAATTATCTCATCCAATCTTACCAACATAACAAATATCATGACATATAAGAGGAGTCTTCCTAATTATTGGAAGGTTCAAAAGCAAAATCATTACAAACTTTATGATCTTGGAATCATAATCCAAACAACCTTATGGTATAATAAGCTATCCACCCTCATGTTTACAATGAATCCACACATACCAAGTGGCAATGATCCACTTGAAAGTTGTGCCCTAAAAAGGAAAGACACAAAGGGAAACACACTTCAAATACCATAGCAACATTGTTCAAGGGTCACTAGCAAAAAGGTAACCAATTCTATTTTCATTATGCAAGTTACAACTTCTAATGTATCATTTTACCTTTTTCATTTCAGGTTCCTTGCCATTAGCATAGGAATCATCATGATTAGCATATCTTATTACTCCTTCCTTCATGACTATTTATCACATTTGGGTATTTTCTCACATTTTATTATGTTTTTCAACCACTTATCAAAAGTCAAATCATCATACTCCACATTTTCTTCATTAAACATGGATCATATGCCTTAATTTCTTTCAGATGCTATGCTGATTTTACATTAACACCTTATTACACACATAGGTGGGTCTGAGATTAACTCAGATTCCACCTTATTCCTTTGTCATTGTTCCCATTTATCTTCTCATTTTGTACTTGTTATAGGAGTTCTTTCCATCTTATGTGGATTTCATACCTTGATTCACTTTATAAGCATAGACTTATCTGTCTTTTACTTTATAATCTTCTTAAATCACATCTTCAAGAACTCCTCTTTTCCTTATTTGTATTCAGATTTAGATTTCATGATGTTGTGTCTTTCTCTTACAGTTACCAAACATTCAAGTTTTAATAGATAATGATGCAATTCTCATCTTCTTTAAGGTATGATTGAGATATTCACACCATGATTTCTTATTCGTTATGCTCTTTAGATTTCTCAAAATGACTACTTGATCAGAGTAATCAGAAAGATAACAATATAAGAGTTCCATACTTACCGTTTCTTCAATAATTGAATACCTGGTCAGGGCACCCAAATACTTAGATTTGGCAATATGCACCATCTTTTAATGTCATATTCCTAATTTTTACACCATCCTAGTCCTAAATCCTAGTGTCCATGTAAACTTGATGAACCTAAACTCTGATACCAACCTGTGAGAATCCATTACACTAAACCAGATTACTCAAAACATAAAGCACAATCGATCACTAATTAATCACATACCAAAAAATATGGGTAAATTAAAACCGATTTCAACGTCAGTACTAGCTCAGAAACATTTGCATAAGAGCCCAACACCTTTCTTATATCCATACTATGTCAAGAATTTGATACAAATTGTTCTATCATCTTAGCCACAACATATTTATACATAGGAGAACAATATTTGTAAATGCGACACAATAAACATTAACATGCTAAAAAAATTCTGATTCGTTGGAAACACCATATAAAAACTTTTCCTGCCCGAACCTGAGAGTACATGGATGACTCTAGGATACACTAGATATCTAATCAATTTTCTCAAAGATTCATTACTATAGCTCCTCTTTGCTTCCAAATGTTTGTTTTCGTCACTTTTGATTACATTAAAAAAATATGGCAAACAACAAGGGTGAGACCCATGTCCCAGCAATAGATATAACCTCCAACAATGCTTATTGATTACAACATTTTAAATAGTAGATAACTAAGCAGTTGGAGTATTTAATAATCAATTGAACATATTAAATAGTTCAAGTATGCTAAACAGATTAAATAGCTACTCAAATATCATTATATATAGATAACAAATAAATCCATTTCTTTGGATAAATAGCTACTCAAATATCATTAAATTGCATCTAATAACAAGCATTATCATTAATCTGACTATCATAATACTCCTTGCTAACAGCACAAGCAATCTAGTTGCATAAGCAAACTTGACATCATGAACACGTCTAGTAACATAACATGGCTATCAATATTGGCATCTCAAATAAAGGGAACATATATATATCAAACATATAACTAACATCATGGCATAATTAACTGCATAAGCCTGATTAGCAGTTTAAGAATTTCTAATTACATGGGCATGGCAAGAAATATTAAACATAGCTAGCATCAACATCTTAACCATCAATGTCAGTATATTTGACAACATAAGCATGTTTACAACATGAGTATAAGTACAACATAAGCATATCCATTATCTCTTATTGTACTATACATGATCTCAGTGAAAAGAATGCAAACAAGGGTTATCATCCAATATGAAGCATTGTGTATAACCCTAAATAGATATGCTACATGGCTATCTTACATCTTTTATTATGCCTTGAGGAATTTCAGGATACCACTCAAAATCCAACTAACCACTGCTAAGTCGAAATCAGTGCCATATAAGATCTAGGAAGAGCTAGACTCCTAAGATCTTCTCCATCCATGGTTAGTACGGGTCCACCACAATGACACATAAGGTCAAGCTACTAACAACCTAGTCCGTCCTTGGTACATGTCACGACACTAGTGAAAGGAGGTGGGTACGCATACCATACCATTCGAGGTACAACCGTAGTTGTCCTCCAATCTTGTCACATATATAATCACCGAGACACAACCGAAGTCGTTCTCAAACTAAGGGCTAGGTATGACCGCAGACATCCTCCCTAAACACTTGAATTCAGGATGACAAGCACCCTGCACACTCATTAGTAGGTGTTCCGAGCTTCCCTTAGGAATTGTCATTTCAACATCTGGCAAGTTCTGACACTCAAATGGATCTACAGCACAGGGCACTACATGATTAGAGTTTCACTTGATTAGTTATGCCAATTGGGTGAATTAAGGCTGCATCAAACAAGTGGACATACAAACCCTAATTCAGTTGTAGCAAGAATATATATCACTACTTTTAAAGATATAAAATGTGTGAAACATAATTTCTCATCTCATCATCACATGGTACTATTCACTTGCCATTCATGATGCTACACTAGTCATCATACTATCACAAGACATAAATTCTCCCTTATCAATAGAAGAGGATTACACCTTATTCAGGGCTCAACCCTGCCCAAAGGTCATTAAGACCATCTTACTATTCCCCACAAGATCATCATTATCTTTGCATGCCTTATAACAAGGCTCAACAACATCACTTATATATAATACAGCAGATCAACACAATATTGCATTAATGTGTTAGGAGATATTCATAAACAATCATAGCAGGGTTATATTAACATTAAGAACATTCCTTTATGACATCAACATGCAAGGAATATAGATATGATTAACCCTCATCATATTCATAATGCACATGTTTAGCATAAGAAAGTATCAACCATGTGTCTATGATAACCACCAATTAACACATTAAGGTTATGATCATGTTACGGAGGTTATTCAACCATCATTTCATCTTATAATAATGTTAAACATGAATACTCATCTTTATCTATTTCATTAGCGTTAATTTCACAAGATAAATTATATTAATGTTACTAATCAGCACTCATACCCAAACCCTAATTCACGACATCCCCATTGGATCATGGATGCATAAGGTGAAGCATCACCATCACATTCCATAACATTCTCAAGTATGAACCCACACATAAATCAAGGTGTAACCATTGGGTTATAGCATACTAGGGTTTCAACCATACAAATAGAGTACTCCATGATTGTATTAGTCATTCAAGGACTATTCATACCCAATTACCATCATTTAGTTATATTAAAGATAGGTATAACAAGTTATACCTCATTAGGGTTACATATCAATAGAATATGGTTATCATTGCTTCTATTCATATGAGTTAATATGTAAGACTACCTTATTAAGGGTAACCCTCCAATTGTCCCATCATCATTCAACCCATATCACCATATTACAATGTCATCCAGAACCATTGGATATTTAAAAGCTAAGACCATTGGTTGTTTACGTAAGTACCATAGATAAACCACCTATTAAGTCCTTGATTAACAACACAAAAAGTTCCATTGAGAGTAGGGTAAAACCCACAATCGACTGTTCATTTAAAACAAGCAATCCATTGTTAACAAGTAAGATCCTTAAGTTGATCATATAAAGGAAACCATCTAAAACATATTATTAGGACCAACATATTACATTAGACATCATTCCAATTTAGTGGAGGAATAAACATTAGATCTTGACCATTGGGTCAAGTTCTTATGTTAAAACCATCAATTACAATATAGGTTCGACCATTGCATCAAGTTCCCCAAGAAACCATTGGTATCAGGCTTAATTGATGCTACAACTACAATGATTAACTCAGAATAGGTTGTAGAGACTTGATCCACCATCATTAGTGACCATTAAGTCACCATAGGTTGCTATATTTACACTATATTCATTAATTAGCATCAAATATTAAGCTAATGCCATCATAGATTGATAACATCAATAGGGTACTTAATGGTTGATCATTAAACTTCTAATTGATCCAAAACCTGACCTAAGGGGGTGAACATAGGTTGTCACCATCATATGACACCTTTGATCCCGACCATCAGTTGTCATGAAGACAACACCATAGGGTTGTTGCAATGGTACCATCATCGGGTCATGGGTTTATAGAAGAAATCAGCTTTAAACCTAAAATTGACCATTGGTTGATAGGTGCTTACAACATAGGTTGTCAAGCCAACCTTATCCAAGTCATATTATACCTTAGGAATAATGTACACATGATCACAGGTTCATCTAGAATTGAAATCAGAACATGAATATTATAAAAATCGAAATCTAAGTCAAGCATAGCTTTTTAGTGCATGGATCATCATTTTCAAGCAAGAACATGATCTAGAAAGCTTTTGGTAAGCAATAAATGTGGAGAAAGTTATAAAACTTGCCTTTAATGAGACTATGAAACCCCACACAGAAGAAAACTCAAGCAGGTAGGGTAGAAAATCCAAGAATAAGCTATGAACTCGTCCATGTAGCACCTTTCTTCATCAAATGAGCAAACCCTAAGCATAAGGTGCAATAAAGGTAGGGTTTTATAGCTTTAGAGTACATTCTACCATGGAACAACAAGGTTACAACATGGAGGAAGATAAAAGGAAGGAGAGGAGAAATATAATCGGAGAATCAAGGAAGAAAATAACTTGTCTTGGTTGAAATCCCTAGAAGATGACCTTGGAAACCCTAGGTAGGGCTAAATGGAGCTCTAGGAAACCTTCTTCTCCAAAAGAGGTTGTCTTCTACCTTAGAGCACTTGGTTCTACAGAAAAATAGAGTGGAGTTGTTGCTCAAGGTTAGAGGAAAAATAAAGCAAGAAAAGTCTCGTACTTGGGCAAGGAAGAGGTAAATATAGCCCATGGATAAGGATGGGAGCATGCATGATGTGTAAAAGTAGCTTCCCCATGTGTCTATGGCCTTAAAATATTAAGAATATACAAGATCACACAACATAAACTCCCCCAACATCCATAGAGACATGTGTATCCCTCGTTTCTTGAATTTCTAAGCAAAACAAATAACTCATTAGTTGATAGCTACTAAAGGTAGCTCATCCATGAAGGGCTAAACCCTAAAATATCCTTGGATAAAACACCTTTAAACCAAGACTTAAATAGGCTCCCCATGGATACAAAAGCTCAAGCATTATGATATAATACCCAAGGAACATAATTCAAATGATAAATTTCAAAGAAAACCTCTCAATTGGGTAAATTGTAGAAAAGTCCAAAATGTGCATAAAATTGCATAACTTGCTCAAACAATGTCCAAATTGGACCGAATTTGAAACTTAAGCTTGTCTTATGATTTCAAAGCATATCACAAGGTTATATTAGGGTTATACGAATTCAATTATGATAATTAAGCTTATTCACCTCATTAAGCAAGTTTAGGGGCCTTACAACTATAAACCCCTAATAGGGATTTCACCCCCTAAATCCAAGGTAAACAAAGATGGGTACTTACTTTGCACCTCATCCCATTACCTTCACATGGTTACTTGAATATCATGGTTATGTCACATCATTCATAAATATCTCATCTTGGGTCATCATAAAAACCCCCACATAAGAAGACATTTGCAAATATGGAACATAAAAACTTGTTGTGCCACCTGTACAAATCTAATAGTAATGTTTAACTTTAAATTCTAGCTATCATCCTAAAATTATATCTATTGTATCAACACATTACTCAAAATTCATACTTGCTAGATTTTTACCAATTATGTCATGTGTCCCATACCATACCTTGAAGCATAAAAAAGGCAATGTATCCATCCCCTTTTTTTTAGATACACTGACACTAGAACTCTTGTTAGTTCTTTTTCAACTTCAAAAGAAATGTTGATGTTGACATCTGTCATTCCATACAAGGAAACATCATTCCTAGTCAACTTTGTTAGGGTTGAAACAACAACACTATCTTCACCTTACTAGGATTTACACAACCTAAGTAGAATACATATCATGATCCCATAAATATATTTAATCAACCCCATCTCACTCTTGTTCAACTTGTCTCATAGCTATTGCTGCTTAGGAAACCCTAAGGTTTTTAAAGAAATATTGATCACATTTTTTTACCATATTTGATATACTTTGACATGTCATCATTCAAAGGTTGATATAATTTGCATGACACGACTGGAGCACTCTGTTCCTCCTATTCATAAATTCTATTTGTACATTGGTTAGTCTAAATGACATAACTTTAAACTCATCATGTTCATGTGAATTATGTCATCCAATCTAACTCTTATGCATTGATGTTTGATCATATTTTAATCTTAAATGAACATGTATCACATATCTATTGACCAACAAACCATCTATCCTTGATAGTGGTCTTGCCCAGCTATCACTATACCATATACAACATTATAGAATCACTTTTGTTTTTCCTTACAAAAAATATTTAGAGGGTCATCATCAACTCTTTCTCCCTCTCTTTAAGGGGGAGGAACACTTGGAATGTTCATTTAATAAACATATCCAATCTTCACATATTTCTCATACTGTTGATACATCTTGGATACTAGGATTCATTACCTTAGTATCCACCTTATGTGCTATGAGGAAATCACATCATTATCTCATCCACTTTTACCAACATAACAAATATCAAGACATATAAGAGGAGTCTTCATAATTATTGTAAGGCTCAAAAGCAAAATCATCAAAAACTTTATAATCTTGGAACAATTGTCCAAACAACATTATGCTATAATAAGCTATCCACCCTCATGTTTACAAAAAAATCCACACATACCAAGTGGCAATGATCCACTTGAAAGTTATGCCCTAGAAAGGAAAGACACAAAGGGAAACACACTTCCCATACCATAGCAACATTGTTCAAGGGTCACTAGCAAAAAGGTAACCAATTCTATTTTCATTATGCAAGTTATAGCTTCTAATGTATCATTTTACCTTTTTCATTTCGGGTTCCTTGCCATTAGCATAGGAATCATCATGATTAACATATCTTATTACTCCTTCCTTCATGATTATTTATCATATTTGGGTATGTTCTCTTATTTTATTATGTTTTTCAACCACTTATCAATAGGCAAATCATCATACTCCAATTTTCTACATTAAACATGGATCATCTGCCTTAATTTCTTTCACATGCTACTCTGATTTTACATTAACACCTTCTTACACACATAGGTAGGTCTGAGATAAATTCAAATTCCACCTTATTCCTTTGTGATTGTTCCCATTTATCTTCTCATTTTGTACTTGTTATAGGAGTTCTTTCCATCTTATGTGGATTTCATGCCTTGATTCCCTTTATAAGCATAGACTTATTTGTCTTTTACTTTATTATCTTCTTGAATCACATCTTCAAGAACTCCTCTTTTCCTTTTTGTATTCAAATTTAGATTTCATGGTGTTGTATCTTTCTCTTACATTTACCAAACATTCAAGTTTTGATTGATAATGATGCAATTCTCATCTTATTTAAGGTAGGATTGAGATATTCACACCATGATTTCTTATTCATTATGCTCTTTAGATTGTCTCAAAATGCCTACTTGATCAGAGAAATCAGAAAGATAACAATCTAATAGTTCCATACTTACCTTTTCGTCAATAATTGAATACCTGGCCAGGTCACCCAAATACTGAGATTAGGAAATAGGTACCATCTTTTAATGTCATATTCCTAATTTTGACATCATCCTAGTCCTAAGTCCTAGTGTCCATGTAGACTCGATGAACATAAAGCTCTGATACCAACTTGTGAGAACCCGTTACACTAAACGAGATTACTCAAAATGTAGAAAACAATCGATCACTAATTATTCACATACCCAAATATATGGGTAAATTAAAACCAATTTCAACATCAGCACCAGCTCAGAAACATTTCCGTAAGTGCCCAACATGTTTCTTATATGCATACTATGTCAAGAATTTGATACAAATTGTTCTATCATCATAGCCACAACATATTTATACACAGGAGAACAATATTTGTAAATGCCACACAATAAACATTAACATGCTAACAAAATTCCAATTCATTTGAAACACCATATAAAAACTTTTCCTGTCCGGATATGAGAGTACAGGGTCAGACACACTAGACATCTAATCAATTTTCTCAAAGATTCATTACTATAGCTCCTCCTTGCTGCCACATGTTTGTTTTTGTCACTTTTGATTACCTAAAAAAATGTGGCAAACCACAAGGGTGAGACCCATGTCCCAGCAAGGGGATATAACCTCCAACAATGCTTATTGATTACAACATTTTAAATAGTAGATAACTAGGTAGTTGGAGTATTTAATAATCAATTGAATAGATTGAACAATTCAAGTATGCTAAACAGATTAAGCAATTAATCTTAGAAACAAGTATGATCATCAATGCATATATAGATAGCAAATAAATCCATTTATTTGGATAAATATCTACTCAAATATCATCAAATTGCATCTAATAACAATCATTATCATTAATATGGCTATCATCATATTCCTTGCTAATAGCACAAGCAATCTAGTAGCATAAGAAACCCTAACATCATGAATATGTCAAGTAACATAGCATGGCTATCAATATTGGCATATCAAATAAAGGGAACATATATATATATATATATATATATATATATATATATATATATATAATATGTAGAACTAACATCATAGAATAATTAACTGCATAAGCATGATTAGCAGTTTAAGCTTTTCTAATTACAAAGGCATGGCTAGAAATATTAAACATAGCTAGAAGTAGCATCTTAACCATCAGTGTTAGTATATTTGACAACATAAGCATGTTTACAACAAGAGCATAACTACAACATAAGCATATCTATTATCTCTTATTGTACTATACATGATCTCAGTGAAAATAAAGCAAACAAGGGTTATCATCCAATATGAAGCATTGTGTATATCTCTAAACAGATATGCTACACGACTGTCTTACATCTTTTATTATTCCTTGAGGAATTTGAGGATACCACTCAAAATCCAACTGGCCACTGCTAAGTCGAAATCAGTGCCATACAAGATCTAGGAAGAGCCAGACTTCTAAGATCTTCTCCGCCCCTGGTCAGTATGGGTCCGCCACAGTGGCACAGAAGGTCAAGCTGCTAACATCCTAGACCATCCTTGGTACAGGTCACGACACTAGTGAAAGGAGGTGGGTATGCATACCCTACCATCTGAGGTACAACTGTAGTTGTCCTCCAATCTTGTCACATATATAATCACTGAGGCACGGCCGCAACCATTCTCAAACTAATGTCTAGGTATGACCATAGTCATCCTCCCTAAACACTTGAATTCAGGATGACAAACACTCCGCATACTCATCAGTATGCACTCCGAGTTTCCCTTAGGAATATTCATTTCACCATCTGACATGTTATGATACGCAGATGGATCTATGGCACAGGGCACTACATGATTAAAGTTTCACTTGATTAGTTATGCCAATTGGGTGAATTAAGGTTGCATCAAACAAGTGGACATACAAACCCTAATACACTTCTAGCAAGCTTATAAATATCACAACTTCAAAAGATATAAAATGTGTGGTACTGTTCACTTTCCATTCATGAGGCTACACTAGTCATCATACTATCACAAGATATAAATTGTTTTCAAAATATCACAGGGTATCAACCCTTATAAATAGAAGAGGATTACACCTCATTCAAGGTTGAACCATGCCCAAAGGTCATTAAGACCATCATACTATTCCCTGCAAGATCATCATTATCTTTTCATGCCTTATAACAAGGCTTAACAACATCACTTATATATAACACATTGGATCATCACAATATTGCATTAATGAGCTAAGAGATATTCATAAACAATCATAGTAGGGTTATATTAACATTAAGAACATTCCTTTATGACATCAACATGCAAGGAATCTAGATATGATTAACCCTCATCATATTCATAATGCACATGTTTAGCATAAGAAAGTATCAACCATGTGGCTATGATAACCACCAATTAACACATTTAGGTAATGATCATGTTTAGGAGGTTATTCCACCATCATTCCTTCATATAATAATGTTAAAAATTAATATTCATCTTTATCTATTTTCATTAGAGTTAATTTCACAAGATAAATTATATTAATGTTACTAATCAGCACTCATACCCAAACCCTAACTCACGACATCCCCATTGGATCATGGATGCATAAGGTGAAGCATCACCATCACATTCCATAACATTCTCAAGTATGAACCCAAACATAAATTAAGGTGTAACCATCGGTTTATAGCATACTAGGGTTTCAACAACAGTAACAAAGTACCCCATGATTGTATTAGTCATTCAAGGACTATTCATACCCAATTACCATCATTTAGTTTTATTAAAGCTAGGTATAATAAGTTATACCTCATTAGGGTTACATATCAACACAATATGGTTATAATCCCTTCTATTCAAATGAGTGAATAAGTAAGACTACCTTATTAAGGGTAACCCTCCATTTGTTCCATCATCATTCAACCCATATCACCATACCACAATGTCACCCATAACCATTGGATGTTTAAAAGGTAAGACCATTGGTTGTTTACGTAAGTAAACACCTTGGATAAACCACCTATGAAGTCCTTGATTTGTTCTCTAAAAAGAGTCACCATTTAACCCTAGACATCCCTTGATTAACAACACAAAAATTTCCATTAAGAGTAGGGTAAAACCCACAATCGACTGTTCATTTAAAACAAGCCATCCATTGTCAACAAGTAAGATCCTTAAGTTGATCATATAAAGGAAACCGTATAATCACATTATTAGGACCAACATATTATATTAGACATCATTCCACTTTATTCAAGGTATAAACATTAGATCTTGACCATTGGGTCAAGTTCATATGTTAAAACCATCAATTACAGTATATGTCTGACTATTGAATCAAGTGACCTAAGAAACCATTGGTCTAAGGATTAATTGATGCTAAAACTACAATGCTTAACTCACCATATGTTGTAGAGACCTGATTCACCCTCATTAGTGACCATTCAGTCACCATAGGTTGTTATATCAACACTATATTCATTAATTAGCATCAATTATTAAGCTAATGTCATCATTGATTGATAACATCAGTAGGGTACTTAATGGTTGATCATTAAACTTCTAATCGATCCAAAACCTGACCTAAGGGGGTGCCATAGGTTGTCACCATAATATGAAACCTTTGATCTTGACCATTAGTTGTCACGAAGACAACACCATAGGGTTTTTGCAATGGTACCATCATCGGGCCATGGGTTTATAGAAGAAATTAGCTTTAAACCCTAAAATTTATCATTGGTTGATAGGTGCTTAGCACCATAGGTTGTCAAACTAACCTGATCCAAGTCATATTATACCTTAGGAATAATTTACACATGATCACAGGTTCATCTAGAAATGAAATTAGAATAGGAATATTATAAAAATCAAAATCTAATTCAAGTATAGCTTTTTAGTGCATGGATCATCATTTTCAAGCAAGAACATGATCTAGAAAGCTTATGGTAAGCAATAAACGTGGAGCAAGTTATAAAAGTTGCCTCTAATGAAAATATTAAACCACACACATAAGAAAACTCAAGCAGGTAGGGTAGAAAATCCAAGAATAAGCTATTAACTCGTCCGTGTAGCGCCTTTCTTCATCAAATGAGCAAACCCTAAGCATAAGGAGCAAGCAAGGTAGGGTTTTAGAGCTTTAGAGCAAATTATACCATTGAAAAGCAAGGTTACAACCTGGAGTAAGGTCTAAGGAAGGAGAAGAGAAAGAGAAATGGAGAAGGAAGGAAGAAAATAACTTTCCTTGGTCGAAATCCCTAGAAGATGACCTTGGAAACTATAGGTAGGGCTATATGGAGCTCTAGGAGACCTTCTATTCCAAAAAAAGGTTGTCTTCTACCTTAGAGAACTTGGTTCTGTAAAAAAATAGAGTGGATTCATTACTCCAAGTTAGAGGAAAGAGAAATCAAGAAAAGTTTTGTACTTGGGCAAGGAAGAGGTAAATATAGCCCATGGGTAAGGATGGGAGCAAGCATGAGGTGTAAAAGTAGCTTCCCCATGTGTCTAAGGCCTTAAACTATTAAGAATATACAAGAACACACACAAGAAGCTCCCCCACCATCCATAGAGACATTCTTATCCCTCATTTCTGGAATTTCCAAGAAAAACAAATAACTCATTAGTTGATAGCTACTAAAGGTAGCTCATCCATGAAGGGGTAAACCCTAAAATACCCTTGGAGAAAACACCTTCAAACCAAGGTTTAAATAGGCGCCCCATCTCTCAAAATTCTCAATAATGATGAGAGAATATCCCTTGAACATAATGCAAGACTTAATCTTGTCTTATGTTTTCAAAGCATATCACAAGGTTATATTAGGGTTATAAGAATTCAATTATGATAATTAAGCTTATTCAACTCATTAATCAAGTTTAGGGGCCTTACATTCATCATATCACGTCCAATACCTACAAGATTATATGGGATAAGCATATCTATAGCATTCATGACAGATCCATTGTTGTACCAGCCTATCAAATCTTAATCATGTTGTTTCTATTCTTCACAAGAATTGGAACATATGGTCCATGAGATTCTAATATGAATTCTCTCTCACTGAATCCTTCCCGTTTTAAACTCTTTCCACACATTGCTATTGTATGTGCTCAAACTTCCATTATGAAACATTCAAGAAATATCTCTATAGATCTTGATCCTTGTCTCAAAAGAGGTTTCACTTAAACTTATTTGCTGAAGGTTTTTTCCATGTTAGATCTCAATATTGGCATGTTATTCTCCATCATATGTACAATATTCATATATGCTCCCATGAAATCTTCTGTAATCACAGATTTCATCTTTTATCTTGACTCAAGTCAAACTAGTTGACTATCTTGTCAAATAAAAAGATCCCATTTCTGAGATGCTTATTTCAAACCCAGATTGAACCTTGTAGTTCATAAACTTTATTTGCAGTCCTTGAAGTCATGAAACCTTTTAGGTTGTATCACGTTCACATCCTCTGATGTATTCCTTTTGATGAATCTGGTTTTCATCTTCATATGCAAAATCTCATAGTCTATTTCAACTACAGTATCAAGCTTGACAATTAATAATGGAATTTCTATCATGTTCAACAACTTGAATTGATTTGAAAGACTATTTAACCAACTTATGTTATCCATGTAGGTCTTTACTAAAGACCCTATTGCACCTTTTAGGTGTTACCCTTTAAGGTACACTTATCAAGGTCCTACTTGTTAGCTTATATGGATCCCATAATACTCAAAAATAGCTTCTAGCCGACTAGTTAGTTCATCTATTATGACCAACCCATTTGAATCGTTGGATTCACAATCCTCCAATATCATATGTGTTCTACTAGAACTATTTTATTCTATGTTATATGATGAATTTGATATTCCATAACTACTTGTAATTCTCTTAGTTCTCATTATACCTCTTTGTTGATCTCAAACATTTTGAGTTCCACTTTTACTCCCACTGATTCTTTTAGAACTTAGTTATCCTATCAACAAAACCCTTTTGTTTTTGGATTGGGATTACTAGTAATCTTCAACAATCATGGTTTATGGATAAACCTTCTTCAAGACACTACTTTCTTAATGTAAGTTTCCATCCTTTAGACATATTAGGACTTTCCCAAATCATGTCATATATGATGTCTTATAAATCACTCATATGTTACATTATTTAGTGATAGCTTTATATTTATGAGTATAATAAGATTAGATTAATTGGTAATCATATCATGTCTCATCATGGTATAATTCCTTCAATCTGACACACCATCATGTTCAGATGGATTTGACTCGTGATACATTATCACAGTTCTTTCTTGAAGATTCTCAAGGTCTTGATGTAAAGTATTTCAACATTTGATCTCATCAATGTTTCTTAATACTTTTACTAAAGTTATATTTCATTTACAATCTCATTGAACACTTTAAGAGATTCTATTTTATTGAGTACATATCATCATATTACCAGTAAATGGAATGAGGTATAAGAAATTATCTATAGCAATCATTCCATAAGATCTTCATGCATCACATGTACAAGGTCTGATCGAATGCTTATCCTCCCACTACATCTAGTGAAGGATGTTATTTCACATCATGTACAAGCAAGAATCACATATTTCCTTAGGTTCAATAAATAAGAGAGTCTAGATAACATAAATATGTATTCTAGATATGCAATACTCATATGTACATCTAGGGTGACTACTACTAATGATATGTCTTGAGTCATCAATTACAATCCTTCGGTATTAACATTGTAATACTCATCCATGATTCTCTCAGAGTAAAGATCATTAGATATTTGGGCATTTCCATGCAAGATCCTATTTTTGAAACATAAATAATAATCACATACTTTATTGATATATCAATCTTGTCATACAAGATGATCTAAAGTAAATTGTTTCTTATGGCATAATGAAATACTAGTTCTAATAACTCTATTACATGCCCATTGGGATAAAATAAATTTAAATGTAGAGTAAATCGTCCACAACTCTTGCTCCACCTTGTCCACCTTTGTCCTTCCATGAAGGATTTAACTTCTTGTCAGATCCTGCACATCAGTATGTCAGATCTCTATTTGGTATCACATACCAAAACTAAGAAGTAATCAAATTTATCTTATAACATTTATACCTGAAATGGAGGCCTCAGTGCCATACTTCTTCTTCTTTAATTCCTCCAACCAGAGTGGGAAATCTTCTAATGTCCAAGTTGGTGACAATCGCCTCTTTCTTTCTTCACACCTCCCTTTACTTTGAGATCTGAAGACTTGGGCTTCTGGCTAGCTTTATAACTCTTCTTAGATTTGCCTTTACCTTTAGACTTCCCCTTTGTCTTGTTGATCATCATCAGACTTGTGCTTGTCCTTCTTCACTTGTGTCTCAGTTGTTCTCAACATGCCCAACAACTTTGTCAATGTTTTGCCAAAGTCGTTCATGTTGTAGTTCATGACAAACTGACTATATGACTCTGACAAAGACTACAAAATCACGTTAGTGGCCAACCCTTGACCCAAGGGGAATCCTAGTCTAGCAAGGTTCTCCACGTACCCAATAAGCTTGAGTACATGAGGACCTACTGGATCTCCTTCTATAATGTTACATTTGAACCTTGGAGACATTGTATCTCTCTTGTCTTTCCTGATCTTGGAACATGTTCTTGAGATATTTGACCATCTCAATTACATCCATGTTCTCAACCTACCTCTACAACTCATAGTTCACGGGGCATAGCAGCAGACACTTGACATCCACAACATCTTCAATATGCTTCTTGTAACCATCCTTGTTAGCCTTTGGCACATTTTGAGGTGGTTCATCTGGTTCTGGCATTTCCAGGACATAGAGCTTGTACTCCTATGTGAGAATGGATCTCAGCATCCTAAACTAGTCGTGGTAGTTGTTCCCAATAAGTGTGTCCTTCTCAATGACTAATCATGGTGAAAAGTGATTGTTGTTTGTTGCCATTTGATTTTACAAAAGAATTTACAATTTTGTCAAAAACTCATTTTTATTTGATTTTATTATTATTTGGGCGATAATCATTAGGTCTTTAATTAATTATCATTCTCATTATTTTGTTCAAATTGATAACCCTCAATTATCAATTCAGAAACTTACAGCGAACAATTTTCTTATGAGCCAAAATCCATATTTTTTCAAATCATGAGTCGGCTTTTGCCGATCGCCCACAACTTGATTATTTAGGTAGCAAATCATGCCAATTACCTTAGATGAAACTCTTGTATATATGATATGCACAACTCCTTTCCATTATTATATGCATGCTTCTAGGCTTGGGCTCTCCAAGTCACCAGTTAAGACCAACCCAATAGCCAATACGATAAATATGTACCATGCTTTGTGCAAATCTACATATCTACCATCACACTTCCATGAGATAGATAGCGCACCATGCTTTGTGCTTGGTAGATCAAGCTTTTTATGTTTATTTCTATTGGAAAGAATCTTAGACTTAATATGTTTGATTTGAGAGATTTATATATATCATATGTATACATATATTGTATCCAATCACCACATATATAGTGCATATCATATACACGCTATATCCCATAACACAAACATGCAATATAAAACAAAAAGTGATGGTTATGGACATGTATACTATAATTCCTTGGATCCACAAGAAATTACTACCAACTAGGTCAATCATCACATCACATGTATGAACCTGCTGGTTGATTAGATCTTTATTTGCCAATCTGGGTAGATCAGTTCAACCCTTAAACCCGTCACCTCACTTCTTGGATGGTTGGTTGGTCATCATGAATGGCCTTCGGTCCAATAAATGTTTGGACTCCTTCCAAACAGTCAGTTGGGTTCACCAGGTGGTCATCATGTTCCATGCTCTATCCTCCTTGGTCCTCCAGACGGTCAACACATCTCACAAACTAGTCGTCTCACCTGACGGTGAACATCTTCAATGTCATTGCAAGAAAGAAACTATCCTATTGCTACTTTATTATATTGAATAAGAGAAACCTCGAGTTACATTTGAGGGGAGAAAAGGTAGGACAACATAACTTTACATTGGGAAGAAGGAGGTAGAGGCTCAGTACGCAGACCTAGATAAACACGAACAAGAATTAAACCATCCAACCACACATAAAATTAGGGTTTAGGCCATAACCATGCTACACATCAACCATCAAAACTACTTTTAGGGCAATGCGTGTAAATTACATATACATATACATATACATACACACACACACACACACACACACACACACACACACACACATATATATATATATATATATATATATATATATATATATATATATATATATTAGTTTGGGATTATGTGGTCTTTGATCGGATACACATATGAGAGAAGTTTAGATATTTGTGTTTTATGCAATAAATAAAGGATAAACCCAAAAATTCAGTCATATCGATTATACTAACAAATAGTGAATTGACGTGGCTATGATACCACTATTGGGAAATACGAGCACAAAGTATAATAGTGGAAACAAAAAATTTATCTATTTATATTCCCATAATAGCAAGATTGTTTCAACTACTTTGAAATAGGAAGGATGGTTTTAGCGAGTTATACCTAGTCCTAGAGCAAGTACAGTGAAAAAACTCACTTCTTTGCAACTACTAACTAATTTCTCTTGGACGGTGGTCGTATAGCTCTTGGTCTTCACCATGAACAGCCATCTACTCAACATCTGTAGTGACTCGGGTAGTCTCATCATGGACTGTAGGTTGACTTTGCTCTCTGAGCAGCAGCCAAAGGACTCCTGCCTCTAGAGTAGTCCTTCCAGACAAACTAGAACTCATGTCATTCACCAAGAATGGACAGGAAGGATTTGTCCCTTCTGTTGGTGTACTAGTCACCAACATGTTCTCAAACAAAAATAAATTCTCAGTTGTTCTTTCCTGTTGGTTGTCCCTCTCTGTTGGGTAGGACTTTCTTGGGCTCTCTTGGTTACCACAACCAGAGAGGAATCTCCCACAACAACAACTTCTCATTTGTTCTTTCCTGTTAGCTATCCCTCTCTGTCAGGTAGGAGTTGCTTGGGCTCTCTTGGTTACCACAAACAGAGAGGACAATAGTTTTTGGAAGAGCTGATTCTCAATTGTCTATGTTGTGATCTAGGAAGCCCCCGGTACCCCTCCTTTTGTAGTCAAGGTTAGGGTCCGGGTTCCAAGTCTATACATGATTGTGCAGGAGTGGAAGGGACCGAAAGATCTTGAATTTATGCAACCTGTGATATGTGAAACAGTCATTTGGCACACCCATATAGTCGTCTGGTGTGCGAGATAGTCATCGCACACTGCCAAACAGTCATTTGGTATTTTTTCAATTGGATACAAATTTGGAAAGTTTGATTCCAATTAATATCACATATTTATTTCCTTGTACCTTAAGTAAAGTACAATCAAAACTATTAAAGAAAATCTAGAATATTCATTCGGCCCAACCGAGCCATCTCACCCAGATGATATGCCCGTCTCACTCACCCAGACGATCATTTGATGATTTTGAGATGAGCTGGTCGGTTCAAGGGAAAAACTTAGCCAATTTGAAGTCTAATCAGCCTGACAACCCAAACTATCATCTCAACACTTGATATGCCCACCTGGCATGCCCAAATGGCTGTCTCACTCAGTGAGGTGGTCATTTGGTAGACTAATCAACCAATTAGATTATTTGTTGGGTGAACTGAATACCTAAACACATTAGTAATGAATTCATTCATCATTCAAGATAAAATCCTCTTCTAGATGAGTTCCTTTGTGTGTGACCCTATAGCTCCCATGTCATTTTGGCAGTGAATGTCCATAACTAGCTTACATTATCATAAGTAGAGAGTAGTGCCTAGTCTCACATTAATGCTCCCAACTGAATGGAAAGTTGGAGAACAACTTCAACCTATAATCTATGTAAGGTGTTGCAGTGATTGTATAATTCCTTTGTCTCTGATATGCAAAATGAACTTGAGACATTGACTTGTCATCCTCTCAACATTCAATCTATGTTCCTTGAACCAAGAGCAGACTGTTTGAGATAACATGACCTCAATATCATATGTTGATTCACATGTGCATGCACATGTATTTCTCAATCTCGCTAATCATGTGGTCAGGATATCATACTCTAGTAGGAGGGACAAATCCCATATCTATCACACACAATATATCCCCATGTGTCAAAGTCACCCAATCATCACAGTTATAACAACCCATGTTTAAGGACTCTGTTTGATGACATCAAATCATACCCAATGACATGTGATGAGTGTAGTGATTTCAGGTCTAAGAATCACAATCACCACTTTCACTATGAGAGTTGACTATGACTTACCATTTGATTCCATGTATCACTCTCAAGGTGGGTTTGTCTGATACATTGTTCCCTAACATGTATATGTGTGCTTGGTTTGATATTTCCATATCATGACTTAGTGAGACTTAGTCATCAACCAACTCACATTCCAGTCTTATGTTTTCCTGGTGTCTATCTACCTTCCACAATAACAACCAACTAGGGACATAATGAGAATATGTATATGTGCTCTTAACATCTGTATGATCTCATTTTGACAAGTCTAATACTTGAAATCATATGTCATTGAGTAATATTATTCTCTAGACATTCATAGTGTTTCCTCATTATCTCATAACTGAGTGAAAAAAAATGAATTGGAAGATTTCCTTTATAAGTATTAATCAAATCCTTTAAGGTATATGCCATGTCAATCATCACATGATTGTCTCTATGGGCATACCATACCAATAGAGATCCAGTTGAACTCAGAAGGAGTGAGGGATGCATAAATGATTCTTATGACCTTTGCATTCGGATGTGCCTTCTTCAATGTAGCTTCATCCCAAGTATCTACATCTCCCATTGTCTCCTTATAGGGGAGGATGACTACTTTCTACATGTTGTAGCTCATCCCTTGCAAGTAGAAATGCATCCTTCTCTTCCAATATAGGAAGTTTGTGTTGTTAAAGATTGGAGGTATCATGGAGAATCACCCTCCAAATTGAGAGAATCTTGATAGTTGTTGCCCATCTTCTTATCTCATAGGAGAACTTATTGGAGAAGATTTTGGATCTGATACCTCTTGTTGGATCAAATGGGCTCTAGTAGGGGGTTAATAGATATTAAAAGCACTTAAAGAACATTCATTAGACCTTCAAATTACTTTAAGAGATAATATTGCAAATATGGAATTTGATGCACAACTAAACATACATAGCAAGGAAGAGAAATATTGAATGAGATCAAGAACAATCTATGTAGAGTGGTTCCAAACTCCAAACTAGGAGAGTGTACATCCACTACCTAGAGGGGCCAAATTCTAGGATTTTGCAACCATTGCATACTTATATTCCATTATAAGACATACAATAATACCTTCCTTTTATAGGGCAAAGCTACCTAGCATTTCTTTTTAAGGATCAACATGAGCTAATAAACCTTATAAGGTATAGCCTATCCTTTGATCAAGAGTCTTCAACCTCTACAAGGGCTAACCCAATTTTGCAAGGAGATGGACACTTTCATGAAGGAGCCCCCCTTCTTGCAACAATACCTCCATCTTGAATGAATTACCCACTCTTCTCAAGGATCTTCAGCCTTCACCTTCTCCTTCACATTGGAGAAGCTTTGATCACCTTTTCTTAAAGAAAGGGGTTGGGAAAGGGAAAATTTGATAGCTTCACAATTATTAAAAGGAAGTAGATCTCTCACAAATAATATATCTCACTCAGATTGAAGTTTATGATTAGTAAGCAAGAGAGAGAAAGAGCTCGTATTAGAAAAAAATCTCTCAACTATAGCTAGGAGTGTAAGAGGAAACTTGCGATGAAGCCCAAGGGTCCATGTTTATAGTTGGGGATGTCTACTAGCTAGTAGAAGAACTTAAGAATGAATTCTAGTTATTTGGGATATTGCAACAGATCTATTTTTTATTTTTGCAACACTCCAACGGCTACAAAAACTTTTTCTGCACATATTGTACAGTGCAGTAGGTCGAGTTTCAATAAAGTGAACTCGACCGATAGCATTATGCAAAAAAGTAAATTTGAAGTGTTGTTTGAGTTTATCCTAGATGAAACTCGATCGAAGGCTTCAATTGGTTTGGATGTGAAGGGGTGTTGATCGAGTTTATCCTGGGGAAACTCGACCGAACCTGACACTTCCTAAAATCCATCAAGGGTGTCATTTGAGTTTAATAAGGATGAAACTCGGCTGACAAAACTCCCTTTAATGAATTTTGGAAATTTCCATTTAAGTGCTTAAATATATGTTTTAAGTGCTCCTAGTTTTTTCACATCTGAATTACAAGTCATAGCATCAATGCAAATGATTACAAAAATTGTCCTAAGTGTTTTAGGGTGTTATCCACAAAATTACATTTGAATTGACTTTGTCTTGTATTTCATCAAGCTAGGGCTTGATTGAATTGGTCATTTCTATGCCTAATACCAAAAATCAATCTCAAATAGACATATTAGATACATATGAATGGAATGGTTAAGTCATCATCAAAATATGCATAATGTATAACTATTAGGTCAAGAAAATGATGATGAAAGAATATACAAAGAGATAAAATAGAAGGGAATCAATAGAAAATGATATAAGGTTGGAGTTCAACGTGATGCCTCTAAATATGAATATAGAAAAGATAAGAGAAAATTACATAGAAGTCCAAGATAGAGAGAAAAATTATGATGAATGGATCATCTAATCGAGTAAAATGCATTTATGTACTCCAAAAACAAAGAGAGAAAATAGGTGAAACAAGTTAAGTGTACAACAATTACATAGAAGTGGAGAAATTTTAGAATAACTTAAGTGGAGATAACTAGATGAACATGTACATTACAAGATTAGGATAATAAACTCAAATGAAACAAAGAGAAATGTTGGATATGATGAGTTTGATTAAGAAAAGTGGGTTACATGATATAATAAAGAGCATGGAATGAGTCATTATATTATGAACTCTAAGGCATTCATCCTTATTACCTTTAGATTCAAAGTCTATATAGAATAAAAACCTAGTTTCCATCAGATATACTCAATACATTCCTTGTGATGAAATGGAACTCGTTTTGAAAAGAAGAACAAAGGTGCTTATAAACAAATGAACAAGTCATATAAAGGTAAATTATATTCAAAACAAAAAATCAAATTAAAGAAAAATTATGTTTGACCCCTGCATGAGATATTTGTTTAAAAAAAAGGATATGTAATTTATTAATCATAAGATGAAACTAGTATGAAAAATATTGACTCAAAATTTCAACTTGATAATAGTAAAATGATAATAAGAAATATATATGGCATGGAATATGGAATCATACACATGAGTGAGAAACATAACCATAAGAGATACATAGAAGTTAAATATGATAAATAGAAGAGTAGCGTATAATAAGGACTAATGGGAAAGAAAAAGGGTCTAAAAATACAAAAATAATATAGATGCTAGAAAAAGAGTGATTGTTAGATGTGAGAAAATGCTAAACTTCTTGGCGGTGACTAATTAAACCTAGAAATGAGAAATTCATTAAGTGAATGCTTGACTACTGATATTATAAATCTTGAAATCATCTTCTCTTTTGTATCCTCCTTAATGAGATCATCATGGAAATGAAGTGATAAGAAAATGCATTTGTATGATATATAACCATGATGAGAGACATAGCTATTGAATGTAATAATGACATATGATTAAGCCCAAACATGGTACATAAAGACGGTAACTTACTAGGAATGTCAAATAAGAGAAAATAAATTTAGGTTATAAAGATAAGAAATGTTTTAGTAAACATCAAAAGAGATAATGTTTCAATTTGGATTAAGGGAGTAAAGTCATATCACAACAACATCATGTTATTGATAAGGATCAAACCCTAGAATGTTTAGGGTTGTAGTAGTTCAAGGGATGTCACTAGTGATTTGACCTTTAGTGTTGACTATAATATAAAACAAGATCCTACAGTTAGCAATATGAGAAGTAAACTATAAACTATAGTAATCCATGGTTTACGAGTTGCAAATGAGAGACGTTGATAAACAACATGGAAATGGTTAGGAGTAGATGATAAGAAATAATTTTGAAATGTCAGAGTATGATTTGAATAAAAGGAGAAGTGCAACATGAGTGAGGCGTGATCTGAAATGAATTATTGTAGTGATAGAAAGAATGATGAATAATTTATTCATACCTTGAATATTTTAATGATTGGATAAGTAACAATAAGTAAGAAATAGTGAATAAGAAATAACAAAGAGAAAATAAGTTATTTTTAGTAATATATGAATTTGTTTGTAAGAATATAATTGGTGAAGACATATCAAGATGTACACTTGATTTACATATGATTAGAGTTGTACATGTGCAAGCAATATATGAAATTGAAAAGAATGTTATGGTTTTTAGTAATTCGTATCAATAATCCAGCCCAACATCATGCAATTGTTGTTGAATCTAATTTTGCAGCTTATGAGTGCTTTGCTACTCGACTAGCATAATAATAAACTTCAAAACAATAATGTAACACCCGGGCCCACCACCCAAGGCTCTAGCAAGGTTTCAGGAATGATGACTGGCCCCACAAACCACCACTATCCTTAACTACACATTTTATCCTCACTCACACATAAGCCTGGGTCAACTTCCTGACTGGTCACCCATCCTAGTACTACTCCAAGTCGAGCATGCTTAACTATGGAGTTCTTTAGAGATGGGCTCCCTGAAAAGGAGGTGCATCTTGGTGATATGGGTAGTCCAATCATTCCTTTTAAGATCATGTTATCCAAGGCCTCAAATCCTGGGATGTAACAATCTCTCCCACTTAGGCTCTTGACGTCCTCGTCAAGGCTCAACTATAAGGACTCATAATCTCTTCCCCACTTTAGTGCAGACCCATAATGGTCCATGGACACCCATCTCCTGATCACGGAATACCAGCGCAAGGGTGGCTACGTCAACCATGGACAACCCTTTCGTACATGCCTGGACCGCACGGCTCAAGACTGGCATGCCATGCCCATGTGGGCCCCACCTACTGGAGGGGAATTGGCTCTGATACCAAATGTTACGACCCCACCTTCCGGTAACCCCCAATTAAGGAAGATCGAGAGGTCGAAGCCGCACCCATAATTTCTGGATCAAGGTTCGATAATTAATTGATAACAATTATTAAATGTACTAGACTATACTGAAAAGCTATAATAAATAAAATTTTGCGTACCATTGAAAATTTTGGATTTCTAAACACCTATCCAGAACTGGGACTAATCTAACTAATCCTCCTTGAACTTTAATTCATGAATTCAAAAAAATGTCACTTTACTATTTGTCCTTTTTGGGATTTTGTACCTAAATCGCCGACAAACAAAACAATGGTCAGCCAAAGCTGGTATGTGGGGTAGACAATAATCATGTAATTATCCATAACAATGTATTGCAAACAATTACAGTTTAACAAACAATTTTACAGTTTAAATATAACTGCGTGATCCATGTATATCCTATCCCCATTATACCCCTCACGATCCCACCTAACAGGTGAATCAGTTTCTAGGGTTGAGCCACATGCATGGCACTACCCGTAGGTAGCCCACTCCTTAACTCATGACGTGCTAAGAGTCTCATGGCACTACACAAGAGTAGCCCGGTTTCTAACTCATGATAGCCTAGACCTTTCTCTAGGTTATCCTTTTTAGCCTTTGCATAGCCACAAGGGTGGACCCAGATCTAAGCCAGTTATATGTATATGTTTATAGTGATAGTCATAGTCACTCTATAGTTGCATGAAATAAAAGCATCCAATAGTTAATTTCAAGCAATCGATAAAAACCTCGAAAAACCCTTGGAAAACTACCTCTGAATAGTCATAAGCGTAACCACATACCTGTATTTCCAGATTTGAATACAAAATTAACTATGTAGAGAGAGAAAATCCAACAAGCAAGCAAAGTGCACAAAAACCCTGAAATAAAAGTACAAGTTTCCTTTTATTAATATTTACCCAATTTCATCATATTCCTTAGGGTTTCTATTCCAACTTTAGGGTTTCCTTGGAAATTAGGGTTTTTCCTCCATACTTAATTATTAAGAACCCTAATTCATCAAATCTACTAAAAACCTTTAAATCTTCTTATTTTAGTACTCCTAACAATACTAGGATCATTATTTAGTAATTTACTTTCTTAATCCGAAATAACATGGTTTTCCTTTTTGTTTACCCCCAATTAGGGTTTCCATATACATTACCTTTCATTTATGGACATAAACCCTTAAATTAACCAATTTTTGTATTCAAAATGGATGAAAACTCCATCTTAGGTATCAACAGGTTATTACCTTCCTAATTAACCCATTAATTAACAAAGATTCATCCTTCTATATACAATTAGGGTTTATAATTACTTTTAATACACTTTTCTAAAAAATTAAGTACTTTTGCAAAAATAGATATAACTAGACTCTCAAAGTATTTTTATCATGTTCCTTGTATTTTTCTATACAACTTTCATATATAAAGTTTCTTCATATGAGATTCCTAGCGATCTCTATTAATTTTGCAAGGAAAATGCTATTTTCTTGATTATTCGATGAGAGAGAGGATTTTACCAATTTTCCTAGATTGTTGGATCGGTGCACCGCGGTCCAATGATTGATCTCATGCTCCACAAAGACCAGCTCCACTCACTTGCTAGCGTGCACGGCCGTTGGTGGTTGATCGTCGGATGCTCCTGGGTTCACGATGGACCCTTGATCCTACGACTCGTGTCGTAGCGCTCCACTCAACGAGCTAAAGATGCACGCTTCTCCAGAGATCGTTAGATCTCGTACCGGCCCACTGTGTTCCATGATCCGATGACTCCTGCTCATCGTCCCCCTCTTATTTCTAATTAGAACATGCGGTGGCACCGCGGCTAGGGCTCGTCGGAGCAAGGGTAACCGAGAGAGGGAGAGGTTGCTAGGATCTAGGGATCTGCCGCCAAGGTTTGTGAGGGTGAGAGAAACCTCATGAGGGTCTATTTATAGGCTATGGAGGTCTCTTTTAGGGTTTTTTATCTTGCCGCTAAAATGTCCTTCACCCCAATTGGGAATTTCGGGTATACGCGATGAAATTCAGAATGATGTCCCGAACCTAATGGAACAAAAATCATAAGTGCACATGCACTTGATCGCGAGAACAGCTATGGGGAAAATTCCCCTGTAACCACTGAGTTTGTGTCCCTCTGGGACTCTAGACAATGAGCGGCGTGCGTTGGATCAAGATCCAACAGCCCTCATCGCGTCCGATCTAACAAAAGGAAAACAATTTCCTAAATTCCAAGATAAAATTCTATTTTGAGGATGACTTGAAAAAGCAATAACTCCCAAATCGTAATTCCTTTTTAATTCAAATTTTAAGGGAACCTCTTTTATGCTTTTATCTTTCATCCTAAAAAAATTGGGATCACTATCTCAAGGAAATGATTTCTTTTCTTCAGTTGCAAGAAAACACCTATTTATTCATATTTTCCACATATTCTTTATTTCCTTTGCTAGTATATTATTATCCTGGGTTCCTTGAACCCCAAGGAACCTTTATAACTCGAAATCCTATTTTGGGAAAATATATTTTAGCCTTTTAATCATCTTTTTATTCATTTTCTTATGTATTCCATTATCCCATTGAATTCCTTTTTCATTTCTTTTTCTTTTTCTTTCAATTGGGCTTAATGGCCAATAAGGCCCATCAAGAAAGCATACAAGGCTATCATACACGAAATTGATTCAAATCAAACCATCAAATCAACCATGGATTTCATTTATATTTTAAAAAGAGATTTACAAATCTCATTACATGCTTTAGAAAATGGTGTTATAACATCCTCCCCTCCTTATAGGAATTTTTCCCTCAAAATTCGTCAATCAAACAAAAAAATTGGGATATGCCTTTTCCATGTCTGTCTTCAGCTCCCATGTGGCCTCATCCTCTCCATGGTGCTTCCAAAGAACCTTTACCATCTCTATATTCTTATTTCTGAGCTCTTTTACCTTGGTATCTAGAATCTGTAAAGGCAACTCAGGATAAGTTAGCTTTCCTTGAAGTTCAATGGGTTTAATGATTAACACATGGCTTGGATCTTACACATATCACTTCAGATTGGACACGTGAAACACATCATGCATCATGTTATATTGAGGGGGTAACGCCAAATGATATGCGGCTTCCCCAATCCGTTCTAACACTTCAAACAGACCCATGTATCGGGGGCTCAATTTTCCTCTATTTTTAGCTATAGCTCGGAGCGGTTAGATTTTTAGAAAAACATGTTCTCCCACAGCAAAATGCACATCAGTCTGCTTCGCATCAGCATACAACTTCTATCAGTCTTGGGCTCTCTTTATCCTTTTCCTGATCAAAGTGACTTTATCAACATACACTTGGAGTTCATCTGACCTCAATAAGGTCCTTTCAACAACATCATCCCAGTGAAGTGGTGACTGACACGATCTCCCATAAAGAGCTTCATATGGAGGCATCCCAATACTGGCTTGGTCATTGTTGTTGTAAGCAAACTTGGCTAAAGGTAGGTACTGCTCCCATGATCCACCCCAATCGAGCACACAAGCTCTCAGCTGATCCTCTAAGGTCTGGATTGTCCTTTTTGGATGACCATCTATTTGGGGGTGATAAGCGGTACTGAACTTCAACCTTGTACCTAGTTCCTCTTGAACCTGCTTCCACAACTTGGAAGTAAACTTTCAGTCTCTATCGTAGATGATGGAACTGGGTACGCCATGCAAACGCACTATCTCTCTGATATACAACTCAGCTAAATCTGACACCGTGGCAGTGGTCTTTAGGGCAAGGAAGTGTGCTGACTTGGTAAGGCGATCTACCACAACTCATATCACATCATGACCTCTCTTGGTCCGGGGTAGACCCACCATGAAATCCATGGTGATATGCTCCCATTTCCACTCTGGGATCTCTATAGATTGTAAAAGTCCACTGGGTCATTGGTGTTCAACCTTCACCATTTGGCACGTAAGACAACTGGCCACATAAGCTGCAATGTCTCTCTTCATTCTTGGCCACCAGAAAAACCTCTGCATGTCCTTAAACATCTTAGTAGTTCCTGGGTGTACCGTGTACTTAGAACCATGAGCCTCTTGTAGGATATGTTCCTTCAACTGAGAATCTTTAGGAACCCATATGCAATTCTCAAATCGGATTCCTCCGTCTATTCCCAAAGAAAGATGGGTCTGAGGCTTCTTCATCAAGTCCTTCATCTTTCTCCCCACTGGCCAATTGTGCTGCTACAATTTCACTCAACAATTCAGACTGTATCTGGATGTTGGCCAATCGAACTCGATCATCTAACAGTTGAGGAGACCATTTTACCAGCTCTTCTAAGCTCTTCCACTAACTAGACAAAACAACTGCACACCTGAGCTGTTTCCGACTCAAAGCATCGGCTACGACGTTCGTCTTTCCTAGATGATAAGCGATGGTGAAATCATAACCCTTCATGTACTCCATCCATTGTCATTGTTGTAGGTTTAAGTCTTTCTATGTGAGGAGGTATTTCAGGCTCTTGTGGTCAATGAAGATCTCAAAAGTAGCACCATACATGTAATGTCGCCAAATATTCAAGGCATGGATGATAACAGCTAACTCCAGGTCATGTGTCAGGTAATTCACCTCGTTGGGCTTGAGTTGTCGGGAGGCATATGCAACCACATGTCAGTTCTGTTCCAACACACAACCAAGTCCCATTTTTGATGCATCGTTGAAAATCATAAAACCCTCATTGCCTGATGGTAGAGTCAAAACTGGTGTAGTGGTCAACTTCTCTTTCAGCTCCTAGAAACGAGCCTCACAAACATCAGACCACAAAAACTTCACATCTTTCCATGTCAACATGGTCAACGGAAAGGCGGTCTTTGAGAAATCCACGATGAAGTGTCAATAGTATCCTGCTAACCCCAAGAAGCTTCGAATCTTAGAGGGATTTTTTGGTGCAGGATAGTATCGTACTACCGAAACTTTAGCTGGATCTACGACGATCATTCCTCTTGAGATGATGTGTCTGAGGAACAAGACTCAGTCTATCCAAAACTCACATTTAGAGAATTTCCCATGGAACTTATGCTTTCTCAAGATATCAAGGACTTTACTTAGGTGGTCTCGGTGTTGATCTAAGTCATCCGAATAAACCAGTATGTCATCTATGAATACTATGACAAACGAGTCAAGGAAGGGTTGAAACACACTATTCATAAGGTTCATGAACACACTGGGTGCATTGAACAGCCCAAAAGGCATAACCACAAACTCATAGTGGCCATACCGAGTTCTAAAAGTGGTTTTCGGGATATCCTCACTTTTAACTCTCAACTGGTGGTAACCCGATCACAATTCGATCTTGGAAAAGACTCGAGATGACTTCAACTGGTCAAACAAGTCATCTATTTGGGGTAAAGGGTATTTGTTCTTAATGGTAGCCTGGTTGATCATCTGGTAGTCTATGCACATACAGAGTGAACCATCCTTTTTCTTTACAAAAAGAACCGGTGCTCCCCATGGTGATGTGCTAGGGTGGATAAAACCCTTGTCTAACAATTCCTGCAGTTCTTTCTTTAACTCGAGCAACTCAGCAGGGCCCATTCTATAAGGTGCTCGGGAAATAGGGATTGTACCAGGAGCTAGCTCTATGGAGAAATCTACCTCTCTCTCGAGAGGAATCCCATGTAGATCATCTGGGAAAACATCTGCATAGTTCCTAACTACCTCTATTTCTTCTAAAGGTTGCACCTTGGGTGCTAGCTCGGTGACTACTACTAGGAAAGCTTGACACCCTTTACTCATCATCTGCTCTACCTTCAAGGCTGACACATACAGGTTGGTGGTGGCATCCTTCCTACCCCTAATGACAAAAGGTGGGTGACCTGGTCTCTTAATGATCACTTTCTTCTCCCTACAGTCAATGTTGGCCCTATAAGTATAAAGCCAATACATGCCAATGATTACATCAAAATCATTCATGTCAAGAAGGATAAAGTCTGTAGGAAATTCACGACCTCGATATTTCACAGGTATCACCGGAGTTTTCAAAAGGGAAGTAAAGATCCGACCACTCAGGGTTGTAACATATAAGACATACCCTAAAACCTTGATATCCAAACAAAGCATAGTCGCAAGATTTCTCAAAATGAAAGTATTACTAGATCCAGAATCAAACAAAGCTTTCACATTATGTCCCATGACTTCAAGCATGCCTACATTGTTTTTCATCATCCATTAGACTCTTACATTCTTAACTTTAAAACATAAAAGAAAACTCTAAGGGTTATTACCCTCGATCAACCGATTAGCATTAGCTTGAGCCTCCTCATTATCAATGGCAAACACCCGAGCTTTCCTCCTCTCTCCAGCAGGTGGGGCTGTAGCTATAGGTGGGGCTGCCATAGGTGGGGCTTCTACTGGTGGAGCTGCCACTTGTCTTGGCCCTCTGGGATCTAGCATAGGACAAACAGATTGCAGATGTCCTTCTTGGTGGCATCGAAAGCTTGTCTTCTTATTATAGAGGCACTCATCGGCATGCCCCTTTCCGCAGGTGCGGCAAGGAGGTCGGTTGTTCTCTTGATGGGGTTTCCCTTTTCCTCCATGTCTTCCTTTAGCTTGATGATGTCCTTGACCCTTCTTGTGGTTCTTTCTCGGACCTTGGGCTCCTTCAGTGAAACCCAAGTACCCCTTGGGTGGAAACTGGGCAGGCATTACAGTTCTTTCCATGTCTAAAGCAGTGTTGTAGGATTCGACGAAGGTTTTAGGCTTGCTGGCCATCACATGGGGCCTAATGGTGGGGTGAAGATGCTCTATGAAGTGATCCACCCTCCTTTCTTCATTCATCTTGTACCCAAAATGCTCCAGGATCTAGAACTTGCGTCTGAAGTCCACCACAGAAGAGATTCCTTGGGTCATGTTGGTAAATTCCCTTTCCTTTTACTTCTTAGCTAAGACTGGGACAAATCTGGTGGTGAAGATCGTCTTGAAGTCATCCCATGCCATGGGTTCCTCTGTCAAATCTCGGTCGGTGATGTGGGTCTCCCACCATATCTTGGTTTCTCCTTCCAGGAGGTGAGCAACAAAGAGGACCTTCTTGCTCGGCTGTACCTCAAGCATGCAAAATCCATTCTCAACGGCAAGCAGCCAAACTTCCGCCTTGTCGACTACCTCAGTCTTATCTTCTCCCCAGAACTTCTCAATGTTCAGCTTGAGAAAGTCCAGGATGGTGGCTCCTATTCGAGGACGAACCGGAAGCGGCTCACCATTCTCAGCTCTGGCTAGGTCTCGGAGAGCCAAGTCATTAATGGCCTCGGTCAGCTTCTTCTGTTGCTCGATCCACCAAGAATCAGGGGTGTGGATCATCATGGTCAGTTATGGACCTCCAGCTTAGTCTTCTTCCATCTGGTCTACTTCCTTGTACACATGTTGCTCCTCATACCCTTGGTCCTATTCTTGTTCAAGGTTGCTGAAGGGTATCGGGTCAGGGTTAGGGACCTCATGAGTGGTCTCCTCGGGCCTCTTTCTCTTCTTTGAGGATTCACCATCATGGTTCTTCTTCCTCTTCTCTTAAGATCCCTTTCCTTTGCGGTAAGGCCAAGAACTCCTAGCTGGGTTCCCAGTGCCCTCGAGAATAGTAACAGTTTTGGTACAAGCCATCTACATACGCATAACGAACAGACCTTTAGTTTATCATTAAACTAATTACACTACTACAGAAACGGCCTTTGGCGTCAGTCGTTTAACCCCATTTGGCGTCGGTTTCCGACCGATGCCTATGTGGGCGCCGCTAAAGGTCGAACACTTCGGCGTCGGTTTTTTAACCGACGCCTATTTGTTCTATAGGCGTCGGTTGTTTAGTAAATAACCGCCGCCAAAAGTGTTCACGCCACAGAAAATGGCGTCATCTAGGGCACTTTGTGCGTCGGTTATTTACTAAACAACCGAAGCCTATATAGAATATAGCGTCGGTGTTTTAGTAGATAACCGACACATAAAGTGCCCTAGATGACGCCATTTTCTGTGGCGTGAACACTTTTGGCGTCAGTTATGTACTAAAACACCGACGCCTGTACTTCAAGATGACACGGCCGTGCTTCCCTGCACGGCCGTGTTTAGTACTATAGGCATCAGTTTTATATGAATTACCGACGCCTTTTCCACCACGGCCGTGCTATCCTGCACGGTCGGGTTGTTTGTACTATTAGGCGTCGGTTTTTATCAAATAACCGACGCTGTATGTCTTTGCTGACGGTTTTCTATAAATAACCGACGCCTATTTATATTTTTTTTTCATATCAGTTTGCAGGCCTGCTGTGGCTGGTCAGCAGGATGAGAACCTGCAGTTCAGTTTTCTGAACTGCAGGTTTACGACATCCATTGATATCAGCCTACAAACAGGCCGCAAACCTGCAAAAGTCACAAGGAAAATTCTACACAAGTACATACATTCCAACATCAATTCAATTCTCACATTCACACATATAGAAACATTCAAATACATTTATTAACATTCAGAAATATTCATTTACAAAGTATCATTCATTATCGCTATCAACATCCCAATTATATCTTACAGTTGCCACTGCTTGTATGGCTTTTGCCCATTCTTCTCTTACTTCATTTAATGCTTCCATTGTATATGGAGCATGTATATTTTTTAAGAGTTTACCTGTAGTGTTGTCTGTTTTAAACACCTGCAAAGAGAATGATGTATATATATAAGTAATAATATAAAAATAAGATAAGATTGATATATTTCATACTAACTAATGAGACTAAATATAATACCTCATGTATGGTATCGATGTCCAATGTGGCATATTTGATAATCATCTGCATAAATCGCATCACATAGTATGTGCATGCCCAGCCATTGTCTTGTGTAGCACACTATAAATTGAAACATACAAAATAATACAACTAAGCACAATTCACATCAATAATATATATATTCGAGTCGGAAACATACTTGTACATTCTGCCAATTTATTGGCTGGTTCTTTTTCCTTGGGACCGTTCCTCCAGCCTTTTTGAATGCATCTAAACCCCTACATGTTAATATAACACAATAAATTGCATAAGTAAATAGTAATGTAATAAAAGATGTTAACGGATATAAAAATGAAATATTTCTCACCAGAATAAAGGCATTCTCATTACGTGTCCAATTTTAGTGTTCAATGTACTCCCCGCAGGATCTAGATAATAAACAGTGAATGTCCCAGGGACAATAACTAGTAACTCCCAATGTCTACCACTAGAAGTAAGAAGTTAACAATTAATAACTCAAAATGCAAAATGAAAATGGAATTTTCTTAAGTCCAAATTATAAATAAAGTAAACTTACTTGACATTGAATGGAGCTATTATTATCGTCTTCTTTTGTTGACCAAAAATTGTAAAAGCATCTATACAGTATTGTTGAACATTATCAGGGTCTTTAGCTACCAAACTAATCAATGATGGAATCAAAAATCCCACATGATCAAATGCAAATTGTTTGCAATGATCTTCGACTAAGTAGCTGCAAAACATATAGGCGTATGCATTAATATATAAGAAACCAGATCACCGGATCTTACACAAGGTATATGGATGTATAAACAAGATCTCACCTTATCCATGTCTCTATCATTGATGTATTCAGCCAATCATACATAAACAGCTCAATAATATCTTGTATAAATAAAGAGCTATCGTATGATCGACCTGCATAATCTACATCTAAAGAAACTATTATAGGGCAATGTATATTATGTGCCCGTAGCCAACATGCCATTCCCCTACAAGCAGGACCTAACGGGTATGTTAGGTCAGTTGGAACCTAAGTTGGTAATGCGGGAAGTGGAGGTGGAGGCCTAGGTGCTCCTGGTGTCTTCTTTTTAACCTGTATATATAATTTTAGATCAGTTGACATCATATATACACATTAACAGTCTAAATCAATGTAAATTTATCTTACAATTTCAGTCGTGTAGACGACATCTGCTTTGGGCCACAATATGACCCCGCCTTCTACCTCACCAAGTGTATCAATATCTGGGTGGGCATATGGCAACACAACTTCCCTCCAATCGGGTAAAACACGTAATGGACCCACACGAACATAGCCCTGTGGCATTGGAGTCTCGTGAAACCTTTCCCCAGGAAGGGACGGGTAAGCTTGCGCCTCTGCAACAACATAGTCTTGTATTCTTAAGCGGCATGGCTTCAATGCCTAAAAATTTACGTAAAGAATGTTATACATATATACATATAATCTTGAAAACATATCATCTTGAAAAGACTAGCTACAATGTCATAAACAATACTTACAACAGACGTGCTAGGCGATGGGTCTCCAGGATTACTCGCAGTTTGTGCATCAGGAGAAGAGTGGGTCGCCATAGGCTGATTGGAAGCCTGAGATGCCTGCCACCGCAGCAATTCTTCCTTGACCTTCTCAGCAACTACATCGTTGACCTTCTTAGCAACTAAATCCTCAACTCTCTTATTCTCCTATACATGGATAAAAGAAACATTAGCTTCTTATTAATGAATTTCCTTTTGCAGTAACATTCTAAAAAAAGAATAGGTTACCTCTTCTTGAGAAAGTCCCGCTCTGGGTTTGCGCTGGGATGGCCCAAAGAATGCTTTGATGCCAACACCAGCGCCGACACCTCTAACACGTCCAGGATGCTCTAGGTTACCCAGAGCAACTGTCAATTCATCCCTTGTGCCCTGAGGGATGAACGTGCCTTGTTTCCTCTGCTCGTGCAGCTCCCGCTAATCACCATAAACAGAAATTGGTAAGTTAACACCACAAATAATCAATATTCAAACGATTTCTCTAAGAGTGTTATTTTACCATTTTTGTAGCCGCCTCAGCAGTTACAGGCTTCTTTATTTCACCCTTCTTGTTTTGCCTGCCAGCTATCCAGATATCATGGCGAGGCATGGGTGTGGCAGACTCCTGAGTAGGAGAAGACTCCTGAGTAGCCGCAGACTCCGCCTGTAGTCTTTGGCGAACGCTTGCATAGCCTTTTGGACCCATAGTGTGGTCATGCACATTCAGTGCACGCCTTGCTTTTTGTGCGTCACTGAGGGCCTAGTTAGTATGCACATTAATGATTTGGTTAGTAGCACTAAATGCTAATCTTGAATAGGTGAATACAATGTATATTAATTAAATTGGGAGTGACGCCTAATACCTTGAATTCTTCAGATTTTCTTGAAGTAACAAAATTGTCCCAATCTTCTTTGTCCAAGAAGTTCCATTGTTCAAGGGCTGACTTCTTCTTATCACCCTCTTTTATGTATTCTCTGTTCAGATTTGTCCTATAATTCCTAAGCATCTTTCCAGCGCGTTGCATCACATTTTTACGATGCAACTTCTCATCCAATGCAAACAGATTCTGTAAAATAGAAATGTTATTAACTAGTATCCAAAATAGAATTGCAAATAATAGAATTTGTAATCTACAAAATAGAATTGCAAATAATAATAACTCACGCATAAATCCTTCCATATCAAGTCTTTTTTCCCTTGAGGAACTTTATGCCAATTGTCATACTTAACACCACAATGGCTCCGAGTGGTACACCCAAGATAGTTTACAAAATTATTGCGGTTCACTCCAATTGGATTTCCTCCATTATCAAACTCCACCACCAATTTGGATCCACTACCACTTAGCGCTAATAACTTCTTCAACAGAGTGATGCCCCTTTTCTTGTTAAGTGTTTGGTGTTGCGCATCAAGTTGCTCTAGTGCTTCAGTGGGTACAGGTGCATCAACCTAAAATTTGACAAAAATAAAACACACTAAATTAGCCCAATATAGAAATATAGAATATATGACATAACTAGAAGATAATGAATTTTATAGAAATACAGGATATGTTTTTAGAACTTACATTAGTATCCTCGCCATGCTCGTCATGGATAGCATGCTCATCATGCACTTCATGCTCATCATGGACATCATGCCCATCATGGTCAGCCATCTGAAAATGTCATTTAAAATGCAAACATTTAGCATTTGTATTAACTAGAAAAAGGCAAACATTTAGCATTTGTATTAACTAGAAAAAGGCAAACATTTAGCATTTGTATTAACTAGAAAAAGGCAAACATTTAGCATTTGTATTAACATACATGTCTCTAAAATTGTGATCTTTTATCAATTAACAATCCTTCATTGTGATCTCCGCGCACATATAAGTCATCATTAGCTTCAATATTTTGTGGAGTGGGCAACCCAACTGAGAATGGACTGGAGTCATCATACTTATCATAGTACTCTTCTTCATCTATAGGATCTTCAATGAACTGTCTTTTACCATGAAGAACAATCGACCATTTATCATTCGCAGGATCATCGATATAGAATATTTGTTTCGCCTGTGATGCCAATATGAATGGTTCACCCTTCTCGCCAATCTTTCAAAGTTCACCAAAGTGAAACCCAATTCATCCACTATAACTCCTTTGGTGTTATCAACCCAATTACATTTAAAGAGCGGAATTTTGAAATCTATGTAGTCAAACTCCCAAATGTTCTCAATGACACCGTAATATGACATTTTAGCTTCACGTGGACTCTTATCCTTTGCACTTGCAAAGTACATAGTCGACGCTTGAAGAGTGACCCCACTATTTTGGATGACACTCTTATCATCTTGGCGCTTTGTGTAATATGTGAATCCATTAATGTCAAACCCTTCATAAGACATAACATTCGGTTTTGGTTTAAAGGCGAGGCATTTGATAGTTTCTGTAATATCATTTGGTGTTTGAGATAGTTGATGTAAGACTTTATCTTCAAACCACTTAGTAAAAGTCTTATTATGCTCTCTAGCAAGCCACATTGAACTTGCTCAAGTATGTTGTCTCTTTATGAAATTGGTATGTTTAGGGCCCGATATCAACAATGACAACATAACGTACTTATTTTTCATACACATCCAGGGAGGAAGATTGTATATAACAAGCATGACTGGCCAAGTGCTATGTTGGCTGCTCAATGTCCCGTACGGATTCATCCCATCTGTACAAAGCCCAAGTCTTAGATTCCTATCTTCTTCACCAAATTTAGGGTACAATAGATCAATCTTCTTCCACTGTGGGGAATCAGACGCATGTCGTAGGATCCCATCATTATTTTTCTTAACATCTGCATGCCACCTCAAATTCTTCACATCTTTCGGATTTGCAAACAAGCGTTGAAACCGTGATATTATAGGTAGATACCACAACACCTTGGAAGGAGAACCAGTTTTGGACTCCCCCGAAGTTGTCAATTTATACCGTGACGCACCACATTTTGGACAATCTTTCAAATCTACATAGTCCTTTTGAAATAATACATAATCATTCGGGCATGCGTGTATCTTCTTGGCCTCCATTCCCATTGGGCACAACATTTTCTTTACCTGGTATGTTGAGATTGGAAGCTCGTTTCCTTCAGGAAGAATTTCTTTCAACAAAGTCAACAATGAAGTGAAGCTTTTGTCGCTCCATCTATTGTTAGCTTTCAACTTATACAATCTCAACACAGCGCTAAGCTTCGTAAACTTAGCACAGCCTGTGTATAACGGTATCTCAGCATCATGCACAATGTTTGTAAAGATAGGAGGTGGATCGGTGTGCTCTACCCTACAACTATCCAGCATCGCATCAATGATGTCTGCTGGAACTGGTTCGTTCACATTTACGTCATCGGAGGCAATTTCTTCTTCCACCCAAGCACTGCTATCGACATCTACTGGTTTCGATTTTGAAATCTCTCCATGCCAGTGCCATTCTGTATAGCCTTGTACAATCCCGTTGCACATGACATGACTTTTGATTTCCTCACCAGTGTTGACTTTCAAGTTGTTACCGCAATGCCTACATGGACAGTAGAACCTATCTGTAGGTTTTTTCCTATGTTCCTCGACAAATCAAATAAACTGATCAAGACCAGATATAAACTCCGGGGTGCAACGATTACGAATGGACATCCATGATCTATCCATTCTATGATCAGAGAAAACAAGTATATATTAGGAAACAAGTATATATTACGAAAAGATTAGGCAGCATTTCCCCGCTGTTCTCTAAGTACATATGTACTTAGAGAACAAACGGGGAAATGCCAACAAACACATGTGATGTTATTCTTATATATAATAAATGTGTACCACCTATCCCATCCTTGAACACCTAATCTCACTAGTAAGTGTATAATGTGTATTGGGTTTTCAAGAAAATTTCGGCAGCATTTCCCCGCTGTTCTCTAAGTACATATGTACTTAGAGAACAAATGGGGAAATGCTACCAAAATTTTCTCGAAAACCCAATACAAATTATACACTTACATCCTAAGTGAGATTAGGTGTTCAAGAACAGTCCCAAACCGGGGACTATCCAAGATTTACTCCTAATGAGTCAATCTTGGACGGGTTTCTAGGCCAACAAACACAATAATAGATATCTACAATGAAGCCGGACTCCATACAAACAGTATATAATTTAGTGATTGTTCATTCTAATTTATACCAATGTACAAGTAATATAAAAAACAATGATTGTTCACATTCTAGGCCAACAAACACATGTGATGTCATTCTTATATATAATAAATGTGTACCACCTATCCCATCCTTGAACACCTAATCTCACTAGTAAGTGTATAATGTGTATTGGGTTTTCGAGAAAATTTTGGCAGCATTTCCCCGCTGTTCTCTAAGTACATATGTACTTAGAGAACAAACGGGGAAATGCTACCAAAATTTTCTCGAAAACCCAATACACATTATACACTTACATCCTAAGTGAGATTAGGTGTTCAAGAACAGTCCCAAACCGGGGACTATCCAAGATTTACTCCTAATGAGTAAATCTTGGACGAGTTTCTAGGCCAACAAACACAATAATAGATATCTACAATGAAGCTGGACTCCATACAAACAGTATATAATTTAGTGATTGTTCATTCTAATTTATACCAATGTACAAGTAATATAAAAAACAATGATTGTTCACATTCTAGGCCAACAAACACATGTGATGTCATTCTTATATATAATAAATGTGTACCACCTATCCCATCCTTGAACACCTAATCTCACTAGTAAGTGTATAATGTGTATTGGGTTTTTGAGAAAATTTCGGCAGCATTTCCCCGCTGTTCTCTAAGTACATATGTACTTAGTGAACAAACGGGGAAATGCTACTGAAATTTTCTCGAAAACCCAATACACATTATACACTTACATCCTAAGTGAGATTAGGTGTTCAAGAACAGTCCCAAACCGGGGACTATCCAAGATTTACTCCTAATGAGTAAATCTTGGACGGGTTTCTAGGCCAACAAACACAATAATAGATATCTACAATGAAGCCGGACTCCATACAAACAGTATATAATTTAGTGATTGTTCATTCTAATTTATACCAATGTACAAGTAATATAAAGAACAATGTGGATTATATGGGACATAAATTCATTGTTCATTTTCCAACATTAGGTTCAACACTTGAAACATACATTCATTTTCAACATAAAAAAATTGTATCATTAGGGTCCAACATGTGCATTATATGGGACATACACATCAAGGTGGTCATAAGGGAGGATATTTTCTTATTTATGAGTAAGCGATATAAGATTAAGATCCATATAAAAATTAGGGCAGAAGGAAGAAATAAATCTTCTTTAGGATACAATAGACCCTTATGGATGTATTTAGGGCCATATGTACCATCATAGAACAAAAGGGGTACACTCTAGGATTTAAGATCATACTACATCATGTATTTTATACAAAACTACATGTATGTGTATATCAAAAATATATTTATAAGGAACTTCTATACATATCTAATCAACAAATCAGTAATTAACTAAGTATTCATCAATACTTACTATTAATCAGTATCTCTAATCATGAAAATCGGCAAGCAGATCAGTAATTGTAAATAACAAACTACGAATTGTTGAATTGAAGTAATCACTAAAGTAATACTAACCAGTAGTACCAATCATTAATCACTGAATAGGTGGGCGACAGCAGGGCGAGGTACCTGGGCAAGCGAGCAGGGCGAGGTCGAGTAGGTCGAGTAGGTGGGCGGCGGTGACACCGGCGAGCTCCAGGACCACCGGCACAAGTCAGGCAGGTAGCGGCAGCGACACCGGCGAGCAGGGAGCGGCAGGCGGCGGCGGGCAGGCAGGCGGCAGCGGGCAGGCAGGCGGCAGAGAAGGAGCAGGCAGGCGGTGGCGACACCGGCAGCAGAAGGAGCAGGAAGCGGCGGCGGCGCACAAGCAACAACAGCAGCAGAGGGTCGGGCGACGGCAGCGGAGGGTGGCGGGCAGTGACGTCGGTGAGCAGTAGCAAGCGCGGGCGATGAAGACAATGAAATAGGAAAGGGGACCTAAAGTCGATCGATCGTGCGTCTAATAAGTTCGTAAAGGGCGTCGGTTATCTAACAAAACCGACGCCTAAAGTCTTCAGCGTCGATTCCTATTACAAAACCGACGTCCAATTAGATAAAATTTGCCCTAAATAAATTGGCGGGAACCACTATCGGCGTCGGTTATCTAAGGATAACCGACACCTAAGCTGTAAATTTTTGCGCAAATTTTCATCTTATATAGGCGTCGGGTTTGTGGTAAATAATCGATGCCGTATGTGACATTTTGTTTTTGCTCGAAAATTGGATTTCGTGGGCAGTTTTAGGCGTCGGTTTTTTACCAAAAAACCGACGCTGAATACAAAGCGGTACCCGTGTCTTGGCTACAGACGTCGGATTACCTAGATGACCGACGTTGAATGTTATAGGCGTCGGTTTTCCTAAATAACCGACGCCCAAAAAAGCGACACTGAATGTTGTTTCTGTAGTAGTGTAATTATACTTGTGTCGATGATGTCTGATTACGTATCTTTCATTAATCTGATGGAGGATTCCTTAATCCTTATCTTACTTTCCCATGCCACATGAGGGTGAGGAAGAGAGAGAAAACCCTAACTCTTAAAATCCTTATTAGAATATGTGATGAGGAGGGATGAATAAGATAAGAAAGTCCTAAAGGTATCTTATTTCAATTCATATACGAAGACTTTGGCCAGGCTGGCTCTGATACCAAATGTTACACCTGGGCCCACCACTGAAGGCTCTAGCAAGGTTTCAGGAACGATGACTCACCCCACAAAACACCACTAGCCTTAAGCACAGTTTATCCTCACTCACGCGCAATTCGGGGTCAACTTCCTGACTAGTCACCCATCCTAGTACTACTCCAAGTCGAGCACGCTTAACTATGAAGTTCTTTAGAGATGGGCTCCCTGAAAAGGAGGTGCACCTTGGTGATATAGGTAGTCCAATCATTCCTTTTAAGATCATGTTATCCAAGGCCTCAAATCCTGGGATGTTACAAATAAAGTGAACTCTCTTTAGTAAAATAGATGTGATATGTAACAATAGTATGATTGGACTGTATAAATTGAGATAGTTAGATCGGATTACCAGTACTAAGATAATACCTCAAGAGGGTATGGAAAAATTGAAAATGGTTGGTTTCTCTTTCTCTTTCCTAGTAATTGATTGAGATATAGAAAAATATTTTGCTATCATTAAAAGGTCTTGTCTAAAAATTGTTGTGATTAGAAGAGAAATAAAGGAATCAGTGTTGAAGTCAGTTTTTAGAAGAAAAAATACAAGAGTAAGTGAAATATAAGAATTTAAAAGTTTAAAAGAAACCTTAATGTACTAATCTTGTGTATTTATGTTTTTAGGACAAACCATTTTAAGGGGAAAATTAGGGTTTACTTGCATGATTCCATGTTTAATTAGATTGATCATATCTTAAACCTAATTAATTACGGTACCCAATGATGATGTTTCAAACCCAATGAAAACTCTAGGCATGCTATCATTTTGAAAAATTAGGGTTTGAAAAGTATAAACCCTAGTCGGTTAGAATTATGGTTTTTGCCCACCGTGAGCATGCTGGACAACACGTTTGGGGTACAAGAATGCAAAACAGTCATGCTATACTGGAACAAGCAAGGTGAGCAAAGGGATTTGGAGGCTTGGGTAGAATTTCCATGGTGGGAAGAATGACCGTGTAGGGTTGTTGGAGAAACTCCTCTTCTAGATGAGTTCCTTTGTGTGTGACCATATAGGTCCCATATCACATTGGTAGTGAATGTCTATAACTACCTTATGACATCACACGCAAGGAGTGATGCCTAGTCACACATCAGTGCTACCCAAGTGAATGAAGAGTTAGAGAACAACTTCAACCTACAATATGTGTAAGGTGTTGTAGTAATTGTATGATTCCTTTGTCTTTGATATCTAGAGTGAACTCAAGGCATGGACTCATCATCCTCTCAATGTTCATGTCATGTTTCTTGAACTAAGAGCAGACTGTCTGGGATAATATGACCACAATATCATATATTGATTCACATGTGTATCTGCATGCGTTTCTCAGTCTCTCTTATCAAGTGGTCAGGATATCTTACTCCAGTAGGAGGGACAAATCCCGTATCTATCACTCATAGTCTATCCCCATGTGTCAAAGTCACCCAATCATCACCATTATAAGAACCCATGTTTCATGACTGCATTTGATGATGTCAAGTGTACCCAACGACATGTGATGAGTGTAGTGATTTTAGGTCTAAGAATCACAATCACAACCTTCACTATGAGAGCTGACTATGACTTACCATGTAATGGTTTCTATGTATCACTCTCAAGGTGGGTCTGTCTGATACATTGTTCTGTAACATTAATATATGTTCTTGATTTGATATTGTCATATCATGACTAATGAGAATATGTCATTAATCAACCCACACTCTAGTCTTGTGTGTTATTGGTGTCTATCTACCTTCCACAATAACAACCGAGTAGGGACATAATAAGAATGTACACACTCTTATCATTTGTATGATCTCATTCTTCTAAGTCGCATACTTGAAGACATACATTATTGAGTATTGTCATTCTTTACACATTCATAATGTTACCTTATCATCTCATAATAGAATCAAACATAATAAATTAGAAGCTTGCCTTTCTGAATATTAATCAAATCCATTATGATATATGTCATGGCAATCATCACATAATTGGCTCTATGGACATACCTTACCAATAGAAATATCTTTAGGAAGAGAATTTCAAAAGAGTTGGAAGGTATATATCTATCTTGGCAGTGTTCATTCTTATATATAAAATACTTTTTGTGTTACTCGTAGACAATTCAAAAGGAATGATAACCACATAACAAAAGAGTCTAACAAAACTGACACAATGGTGTTAGGGCTCAGTGGGAGAGGGGGTAGAGGTGGCGTCCGTGGCGTCGACCTCTCTGGTTCCTGCCCTACATCTAGCATGGGGGTTGACCAACCAAACATCACGATGAACACTGATCCTAAACAAACCGATGAAGGTGACGTCTCCATGGCTCCGCCTAAGGATCTTCTACAGCCGAATGCTAGGTCATACAAAGAAGCTATGGTTGGTCGAACAACCAATGTCCCAGCTTCCCTAGTCCAAGTTCCTCTGGACCTGCTCAAGACTGAAGATATTAGAATCGACTGCAGTGGTAGACTGCCGAAGATTGCTATTAACCCTAATTCACTTCCTCCTCTCTTGGAGCCATGGAAGTATTCTATTATCATTAAGACCATTGGCACAACCGTTAGCTTCAACGCCTTAATGAATCAAATTGCAGTTCTCTGGTCCCCTACTGCAGAGTTTCGAGCAATCGACCTGGAGATGGGTTACTACATCATCCAGTTGGAAAATGAGGTAGACTTGATCCGGGCCATGATCGGCGGCCCGTGGATGATATTCAATCATTACCTCTCAGTGCAGTCTTGGTTGAAGGAGTTCTGGCCTTCAGATCCAATCTCGCAAAGACTAGTTGTCTGGTCGAGGATCGTGGATCTGCCAATCTATCTTTTCTAGAACCAGCTTCCCTCGAGCATCAGCGATCTCATTGGGAAAACTATCAAAATTGATACTACAACCCAACAAGGTCATCATGGCAAATTTACTAGGAATGTCGTGGAGGTCGACAGGACGAAACTGCTCCTCCCTGGAATTGAACTCAACGGCGAGGAGTACAGACTTGAGTACGAGAATTTACCCACTCTCTTCATGAAGTGTGGACGTCTTGGCCATGCCGAAGGTGACTATAAATTCAACCCACAGTTCATTGGTGCAGTAGACCCTTATGCACCAGTGACACCCCTGTTGTCTGGGCCCATCTATACATACCCCATTCATGCAAAGATGCCTCCAAGGAAACCCCACCCAAAGCAACAGGCGACCAACCAGTCGAATACAACACCTAAGGAGAGGGTGTCACTCCAGCAAGGAACAACAGCAACCCGTCAGGCCACTGGGGGCCAAGAACCCTCTGAAGACGAATGGACATATGTTATGAGTCAGAAGAATAAGAAAACCAATAAGAAGAAACCAAGCTGGACTATTGTGAGTAGCTCTGACAAACCACCCCAGGGCTCTCAGGGTTCCATTTCTCTGCTCAACACAGTCCCCCAGTAGGACAATACAGCAGTGACATTGATCGACGATGAAACATTCGATGGGCGACCTGTAAACCAGCTATTAGACAAGTTCAAGTTTCAAGCTACCAACCCCTCCTCCTCAAATGTCTCACCCATAGACCTCAATTGGGGCACACATGGAAGCAATGGAGGGGTGTTCTTGAGAAGGAGAAAGGTAATTTACCAGACTGTCACCCCTGGTCGTGAATGGAAAAAAGGGAAATTGGTTCAGTCCATTGGCAACAACGCTGAGCATAACCCCTTTGTCAAGCGGTCCCTTCCCTTCAATGAGGAAGACCCGGGAGTAGATTTACCGATGGATGGTGAGGAGGAGGCCTCCGACCTTCTGGCAGCAATCTGGTGACATCCCACCCTATCTCTGTATATATTAATGACTAACATCTTTTTCTGGTCCAAGGAGCAGGCTCCAAGGATAAGATAAATCTCTTAAAGGAATATAAAAGGAAATACCAAATTAATATTCTTGCCATTGTCGAGCCACACTGCAGTGGCATCAAAGCTAGCAGTATCATAAAGAAACTTGGTTATACTTCTTCTCATTGAGTTGAGGCACTAGGTTTCTCTGGTGGCATATGGATTATCTAGAACAACCATAAATGTCGGGTGGATATCATATAGAGCCACCGGAAGTACATTCATTTCTATGTTAACAGCTCATGGCACCTCACTATCATCTACGGGAACCCTAACCCAACCAAGCGAGACATGCTTTGGCAGCGCCTTACTACACTCACCTCTTACACGAACACTGCTTGGGCTCTTATCAGTGAATTCAACACCATGCTGGACCCTACGGAGAAACAAGGCGGCAAAGGCTTTGATCGCCGTTCTAGTATTAAATTTAATTCCTCCCTACAACATGTAGGGCTCACAGATATCAGATCTTCTTGCAATCGCTTTACCTACAAGAAAAGACTGCTCTTGGAGAAGCTTGATCACGTTGTTGCTAACATTGACTGGTTATCCATTAAAAATGGGATTAGATTCAGTGTCCTTCCGCTCATGCACAGCAACCACAATCCCATTCTGATCTCTGGATGAAGCTCACATCTGTGTCAGAGGCCCCATTTCAGGACGAGAATGAGTTGGGGATAGATCCATAGCTTTAAAACTGAGCTCTTACCAATGTCGGATAGTTCACTACCCTTCCCAGAGGCTATCCAAGCTTTCCAGGCGGCTGCTGTTAAATGGGAAACCCAGCGGATCCATCAACAACACAAACAAAAGAATGACATTCTCAGGCGATTGGAGGCATGTCAGGTATCTATTCATTCCACTAGTATTGCTAACCAACTGCTTTCCATCGACGTGCAAGAGCAATTCAATTCCATCCTTCTACGCGAGGAGGCGAACTGGCAGCAAAAAGAAAACATTAACTGGATTCAGTATGGTGATGATAACAACAAATTCTTCCAATCTTATGTCAAAGAACGTCGCCATTTCGACAAAGTCTTAAGGCTCAGGGATGAAGGTGGTGGATGGGTCGAAGAACCACATGCCCTTCAAGACCTGGTCTTCTCTTTCTTCTATAATCTATTGTGTACCCAAAGCTCCTCAACGCCAAAACGTGCTTCTATCTCTGAGTACGTCATAGTTTTCCCAGGTATCCCCGATGATTCCTTCCTTGGCCACGCGCCAGAGGCTGATGAAGTCAAGTGGGTTCTCTTCCTCATGGCACCAGTAAAGGCTCCAGGTCTTGACGGCGTTCATAATGAATTTGTCCAGTCCAATTGGGCACATGTTGGTAATTCCTTTGTCTTTACAGTTCGTGAAGCCTTCATCACGGGAACCTTCAATCCACGGCTCGCTGACTCTCTAATGGTGCTCATACCAAAGATTCAAAGTCCCCAGAGATGTTTGGATCTCAGACCCATTGCTTTGAACAATTGTTGTTTCTAGCTCATATCGAAGGTTATTTTAGAGTGTATCAAACCCTTTTTTAATAGCTGGATCTCAGAAAACCAATCCAGTTTCATCCCGGGCAGGCGCATCAGCGATAACATCTTGTTAGTCCAAGAAGTTATCCACTCCATGAAATCTTTGTGTGGTAAAAAGAAGTGGGTGGCTATAAAACTCGATCTCTCAAAAGCTTTCGATCACATGAGTTGGAATTTCGTTGAAGACACACTCACAAAAATCGGACTCCCAAGTATCCTGACACAAATTTACCGTGCGCAGAAATGCAAGTGAACGCGTCAAAGTAATATAGGCCTTTGTGAGGCCCGAGTCGAACTCAGGGATACATGAAATTGTCGGAGACTCCTACTAACTACTCGTGATCAGCTAAGCTGATTAATTAAAAAGTTGAGAGTTGTTGTTAAAATTAAAAGAAAATAAAAATGAAACAAAACAAAGCAATCGATTAAATGTTTGGTTTAATCAATTCAAAAGGAGATCTTTAAGATTGCGGTTTCACCGCGGGTTTTTCATTGTATTAAATTCTATATAGTCACTCAATTTTATCTCTCTATCCGGGTAATGGCCTGAAATCAGAATTGCCCATTGTCGTGGTATAATTCACTACCTATGTCTAGGTCGGTTCCATCGTCGTAGTAACCTATACCCTAAACTAGGTGCATTAAAAACGACCTCTCAGTATCCACCATTAATCTTACACCACCTTGTTCAAGGGATTTGTCAATTAATGTAAATTTCGTCTCTTTTCAACCATTAATTCTTCTTTCAAAGAAATTAAGGGCATTAGATTATTATTATGGTGATCAAGGATAACAATATATTGTAGAAAATGAAATTATACCATGGATTTAAGAGATAAGATATGAATTACTATGATAAAATTGTCATACAATGAATTCCCGGGCTACTCCCGGTCCTAAAGACGAAGGGGATTAGCCCCGCATGTTCATCTCAAAGCAAAACGTGGAGAAGAAAAAGGAAAACATGGAGAAAAACGTGATTGAGTGGTGAAACCCCTGAACGGAGAAGATCCAAGCGATCCTTGGCATGGAATACACGTTCTCCTGCCTTTCGATGCTGGAAATCATCTTCTTCAGTGTCCGGATCAGCTGGGGTGTGCTTCTGGGCTCCGCTCTTTTCTCCACCTCTTCTCAGAATGTGTGCAGCGGCTAATGACATGATCCTCTGGTCTTCGGCGCCGTCATTAGGTATATTTCCCGAATTAGGTCGCCAATTAATCACAGCTGTCCGATTAAGAGCAATCTGAAACAAACTCATATCTGACAGTGTCGATACCATCGACGCGGGTCGATGGTATCGACCTAGCGCGATATCGGTAGTTCTTCTTTTCTTTTGTCTTTGCACCTGATGTCATCTCGATACCATCGATGAGGGTCGATGGTATCAAAGAACCTGTAGTGACGGTTTTGTCTTTATGTGTCGTTGTAGCTCCACCAGTCGATAGTATCGACCTATGGGTCGATAGTATCGACGCACTTTTCGCCAGCAGCCTGATGGTATCTCGATGCCATCGACATCCCTATCGATAGTATCGACTTTCTTCTGGTCCTTGCGGCTGGCAACCTATGGTCTGGTCGATGGTATCGACCACTGTCGATGGTATCGACAGTAGAAGATACTTGTTTTTCCTAAAATTAACACACAAAACCACATAAGTCCACACAAAACGTATTCTTTTGATAATTAATACCCATAATGCTGAAATAGGGGAAATTTGACATAAAGAAATAGTATAGACCAAAGTGAATGAATTATACAACATTAACCATGAAAATGACTAATAAATGCATAAAACACATGTCAAACCAGTCTATAAATGTGACTCAAAATCATCGCATCATATCCTTATCCACCTCATTATGAAGATTATCTCCTCAGGCAGCACTTCACTTCTCTGGGAAGGTCAACCTCTCGACCCCTTCAGAATTGTCATGGTGTTCGTCAAGGAGATCCATTAAGTCCATACATCTTCGTGCTTTGCATGAAGCGCCTTAGTCAAGCAATCACTAAATCTGCCATGGAAGGCTTATGGAAACGCATCACACTCTCGCAGGATGGAGTCCCCCTCACACATGTCATGTTCGCGAATGACCTCCTCCTGATGTCTGAAGTCTCTAACAAGCAAGCAACAAACATTAAGTCTATTCTCAATGAATTCGCATGGTTATCCGGGCAAGTGATTTCCAATGACAAGTCACGTTGTTTTTTCTCTGCCAATACCTCTGTCGGGGAAAGGAATGGTTTCTGTCAAAGATTGGGCATCTCGAGCACAAATGATCTTGGCCGCTATCTTGGGGTTCCCCTCTTGCACCATAGCCTTAACAGACATACTCATGCCTCCATCTTGCAATCCATCATGACGAGAATGAATAGTTGGTCCGCATGCCATCTTTCTCTTGCTGGTTGAGTAACACTAGCTAAGAGTACACTTTAGACAATTCCCTCTTATACCATGCAGACAGTGAAACTCTCACCCACTCTTTGTGATGATATTAATCGCCAAATCAAAGATTTTATATGGTCTGGATGTCGTGAGCAGTGCAAGCTCTCCATGGTGGCCTGGCATAAAATCACCCAAAAAAAAGGAATTGAGCGGCTTGGGCCTCAGAGATGCCCGATCACAGAATGAAGCATTGATGTTAAGGAACGTCTGGCAATATATGAATCAACCCTTGTGCCTCTGGGTGCCTATCATGCGGGGGAATACAACATACATGGCTCCATCTTAAAAAAACATGGCTCTACTGCCTAGTCCTTCATTAAATCGTTCCTCCCTAAGCTGGCGGCCCTTTGTCACAAAACCATTACTTCAAGGAACTCTACTAATGTATGTCATGACAAGTGGGTGTTGGGCAAATCCATTGTGGACCTTGACCCATCTGTTGTAATTTTGGAAGACCTTACTGATCTCAAGGTTGGCAGTATGTCTCTGGAGGAAGGCACCTGGGATTGGGATTTTATCCACTCCTTCTTACCGCAAGTTACATGGAAGTTTATCCAAAGCACTCTTCCCCCAACTACGGATGTAGGCAACGATGCCTGGTCATGGCCATTTGAAACCAATGGTGAGTTTTTGACCTACTCAGCGTACAACTGGCTGCGTTCAGACTCCCAACAAGCCACCCTCACAAACTGGAAAGTCATCTGTTCCTTATCGGCGCCTCTGAATATATGTACCTTCCTATGGCCCCTTATGCATAGATTTATCCTTATTAATGCTGAGAAAGTGCGGAGGCACATCACCAACGACGACACGTGCCCAAGATGTTTTACAGGTAGTGAGTCAGTTGTACACTGTCTCAGGGACTGCCCAGCATGCAAACAGGTATGGCTCCTGACGTGTATTTTACTACGCGCTAAAAATGCAAGTGTACGCGTCGAGTAGTACAGGCCTTGTGAGGCCCGAGTCGAACACAGGGATACTCAGAAATGTTGGAGACTCCTACTAACTATTTGCGATCAGCTAAGCCGAATAACAAATTGGGGTTGTTGAATAAAATTAAAAGAAACTAAAAATAAAACAAAGCAAACAATCAATTAAAGGTTAATTTAATCAATTCAAAAGGATATCTTTAGGATTGTGGTTTCACCGCGGGTTTTCTTTGTATTAGATTTTATATAATGCCTCAATATTCTCTCTCTATCCGGGTAGTGGCCTGAAAACAGAATTGCCCACTGTCATGGTGCAATTCACTACTTAGGTTTAGGTCGGTTCCACCGTCGTAGTAACCTATCCCCTAAACTAAGTGCATTACGAACGATCTCTCAGTATCCACCATTAATTTTACACCACCTTGTTCAAGTAATTTATCGATTAATGTAGGTTTCGTCTCTTTTTAGCCGTTAATCCTTCTGTCGAAGTGATTAAGGGCATTAGGTTATTATTATGGTGATCAAGCATAACAATATATGGAGAAAACGAAGCTATGCCACGGATTTAAGAGAGAAAATATGAATTACTATTATAAAACTGTCATACAATGATTTCCCAGGCTACTCCCGGTCCTAAAGATGGAGGGGATTAGCCCCGCATGTTCATCTCACACAAGTACATGGTAGAAATAGGGGAAATCATATGAAAAACGTGAATTGAATGGGAAAACCCCTGAACGGAGAAGAACCGGTTGATCCTTTGCGTAGAACACGTGCTTTCCCGCCTCTCGATGGTGAAATTCGTCTTCGGCAGCGTCCGGATCGACAGGTATGAACTTCTGGCCTCCGTTCTCCTTTCTCCTCCTCCTCGGCACTTGTGCAATGGCTCATGAGATGATCCTCCCCTCTGGGCGGCCGTCATTAGGTATAAGTCCCTAATTAGGTCGTTAATTAACTCCAGCCGTCCGATTGAGATCAATCCAAATCCAACGTATATATGACGGTGTCGATACCATCGACGTGAGTCGATGGTATCGACCCGCTGCAGTAGCGAACCCTTCCTTTGTCGCGCCCGACATCATCTCGATACCATCGACTCGGGTCGATGGTATCGACTTCCTTTAGGCGTCGGTTTTGTCATTTTGCGACGTTGTAGCCTCCGTGTGTCGATGGTATCGACTTGGTGTTGATACTATCGACTGCTTCTTCGCCAACAACCTGAAGGTGACTCATTACCATCGACATCAAAGTCGATAGTATCGACTTTTTCCTGCTTCTTTCGGCTGGCAACCTGTGACCATGTCGATGGTATCGACTTCCGTCGATGGTATCGACTTCCATCGATGGTATCGACGGAAGCAAATACTCGTTTGTCCTGAAATTCAAAGACAAGATCACATCAATTCACACAAATAATAATAATTTGACAATTAATGCTCAAAATGATGAAATAAAGGGGATTTGACATAAAATAGCAACAAAGACCAAATTGGATAAATTATGCGATATTAACCATAGAAATGACTAATTAAAGCATAAAACACATATAAAACAGGTCTATAAATGTGACTCAAAATCATCGCATCAAACTCCCCTAAGCTTGAACGTTGCTCGCCCTCGAGCAACTAGTCCTTAGAATAGAATTGCTACTGTCAACTGAAAAACAACACACCAACCCAACATCACATATGACTCCCACTGAACATTCACAAACCGGCCTTCTCTAACCACATAACGGTAATTACCCTAAAGGCGACAGTAATCATCAATAAAAGAAATTGACCCCAAAACTGATGAACACTATCACATAAGGCAGTTAACATAATAAAATTCGCCGGTTCAGACTTGGTGCATCTTGTGATCACCTATACTACGTTGCTCGCCCTAACTACCATCTACATGGAAGCAGTTCTCCTGATACTCATTAGTGAGGAGAAATTCACAGTGGCCTACCAATCTGAGCAACGAGTGGATGAAAATGGGTAGCTCATGGAAGAAAGTGGAAGTATTGTACAGTTTCAACATGCATAATACAAAAATGTCCTATATGATGCAAGTGCACATTAGAAATGCCCTAATGCCTAAAATTGGGTGGAATGATGCATGCACTAACCATCCGCCTCAAAATAAGATGGATATCTAGTCAAGCTACATCATGTACTCAATTATCCTGAAATGCAAGTGATATTACGTTCCTTTCTCCTTCTTATTTCACTTTCTTCTAAATTTTTTTCTTTTTTTTTTCTATTGCAGATTTTCAGATTTTTTCCAGCCCACGTATCCATAATTGCTTAAAGATAATTTTATTGGGCTATTTCCTTCATACTCATAAATTTTTGCACTATTTAAAAGGTATGGAACAATTTAATTCACCATTGGGGGAAAATTGAGATACATGATGTACTTTATGCATGAAAATCATGAATGCAACTACATGGCATGCACCTAAAGGTAATGTGCATGAATCACTATATTTTTTTTCTTTTTATGCAAACATATGGAAAATACCAATGCAAGTCCTATCTAAATGCTATGCACACAAAAGGAATTAAAACTGCACTTTACTTCCAATTCTTAGGTGGATTATAAAAAAAATGATGAAGTGGAACGATCACAAGATTAGTTGACAGAACCTTAGAAAAAAATATTATGCGTCCCTCCTTACTGACCTGTGTAGTAGTTTAGAGGGTTCTCTCTCTTACATCCAATTAAGGTCTCATCACCATTTGGTCAGATTAGGCTCAAACAACCATTTCCGTCCACTTTCATGAATCATTAGGAGTACAGGTGTGAAACGTTGTTTTAGAGTTGACAGAACCAATCATTTTCATAGGATGTGTGCCCAAGGTCAAACAAAACAAGCTATCCAAACACACAAAATTTTTCAAAATTCCCTTGAATTTCCCATGCACTAGTCAACAAGATGACACACTTTTATGACATCCACAATTACACTGGATAGCACGTGGATCCTACAAAACTAAAATTGCAAGAAACAAATAACAAGAGAACAAAAGCAATAATGCTAAAAACTAAAAACTAAAAACAATAAAAGATAGAGATGTTCCAACTACCCCCCTAAGCTTGAATTCGACTATGGCCTCATAGTCAAAAACAAACTTAAAGATTGGAACAGTGATACCAGATCAGTCCTGTGGTGGTGGAGGCGGGTATTGCGGCGCCGTGGGGTCCCAAGACGGGTATTGCCCCTGAAAGGTCGGATCATACTGGGGCATCGGAGGAGGCTGTGGATACCCCCCAAAATAATTCTGGCTCCAGTAATGATCGTAAAACGGCTGTTGCTGCTGCTCCATCCTGTGCAGCCGATCATGGATGTTCTCCTGATTTGCAAAAAGAAGGCGCTCATTCTCGAAGATCGCCTGCTGGTTGACGAAGAGTCGGTTGGTGGTGTCTTGAATACCGGCATAGGCAGCTGTGTGGCTATGCTGTGTCTGCTGGATGTCTTGCAGCATATTGTACATGCCTTGCATGGAATAGGCATCCTCGCTGGGCTGCGAGGGCGGTGGTGGAGGCGGCGTAGGCTGTGATGATGATGATGCACCTGGATGCATCCGAGGACACTTCCGGGGTGCTACTCGTGCTCGAAGAGGTGTAAAAGCCTCTTCTTCCTCAGCCTCGTCGCCCTGTCCGTCGTCGCCGCCGTCATTGCCGCCTTCTTCATCATCGGAGTTGATGGCTATTATCGGCCATCTGAAATGCTGTGCACCCTCGATGTTGAAGATGGGATCCGGCAGTGCGCACTCCTGGTACGCTTGATTTATGTGGCAATGTGCAAATGCCACGCCATCCCGGAGAAGAATGAGGTTGGCCCGGTGAAGATGTTGCAAGTTGACCTTGCTTCTCGTAGAAAGAGGAGTCAGCTGATCGAGATTCAAGCCCAAGTAGAGGGCTACCTTGGTGACAAGCCCCCCAAAATGAATCGGGGCTTTTCTCGTGCTCCTCTTCACCGCCAATACTCGTTGTAGAAAGAATGCACCCCACTTGCATTCTTGGTGCTTCAGGAGCTGATATAAGAAGAAAAGATCCGTCTCCTGAAATTTTCCTAGCACCAGATCACTTCGAGCAAAGATGGTGGAACTCAACATCCGGTGCAATACCTGAACAAACGGTTGCTCGAAGTCGGCTACCGCAGCGTTGTGGTAGCTCACCGACCTCCCTTGTGGCACCGTCACCAACTCGGAGAAGAGAGCATCGTAGTTGGTGCAGTTATCCGGCCGCTGGTGGTCGTACGGAGAATGATTCCAATTGAAGATCTTATTGAATTGGCGAAGCGTGAGGGTATAGTCACGGTTGTACAGCCGGAAAGACACCCGGCCCTTTATCCATTCACGGTCGGTGGCGACGACGTCGTTGGGCACGACGCAGACGTCAAGTGACGCCATGAACTCCACCACCAATTCTTTGTAGGTTGGCCATTCGCCGAAAAACGGCTGGCCATCAGCATGGTACTGTAACTCATCGGGCCTCCTACTTGTACGTTTCGCTTGACCCTGCAGAACATAGGCCAAATTGGCCTCGAATCCGAGGTCTCAGATCATTTCCCGGTCCACATATCGGGTGGGTTAGATCTTCCTTTTTAAGATCTCCTCATATATCTTCTTCACCTCTGTGGAAGGATGCATCATGCGCGGCCGTGCAACCGACTCGGGAGGAGGTGGCACAAACTCCTGAATCTCCTCCGGGTCTGCACGTGAAGAAGATGCTCTAGCGACGTGAACCATGTTGGCAACGAGAAAGGGATTAGAAAGAGAGCTCGATGCAGAATGGAGATATGAATCTCTGCTCGGTGACAATCGTCGCTCGGTGATGCTGGTCTTCGCTCTTGGATGGCTCGGGGAAGTGCTCGGCGCAAAGGAAGGAGATCACTCTGAAGGTGTGACGTCAAATGACGTATTGGTTCTCCTTAAATAGACTTGGCCGACGCTACTGTTGGCTCGTCGATACCATCGACGCGAGTCGATGGTATCGACTTTGGTCAATGCTATCCACCCCTCACTGGTATCGACGGTCGTCGATTGCTGGATCTTGTAACCCGGATTGTTGTCGTGTCGATACCATCGACTGGGGTCGATGGTATCGACTCTGCACCCAGATCGATGACGTGGAAGCCGCGATCGCCGTCGATTTCTTTGCGCGGATCGGTGACATGGATGGTCGATACCATCGACAGGTGTCGATAGTATCGACTTGGTTTCATTGCGACAACGCCACTTTGCATTTCAACCTGTAACCATGTCGATACCATCGACAAGGCCGTCGATGGTATTGAGTTGACTGAGACAAATCGGTCTGAACTTCTCCAGAGATCTCGATGGTATCGACACCCTTGTCGATACTATCGACTGTTGCTTGGCGACCTGTCTGTAGGTTTGTCGATACCATCGACAAGGCCGTCGATGGTATCGACTCAGAACAAAATATGCAGTCGTCAACCTGTACCCTTGTCGATACCATCGACAGGTGTGTTGATGGTATCGACTCTGCCTCAGCCTGCACAATGAACAAACGGATCAAGGTATCTTCTTTACACTAAAAATTGAATGAAAATAAAGCAACCTATGATTGTTAATAAACTATCCTAGTGTACCGATGGTTGGGTTGCCTCCCAACAAGCGCCCTTATTTAACGTCTTAGGCTAGACGGCTTCTGGGCATCTCATTCATCCGAAAGTGCAATGAGTTTAACCTCATTCACCTTCCTCTTGTAATTCTCACCAAAATAGAGCTTCAACCTCTGTCCATTTACCAAGAACATGGTATCACCATCATGCACTAGAATCGCGCCGTGTGGTTTGAACTCTTCCACCACGAACGGCCCACTCCACCGGGATTTTAGCTTCCCGGGAAGCAACTTGAGTCGGGAGTTAAACAAAAAAACACTATCTCCTTTCTTGAACGTGCGCAAGTCGATGTGGCGGTCGTGGATCAGCTTTGTGCGCTCCTTGTATATCCGTGCGTTCTCATACGCCGTCATCCTTAGCTCGTCCAACTCATTCAATTCAAGCATCCTATTTCTCCCCGCTTCATCATAACTTAGATTTAGCCTTCTAAGCGCCCAATGGGCCTTGTGCTCCAACTCCACCGGTAGGTGACAAGCCCGGCCATACGCCAACCTAAAAGGCGTGGTGCCTATAGGTGTTTTATAAGCCGTTCTGTACGCCCACAGTGCATCCGATAGTAGGGCACTCCAGTTCTTCCTCGTGGATGCCACCGTTTGCTCTAGAATCTTCGTAATTTCACAGTTGGAGACCTCCACTTGGCCTTGAGTCTGCGGATGATATGGGGTGCCAGTGTTGTGTTTGACCCCATATTTCTTCAATAATGTCGAGAACTTCTGATTCCTAAAATGTGTACCCCCATCAATGATTATCATTTGGGGTATCCCAAACCTGCAGAAAATATTCTCCTTCACGAACCTGCACACTACAGTGGAATCATTAGTCCTTGTGGGGATTGCTTCCACCCACTTCGACACATAATCAACTGCTAACAAAATATATAGATTGGAGTTCGAGGACACAAAGGGTCCCATGAAATCTATGCCCCACAAATCAAATACCTCAACTTCCTGAAATACATTCAGGGGCATCTCCTGTCGCTTTGAGATATTACCTGCTCGCTGACAAGGATCACATTGCCTCACAAAATTGTAGGCATCCCGAAACAAAGTTGGCCAATAAAGGCCGCTTTCTAAAACCTTAGCTGCCGTTTGTGAGCTGGCGTGGTGTCCCCCCGTAGGTGATGCATGGCAATGATGGAGAACACTCTCGTACTCCACTTCAGGCACACACCTGCGTAAAATACTATCCCTGCATTTCTTAAGAAGAATTGGATCATCCCAAAAATAGTATCTTAAAGAATGAAAAAATCTCTTCTTCTCCTGATATGACCAATCTTCCAGGATGATCCCACAGGCCAAATAATTTACAATTTCAGCGAACCAAGGCTCTTTAGAGTTAATTTTCAACATCTGTTCATCCGGAAACGTCTCGGTTATGGGTATATGCAAATATTTTTCATCCACTCTATCTAACCTAGACAAATGATCAGCCACTACATTTTCAATCCCAGATTTATCCTTAATTTCAATGTCAAATTCCTGTAAGAGCAAAATCCACCTAATGAGTCTAGGCTTTGCGTCTTTTTTCTCCATCAAGTATTTTATTGCAGCATGGTCAGTCCATACAACTACTTTAGATCCAACTAAATACTTCCGGAATTTTTCGAAAGCAAACACAACTGCAAGTAATTGTTTTTCAGTAATTGTATAATTCAATTGGGCATCATTCAGAGTTTTTGAAGAGTAGAAAATCACGCGGGCTTATTTTCTACTTGCTGCCCCAAAATGGCTCCTACCGCAAAATCCGAAGCGTCACACATTAATTCGAAAGGTTTTGTCCAATCTGGCGTTTGAACAACCGGGGCAGAAATTAGTTTTTCTTTCAAAACATCGAATGCATGTAGACACTTATCATTGAAATCGAAAACCGCATCTTTCTCCAAAAGGTCGGATAGAGGTTTTGCAATTTTAGAAAAATCCTTTATGAATCGCCGATAGAACCCGGCGTGTCCCAGAAAACTTCTCACCTCTTTAACAGAATTTGGTGGGGGCAACTTGGAAATGACCTCAATTTTCACCGGATCCACCTCTAGACCTTTGCTAGACACCTTGTGTCCTAGCACTATTCCCTCAGTCACCATCATGTGACATTTCTCCCAGTTAAGGACCAAGTGTGTGTCCTCACAACGCTGTAACACTTTGTCTAGGTTATAGAGACATTCATCAAACGATGCACCATACACCAAGAAGTCATCCATAAAAACTTCGAGACAGCGCTCTACCAGGTCAGAACATATGGCGAGCATACAATGTTGAAACGTCGCCGGTGCATTGCATAAACCAAACGGCATTCGACGGTAAGAAAAAGTCCCATAGGGACAAGTGAACGTAGATTTCTCTTGATCCAAAGGATCAATCGAGATCTGGTTGTACCCCGAGTACCCATCTAGAAAACAAAAGTGCGATCGCCCGGCAAGACACTCTAGAATTTGATCAATGAATGGTAATAGAAAGTGATCCTTAAGTGTGGCAGCATTCAAACGACGGTAGTCAATACAAACTCGCCACCCGGTTACCAATCGGGTGGTGACAGGTTGATTCAATAAATTTTGAGTGACAGTAATTCCCCCCTTCTTAGGGACTACCTGTGTGGGACTCACCCATGTCGAGTCTGATATAGCATAGATAATCCCTACAGCAAGAAGTTTAATGACCTCCTTCTTCACGACCTCCATCATGCTCGGATTTAGACGTCTTTGAGGCTGAATCACAAGCTTGGCTCCCTCCTCGAGCCGAATCTTGTGCTGACATAGAGTAGGGGAAATCCCCTTGATGTCTGCAATAGACCACCCAAAAGCTCCTCGGTGGCTCTTCAGCACTATCAAATATTTCTCCTCCTCTTCCACACTCAAATAAGTAGAAATGATCACCGGTAACTTGTCTTCCTCAGCTAGAAAGACATACTTGAGATGCGGGGGCAGCGGCTTTAATTCCAACTCCGGCGGGCTGATAAGAGATGATTGCAGCGGCGGGGGAAGTGCACCTAAATCTTCACAGTGCCTCACATAGAAGCATGGAAGCATCTGAAGCATTTTAGCACACTCCTTGAGTGATTTACTCCGCATCCAATCATATGTAATATTCAACAAACAAGCCTCCATCGGTAATTCTGGATATGCATGAGAAACAGAAAGAGCTATCACATCATCCTCCAAAGAAGGTGGAATGTCCTCATTCTCATCATTCGGAAATCCCACAACTTTACACAAAGAAACTACCTTAGTCTACTCCATGATATCTATAGCTAAGGTTCCATTGTCCACCTTGCTCATCACATGAGCCATGTCCAGAAATGGTTTTCCAAGGCAGAGTGAAATATTGCAATCCAGATGTTTCACCATATTGCATTGTTCTTTTGATTTAGATGACGCAGTGCTAGAAGGCATGACCATCTCAAAGCGGTCATCTACTATGCCCAAGGTCAAGCGACCTCTCCCCATCTCTAAGATCATGTCGGTTGTATCTTGGAAGGGACGTCCAAGTAACAGCTCGTTTCCATGCTCATCCTGCATCTCCATAACCACAAAATCAGCCGGGAAGACAAATCTATCCACCTTTACTAAGACGTCTTCACAGATTCCATATGGCTTCACCACAGAGTTGTCTGCCAATTGAATCGTCATATTTCTCGGCCGTGATTCCTTCAATCCCAACTTTTTAAATGTCGAAAGGGGCATCAAGTTGATGCTTGCCCCTGAGTCACACAATGCTTCGCCAAATTTAACCTTCCCGATATAGCAAGAAATGTTGAAACACCCTGGATCCTGTCTCTTTGGCGGCAAAGTGCCCATGATGAAGGCACTCACTTGCTCCTTTAGAACTAAGACCTCTGTATCTGGAATTTTTCTTTTCTTGGTAATGACATCTTTTAGAAACTTCCCGTATGAAGGAATTTGCTCAATGGCTTCCAGTAAAGGAATATTGACTGAAAGCTTCCTAAAACTGTCCAAGAACTTCTTAAACTGTGCATCTACCTTCCTTGCCTTCACGCTATTTGGATACGGGACTGGAACAGCTTGTGCCCTTTGGTGAGGTGGCACATAAGGCGTCTTTTTCTAAGGTTCCTCCTCTGCAACCTGTTCTTCATTACCATCCACGGCTATATCTTCAACTTGCCCTGTGACTGGTGTGGGCTGCTCCGTAGTGGTTTCACCTTCAACTTCATCTCACGGTGTGCTTGTTTCATCAGTTCTTGGATTTAACACTTTCTTACCACTTCTAAGCAAGATAGCCTTAGCTTGCTGGTTTCCCCCGGGAACGTTGGTATTCCCCGGAAAACTTGGATGTGATGATTTCTTCAAACTAGCTATCTCGGCTGCCATCTGTACCATGGATGTCTCAATGGTCCTCATTTGAGCCCCATGGCTCTGCAATGTCTGCCCAAATTGATTCATGTATTCTCCTTGCTGCTTGATTTGCTGCCCGAATGTGTTCATTAGTTCTTGATTTTGCTTGATGACCTGATTGAGCAACTCCGTGCTCTTGTCTTCTGCAACTGGCGAGGGCTTGGCCTCCGGATCCTGTAGAACATTGTTCGGATCCTTCCACGAGAACTTTTTGTCCTTTCTCCATGAGTAGTCATTGTTCCTATACCCTTGCTGTTGTCTCATATATTTGACTTGAGCCTCATCCTCGGACTCATTATCCTCCTTTCGCAGTAGCTTCTTTGCGAAAAGATCCATCTTCTCATTCAGCTCTCTCATCGCCTTGAATTCACTGACGAATCGTGCTTGCTCTACCGGGCCTCTTTCTCTTTCACCCCAGGACTGCTTTCTAGCCATGTTCTTGAGTATTTCCCAGCATCTGGTGTCTGTATTGTTCAGAAAAAATCCCGACCTGGCTGAATCCAGATTACTCCTATCATGCTCGGAGAGAGCAAAATAGAAGATTTTCACCTACGTCTCTTTATCCAGCCCGTGATGCGGACACCTCCTCAGCATAACCTGAAATCTCTCCCAGGTCTCAGAATATGTTTCACCATCCTGTTGGGTGAAATTATGAATCTTCCGGATCATGTCGTTAGTCTTCTCAGGAGGGAAAAACCTCTCAAAGAAGACCTCCACCATATGGTCCCAGGACTCCACGAACTCATCGTCTAGATTATGTAACCACTCTCGTGTTGCTCCCGCCAATGAACTTGGAAAAAGCTTGAGATACAATGCATCTTGTGGAAACCTGTCAATTTTTACCATGTCGCAGTTCTCAACAAACTGGCTGATGTGTGCAACAGGATCCTCATTCTTCAGCCCATGAAACGCATTTGATTTCACCAAATTTATCAATGCTGGATCGATTTTATATGTCGGTATGTCGATCGCCTGCTTCTTTATAGGCCCCTTTGAAGCTGATGAGGAAGAAGCTTTGATCTTCTCCCATATGGTCTGTGGCTCGGCCATGTCTTCTTGTTCAGATTCAGAATCTATCTCTTCTTGGTGCTCTTGTTCGTAATACTCCTCGTCCTCAGGTCCCGGAAGTGGAACCCCGGGTGTGCGATTGTCGTAGTCCGTACTACGTGTCTGCACCATGCAACGTACCTTAAATGAGAAAATTCGAGTTCAGTACTATGCTTAGACGAGTATAAACAATTATAGAAAAATTTAGAAATATTTGAAGTTGTTTCAAAAATAAAAAAAAATGTGGCCTAGAGTGGCCGCTTGTAGCACTCGAAGTGCCAACAATTCGCCGTATCCCCGGCAACGGCGCCAAAATCTTGACATGTATTTTACTACGCGCTAAAAATGCAAGTGTACGTGTCGAGTAGTGCAGGCCTTGTGAGGCCCGAGTCGAACACAGGGATACTCAGAAATGTTGGAGACTCCTACTAACTATTTGCGATCAGCTAAGCCGAATAACAAATTGGGGTTGTTGAATAAAATTAAAAGAAACTAAAAATAAAACAAAGCAAACAATCAATTAAAGGTTAATTTAATCAATTCAAAAGGATATCTTTAGGATTGCAGTTTCACCGCGGGTTTTCATTGTATTAGATTTTATATAATGCCTCAATCTTCTCTCTCTATCCGGGTAGTGGCCTGAAAATAGAATTGCCCACTGTCGTGGTGCAAATCACTACTTAGGTTTAGGTCGGTTCCACCGTCATAGTAACCTATCCCCTAAACTAAGTGCATTACGAACGATCTCTCAGTATCCACCATTAATTTTACACCACCTTGTTCAAGGGATTTATCGATTAATGTAGGTTTCGTCTCTTTTCAGCTGTTAATCCTTCTGTCGAAGTGATTAAGGGCATTAGGTTTTTATTATGGTGATCAAGCATAACAATATATGGATAAAACGAAGCTATGCCACAGATTTAAGAGAGAAAATATGAATTACTATTATAAAACTATCATACAATGAATTCCCGGGCTACTCCCAGTCCTAAAGATGGAGGGGATTAGCCCCGCATGTTCATCTCATACAAGTACATGGTAGAAATAGGGGAAATCATATGAAAAATGTGAATTGAATGGGAAAACCCCTGAACGGAGAAGAACCAGTTGATCCTTTGCGTAGAACACGTGCTTTCCCGCCTCTCGGTGGTGAAATATGTCTTCGGCAGCGTCCGGATCGACATGTATAAACTTCTGGACTCCGTTCTCCTTTCTCCTCCTCCTCGGCACTTGTGCAATGGCTCATGAGATGATCCTCCCCTCTGGGCGGCCGTCATTAGGTATAAGTCCCTAATTAGGTCGTTAATTAACTCCAGCCATCCGATTGAGATCAATCCAAATCCAACGTATATCTGACGGTGTCGATACCATCGACGCGAGTCGATGGTATCAACCCGCTGCAGTAGCGAACCCTTCCTTTGTCGCGCCCGACATCATCTCGATACCATCGACTCGGGTCGATGGTATCGACTTCCTTTAGGCGTCGGTTTTGTCGTTTTGCGACGCTGTAGCCTCTGTGCGTCGATGGTATCGACTTGGTGTCAATACTATCGACTGCTTCTTCGCCAACAACCTGAAGGTGACTCGATACCATCGACATCAAAGTCGATAGTATCGACTTTTTCCTGCTTCTTTCGGCTGGCAACCTGTGACCATGTCGATGGTATCGACTTCCGTCGATGGTATCGACAGAAGCAAATACTCGTTTGTCCTGAAATTCAAAGACAAGATCACATCAATTCACACAAATAATAATAATTTGACAATTAATGCTCAAAATGACGAAATAAAGGGGATTTGACATAAAATAGCAACAAAGACCAAATTGGATAAATTATCGATATTAACCATAGAAATGACTAATTAAAGCATAAAACACATATAAAAAAAGTCTATAAATGCGACTCAAAATCATCACATTAGCTCCACCTAGGAGTCGATCAATCCTTCTTCAACCTTACAGACAGAGAATGGATAGACTTCATCACTAAGGGTGCTGGGAGTCTAGATGATAAGATCACTCGTTGTGTTGGAGCCTGGGCACTCTGGCGCACACGTAATGATGCTATTCATAATGGAGGACACCAGCCTCCGGCCACCCAGGCGCTTTTCATCACGCAGCGGCCCTCAGCTATCCTGCAGCTCGCCCAAGCTCGGAGTCGTGCAACACATAATACCAGTAGTCCATCCTTTCTAACCCTGGGGGAGTCTGAACACATAATACCAGTAGTCCATACTCTCTACAGATTTAAGAGATAAGATATGAATTACTATGATAAAATCATCATACAATGAATTCCCGGGCTACTCCCGGTCCTAAAGATGAAGGGGATTAGCCCTGCATGTTCATCTCAAAGCAAAACGTGGAGAAGAAAAAGGAAAACATGGAGAAAAACGTGATTGAGTGGTGAAACCCCTGAACGGAGAAGATCCAAGCAATCCTTGGCGTGGAATACACGTTCTCCTGCCTTTCGATGCTGGAAATCATCTTCTTCAGTGTCCGGATCGGCTGGGGCGTGCTTCTGGGCTCCGCTCTTTTCTCCACCTCTTCTCGGAATGTGTGCAGCGGCTAATGACATGATCCTCTGGTCTTCGGCGCCGTCATTAGGTATATTTACCGAATTAGGTCGCCAATTAATCACAGTTGTCTGATTAAGATCAATCTGAAACAAACTCATATCTGACGGTGTCGATACCATCGACGCGGGTCGATGGTATCGACCTAGCACGATATCGGTAGTTCTTCTTTTCTTTTGTCTTTGCACCTGATGTCATCTCGATACCATCGACGAGGGTTGATGGTATCGACGAACCTGTAGTGACGATTTTGTCTTTATGTGTCGCTGTAGCTCCACCAGTTGATAGTATCGACCTATGGGTCGATAGTATTGACGCACTTTTCGCCAGCAGCCTGATGGTATCTCGATGCCATCGACATCCCTATCGATAATATCGGCTTTCTTCTAGTCCTTGCAGCTGGCAACCTGTGGTCTGGTCGATGGTATCGACCACTGTCGATGGTATCGACAGTAGCAGATACTTGTTTTTCCTGAAATTAACACACGAAACCACATAAGTCCACACACAACGTATTCTTTTGATAATTAATACCCATAATGCTGAAATAGGGGAAATTTGACATAAAGAAGTAGTATAGACCAAAGTGAATGAATTATGCAACATTAACCATGAAAATGACTAATAAATGCATAAAACACATGTCAAACCAGTCTATAAATGCGACTCAAAATCATCGCATCATATCCTTATCCACCTCATTATGAAGATTATCTCCTCAGGCAACACTTCACTTCTCTGGGAAGGTAAACCTCTCGACCCCTTCATAATTGTCATGGCGTTCGTCAAGGAGATCCATTAAGTCCATACATCTTCGTGCTTTGCATGGAGCGCCTTAGTCAAGAAATCACTAAATCTGCCATGGAAGGCATATGGAAACACATCACACTCTCGCAGGATGGAGTCCCCCTCACACATGTCATGTTCGCGGATGACCTCCTCCTGATGTCTGAAGTCTCTAACAAGCAAGCAACAAACATTAAGTCTATTCTCAATGAATTCGCATGGTTGTCCGGGCAAGTGATTTCCAATGACAAGTCACGTTGTTTTTTCTCTACCAATACCTCTGTCGGGGAAAGGAATGGTTTCAGTCAAAGATTGGGCATCTCGAGCACAAATGATCTTGGCCGCTATCTTGGGGTTCCCCTCTTGCACCATCGCCTTAATAGACATACTCATGCCTCCATCTTGCAATCCATCAGGACGAGAATGAATAGTTGGTCCGCGCGCCATCTTTCTCTAGCTGGTTGAGTAACACTGGCTAAGAGTACACTTTAGACAATTCCCTCTTATACCATGCAGACAGTGAAACTCTCACCCACTCTTTGTGATGATATTAATCGCCATATCAAAGATTTTATATGGTCCGGATGTCGTGAGCAGTGCAAGCTCTCCATGGTGGCCTGGCATAAAATCACCCAAAAAAAAAGGAATTGAGCGGCTTGGGCCTCAGAGATGCCCGATCACAGAATGAAGCATTGATGTTAAGGAACGTCTGGCAATATATGAATCAACCCTTGTGCCTCTGGGTGCCTATCATGCGGGGGAATACAACATACATGGCTCCATCTTAAAAAAACATGGCTCTGCTGCCTAGTCCTTCATTAAATCGTTCCTCCCTAAGCTGGCGGCCCTTTGTCACAAAACCATTAATTCAGGGAACTCTACTAATGTATGTCATGACAAGTGGGTGTTGGGCAAATCCATTGTGGACCTTGACCCATCTGTTGTAATTTTGGAAGACCTTACTGATCTCAAGGTTGGCAGTATGTCTCTGGAGGAAGGCACCTGGGATTGGGATTTTATCCACTCCTTCTTACCGCAAGTTACATGGAAGTTTATCCAAAGCACTCTTCCCCCAACTACGGATGTAGGCAACGATGCCTGGTCATGGCCGTTTGAAACCAATGGTGAGTTTTTGACCTACTCAGCGTACAACTGGCTGCGTTCAGACTCCCAACAAGCCACCCTCACAAACTGTAAAGTCATCTGTTCCTTATCGGCGCCTCTGAATATATCTACCTTCCTATGGCTCCTTATGCATAGATTTATCCTTACTAATGCTGAGAAAGTGCGGAGGCACATCTCCAACGACGACACGTGCCCGAGATGTTTTACAGCTAGTGAGTCAGTTGTACACTGTCTCAGGGACTGCCCAGCATGCAAACAGGTATGGCTCCACCTAGGAGTCGACCAATCCTTCTTCAACCTTACAGACAGAGAATGGATAGACTTCATCACTAAGGGTGCTGGGAGTCTAGATGATAAGCTCACTCGTTGTGTTGGAGCCTAGGCACTCTGGCACACACGTAATGATGCTATTCATAATGGAGGACACCAGCCTCCTGCCACCCAGGCACTTTTCATCACGCAGCGGCCCTCAGCTATCCTGCAGCTCGCCCAAGCTCGGAGTCGTGCAACACATAATACCAGTAGTCCATCCTTTCTAACCCTGGGGGAGTCTGAATACATCATCTTTGTAGATGCTGCTTTTCATATGCACGGCCTCAAAATAGACATCGATATCCATGTCCAAAACAAACAAGGTCGATGTATCCTGGGCACTGGAGAACCCGGTCTCGCTACTTCAGCTAAGGAAGCGGAGATGAAGGGCATATTAAAGGCGTTAGAGATGTGTAGGGTAAATGGATGGACGTCTGCCATCATCTACTCAGACTCCACCACTACAATTGAATCCCTATTGCATGACAAATGTGAAGACAATAGATTCGAGCCACTAAGAAGGAAAGCATCATGCGCACTGAAGGCCTCACCTCAGATCCAAATCTCCTTCATCCCACGGTCGATGAATTTAGTAGCATACCACATTGCAAAACACACTTTGTACTCCTTCCTTCCCCACTTCTTCTAAGGTGAAAAACCTCCCTGGTTGAAGCTGGATATCCATGTTTCCTTTTCACATTTGCTAGCCCGTAGTAGAGAGCGGGGTGAATAATAGTTACTCTCTACGGATGCTTTAAAAAAAAAAAAGGAATGATAACTATCGTCTACATAAACACGCCTTCACAAATGCGCAAGATATAAATTCAGTTATCAATACTTTTTTATGGCAAATCACACCGATCTAAAGATAAAATAAAAAAAAATGATGTTAGCAACATCATATTCTAATTGGTGATATGTTGAATGCATCCTAGGAGAGTGATTCATCCATCAGCTAGCATTCAAAGGATATCAAAAATAAAGAGAAGAAAACGGTGGTGGTTGACCTCACACGCAACACCAATTTTATTTGAGGAGGACCTGCTTCGTTAGACATTATAGAAAATAGAAACAATAAGTGTATAATTTGGAAGAAAAACTCCTTCATTTCGTAATACTATAGATATAGATATAAGGTAGAAAATGGAGAAGTAAACCAACTATCGTCGCCTCCTAGAATCTTCAAGGGCCCGGCAGGCATCAGATTTTCCATATGATTAATCCTGACCAATATTCTTGCATTAGCAATAGCTGTGAAACAAGCCGTGTCTGAGTTGGACAGCAACACTATTTTAGTACCCTTACAAGAAGCAACCCTGTAGTAATATCAACAACATGAGAGGGTTGATGGTGACCGCTTGAAACGGGACATGAATCCTCTGTGCCCACCTGCATCTCTGTCTCTGTCTCTTTACATCTTCACCATTCACCCCTCAAGTACTTGTGCATGCAGAGCGCAGCTGTGCAGCAGGCTTACGGCTGAAATGCGAAGGGATAGAGGCAGCGACAGACACTGGTGACAGAAGGTTTAGTCCCCTCGAAACGCAATAGGAACAAAAACTCGGGAAGTGGTAACATGGAACCAGTAAAATACTACTACATTCAAGCCGGTCTTTGAGTGAGTTAGCTTCTTGGTTATAAGCGGCTTCTTCTGTGGTCTGGATGCATTGTTTTGGGACTCTGTTGCTCCTTCACGCAGATCGAAGGCTTCTTGGTTGGCTACTGGATATCCACGAATTCAGAAACAAAGCAAAATGCAAAACGTTTCCATTAAATTATTGTGTACAAAAGTATTTTCTTTCCACCACCACACAGAAATCTATTCATTTGGGCTGCGACGCGAAACTATGAAACCGCTACCAAGACGGGAAAATGACGATTCTACTATGTGGTTGGACCAAACAAAAACTCACAGGCAAAGACGCCACTTGGTGTATACGGTTCAGCCTAAAACAGCTGTTTTTTGATAAAGCATTCATTGATCAATATACAATATGAGAACAGTAATCACAAACATTATGGTTGTAATGGAGTTGTATCTAGGGGTACTGAAGGTAATCTCTCGGCGACAAAGGGAGAAAAAAGGCTAACTAATGCTGTTGACATGATGGGCTTCAATTAAAATCTCAGGTGAACAACAAACTAAGTACCCTCTAACCGCAGCTAAAGTCATAGAAACAGAAGGCATCAACATCGCACACCCTCGAACCATTTTAACAATCTTCAAATATGGACACGATTGTATTTAGGGTAAGGTGAGCGCTGAGCTTAAGTCTCATCTTCATCTGAAACATCATACTGAAATTCGTAGGAGAGGAATTTTTGCTGGACAAACCTTACATTAATGGCCTTACAAAGACCTTTACCCTTGAATGCAGAAGCAGCATCACTAATACAATTTATTGAGCTATGAGTTGAATGTTGGAAAACAAAATAGACGAAATAGTCAAATTTGTTAACAGTGTTACCATAAAATTGTCGGTTGAAGGATATACCGAAAAATGTTACATTATGTTCTATCTGCAATAAGTAATAAAAGATTGACTATCAACTAGCCTCCTCTATGGACAAAGAGGGAATGTCATGGGCCTTATCTGATAAGCAGTTCGAGAACCGAATGAGTACAAGTATATCGGAAGTCGGCCGTGATATGTAGTTTGTTTTAGTTGATTGACTTTTTGCTGTATAGGAGAAGTCAATGCCGGTAGGTAGTAAGTACTTAGACTATTTAGCTGCCACGTAGGATTCATATCTATTACTATTATTATCACAATGATTACAATCTTAGGTACATAACACGTATACCGAAGAAAGTAGTAGAATACCTTTAGCCTACCTAAATATCAAGGTTTACGACACGGGTCTCCTGATCTATCAGGGGCACGTCAGTTTATAAACAAATTTTGCTCACGAGAAACGCGCATGTCCAAGTTTGCAAATGTCACTCATATTGTATAGTCCGCTTCCGTGTCTATTCACCAAACTCGGCAGACACATCAAAGTAGGTGAAGATATGGATCTGCGATGTGTGAATTCCCGATTCAGCCCATGGTTCCCACGGATACAGCTGAACGAGCCACTGGTGTTTATCAATCACTTCTACATAACTGAAAAACAATCCTCGAGTTCACGAGAAACTCCCACGAATAGGTCCTGCCAAACGTACTTACATAGCTTGTGGCCCTGACCGTTTCGACCGATTTGCTGTTCGTTTGTGGGACACCAAATATTATACTAAGCTAGCTAGTTGACGAGTTGTCGTGTGTATCGTCGATCTGCGGCATCCCATCAAGATGTGAGCTCGATCCCAGTCGCCGACTCCACCAAACTCCAATGGCGACAGGTTTCCTTCAGTTGGTAGGAAAGCCCGCCCATCGGAAGGGGTTATCTTATATTTATACCGAAAATGATTCGGTAAGGTTTTGAGAAATTTTGAGAAGTTTTGTCTTTTTGAAGGTGGTTTTCGGATGATGATGTGACAGCATTTAATTGGATGGGTTGGTAGAGGGTGTGTAATGTGTAAATAATTTATTTTGCTCATAACTTTTGGACTGTGATGAATTTTTTGACGAAATAAAAACGGTTGGATTCGTTATGAAAAATACAATTCAACAAGACTAATATTGATATATTTTTAACAAAAAAATATAAAAATAATATGAATATGTTATTATGGGTGTCAGTTAACTATTTTTGGGTGTCATTAGGCATTTATGGGTGTCATTAGACATTTGTGGGCGTCGTTATAATTTTAAATGTAAGTGAATCATTTTAGGCGTCAAATAACCATATTTGAGTGTCATTAGCCATTTATGGGTGTCTTTGGATGTCATTAGCTATTTTTGGGTGCCAATAAGTTATTTGGGTGTCGTTATGTTGTTTTGGTTGTCGATACCTTATTTGGGCGTCATTTTAAACTTCTGGGTGTCAATGAACTATTTTGGACGTCAATTACCTTATTTGGGCGCCATTTTTATACTTCTGGGTGTCAATACATCATTTTGTGTGTTAATTAACCATTTTTGGGTGTCAATAATTATTTATGGGCGTCATAGTATCCAAAATGTCTTATGTGGACGTCATTTTAAACTTTTGGGTGTGAATGAACGATTTTGGACGTCAATTACCTTATTTTGGGCGTCATCTTCATATTTGTGGGTGTCAACGAACCATTTTGTGCGTCGACTAACTATTTTTTGAGTGTCAATAACTATTTATGGGCGCCATAACATCTAATGTCTTATTTTAGCGTCATTTTAAACTTCTGAGTGTCAATGAACCATTTTGGGCGTTTTTATGTGTCAATAATCATTTATGGGCGCTATAGTTAGTTGTTAATTAAACTATATATATATTATTTTTGTATTTTTTCTAAAAAATATGTCAATATTAAGCTTGTTAGATTGCATTTTTCGTAACGAAACAACTGTTTTTATTTTATTAAAAAATTCTTTATAGTTCAAAAGTTATAAGCGAAACAAATTTATTTGTCTATTGCATAATTTTAAAAAGACTAACCAATCACCATCCGCCACGTGATGCGGCTTAGAGGGGCTTTTCCCAGCGTGTGAAACCGCTCACGCGCTGGTGGGCTGTGAGCGTCCCATAAGTTTAGTCTATTTATATCGCACACTTGCCTACGTCATCTTGGGTATGTCATACGAGCTCTTAAATATATCTGGAACGGCGTTGCATATGAGTTTATCACATATGTAACAAAACATTGCATCGCCAGAGGTGTAGCTAGGTTTTCTTACTACATGATAGCTTGGAAAACATAATCTGTACGTACCATATTGTAACGACCACATATGTTTAGCTCTTAGTCAATTGGAGGGGTTATTATTTAGAGGCAAGTGATTTTGTTTTAGTTTTTGAGTAACTGTACATGTAGTGTTGTTATACACACCCATATCTTCAGGCTACAGAACCATTGGGCGGATGACCCCACAAGTTAAGAAGCATGCCCACAATAATCCTCACATCTTTTTAATTCAACGAAAGGTAATAGTTTCTAGCTATCAATACCACATTTAACCTTTTCCATTTCATTTAGATTTCCAAGCCTCATAAAAAGAAGCCTAAACTAGTTAAACGTTTACGATCAACTAGTACATGTAATCAGATTCAGCATGAACATAGTTTATTCACATAGTGTGTAATAGGTTATACACAATACATCATCATCACACAACGCTCTCGAATCTTCTCGTATGAGGGACAACCTAACATTCTCCTTTCAAATGAAAATGCTCCATCTTAAGTTTTGAAGAAGGTGACTCCACATGAGTTGCATCGGAGTAAGTTGCCTACAAATAGATAAAATGGTTAAACAACTTATACTAACAACGGTGTGTGAGACAAAAACATTTACATTGTTGGTTAAACATCATACTATAACTTTTTGATATTCAAATATACAAAGTATTCACCGCCATAAAATTTGCGTGAATAAATAGGAAGATCTGAGAAAAACCAATAAAAGTACTTAAGTATTCTAGTTAATTTTATCTTCTTACATCCAACTCATCCTTAACTACGTTACCTAACAAAGTAGAAGTTGTGATGCATTATTCTCATGTCAATGACTCATCGTCGGTATCTTAAGATTTAATTAGATACCATAAGATATCTATAACAAACCTTGGGCCACCTAAGTGTTACCTAAACTGGCCAGGATATAAGAGCAAGGCCTCTCTACCAATAGGTCTTCATCTGGATTACACGAGATGGATAGAATACATTACAAAAAAAGGTATAGCATACTACATGCCAACGTGAGTCATCTCTACTGAACCTGAATTCATTTATCAAATCATATATGGAGGCATATTACAATCCAAAAGAAAATTCCATTAGAGTTTATTCCTTCTTTAACATTTCCTTTGAAGCAATGCCACTTCAAGTGACACATCATGTAATTCCAATAGTCTTATCATCGTGGTTTAAAATACATACAATATATTCCATATTATACTCCTCATATTACTATGTTGGTCATCGATTTCATTTTCCCATTGTAGACATCTAGGTTAAGTCATAATTTTCAAGGCACACTACTATATGAATTATGATATCATTAGTTATTAATCCACTTATGCATCCTTACAATATTGAAACTCAGGTTAGTATCATGTGTAAGTACTAATTCATAACTAAAATAATATACCATTGGGGGTAGAAGACGTATAATAATGGTCCATCTATAGTTCAACAACTTTTTGCAAAAAACACATTATTGATTACATCATATCATTAATACAAGTATTCATATTAAACATTTCACTTGCATCTTCTTAGTCATGGTCATTTACTTTCGATAACATAGATGTTAGCATGCTATACATATCATCAGACTCGTTCAAAATCCCATTTCATTAATCTATGACAATATACTTCAACAATTATTTTTCAATATTGGATGAAGGACCTTTCTAATGATATTAGAAAAAAATGTATTAATATAGTATAACATCATTCTTAGTTTTCATTAATTGTATAATGACAAGAATTTCTTCTTATAAGTGTAACTTGCATAATTTAATGAAAAACATCATGTATCATAGAAAAATTAATGAAGTAATTCAAATTACTAAAATTGCAATTTAAATGTAAGGGAAATGATGTTACTTGTTCAAATTTCATTAAATAAATTCAACTAAAATAAGTAAAGAAGAATATTGTCAATTTATTCAATCCCATAAATAAGTAAACTTATGTGTAGGGTTAAAATTCAATTTAGGTTTCCAACAATGAAACCAATTAACTCACTTTATCGAGAAACTCTTGAAATCTTTGAGCTTCCTATGACTAACTAGAGAAAAATCTTGTAACTTTATTTAGTTCTAGCTAGTATAGATCCTAACTATCAAGAAAAAGAGAAAGAAGGGAAAGAAGTGAAAAAATTAGAGTGTCCTTCCTCCAAATTAAAGAGATCTACATAAAGGTACTAACACATCTCAATTGTTCCATAGAAACTCCAATTCACCAATATCACATCAAAATTACTCCATACAATCAAAGAAGACAGTTTGTTTTATTATATTAGTGTTGATCCTTTAAACCTTCAATTTCTCCTTCTCTAGGTCTTCCTTTGACCTCCACAAATGCATGCCATGGTGTTGAGCATCTATACTCATTTTTCCTTTGCAAGGACTTGAGAGCATGTTTACCTATATACAAGTTCTAATTTTTGTTTTACCCCTTGAAGACAAGATTTTACATTCAAAATATGGTGTGATATTTGCATGGCTAATTTTTGATATTTTCTTAAAAGAATTATATTTATTTAGTCTAGTTTTTCTAAAGTGAAACCTCCTTTTATTATGTTAGATATTAATGGTAATTTTGTCTTTTAAGGCTAAATTCACTCCTCTACAAGTCACTTGCAAAGAATCAACTACTATCTACATAACTACTACTCCCTCTCTAACTAGACTACTATAATAAATATGCAATGGAGTTACTATCCACATCGATGTAGTGTTTTATAAAACCACTCTAAACAATTTACATGCGTGATCATCTATAACTCGGATGGCTCCTAGATACATGATGTAAAGCAAAAACTCTCATGCAAACGAAACCTTAAGTATGATCTACATGCATTATGGAGTGGGATAAAGACAACAACAACTAGAGGCAACAAAGGATGCATCCCATATTCTGGCTAACAAATATTAGTGAAGATTATCAATAATGCTCAATTGACCCGCTACACTATCTTCCCATGAAAAGCCTTATAACAAAGTTGTGAGTAACTTTCATGTCATTAGGATTATGCATGTGCCACGTGTTGCTAGCAAATGCCTAGAAAATTACATTTTCCCTTAAGTATCTAACACTTAGATTTTCTTTATTGTCTTGCTTCTCTTTTACGTTCATTTGAAGTTCATTCCTTTTCCCTTGTTAATTTTCCTACACCGGATGGTAAGCTGAATAAATAACATCCATTTTACCTAAAAAATAATAGAATAATTACTATCTTTGTTTTACTAGTGTTAGTGAAAAATATACACCTTTTATGGACTATAGATAGGTTAGATAACATCTAAGTATGCTAGTAGGGTCTTTGGTGCTCGTGATTGGGAAGAAAAAAAATAGTTGGGTGAGTATAAGACATTAGTCGAACCAATTTCTCATTATTCAAGCTATGTTTTACGTGTTACAGAAACTAGACAAGTAGTCGTATGTGAGAACAAAGTCACAACCACATTTATGTAGAAAAACAAGGAAATCCATGAAAATATCTTCAAGAATTGGTGGATAAGGCATAGAATGTACAGTTGAGAGTAGGGTAAGGCATTGTTACAACCCCAGTTTTGGGTTCATTTGGTGAGAAATGTAATTTCTCATATTAAAGATATTGGAACAAATAATGATATAATTTGTTTTGAATAAATGGATTTCATTTACAATAGCCTTGATGATTGTGTTGTGGCCTTTGTTGGCTATTGGGCCCAATAACAAGGAAATTCAATTAATTAAGAAAATGAGAAAAGAAAGATGTAGAAACCTCTAGAAGGCAAGGAACTTAATCCAAAGGTGGATTTCGTGCCACATGGGTTCCTTGGGTTTCAAGGAGTCCAAAGTTTCAAAGCAAAGGCAATAAGAAAAGAAAAGGGTAATTAAGTATTTCTTTATTAAGAAAGAAATTGAAAACCATGGTAAAATGTGGAAAATAAGTAAAAAGAGGTACAATTGAGTTATTCTTGGTGGAATTTCGTATCCCAAGGATTTCTAAAGATAAGAGGAATACCAATGAGTAAAATAAAAGATAAATAAAGAGAAATCCTCAAAAAGAGATATTCTAATAAGAAATAAGCAAGATAATGAGAAATAATAAACAATAATGCATTTAGATGCATCTAGAAGGATAATGAGTATCCAATAAAAAGGATTTCAAAATCATAGAGTTTCTTGGGATCCAAGGAGTCCCAATGAAGAAAGAGGAAAGAGAAAATACCAATAAAGTCAAATAAGAAGATAATATGATGCATAATGACTAATTATGAGGTATTGTAAAAAATAAGTATTTTTTCAACAAAAGGAAATAGAATTTCGTGGTTAATGGATTTAAATGCAAGAATAATGATAATAAGAGAAAGGATTTTCGTTTTTCCAATTATCCATGAAATAAAGCTTAACAAAAGGATAATGAGGAGAGAGAAGAATACTTCTCCTAGAAGGAATTTGAATCCTTTTGCAAAGGGACTCTTTGAGTCGTGTATAAGCCTACCTAGGGCTTCATTTCTCACCCCTATATAAGGGGTAGAGCCCTGGTTCGAAAGGAGGAGAGAACCTGATGTTCTTCTACCTTCTTCTTCTTCTAAGTTTTCATCCAAACCCTAACCTTTGAGAACGACTCTATCTCTTAAGCAACGAGGGACCATGTGAAGTCGAGATGGTGGGTGGATGCCCCACGAGACTAGGGAGAAGCTTCGCCATCATGGCGCTGCTCTAGCTCGAACACAGCAGTTGCAACACGACTGCTATGACAACCTCGCATTGCAGGCATGTCCGGCCAAACCATCCACCATGGCCACGGGTGGAAGACACCTAGAAGGGCGCGGAGGGTCGACGGAGGTTAGGGAAGGATCTGCCATGACTTTCAGGGTCCAAAAGGGGAGAGATTGGGCTGCGCGAGCCGCAACTAGGGTTCCTGCCGCGGAAGCAGCAACCGTTCGGAGGTTGAAGAATCCATAGAGCTTTTGGATGGTTCTACCCTTGGCGTAATAAAGGATGGGCTACTTAAGTGGAGGGCAAAACAGTCTTTTCATTATGTTTTCAAGAAGTCGAGCAACATTGCATGTTAAAGGCTACGTGGCGCCTCCCCATTGGCCCAAGTGAGGTATTTCTTCCGAAAATCATAACTCTTTAATAGTAGCTCGGATGACAAAAGTTTATACATGAATTTTGTTCAGAAAAATGAGGGGAATCCATTAAAAATATAATTGGAGCCTGATTCTACTTGCAATTCGAAAAGTAATGGAAGTTGTTAACTTTAGTATAATAGTGATTAAGAAACCCTATTTGGATATGATTAATGTGATTAGTAGGGTTTAATTGATGATATTAACATGTTAATCATAAAGAGATACATTAAGATCGAAAAAGATGAATTTTGCATGTAATTAGTTAATTTAGAGTTTCATTTGCATGAATATACTTTAATGGGCCTTGAAACCCTAATGTTGGCAATTTGACTCTTAATGACATTAATTATTCAAATTTGTGAATAAAGATAAGGGATGACGATTTTAAGCTATTTCGAGCATTAAAGTTCCTAATTGTGGTTAAATACCCTAAATGTAGTAATTAGGGTTTTCTAATGAATAAAAGATAGAATTAATGGTAAATCAAGTTCATATGCGAATTAGACTATAATGAACTTTGAATTGATGATAAATGAGCATAATGATCTTGTCATGGATTAAAAGGATAAAAAATAGCTTTAATGTAAAAGAGGATTAATGGACTTATTTAATGGTTAAATATGCCTTTAATCCGAAACTGAGGATTAGATGTTGAAATAATTAGGGTTGGTGATCAATTGCGTTAAATTAGGGTTTGAAATAGTAAAAGATGAAGGGAAACCCTAACTACTATAGAAACCCTAAAAGTGGACTAGAAACCCTAGGAAGCGAGCTAGATTTAATGAATCTTAATGACATGAGTAATAAAAGGAAATTGTATAATTATTTCAGGATCTTATTGAATGCTTGATTGCCTATTGGTTGATTGGAATATTTCTATCTCACATCAACTTGACAGGTATGTGCTTACGCTTATTATTATCCTGGATTAGTTTTCCGAGGATTTTATCGATGTTTACATCGTGGCTTGAATTAATAGTTGGATGAATTTAATTCATGCAAATTATAATGTGAATATGACTATCACATAAGAGATGTGCCTACTAGCTCAGATCTTAGTCCCCTCTGTAGCTTAATGGGTTGACCTAGTGCATGGCTACCAATGGGGTAGGCCCATCAGGTCATTAGATGACTTAGTAAATGGCTACCAAGAGGGTAGGTCCAACAAGTCACTTTGAGTCATAGATTGGATTACCTTTGGGTAGTGCCATGCGAATCAACCCTAGATATTGATCTACCTGTTAAGTAGGATCATGCAGGGTTTAATAAGGATCTACCTAGAGAGAGGTAGTATCTTAGTCCACTGTAGGGACAACACAGAGATAGGGGATAGGAAAGGATTGAGTAGTATGGTTTAAAATGTAATTTTGGCTGTTAAATGCTAATTGTCTGATTACTTTGTTATTATAGTTGCACGATTATTGTTTCCCCCACATACCAGCTTCTTGCTAATCGATGTTTTGTTTGTCGGCGTTTTAGGTACAATGAAAAGAACAAACAGTAAAGTGGCATATGTAGAATTGAATGAGAATTAAAGTGCAAAGGAGGATTAGCTAGATTAATATATGTGTGTATAGAAGTTTTGAAATCCCAGTTTTAAAAGGTATGCAAAGTTTTTATTTTTATCATATTTCAGTATAGTTGGTAAAGTTTTTTATTATTGATTATTTGTCGAACCTTTGATCCGGGTTATTGGATAACGGCTCTGACCTTTCGGTCTCCCTTAATTGGGGGTTACTGGGAGACGAGGTCGTTACATTTGGTATCAGCGCATAGGTTCCTCATCTAATCATTAATAATTATTAAATTTTACAAATTCCATAGAATCAAGTGAGTTATTAGAGAATTGTCCAAAAGATTGAGGTGTCTAGAAAAGGATCACGTTCGGGGGGTGGAAATATTTTCCTCCGCATTGCTAGTCGGAATAAGAGGACTCCCGGATTGTGTGACTGCCTGGCTGATGTCTTAGGATATGATTCGAAATAAGATACCTTTAGGACTCTCTCATCTTTTTCATCCCTTCTCAAATCAAATTCTATTAAGGACCTTAAGGATTAGGGTTTCCTCTCTTCTCCTCACCCTCTTGAGGTATAGGTAAGGTTAATAAGGTCTAAGGAATCATCCACCAAATTAATGAAAAGCATGTAAATAAGATGTCACGGACATAAGCTTAATAGATTAAGCACAAACTAAAGAATAGATACATGCTTAGGTTGTATGACATGAGTTGTCATTGCTCTCAGGAGAAACCTGAGGATGGACCTCTTAGTCAGGAGGATGAGTAAAGAGAGTTAGTCTTAGAGGTAGAGACCTCCATTAAAAGTAGAGACCTATCACCTCCTCTGAGGATGAGGTTAACCCTAACCCTAAGTGAAGGTTAGAGAGAAAAATGACATGATGAGTTAGATGTCATGGTTGACCTAGTGTTTGGTTGGACATGCCTTTGGGATGCCATAAGAGGTTAGATGACCTAGTACCTCTGGCGACCCAACCCGGGGAGGGTCGTGCATGTTTGAACGAAGGATAGCTCCTTCATGTATGAAGTTAGAGAAGAACCTATAGAACCCTCTGGGCTTGTGCAAGTAGGGTATATCTTGCATCCAGAGTACGTCAGTAGTGCTGACAGTAGGATGAAACCCTGGACAAGAAATCATGATGGATGTCTTATGAGATAAACATAAAAAGCTAAGGATAATTTTGAGCCAAACATGAGTTGAGAAAAGGCTTCACCCAAGTAGGGATAGGCTGGTAAGCTTGATCAAACTTCATGTAGTGAGGCTGGATGTGGAGTTAGATCTAGAGAAAGAAAGCAGGACCTAAGAAAAAAGGTTGGAAGTTTAGATTCTGAGACATGAGGAACAGTGGGGGGTTGAGGATGATGTGACCTAAGTGGATGATAGTGGTTGCCTCATGCCTGATCCTTGGAGGCTGATGATATCTTAGTGTCCTTTAGAGGAACCAAACCCTACAAAGAGAGTGATGCTTCTGGTACCTATGTGCCTATGGTATAGGTGTTTTCCTGCTAAGTGGAGACAAAGAGTGCCTTAGACCCTAAGGAGGTTTAAGTAACGAATTATGAGACCTGGTACCTGGTTGGTTGTCCTTGAGGAGGACTCGACACTGATGTGTTGCTCGAGTAGGAGGATGATAGGGAGAGCATGTCATGCCTTATACATGCTTGATTCTTGGTTAAGAGATTGAGCATGCAGTTGGTGATGAATGCATATTCATCTTGGTTCAATCATCTCGTTTAGTCCAATTTTGGTTGCATTCATGCATTTATCGGCTTTATCTTCTAATAAGTTTATTCACTTGGCTTAGTTAGAACGATCCCCATTTTTATTGAATTTTTGCACCTTTGTGCAGGTCACTTTGGGCATTTGGGCCTTGTCTCCACGGCCCAATACTCTATTCTAGGCCTTGGTCTGTTCGAGCGTGCTTGGAGTCAGTATCAGTCAGTGGATCCCCTTCTTCTCCCAGCTTGACCTAATCGTGATTCATAGAGCCTGGTCGTAATCATTTCTAAGCCAGCAGTCCACGGTCTTCTTTTCTATTCCCAACCGCGGTTCCCCCATGACAAATGCCGCGACCTCGACAAATGTCGTGACCACGACAATTGCCGCGACAACGACAAATGCCGCGACCACGACAATTTCCGCGACCACGACAAATGTTGTGACCATGACAAATGCCGCGACCACAAAAAATCCCACGACCACGACAATTGTTGCGACCCCAACAAATGCCCCGACCACGACAAATGTCGCGACCATGACAAATGCCGCAACCACGAAAAAAGCCGCGATCATGGCATCATTCAAAAGGCCACGACCTGCTGCAAAATTACTAAGGTTGCGAATCTAAGTCGGTGCCCAGCCTGCTTATAAATAGAACACGACTTCAGTCAGTCAAATCATCATCTCCAGATGTCATTAGGCTACAGGTCTGTCCTGGGCCTAAGGAGACGATCTCCATAGCCAAGAACCTGCCCCCGTGGTGGTTCTGCGGCCTGTTCACCCAGATCAGGAGTGAAGACTCAGATCTGCAAGCCACCTCGTTTGGATCTAGATCTAGATCTAGGTCTTGATCTACTACGTCTACGCCACTTCTACGCCACCATCTCATCCACGAGCTGCTCCTCCTACTGCAAGAAAGGACAACAACAAGAAGAAGAAGGTGGAGAGAGAGAATCCGCCTCGTCTGTCTTGGTGTACTTCTCTCTTTGTCCAGATCTGCTCCGACGTTGTGTAGAAGACCGTTCCTCCACCGAGCTATGATCATCTTCTTCACCATGCTCATGGCGGAAACTTCTCTCTTGTTATCCTTGTTTCTCTCACCATGAGCGAGTACTTTACTTTTGCTGGGGTGCGGGGACTAGCCCCGCTTCCCATGCTTTCATATCTCATTGTTAAACATTCCATGGCATGCATATAATCTTTCATTTCGTTGTTAATTGTCGATGTGTGCTTGTGGATTGATCACCTGCTTGCATTTATCTTGTTCCTTTTCTATGTTGTGAGAACTTCAATGCGTAGGTTTTGAATGTCGATTAACACGGTTGACTCCCAAACTAGAAATTGAATGGGATTCCTTGAGGTCGTAGGTGTATGATCCGTGTGGTGAAGAGCCATCTAGCCCATGGTGACGCTTTTGTGTGCCTTACGCCTGTATAGGGAGGCCACAACATCATTTGGATTTTTGTATCTTCGGAGTTGTAAGTATGTGATCTTGATGGTGACGAGACATATGATACCTAAGGTGATGCTTACGCGGACCTGACGCCCGTATGGGGGGGGGGTTCTACAGCAGCTCTATTTGAACGGTTATATCTTTCCTGGATGTTTGATGTTTGGATGTGTTTGCATGTGTAGTGGTGGTGAAACCTGAGACCATCCCAGCGATTTCCATCATTAATCTTTAATCAACCTTTAATCCTGCTCTTTTACTTTCCTCGCATTTAGTTAATTAAACTCAATTCAACAAACCTTGTTCTAATATTAGTCTTGATTTAACTAGATTCAACTAGAGAGAGATTCTTAAAAATTTTGTCCCTTGGGATTCGATCCTCAACTATACTGCAATAAGACTCGTCCGCTTACGGGTGGTATTATTGCACGTTGTTTTGGTTAAAAACTTAGGGATTTCAACCCTAAGTGAGTTTGTTAGTGCGATATTATAAGCCATGTCAAATTCTGGCACCGTTGTCGGGGACAACGGAATCATCTAGTTAAATCTAGTTCTTTTGAGGATAATTTAGGGTTTTCTTTTACTTTTGATACTAGCGATCATATATACTTGAATTCGGTTCTACTCCGTCCATCTCATCAGCAAAAGATCTTTTTATCCTAGGTACACACAAAGTCTAGTGTATGCGCCGCTCAGACAGTCCCAGACTCGCTGCTAGCTTTGACCTTGAGATAGACAGAACCTTTCGCCGTCAGTATAGAGAGAACCAAGAAAGAATGGATCAAGAGGAGGAAATTTCTCAAAGGGTAGCTCAAGCCCTTAATGCACAAAGAGATAGACTTATGCAAGAAGCCCGAGCTATAGTTCAAGAAGAAATCTAAGAAGCTCAAGCAGCAGCTCAACAAGCTGAGTTACAAAAAGACCTTAGGGAGTTCTCAATCCCTAAAGCTGCTGACGTTCATCACCCAGTGCAACCTCTGCCCATCAACACTCTGAATTTTGAGATAAGAGCACATTGGGTTACGTTGCTTCAAAACAATCCTTTCTATGGTAAGAAAGGAGAAGATAGTCAAGAACATCTTCTGCGGTTTATAGATCTATGTGCCATGACAAAGCAAAATGGAGTCACAGATGATGCCATCAGACTCTGTCTCTTCAAATACTCTCTTGCCGATAGATCCATGAGTTGGTATAACTCCTTGCAATGTGAACCCATCACCACTTGGGAACAACTTCAAAATGTTTTTCTGGAAAAGTTTTATCCACCTTATCTCACCTATGAAATTAGGGGCCGAATAACGCAATTCACCCAGCCCCCTGGAGAATCCCTAGCTGAAGCATGGGAAAGATACAAAGAGCTTCTACGCAAGTGTCCACATCATGGTATTCCAAAGAATCAACTCATTGAAATCTTTTATAGAGGTGTGGATGATGATATCAAGAGGTTTTTGGATTCCTCATCTGGAGGAAACTTCAAGCGTCAGAGTTATGATAGCGCATGGAAGGTTGTCACCCTTGGAGCTGAAAACCAAGACAACTGGGGTAGACCTATTGGAAAAGGAGTGCTGAAGGTAGCTATGGCTGAAGCAACACCCGAGTACAAGTCTATCGCTGAATCTCTCAAACTCCTAGTTGCAAAGCAAGACCATCTAGAATCGTCTCTCACAGCTTATGAAAGAAGATGTTCACCCCCTCGAGAACAAGAGCAAGTTAAGTCAGCCTCACTCTTCTGCAAAGCATGCAAAGGAACTGACCATTCTACTCTAGCCTATAACATTCTCTATGATGTTGTTTTGAGCAATACATGTGCCCAAGGAGATAGTGGTCAAATGGAAAATCTGAATGCTGTCAACACCATCCCTGGTCAAGGGTACTATAATCCGAATCAAAATAGGAACCATCCAGGTTTTCAATATGGAAATCCTTCCGGAGCGGAAAATTCACGACAACTTGGTTCAAATACTCAACAACGAGGCCCGCTAGGATTCTAGTATAACCAACAACCAAATTTCAGGAGTCAAGGGAACTTTAGAGGAAACTACAAGAATAGAAACTACAACAGTTATCAAAATAATTCTCAGTTTCAAAACCCCAACCAAGCCCCCTATCAACAGCAACAACAAGGGCAACAAGCTGGTCCCATCTCTCCTAATGACAAATTGTCAACTATTGATAAGATGCTACAGTCGCAGCAGACTATGATAGCTAACCAGCAAGCCCATCAGAAGGCTATTGAATCTCTACTAGCTCAACTTGCGGCTAGCATGAAGCCACCTGCTGGAACCTTTGCTGGACAACCCGAAAATAATCCTAAACATCCGAAGCAACTAAACGTTTTCACCACTAGGTCCGGGAAAAACTATTCTGACTCCCCTGCTAAGATACCAATAGTGGAAACAAACGATGATAACTTTGCAAATGACCAAGACTCTGCAACACCTGAGTCCCAACCGAAGGAATGACCAACCGCTGATAACACAAACCAAGCAAGATTGGAGGAACCATTTACTGCAGAGGCTGATGACACACCTGAGTCGGATGTGCCAGTATACAAGCCTCGTCCTCCTTTCCCAGCTCGTTTAAAGTAGACAAAGCTCGATACTTGATTCAATAAGTTTAAAGAAGCTATGAAGAAGCTTCATGTAGATATACCCTTTCTAGATGCGCTGGCCGAGATACCAGCCTGGACTAAGTACTTAAAGTCTCTCCTCACAAGGAAGTACATAACTGAAGAATATGAGACTATTAAGCTAGAAACAACCACTTCCGATATCATCCAGAGCAAGATGCCCAAGAAGAAAAAAGACCCGGGATCCTTTGGGATTTCATGCCATATCGGTGACTCTTCGTGTAAGAAGGGATTAGCCGATCTCGATGCTAGAATTTCTATCATGCCACTTAGCCTTTGTAAGAGGATAGGGTTTGCAGAACTTCTCCCAATGGGAATGACCATAAAACTTGCAGATAACTCTATGACTCTTCCCTTGGGAATCATTGAAGATGTCCCTGTCAAGGTTGGAAAAGACTCTTATATCCCATGTGGCTTTGTCATCATGGACATAAAGGAAGATGCCAGATACCCCCTCATCTTTGGGCGTCCGTTCCTCGCCACTGCAAGAGCTTTAATTGATGTTGAAGCAGGGACCTTGTTGCTCAGACTAGGGAAAGAAACCCTCGAGTTCAAAGTTTTTGAAAGCATGCGAAGACCGATCATGCAGGAAGAAGTCTATTTGATTGATTGCATTGAACAAATGTCTCTCCTCACACAAGAGGAATATGAACAAGACGATCCTTTAGAAATGGCTCTAACAAACCCATCTGCTGAAAATTTCATCAACGAACAAGTTAAGGACTATGTCCTTCACCTCGACTCTGTAGAGGAAGATCCTGAAGCTATGTTCGAGGAACTCAAAGTTGTGAATGTAACTGAAGAGCCAGGCGAGAAGCCAGAAGCCCCTAAAATGAAGCCCCTGCCCGAGGGACTGAAGTACGTGTTTTTAGATGATCTCAAGGTTTGTCCAGTTATTATAAATTCCGATCTAATGACCGAACAAGAAGATAAACTCCTGAAAGAATTAAAGGAAAGAAAGAAAGCTATCGGCTACAAGATGGGCGATCTCACCGGGGTCAGTCAAGCGCTTTGCATGCACAAAATCCCTATGGTAGAAGACCACAAGCCGACTGTTGAGCATCAATGGAAATTGAATCCTAATATGAAGGAAGTAGTCCGCCGTGAAGTCATCAAGTTGCTCACTACCGGAATCATCTATCTGATATCTGACTCACCGTGGGTGAGTCCTGTACATGTTGTCCCAAAGAAAGGTGGCACTACTGTGATACGAAATGAAAATAATGAACTCGTCCCCACCCGAACAGTCACCGGGTGGAGGATGTGCATCGACTATAGAAAATTGAACAAGGAAACCCGTAAAGATCATTTCCCGATGCCTTTTCTAGATCAAGTCTTAGAGCGATTGGCTCATCAAGAATATTTTTGTTATCTCGATGGTTACTCTAGATTCTACCAAATTCCTATACATCCAGATGACCAAGAGAAAACTACTTTTACCTGCCCCTTTGGAACATACGCCTTTAGAAGGATGCCATTCGGACTCTGTAATGCACCTGCAACCTTCCAACGCTGCATGGCAACCATATTTGTTGGTTTGACCGAAACCATTATGGAAGTTTTTATGGATGATTTCTATGTATACGGGGATTCATATGATTCATGCCTAAGGCACCTCTCCCTTTTCCTCAAACGATGCGAAGAAACACATTTAGTGCTTAATTGGGAGAAATGTCATTTTATGGTAAAAGAAGGAATTGTCCTTGGCCATAGAGTCAGTAATTGAGGAATTGAACTGGACAAGGCCAAGATCGAAGTGATCTCCAAACTGTCAATCCCTACCAATTTAAGAGAAGTCCGCGCATTCCTTAGTAATGCATGCTTCTACAGAAGGTTTATCAAGGATTTCTCCTAGATAACCAATCCCATGACAAACTTGTTGTTGAAGGATGCTGACTTCTATTTTGATGAAGAATGTATCAAGATTTTCAACAATCTAAAGTGTGCCCTTACGACGACACCCATCATCCGAGCTCCATATTGGGATCACCCATTCAAAATTATGTGTGATGCCAGTGATTACGATGTGGGTGCCGTCCTGGGCCAATGTATAGAGAAGAAACATCATGTCATTTATTATGCATCGAAGACCCTTGACGAAGCTCAGAGGAACTACGCAACTACCGAGAAGGAACTCCTAGCGGTCGTATTTGCCTTTGATAAGTTTAGATCCTACCTCTTTGGTTCAAAGGTGATTGTCTACACCGATCACGCTGCTATTCGTTATCTTCTAAAAAAGAAAGATGCAAAACCAAGGATAATAAGATGGATTCTCCTATTGCAAGAATTTGATCTTGAGATTAGAGATAAAAGAGGCACATAAAATGTTGTAGCAGACCACTTAAGTCGTATCCACATTCTGGAAACTGAGAAGACACCAATTAATGACTCTCTTCCAGATGACCAACTTATGAAAGTCTCAGAAGCTACTCCTTGGTACTCGGACTATGTGAACTACCTTGCCTCCGGTGTCATCCACCCTGAGTGCACTGGCAATGCTCTAAAGAAATTCATGCATGATGTGAGGAAATATCACTGGGATGAGTTGTACCTCTTCAAGCTCTGCGTTGATGGTCTCTACAAATGTTGTATCACTGAGGAAGAAGCCCAACTTATTTTAGAACAATGCCACACATGCCTAGTCGGAGGCCATATGAGTTCTAAGAAAACTTCTTTGAAGGTTTTGCAATGTGGTTTTTTTGGCCAACCATATCCAGAGATGCTTATAACTTTGTGTTGTCGTGTAACAAGTGTCATAGAATGGGAAACATCATGAAAAGAGATGAGATGCCACTTAAGTTGTGGCAAGAAGTTGAAATTTTTGATGTTTGGGGAGTGGACTACATGGGTCCATTCCCATCCTCACATGGATTTTCCTACATCCTAGTTGCTGTGGATTTTGTCTCTAAATGGGTAGAGGCCATACCAACCATCACTAGTGATTCAAAACCCGTCATTAAAATATTCAAAGATATTATCTTTCCCCATTTTGGAATCCCATGAACTGTGATATTCGACGGAGGTTCTCATTTTCTGGAAAGAAGTTTTGAAGTATTGTTAAAAAAATATGGTGTAACGCACAAGGTAGCTTCCCCCTACCACCCGCAAACAAGTGGGCAGGTAGAGGTTTCGAACCGTCAACTCAAAGCTATCCACTCTGTTGCATTCCACTGAAGGGGATGACGAGGCGAGCGAAGTGAGTGGGCAATGTGATGATATGCTGATTTGCTTGAGAAGCACCCCTTCCTCGCGGCTTGCCAAATAAGATGATCACATTGACGGTCAATGGGAGGGAGTTTGCAAGATGCTTGCTGCTGGGACCGGGTCGAAGTGGATCATCGGGGCCTTCCAATCTCCGGACTCGCTATTAATTAGTGAAAATCAATGACGCCTTATGGGCCTACCGAACTGCGTTCAGAACTCCTCTTGGAACAACACCCTTCAGACTCATTTATGGAAAATCATGTCACCTGCCCGTGGAACTAGAACATAAAGCATGGTGGGCAATCAAACAGCTGAATTTTGACATGAAGAAAGCAGGAGAAGCCAGGATTATACAACTGCAAGATTTGGATGAACTCCAAATGACAGCTTATGAGAACGCACGAATCTACAAGGAACGCACGAAACTTTGGCATGATGGTCATCTGAAGAGGAAGTACATTCAAGTGGGAGACCAAGTTCTGCTGTTCAATTCAAGACAGAAGTTATTCCCAGGAAAACTCCGTTCTCGATGGTCGGGACCATAGATTGTCAAAAGCATCTATCCACATGGTGCATTTACTTTATGGAGTGAGAAGTCATGTGATTTTGTGGCAAACGACCAACGGTTGAAGAGATATTTCACCACAGCTAATACTAGCATTGATGAATTGATGAATCTGTCCAAACCGACATATCTACCAGAAAACTAAAGAAATCACGTCGAGCCATCGACATAAAACAAAGGCGCTTGTCGGGAGGCAACCCGATCTTTAACTTAGTTTTTACTTTTAGTTTTATTTTTAAAAAATTTTGCACCTGGTAGACAATGCATCGCAAGATGCAGTCTTAAGTTCTGATAGTTTCCATTTTTTAGATTTCAGATGGAGGATGCATCGTCGAAAAGGAATGCAACCACATATGGTGGACCAACCGGCACGGGTTTACCCCTCCATCTCGGATTTAGAGTTTGCTCGGGACGAGCAAATTTCTAAGTTCGGGGTGGAGGGTGGGTGGTATGTACTTTACTTTCCACCCTCTCCTATCCATTTCAGACTTAAGATTTCATCGTTGAAACTTCATTGCAATTTTGAGCAATTTTTTTCAAAAGATTTTCAATATTTTCAAAAGTTTTCATAGCAGTTTGTATAGAAACTTGATGAAGTTTTGACGCTTTTGTTTCAATCAAATCCTTTACCTAGCCGGCTATCCTATTTTCCCATGCAGTTTTGAATCATTATACCCCCCTTATTCGAAGCGAAGCCTCAAGGAGAACAATTTCTGAAACTAGCCTATGATTAGAAATCAACGTGTGAAACTTATGAATTCTAACATCATGATCAGTAGATATGGCAAGTATCTGTCCAACTGAGAGGGATCAAACATGTTGTGCTTCCTATCTGACTAGTGGAAAAATAGCATGGAATCTCCATCGGATCCTCATCAAGTCATTATTTGAGCAGAGTAGGATAAGGAGAACGACCTGGTGCACTAAATTGTAAATCAAGTTGCACTATGATCTGAACTCTCTTCTACACTTCTTCCATCATCTTCTTATCCCTTCGTTCACCAAAAATAAACAAAAATAGCCAATATAGTGCCAAACCCTAAGTTCGGGGTGGCACACCCTCCCTCTCTTTCCGCTTCTTCCATACCCCTCACTACGAAATAGGGGTGTGTCACCAAGAAAAGATGCCTAAGCGCACACAAAAAGAAATGCAATCTCGAGTCGAATAGAGGAGAGATTCGCAAAAAAATGCAATCAATGAAATTGCAAATCATATAATAAAAATTTCAAGTCGAATAGAGGAGAGATTTATTTCTTCCTTCCATACCACCCTTCACTCCCTTTTCCACCTACTGGCACAATGAATGCCTACACTCACTAACATCCTAATAACACCAGTGTCAGATCAGGTGCACACTTGTTATTCTATGGGTATCTCTGAACTCTTACGAAACTCTCTGACATGCTTGATTTTAGAAAAAGTAGAGAAGAAGTGATATTGGGAAGCGAACTCGGGAACGAAGATATGGTAAAATGTGTTCTGTGGTCTCAGGATGTTGAGACACTTAGTCATACCAAGCAGAAAAGAAATAT